>CM062818.1:1607490972-1608690972 GCA_031772625.1 Pinus tabuliformis
TTAAAATGACATAAGAAAACACCAACACATGAGTCTATAATACCTTCATTTATTAATTAATTAACTGAGGTCACTCAAGGGTGATTTTCAAATCAAAAGACCATCCCAAGTGTGTCATTTTTTGGACCCCACTATTCCATAAGTATGAGTCACCATATACCTATTCAGATTTCATAGATTCTTTTGTTCATCCAATCATGACTATGCTGAAAGGAAGCCCTCCACCCAAGATAAGTCCATAGATGAAAAGGGTACTTCAGTTGTCTAAAAAAAGTAATGTGGGAGATTGTTAGCTTTACCAAAATCACAAAGATAAGGATTTATGGTTGCTAGCTTGCACCATATAAACTACCGAAATACCTCCCCATGAGGTTATTTTCTCTAGAGTACTGTAGGCAAATAATGAACTCTAATGAGATAAATTTTGTCTTGGCCAAGAAAGGTCACAATTAAAAGTAAAACACTAGTGAGGCCCCTTCATCTACAATTCTAGAGAGGCAGGGAAGGAAGCAGACCAAATTTTATAGCAAATGAAGTTCCAACAAAGTTTTATGCGGAGATATGACCCTAAAGAATTTATGACTAGATTGAGAAAAAAGTTCAAGTTGGGACCTTATATCCACCACCCCATACCATAGATAGAAAGATATGCAAATCAATCTGAGTGGGTGGAAAACTCTTGTAGACAGAGGCAATACAAAGGTAGATGTAGAGAAAGCCTTATGTGACTTAGAAATGTAGTTTGATGAGAGATTATTTCTACAGGTACCTAAACAGTAATAGCCAGCGATGAGCACCCCTCTTATCATGCAGAATCCTTAGAATGAGGAAAAGAGCCCCAAAAGGACTAGGGACGAACCCTCAAGTTCAGAAATGGGCACATCAAATGTACACTATGAGGCCAGTTAGAGAAAAAATCCTAGGTTAAATTCTGTTACAGAGAAGGAAGACACAGAAGGCTCAGTAAAAATAATTGATACTGAGCTAGACAAAAGTAAAGGTACAACTCTATCTGAGGAAACATAGGGGCCATCCACATCACAAACTCAGATGTTGGAAAGGCAGCTAAGTGTGGAAGTGTCTTCATTCGGTAGGCCTACTTACATGGAACAAGACATAAAGGACAAATATAAAGAGATCAAGATGAGAAATGAGAAGCTTAAAGCTCAGACATATGCTCAATATCTAAAAATCACTCCCACAAATCAAACAAGGCTGATGTCAACTTTTGATATCAAGGAGGGAAAACTTCAAATGTCCTTTATCAAACCTACAACAGAGTAGCCCAAGACATCATCAGACTTCAAGAGGGTTGAATTTGAAGTAATGGCAAGGGATATTCACCCCATAGACCAAATATAACTGCATAAACAAGTTGGAGAGATGATATACTCTACCCTTACAGGTAAAGCCATAACCGCCCATTAGCTACAAAACTCATAGAATAATATCTCGGCACAGTTTCAGTTGTAGAAGGCCTCCTCACAGGCCAAGGATACCAGGATTAAGTCTTTGAAAGACTTAGTTATTGAGTTTGGACATGATCCCAAAGATATTAAAGCTACAGAGAAGCTCATAAAGAAGAAGAATGATGACATTGTTTCATTGAAAAAACAATTGAAGATACCTCAATTGTAACATCCCCAAACACTAGAGGTCTTAGAGAGTCAAACCAAACATGAAGAGTTTATGGAGTTGGTCCTACAACTCAATTATCAACTGAGGGAGACAAATAAAGAAAAAGTAGTCCCTTCCACACTAGCAACTTCACTAGCACCTACAGCTCCACCTGCCACAACATTGCCAGTCACAACAGATTCTACAACAACAGGTGCATTAGGAGAAAACGTAGCAGAGTTGGTTGGAGCCATGGAGGTAATGTCTATTCAGGCTAAATAAATGAACAAACTAAAAGAAAAGGTGGCAAGCTTAGAAACTGACTACAAACTTGTCGAAATTATGCAAAATGAAAAGGCAGAAAAGGCCATTAGAATGAGTGAAAGAGTCAAAGCTATGGAG
Source organism: Pinus tabuliformis (assembly GCA_031772625.1). Taxonomy (NCBI): domain Eukaryota; kingdom Viridiplantae; phylum Streptophyta; class Pinopsida; order Pinales; family Pinaceae; genus Pinus; species Pinus tabuliformis. The sequence goes on from CM062818.1 coordinate 1,607,492,992, forward strand.
AAAGACCTAACATTAGAGAAACCCCTTGGGCAAACCAAGGAACTGTTGTGGGCCAATATCATTGACTCTTTCAAGGAATATTTGGCCATCTATTTAAGTTATTTTTTAGTAGACAAAATTGATAAATATAGCTACAGAAGCTATCCAAAAGGTAGAGGAGTTGGGTGACTTTCTTGAGGATGCAATAGACTCAAACACTTCCTTAACAAAAAGAATAGGTATGAGCTTCTTAAGCTGGATATGTGTTGGAGAGGTAAATCCCCTCTGCGGACAGAGGCGATCCCACTATCCCAAAATGGGTCTAGCAACAATCAATTAATGCTACCATGCAAGTTCCTAGTTGCAAACTGAAAGTGGATTATGAGAACCAACCTGGAGTCCAACGCTAGTGTCGTAGAAGAGTTGATACTCCCGTTCCCTTGCTCTAGTAGGTCCCGATCCTTGCGATCCACGTGAATGGATACCTGCACATGCAAAGAACGAAGCGAATACAAGCATAAAATCCACTAAATACAACTTTATTTCAGTCAAAAAGGAAATAGATCAAACATTATCATAATGAACAATAAGATCAGAACCATAATGGTAGTCATTTATTAATGAATAATCAACAGAGAAAGATACAACCAAAGTTCTGACGTTGAACCTCTCCTCTGGCTGGGCGAGCAGCTATACATGTCTTGCAATAGACCTTCTCTCTCTCAGACTTCCGGCAGCATAACCTTCCTATGCTCCAAGACTCTTACTATCACTGAAGACAAGCATTATCACTTCTAGCATTACTCCAAAAACTAGCTTGTCAAATGCATGAGGACAGACTTTTATAGATGGAGAAGGGGAGGAAGATACAATGCACCAGGACACCCATTATGGATTGGCATTATCTCCAAAAAGCCACTGTGGATAGATGTCAAGGATAGATGATGACTCTTGACATCTAGAAGATGAGCTTTATCCTCAAAAGACTTCATGACTTGAAGGGAAAAAACATCTGGGTGCGCGTTTGTTAAAAATATTTTCCAAACTTGGTTGGCGCGGGTGTTATTCTAAGACAGAGTGCCAATGGTCGCACCCTCTTTTGAGGATCTCATTGATTGGCGTGGGTAGTACATTGTGGACCCGCGCTAATGGAAAAAGGGCACTTTTCAGGGATATTTTGCAGGAGGTGTCTTCAGGGCACATGAAGTCCATACTTAGGGGAACATAATGCAAGTGTTTTTAGGTTATGTCACTGCTCACAGGTCCCGGACTGAGTCCTCCAAAGTACGGAAAAAGGGGTAACAGGGACGGTGACCAATGGTGACAAATTATTGTGTAACAGATGCCCCCCTAAAGCATGAGGCCCTAGAGAGAGAGGGGTGAAATTCTTTACAAGAATACATGTAGCTGCCGCCGAGAATCTGCATCGAGAGATACAACTGATAGCTCAAGTACATGATATATGTGGTATGGTCGTAGCCATCCATAAGAGAGTACATAATAATCTAGATCCATAGTATGGGCGCAGCCATCTGGTTAGGATCAATGAATTGACTTAGGTATGGTCGCAGCCATCTAGTGAATGAGTCATGTAACAAGAATCACGCCTGGATTACAATAGACAAAATCCAAGCTCTTGCGCTCCATCTCGACCCGAACAAAAGTACAAGTTCAAGCATGCGAATATATGAGCTGAAGTCGAACATGCATGAACATCGTCTCATTACCAATCAATATTGAAAACTGTTAACAGACGCGAGAGGTACCACCAATAATGACAATGGCCCTCAAGGTACTATAGGTACAATCTACAGCGTGCGAATTAGTGATCTGGCGTTGAACACCCATAGAATCATTCGATCGGAGGCCAATGATGAAAACCTCATGTCGAACACGAAGAACCTGCCATTGAGGCATGCAGGCTCCAAGGCACCGGAAGGGAGTCTCTAGATCACCTTCCTGGATAATGAGCTGAAGTCGACAGGAAGTGACCTTGATCGAAGGTGGGCCATAATGTTTCCCACATCAACGACACGAGACAGAGAGATAATGTTGTGAATCAAGATTATGTGAGCTATCAGAGGGAGGTTGTTTTTCTGCAGAGGTCAACTTCTCTTGAACATATCGGCGGCACGACAGTGGAATTGGCAGTATTTGACATCAATGGATCAGAGGTCATGGTGACGAGGCAATTAGCAGATGAGAGGTCAAACGGGATTACCCAAATCCATGGAGGCAAGTGAAAAATGAGATGAGATATCCCCACCCAGACATGAAAGCAGACAAGTGCCATGTTCAAGAGTAACATACTGCCGACACGATAATAATTATGGTTCCTTTTTTCCCCCGCCATTTCTGGCTAGTACCCCAATTATTTTTAACAAGCTTGATGGGGATAACATATGCTTGTGGTGCGTCATTTCGACAAAATCCGATGTCATCAGGTTTTAACGAGTCTGACAAAGGAAGAACTCGGCATCTTTTCATGTTTAGAGAGTTTGAAAATACAGCAGAAAAGGAAACTCCAGGGGTGTCCTTTTTCGTAAAGTTGTGTCTCTCGAGCCCGAAAAAGTGTAAAACAATGCTCGAAAGAACTGCCCGACCATTACGATCGATGAGTTCTTTTCATAAATAGTGATTTCGACCTGAAAAATTAAAAAAGCGATCAAAACCACATCGTTTCGTAACCATTGACGGGTCTGAAACGACAAAAACCTGGTAATCTTTTTATGTTTTAACGGTCGACAAAAAGAACTTAAAATGACCGCCCCTTATTAACGTTTAACGAGTCAAGAGGGGTAACTCGGCAATCTTCTTGTCTTTAAATGGTCAGAAAAGAGCTGAAAGCGGACCTTAAAGTAACCTTTTCACATGTTTTACCGAGCTTGAAAGAGTAGAAAAAGGAGCTCGTTTCATCGATTGAGTTGCACCAACACCTGTTATCATACCAAAAACAACGTAAAACCCATTTTGACATAAATATATCCAAAAATACTCCAAAAAACAATATTTTTAATGTATTTTTAGGTCAAAAATGCTATAAAATAGTGAAATAGCAAAAAACAAATTTACTTTTTACTTTTCACCTTGTGAGTTTACCATTGGAGGGTTTTGGGTGCAAACTTCAACCGTTGATCGTGATCAATCCAAGAGAGCAATCGAGCCGCCGTCTGAAGCAGGTAAGAGGCCTTGTCCTTAGCTTCATTTTCATTCCATTTTTTTAGTTTTTCATCCACAGATGGATCCCCTGCAAGAGGATTTGCAAAATTTAGGGTTGCGCCATTGGCGCGGGTTTCCCACTCGGATCGCGCCAATGGGATTATTTACCTAAAGGGGGCGCGACTGTTTTGAAAACAGTCACGCCAATTTTCCTTTAATTTTGGTTTCACCAGTGATCTAATGATGATATTTTCGACTTTATGGTTGCAGGGATTCGTCAAAATGGTTGTAGAATGGAGAGAAAGAGAGCATGATGCTATAGATGCCATGGCTCTAGAGGATGAAGCCTGCATGGAGGCTTTGAGGGACTGCGGCTTAAAGAAGTTTTTCCTCACCTCCTATTTGCATGCACAACCTGAGCTACTACGATTTATCGTGGATGCTTGGGACGTAGAGGATTAGGTATTCTGCTTGAAAGATCAGACATTAGAGTTGGATGTTTCTGATGTCTATTTTATCACTGGTTTATCGCGAAGAGGTGCACGACCCATCTTGACCGGAAGTAGGCCTTCCGGGGAAAAGATGGGGGAGGTGATGGAACGGGCTTGTCCTGGGGCACAGTTTGGATCAAACAGTGCCAAGGTAGATATTGTCGCAGTTCCAGACCTAGTGCTACGAGTGATACTATTCACTATCACACGGACGGCTGGGGTACAGGCGCCCCACGAGGCCAGCAAGAATCATTTACTGCTGGCAACCGAGTGTCTCCAACCTACACTGTTTGACTGGGCCACAACAGTGACTACCAACATCAAGAGGCAGCTTACAAAGTGTAAGCGAGATGGCAACAAACAGTTCGGGTATGGATCCATTGTGGTATCCTTCTTCTTGGAGCGACTGTCGATTTTCTGGATTCAGGGAGGTATAGTGGCAGATCCAGTGCTACGGGAACCGAGGTTGGATCGATGGGCAGCACTGATGCCCAGAGGAGGAGGGGGCCAGCAGATGGCCTGGAGGCCTGAGTTCTTCATATGGCTCTGTGAGCAGATGATAGTTATAGAGGACTGGCCCTATGCGGGCACCGATTTTACTGGAGACCCAGATCTCCCATTGCCTGTGGGAGAAGACTGGGATGAGGAGCTTGGTAAGAACTCTTTGTGTTTTTGATGTCTTTTTATGTATTTAATTTTTTTTGTAATACATGCATGTCTCTGACAACAGCTATATATATGTATGCAGATGTTGGTGCATAGCGGCCAGCTAGTCTGTCTCACACAGCACGGAGAGAACAACCCGCAGTCGACCCTCAGGGAGAGGGTGGTGCGGGTGACGAGCTAGTACAGAACCTTGAGGCACTCACTCGAGGGATTCCAGACTATGCCAGATTGGCAGATGTGCCCTTCGCGTACCAGAGTCACATAGTGGGAGTACCAACTCGTGTCCACCGTCTGCTGAGACGTTTGGTGCGAGCGGTGACATGCTATCATGAGCATCACCGTGATTAGACACCTAGGTTTCATTTTTGCATATTTTTGAGAGACATGTTGTCTTCGGCCATATGAGATTCGAACATGTATTATTTTTTTGGATTATGTAATGCGCGCGGCGCAAACATTATGACACACACGTATATATATACATATGCCTATGGTTTATTATTGTGTTTTCTTGTGCTTGCTTGTATAATGTTTTGATTACAAATTACGCAAATGTCTATCTAATACATGATTAGCCAATGCATCAGATAATGTGTTTAATTGTCGTGGAATATGCTGATATGTGATAAAATCAAAGTTCCTTTCTAACAATCTTACACGTAAATACAACTTAGAATGCGATGGTCTCTAACGGAATATTGCCCGTTGAGCTGGTGGACGACAAGTTGAGAGTCCGGGTTTACTACCAATGCACAAATGCTGAGATTAATTGCTTCAGCAAGTAGCTCGATTACAGCACAATATTCGGCGACATTGTTAGTGGTACGACCCAAACACACACCTTGAAAATCTATCAGCTCGCCATGAGGATCATAGATCACCCACGCCGTAGAGGACAAGTTGCGAGTACTGCGGCAGGCACCATCAGCGAAACCAACATAAGGTGCATCAGACATCTGCACAAGAAGCGAAAGACACAATAAGTGGCAGTTACACCTTTAAAACTGACACACATACACACAACGCACTTGCTAGAGTACATGTATGTACAAAATAAAATGTACAAGCATCATGCATATTACTTTTTCAAATATAGCCCATTTAGGGGCTTCCCAAGAGGGTTCCCTTCATAATCAATTAGCTCATAGGCCCCTTTTTGCAAAATAGTATGATCGAAGTGAGCCTTGACTCACTTCTTTTGCGTTTCGATGGCCAAAGAGGCCAAGCAACGGGTTTCATCTAGCCGTTCCAGGTAAAGAAGGCGTTCTTCTAACAGAGTAGTGTTGGGAAGTAGTTCGACAACCAATTTTAATAAAGGGATTTAACATTCGATTGGAAGGGTGGCCTCTAGTCCATAAACTAGTTGGAATGGAGTGAAACCAGTGGCATGCTTCATAGAGGTTCGATAGGTGCACAAGGCAGGGAACAACATCAAATGCCAGTTAGACTTATGCATGCCAACGGTACGCTGAAGCATTGTAACCAAAATCTTATTGATAGCTTCAACTTGGCCATTGGACTGAGGGTAGTATGGAGTTGAACTATCGTGCTGCAAACCTAGCTGGGTTGTTAATTCCAACATCATATGATTACAGAAATGCTTCCCGTGATCAGTGACGATGGCTTGAGGGACGCTGAATCGCGAAATAACATGATTGAATAAAAATTGTGCCACTGTGTGACCATCTTCAGTTAATGTAGGCATCGCCTCGGCCCATTTAGTAAAGTAATCGACGACAATGATAATAAACTCATGCCCCTCGGCCGAGCGAGCATTACAGGTCATATAATCAATGCCCCATTTTTCAAAAGGGCTGACGGTGACAACAGGGTGCAATGGAGAAGGAGGCGCTCGCATCTTCCACTGGTATATCTGGCACTCATGACAAGAGCAGACGGCAAGAATGCAATCCTTGAAGATAGAGGGCCAAAAGTAGCCAGCACGGAGGATTTTTTGGGCAGTGGCATATCCGGACATGTGACCACCACAGGCACCTGAGTGACAGTCATTCAAGACACGCTCAGCTTCCTCGAGAGTTAAACAGAGTCGGCACCGAGGCGATATAGCATATCCCCAATGATACGGTATGGTTGAGACTGATGACGAATCCTTCGCTGAGCATCTTTGGACACGCCAGGGCGAAAGTAGGACGTTTGCAGATATATAATGATATCTCCATACCATGGATTGAGGGTGCTAATGATAAATAAGGTCTCATCCAAAATTTGATCCTCTACGTGAGACGTCGGGGAAGAAGATGGCAAAGAGCAAAGTAACTCAGCAAATACCAGGGATTTCTTAGACTTGGCAGTGGTAAATTCCAAGTAAAAATCTTGGAGGATGACAATCCACTTTGAGTACTTACCCCCCAGCAACTAGCGTGACAAAATATACGTCATACGGCCAAATGATGGCCAAAGCCAACTTTTCGACATAAGCATATCGAGTTTCCGTATCTAAAAGGTTGCGACAGAGATAATAGATAACATGCTCAGTGTCATCATCATCAGTTTGAACAAGAACCATGCCGATAGTGGTCTCGGCGGCGGCCAAATACAAAGTGTAGTCACAATAATAGTTCGGAGGACAGAGCAATGGAGTAGAAACAAGGAGGTCCTTGAGACGCTCAAAAGATTCCTGAGCAATGGTATCCCAATGAAAAGGGACATTGCGCTTTAGTAATCGTGTGAAACCTTTGGCCACCTCGGCATAGTTTGGAATGAAACGTCGTAGAAAATTTGCTTTACCCTGCAAGCTTTGCAATTGCTGTAAAGAAGCAGGGGGGGGAAGATTCACTATAGCCTCGACCTTAAGGGGATCCAAACGGATGCCCTCTCGGGAGACGAAAAACCCGAGAAGTCGACTGGATTCAACGCAGAAGACAAATTTGTGAGGATTAAGCCTGATTCGGTAGTATCGACAGTGAAGAAAGATTTCGCGAAGGTGCTTAAGGTGGTCCTGACGTTTGGCTGAATGAGCGGGGAGATCATCCAGGTATGGCTGTACAATGTGTCGAATGTCATGAAACGCATAGGATATTGAACGTTGGAAGGTAGCGCCGGCATTTTTAAGACCAAAAGGGAGCTTCTTATAGGCAAATGTGCCCCGTGGATAGATAAAGGCGGTCTTGTGTTGATCAGCAGGAGCAATATTGACCTGGTTGTATCCAGAAAAACCATCCATAAAAGAGTACATTTCACTTCCGGCACACTCGTCAATAATTTGATCAATGAATGGTGTGGGAAAATTATCTTTAGGACATGCCCAATTTATGTCACAATAATCGACACAAACACAGATTGTACCCTATTTTTTATTCACAGGTACGATATTAGAAACCCAATCTGTGAGCGGGATAGGATAAATAAAACCCGCTTTAAGAAGCTTCTCGACTTTGGCCTTAACGGCTGCAGCCTTTCGGGGGTGTACAGGGCGTAAATGTTGACGAACAGGCTTAGCACCCGACTACGTGATTATCTCATGTACCACTATGCTAGGATCAATGCTGGGCATTTCTTCATAGGACCACGCAAAGACATCACGAAATTCGCGAAAAAGATTGGAATAAATTTGAATCTCCTCTGGAGTACAAGTGACTCCAATGTGAAGATGCTCGACAATCCCTGGTTTCACAGAGATGTCGATGGGTTGGGTTTGCGTAATGTTTGCCATATTCCCTTCAGAAGACACTTGATGAATCTGAATAGGTGTTTGTAATGGGAGAGAAGGAGCAAACCACTCAAGGCAAGTGAGAATATCCTGAGGGGCAGGGAGAAACGAGGAACGATGGTGAGAATCATGCCAAGGATGTTCCTCGAGAGATATAGTCTCAATAATGGCTTCATCGGAAGGGAATGTTTCTTTTAAAGGATCCGAAGAAGTCTCGTGTACAAACCCTGAGGATGGAGCAAATGAGTGGAGAACCTTGCTCGAAGGAGAAAGTTATGAAGAGGGAGCCGATGCAGCAATGATTTCGACATAGTTGAGCTCGACAGGACTCAATGGCATCTGGTCGCCCCAAGAATCTACTTGGTCAGTGGGAGGGAGGATCCACGGATCAGAAGAAGTAGTAATCATATTAACGGAAGCGACGTTAGGAGGTGGGAGCGGAAAAACATCCATAAGGGCGGGATCTTTGAAAAGTTCGGCTCCCAAACTCTCAGATGATTTCAAGGTATGGTCCACAAAAGGGATGTTGCCTTCAGAAGAGGAAGAGAAGAATGATAGCTGGTCTACAGTAACAATCTTCCCTTGATGAGGGAAACGGATGATACGAAACAAAGATGAAGCTACAGCTTTCATCGCGTAGATCCAGCTACGTCCGAGAAGGAGGTTGTAGGCAAGAGTAGCATCAACAACTTCAACTTCCATTTCTACCATCTTCCCTTCCAAAGAGATGGGCAAACGTTGGAGTATACCATAAGGACGGGATGCTCTTCCATCAAAAGCTTCCAAGGTTGTGGGAGACTGGCGCAGCGTCGGAGATCCAATAGCTTTCCAATAGGCAACAAACATGATGCAAGTTGAAGCACCTTCATTAATGACTGTACGATGAATCGTTTTGGAATCAATAATAACCTGTATAAGGAATGTGATTTGGGGAGGCAGTCTCTGGGAATGGCATTCCAAGTCAAAAGTAATTAGATCCGAGTCGACCAGGTCTATGCCACTGATAGCGGATATCAAGGACTTCCTCTGAGAAGGGCAACTCTGGATAACTTCTAAAGTGGACATAGCTGATGGAGTCTGAGCTAAGCCCTCAACGATGTTGTAGTGCTGTGTAGCACGGGCATTTGGGTTGTAAGAAGATTTCCGGAGTACTCCTTTTGGAGGGGGTCGAAGAGGCGTCTCAGTAGTAGGTCTCTCGATGTGGAGTGGACCTGAACTGAACGGAGGAGCACTGGAGGGGACCTCAGGCTCTTTCCCGACAGATGACAGATAATCTTTTGTTCGAGTACTGATATTGACAGGTATCGTTCCAGCCATAAACACTCGAGAACCGAAGGAAGAGGGAGGCTGAGAAGGGTCAGCCACCATTTGAGTTTTTTGAGTTTGTTGGGAGGGAAAGGGTTCTTTGAGCACTGCAGGAGTCCCGGGAGTGCCTTTCAACAAACGACTAACTTCGAACCGCCTAGGGCAGTCTTTGGTATAGTGATCTTCATCATAGATAAGACAAGGATACTTGGGTTTACGCTTGGCACCGTCCTTGGGTAGAGGTTTAGGGGCGTCCTGTTTAGGTTGATCTGGCTTATTCTTCGCTTTCCCTTTGTTTTTTGCTTTCGAGGCTTTGTCTGTCGTGGTGGACTGAATGGTATTGACCTCGGAAGTAACATTCGAAGTGGGTGTTACCTGAGAAGTGTGTTCATTCGAAGCAGGTGATTTTTCTTTCCAGGGTTCGCGGAATTTTTCTTCGAGGACGAATTAACAGAACCAATAATACCATCAATAGTTGGTGTTGGCGGGGCTTTGGATGTCCCTGGTCTCGGGGCGTCAGGTAGATAATCATATAATGTACCTGACTGAGAATAAACCAAGTCAAGGTACTGAGCGCGCGCGATAGCTTGATCTTCGGTGACACACACCCCCATGGAAATGTCCCGAGCTATTGGAGGAATGAACGAAGTCGTAAACCAATCGGTAAGAAGTTGGTCGGGAATCCAAAATTTGATCATACGTCTATGCCATCTCCATTCATGGATATGATCAGAGATATGCGTAGCCGTCGTCTGTGTTAAGGATGTGAGGAGGTATGTACCCGTTTCATATCGAACGAGCAATTGAAAATGAGTGAGAAATGCCATAGCCAACGAGTTGAAATCCTGAAAGGATCTGCGGTTGAGCTCAATATACCACTTAGCGGCAGAGCCAGTGAGAGTCCTTTGAAAAAGGCGAAGTCGAATTGAATCATCAAGCCATGAATTGGATGAACACCACAGGTGATAAGTCATGACATGAGCTTGTGGATCTTCATTAGCTTTACCATCGAATTTTGGACAGTCACCGGGAATTTTCGTTGGAACCGGAGGCCAATATGGATTATGGAGAATAGGATCATTGGTCAATTTAGACACATCCAGTAATTCTAAAGTTGCTAAGAAAGGTAATTGAGGATTAAAGGACATCTGGGGTTGCTGGTGGGATGGAGCACCAGGGTTCCAACCAACTGGCGGTTGCCCCCAAGGGCTTGGTCCGGATGGATTTGGCCCCATAGGGTTTGGTCAATAGGGATTTGGGTTCTGCCCCCCAGTGTTCCATGGATTACCAAACGGTCCTGCAGGAGCACCATATGGTTGCGGATAATTCTGATAAGGATTCGCGTGAAGTTGTTGATAATTTTGATATGGGGCAAACAAAGGTTTCCCTTGAGGTTGCTGGTAACCATACGGTGGCTGGACTCCAAACTAAGTTTGAGAAATAGGTTGAGTTTGATAGGCATGTTGGGATTGACCTCCAGCTTGCATTTGAAAACCAGATGGGGTCTGGGGTCCAGCTTGGGGTAAAAAACCAGGTTGAGTAGTGCCAGAAGGATGTCCTGTAGGTGGGGCTATCTGGCTAGAAGGATGACCTTGTTCATATTGAGGTTGGCCTCCCTGCCCAGAAGGTTGTACCTGCTGGGAATGGAGGAGTTGTTGCACAATTGAAGGTTTTCCTAAAGGACCAGATGGCTGAGTGGGCTGGGCAGTTGGTTGGGCTGATTGGATTTGAGACTGACCAACTTGCCCAGAAGGTTGACTATACTGGACGGTAGGCTGACCATGTGGTTGAGAATCTTGTCGAGATATTGGACCATACTGGACATTGGATTGGTTTGGGTTAACATATGACTGACCAATTTGTCCAGTAGGATTACCTTGCTAGATACCAGGTTGGGCTTGTTGAACGGAAGATTGACCTGAGTATCCAGAAGGTTGAACATAAGAGGGGAAAAATGGACCACCAGAGGCAAAAGGGTTTCCCTGGAAGGATTGCCCTTGTTGGTCTTGATGAGGTAGTCTTGGAGATTGCGCAGACGATACTTGGTCACCATGAAAAGAGGTGGAGCCCCAATCAATTGACAACGGAACTGAAATCTCAACAATCGGTTGAGACGGAAAATATCGATCGTATGGCCCCTCTGCTGGGACGTTTGACGTAGGATCAAAGACTTCGAATAAAGAAGCCGAAGGACGACTGAAAATAGGAGTTGAAGAAGCTACACATACCGTTGGAGCGGTTGTGATTGATGTAACAGATGTACTGCGACTTTGTGGAGTAAAAGGCTCCGTGGTAGGAAAAGCGAGTTGTGACCAAATAGAACCCGTGAAAGGAGTTCCAGAGGGCATAGTATCCCTTAATGCTTTATAGCCTGGTGGTAGGTTCCCAGTAGTAGGAGTGCTATTGAGAAGTGTAGGCTCCGTTGTGGTGGGAATTTCACCGCTCGTCGCAACGGATTCTTCAGTTGAAGTAGGGGATACGTCCTCCATGTCGGAGGAAAAAGGTGGGACTGAAACACGAGGAGAAGTGTATTCCCAAAAAGGGATACCGTCCTTAGATGGTTCCCAAACAGGGTTCCAATGAAACTCGTAAGTCTCGTCGCCTGGAGCACGAGAACTAATCGCTTGTATACTCGAAACAACAGGAAGACTCACAACCGGTATCTCGGAAGAAGACGAAATTGGTAATTTCGCCAGGATGAAACTTCACAAAACCTAGGGAATCTAACGAGACAAAACCCTACTCAAACTAACGCAAACAAAATCTAACCAGGTAAATATGTATCGTGGCCGAATAAATTTTAAGACGCAAAGACACAACTTGACCTTTTCATGTTTTAAGAGTCGAGAAAAGGATAAAAAGATGACTCTAGTCTCCTTCGAATGTTTAATGAGCACGAAGTGACAAGACGCTCACTGGCACCTTTTCGTTTAAGGAGTCCAAAAAGGATCAAAAGTGACTACTCTGGAGACTCTAGGCAAAAGGTTTACCAAACAATCTGTAAAACTTCTTATACACCTTGTCAATCAGATGGAAACCAAGGACTTCCCATATGACAGTCAATCTTCCCCAATGCTGTGTTCAGTGCATTACGGCTTGTAAGGCGGTAGACACGGCTTCCTGTGGATAAAGGATGATAACCTAGTGGGGTCTCCCTTATATACGTGACGGTACGTGGGAGCTCAGTTCGTGCTAGACCACTATCGAGTCACAAGAGGAGGAATCACCCAACCGTAATGTGAAACAATAGTGACTAGGTTTAACGACGCCGGAACACGTCTCTAGCCTAGACCTCTAGAATATATGCGTTAGGTTCCAATGCATTGTTAGATTCATTCAGTTTATTTTATAGTTGATCTTCAGTTAGGTTTCAGCTTTTAGGTCCTACCGTATGTGATCTCTCAAAGCTTCCTAAATGCAAACTATATGCCAAAATATATCATTCCATTCAATGAATGCTAAATACAGGAGAGTTGAGATTTTCAAACAAACAAAATGATCACCGAACAATCAACAAAGATCCTGTTAGATACCTATACCAATAGGTTTCATATTTCATGATTGGCTATGGAAGGTCCAAATATGCTCTGCTTTGATGACTCAAAAATCACATATTTCCTAGAGAATCTGATCTGTGCTTATAGCTTGGTATGGACTCAAAGTTTTGATGGATGGTCCAAAAGTCTAATCTGGATCAATCCATGGTTTAAATTTGCAGTTGTAGAATAGAGAAAGGAGTCTGTCCAAACTGTTTAATCTTGGCAGACAAGTAGTTCAGGTAGAGAAGAAAAGGCTCCCAACAGCTTAATCTGGGACCTTGGAAGAGATAAGGGTAGAAGTAGATAGAAAAAACAAAGGAAAAGCCAAAGAAAAGAAAAGGCAAGTAAGGGTCTGCAAGTCCAAGTGCACCCTCTAAGAAGAAATAAAAAATGCTAGGCAAGTAGTTGGGTAAGTAGTTGGGGTTGCAGAAAGGTTATCTTTACCATTGCAGATATGTTAACTTTGCTTACCAAGGCAAAGTCTATCAATTGACAATGTGTTCATCTTCATCAAGTTACAGCAAGGAGCATGACTAACCTCCCTCCTTCCCCCTTTCTTTTCATTACTAACATCCCCTTATCAGCTGAGATTCATGGAAGAAGATCATGGTTTCATGGTGGTTCTTGTTCATTCAAAAGCCACATTTCTTGTGTAAAAATCTTTTCATTTTGATCTACTCTTTAAACCAAGTGTTTTGCAAACAAATTCAGTATTTTCCCCTTTCATTTACCCCATCCATATTAACTCTAACTTTACTATGTAAATCCCTATATCACCTTTCCCCTACTAGTATTAACACCATGGTGTATAAACCCCAAAATTTGTATAAATATCCCTCCTTTTGGCATTATAGCCAATAAGTTCTCTGTCAGGGATCAAATGGCATCTGGTCACTTTGACGAACCTAACCCTAACCCCCTCCTCTGAATTCAGTTGGCCCCTTGAAAAACTTCATTTGCTAAAAAGTCTCACAAATGACCTGGTTTTGCCTATACCCACTTCATTTACAAAATAACTCCTAAATACCTATTTCATTCTCTTATCCAAAGTATTGGGGCTGTCTTATTGTGCATAAGAAAAACCCTATACAAGCCCCTTTTTATCCATAACCCCTTTCAAATCACGAAAAGACCCAAAAAACCCACTTTTGACCGCCTAAACCAAATTTGGCGCATGCATTTGGTTTATTTTTTGAAATACATTGAGAACATTATGAAAACCCATATCCTAAGGTATCCGCCCGCATTCATATCCCCCGATCATATCATTCCCCCGTCCACCGTCGGATCAGATCCAAGAGATCCGACGGTCCGTATTAATATCGGAGCGGCCCCCGCGACAGAGGTTTAGCGCCCGAGAAAGTGACGTTGCGTTACGTCAGGGCGCGGCCACGCGTCGCCCATTGAGGGCTCTCGGAGCAATATCTGACAATTGAGGGGTCGTATCATAACCGCCCCGAGAAACCGTGGCGGCTAGGGCTAAACCGTAACCGTTAGGTCACTCATCCCCCGGCTTGATGGTCCAACGTAATCTCCACGTCATCACCCTGCCTGACACCGCATCACACTTTTGTCCGCATCTGTGCCAACGTGCCCGCCACCTCATTACCCCGTGGACCAATGGCAACCCGCCACCTCATCCGATGACGTCATGCTGACGTCATCCAAGGCTGACCCCACCCTATGACGTCATGCTGACGTCATCACAGAAAAAGCGCCAAATTGCAAAAAGTCCATATTTAGCCAAAAAACGCGTTTTTTTGTACTTTTCACTCATTTGCTACTGTTTCCTCTGCATGCTATTTTTACGTCCTGAACTGCGCCACCTGCGGGAAACGTCCGGAAGACCTCCAGAGCACCAATTCCACCCACAGCTACAACCTCTGTTCGCGGTTAGCCAGGTATTTCTCATAGTTCATCCTCCATACGCCTGAAATTCACTGTAAATTGCTCAGAACGCTTAAGGAACACTGAAACTCACTATTTCACCGATAGCTTTCCTCTGCAAGCACTTTTAATTACAATTGCAACCTTGAAACCACCAGCAGAGCCTTCATTTCCCGAGTTTTGGGTCAAAAACTGTAAACTGCTCGCGCAAACGTGAGACAGTTGGTCAAGTCACTTAAAACCTGCCATAGAAGACAGAGGGAGACCAGGCATTGGTCTTATTTATAATTCGAGCAATATTTCAATTGCTGCGTGTCCACTCCACCCTCTGCTCCCCATAATTCACAGTTGCATTGCAAAAACTCACCTCTGTGCTGTACTGCTCACTTGAAACTAATTCACCTGCAAGACAGAAACTGAATAGACCATGGAGACTCCAATTGCACTGAACATCAAGCCTCTCAATGCCCCTCACCAGGAATTAGAATGGAAATCCCTAGGAGATATGGATTATCAAATGCTAGACTGGTTTCCATTGGGCTCCAAATATAATATTCAGATGCTGAATGAGTTGAAAGCCCAGCACCTTAGTGGAGCAGACATCTTAGGGATTTGGGACTCAAACTTGCCCATCTACAACCTCCCCCAGGTAAATCCTATGCCAGAGTTGATCTACAGATGCCAGGAGTGCTATGACCCAGGCCAAAGAGCTGTCCTCAGCCCTACAGGCTCAGTCCTGTTCCATATCACCCCAGAGAGTATAAATGAGATGCTGCACTTCCATACTGCAAAGCCATTGACCCCCCTCCACATGCAGAACTTGATAAAGAAGGGGAACAAGTTGTCAAATGACCAACTCATCAAAATCAACCAGCTGTTTGTACAACCAGGCTCTGAAGCCATCAGAACTCCTCCTATTGGATATCAGTACTTGAATGAATTGGGCAGGATGTTAGTGGATTTGATCAGCTATGTCCTAGGGTTCAAGGGACTGGAGGATGTGGATGAAATCATAATGGCAATGCTGTCTATATTCTCTCCTGGTAAGCCCCCAGTTGTACATTATGATTATGCTACATACATTGCAGATAAGATCCATGACCAGCTTATGAATTTGAAGAGGGAAAGACTGTTCAGGTATACTTCATACATATACCACCTATTCTTGTTTTATCAGCCAGCCAGCTTCTCTATTCCCTTGAAGCAAGTCAATGCCCAGGGAAATCCAAGGTCAGTTGTGTTTTGGACCTCTGTCTTTCATTGTGCCTCTGTATCACCATACACATACTCTGAGTTCATTGACTTATTCATTCATCCAGCCATGACAGTATTGTATGGTGTTCCTCCTCCAAGGTTAACTGATGACATGAGGAGAATTCTCCACCTGAACAAAACCTACAGCATTGGTAATTGGTACCTCTACCAAGACCACACAGTCATCAGAATATATGGCTGTGAGTTGAAGCCTTTTAGGTTGCCAAGGTATGTCCCCATGAGGCTTTTTGCCTTAGAATATTTCAGGCAGTTTGGGAATTCCGACTACCTCCACTTTCAAAGCAAGAACAAGAAGTCACAGTTAAAGGTAAGGAGCCAGCTGGGCCCTTTCCTATACAACAGAAAAGAGGAGGGGTGGAAAGAGGCAAACAGTATCCTAGAGGCCCTCAAACTGCAAACTAGCTTTGAATGGATACCCTATGACCCCAATCACTTTGTCTCCCTCAGGAGGATAAAATACAAATTGGGCAGCTATTCACACGTGAGGCAGCCTGAGATTGAGCAGTATGCCAATACATTAAGCTGGGAAGAAGGTACCCTAGAAGAGGAAATTACTAGTGAGGAGCTGCTAGAGAGAGAGGCTAGAAATATTCAAAAGGAAGCTGACTTAGAAACTTGTGGACAGGTTCCCCTCTCATACAAAAAACAACTTGGAGCAGCTGCCTCATCCTCAACAAAGCATCATCAAGCTGCCATGAATCCTCCACAGACAGTCAACAAGGGCAAAGAAAAGCAGGTGGAACACCCACTTCCTATGACCGAAGAGGAAATGGAAACCCTAGTGCAGCAACAAGAAGAGATGGAGCAGCAGGGTGAAGGGCAACAGCAAGAGGAGCAGGAACAGCCTGCCCAGCAAAAGCAAACAGTGGAAGTCCCTAAATGCACTGAACAAACTGAGCCTCCAAGGCAAGAGACTTCAGCTGAGGCATCTACACTCCAGACTCCACAAAAGGAGGACACAAGCAGGAAAAGGGACAGAGAAACTCCCCTTACAACGTCAGCAACTCATGGGGAGAAGAGGCAGAGAATCAATCCTCTTTCAGAGGAAGAGATGCCAATAGGGCAGCCGCTGGGTATGGTCCCACCCAGCAGGGAAACATCAGCAAGTTCCTTTCAACAGGAACAGGATAGGGCAATGGGAGGAGAAGTAAGTTCCTCCAGGCAGCAAAGGGAAGGTGGGCCTAGTATTAAAAAACAGTTCATCGATATTAAGATGAGAAATGAGCCCATCAAAAGACAGTTGTACAACCATCTGCTAAACTTGGCTCCCACCAATCAGCAAAGACTCATGTCTGCATATGATGTGCAGGGAGGAAAAATGATCATGAGTCATTTCATGCCAACAGCAGTACAGCCCCAAACTTCCTCTGATTATTTGAGGACTAACTTGGAAGTCCTTGCCAAGGATATCCACCCAATGGACAAAATAGAACTGCACAAGCAAACGGGTGAGATGGTCTATGCTTCTCTGGCAGACCAGACCTTGGATAACTATAGGCTACAAAATAGCCTTAACAATACAACCTCTCAACTGGAGTTAGAGAGGGCATCATCCCAGGCAAAGGACAACAGAATAAGGTCCTTGGAAGAAATAATCATTGAGATTGGACATCATCCCAAAGATATCAAAGGGATCCAAGAGATATTGAAGTTGAGGGATGCTGACATGGCAGCATTGAGGAGAAAGATGAAACTCCCTGCCACAATCCACCCTCAAACAGATGATGTGGCCCAGCAAAGGCATGATCAAGAGGCCACAACCCTGTTGATATCTCTATACAAGGAGCTAATCCGGACTCAAGACAAACTAGGAGAATCAGAGGCTGCAAAGGCAGCACTACAGGCAGCATTGAAACAAAAAGAAGAGGGTCAAACCTCCCAGCCTCCTCCTGAAATAATCAATCTTGAAGAAGCTGCTCCAACAACTGCCCCTCCTCCTCAGCAAACAGGGCCTACAGCACCAACTACATCAACAACTGCACCAACAACAGAACAGACTCATAGTCTGGATATGCAGAAGCTCCAAAATGAAATTCAAGTCCTGGAAGCTCAAATGTTGGAGCTCAATTCAGCCAAAGAATCTTTGGCTAAAATAAATGAGAGATATGATAAGAGCAAACAGAATGCAGCTGAAAAAGATCGAGAAATAAAAGCTCTAAAGAAGAGGATAACTGAGCTTGAGAAGGAGCTCACACTAGAAAAGGTAACAGCAGAGCTAAAAGCAGTCCTTTGGGGCAATATTGGCCGGTCTATCACCAATCAGTGGCAGTACATTGAGACTATAGATGAACAAACAGTACTCATTACAAAGGCCAACAGGGAAATACACAGAGCTAGAGCAAGCCTTGGCAACATGCCTGATGCTTCCACCAGAATGATAAATATTTTAAATAACAGGACAAGCTCTCAACTGGCCACCATGGGAATTGCTCACAGGACTGAGACAATCTCAATGGTTAAAAGGGTCCTGACACTACGAAACCTGGTTGGAACACTGGAAAGAAGAACCCAGGATATGCAGACTGAAATCAACAAGTTCATGGACAGATTTCAGGCATTACAGAACAGAGGCCTCCCCAGCATATTAAGCAGTGTAGGAAGACTGCTTACGCTTGAAAACTACATCAAAAGGGTTGATGCCCATGCTGCAGGACAAATTGCAAGACAGCCCAGCACTTCAGCAGAATCAGGGCCAGCATCAGGGAAAACTTTATACAATAGGGTGGACAACCTATTTTTTATTATGAATGAGATCAATCATCTGTTTGATGTGCCTCCAAATTTCTTTAAGTATACAAAAGCAGATGAAACCATAGAGGCAATTGTGAAGCACCAATTGCCCACACAGGAAGTCTGGAAAAATTTGACACAGATAATATTATCAAGCCAGAACCTGTAAATGTTAATTTTTGTCCAGTTTATAAATAGTCATACACAGGCAGAATTTTGGTAGATAAGCATACAAAGGAAAGATAAAGGCTGAGCCAACTCAGCAGGGCTATTCGGTCACCGCAGCAGCAATCACAATCACAGGTGGCAAACCCGAGAAAATACAGCGCAGCAAGCATAAAGACGTGTTCTCCAGCATTAAATCAAAGTGGCTCAACCGACTCACTGACCTCCAAAGGTCAAATTATCCTCTGACAGACATAAAGAGCATTTATGCTGCATTCAAAGTTGTAATAACTTCTTTTCTACTTTCTGTACGAAGTTATGAAGATATTTTCTCTCTCAGATGATTCAATGCCTGAGATATTTTGTATAAACATTCCTATAAAGTCCCCTTCGCATGAGCTTGCAAGGGTTGTTGTTGATTTCTCCTAAAGAAATTCTTATGCTGTAAATCCTTTCAAAAGTCTAATAAAGAAAGTGATGGAAATTCTCAGATTTCTGAAGTGTTGAATGCGTTCTGGTGTCTGTTGATAACTGCTAGATTCCTGTGTATTTCACCATACAATAAGTCTCTGTAACTCTCTCTGTTAATTAGTTGTTTTGTTAAAATCCATATATGTTATCTGATTTTCAATACTAAGCAACAAGGAAAAAGAATAACTTTCAGGATTTATTCACTGAGTACCCTGAGTTCAATCTGTGTTGTTTATGAATGTTTTCTTCAGCTGTAATCTAGGTAAGTGTAATTCTTAATTGCTGCACTTTCAGAATACACCTTTCACAGTGGCCTTTGTCACAGGAATTCAAGTTATGCTCCTGTGCAGTGTGTTCACCTTCACCTCACCAACTTAATAGAAAATTCTTAATTGCTTTCTATTGGTTGACATACATCACCATTTAAGCTAATTTTGTTTGTCTAAGATACACAATAGGCCCTGCAGTTTGAACACCACCAATCCTGCATATCAAATCATTTCACACTCCAGACTCCATTTCCCAATGGTATTTCACTATCTAAACACTATATCATAAGACCTGAAAGAAATCCTTCAACCAAAACATAAACCAAAACCTGAGCATAATAGCTAGCTTAAAACACCATCATAACAGAGACAAATCATAAAGAGAGAGCCCTCTCTGATTAAAGTTTGGCTAGAAACTGTGATCCAAAGATTGGTTAGTGGTTACCCCGGCCGTATTCCCTTGGGAGTCATAGGGAACAACCTGGGTGTTAACATAATTGGCGACTCCACTGGGGAGTGCTTGAGATTTTTTTTTTTTCTTTACTATATATCTTCCTTAAGCTGCTATCAAGCCTGAAATAAGTCAAGAGGCCTTTAAGCTATTTATGTATTACATTAACAGTTTTAAGGAGGAGCTTGTTTTGGGAATCTTCATCTTAGCTCTGAGAATATATAACCATTCCAAAATCTTCATCCAGTCCCTTCAGATATAAAAATTTCCCACAAAATCCTAAAAAACAGTTAGAAACTGGCTCCTAAGAAAAATCCTTGGCATACTAGGGCTAATCCTGACCCAAATCCACCCATCATTGTTGATAATCCAAATACCATCCCTAGAAACATCAGGAAGCAACAAAGGCAGGATCAGCCTGCTATTTTGACCTCAGTTAGAGATTTTCCTAACCTTTCTACTCCACTTAAAGTCCTCTTTCGGTCTGTTCCAAGTTCCCCCAGTTCACCATCTACATCTCAAAGCTCTCCTCCCCCATCTTCATCCACTGCACATACCCCCTTGAACCACACTTTAGGTTCAGCTTCACCTGTAACCCCTGTGGTACCCACTGTTCCTATTATCCCAGCAGCCCCTATTAATACACCCAACCCTCCAAATATGGCAAATAGATATGCACCCTTGCAGCTACCTGCTAATCCTGCAGCTCTACCCCAGGATTACCAAACCAAAATCTCATATTTTGACTCCACTGGCCCTTACTCTGCTATTCAACATGCTAAGAGGATGCAAGATCACTTTGAAAACTATGAAATAGATGATGACAGTGTGAGGATGAGAATTTTTGTCCAAAGCCTGACAGGTGATGTTAGAACCTGGTTCAGGTCGATTGCTGCAAATACTATCACGACCCCTGATGAGCTTTATCAGGCCTTTACTACCAGATGGGAGAAGAAGAAAGATCCCCTGCACATACTTGGTGAATATGAAACAATCAAGAGAGGTCCTCAAGAGACTGTTCTGGAGTATTGTGCTAGATTCAACAATGTGTACAATGCAATACCACAAAACCTAAGACCTCCTCCTGACTTGGCCTTGTACAAGTTCCCTGATGGATTTGATTCTGACATGGCATATCAGTTGAAGGAAAGAGAACCTGAAACCCTTGAAGACGCCCAGAAGGCTGCTGTCACAGTAGAAGAAAACCTGATTGCCAAAAGAAACAGGGCAAGGTTAGAAAAGAGAAGCATATACAAAGAAGAACCCACAGCATTTGATCAAAAGCTTGATGCCATACTCAACAGCATGAAAAGATTGGGTGACAGGGTGGAATCAGTTGAAAGAAAAGCATCATGGGAAGCACCACAAAACAATCCTCCTAGGAATCCAAATTTTAGGAGAAATCCAAACCTGAACGTTGGCAGGGAAAACCCTGATCCAGAAATCAGACCCCCTTTCCAAGAAAATTATGCTGAAACCTCCACTTCAGCAGAGCCCAATGAAGATCCTGAGATTAATTTAATAGGGCTGGATGGTGAAAGTCAAGTTTTCCTAACACAAGAAGATCATGAGGGTGAGGAAATCAAACTGTTCCAAACTAAATCAGGTGAATCCTTTGACTTTAAACAAGGCTATGACACTGCTGTTTATGAAGTCCATAAACAGTACAAGCTAAGGAGCAGAACTGTGAATGTCAACCAGCCTGAAAAGAAAAAGGATAATCAGCAGCCTGAAAGAGTTATAGTCACACAACCTAGTGACAAACTAAATTCACCTACAGAAGAAGTGATTGTTGAAGAAATCACTGAGCCACTGTCCTTAAGACAGCAGTCTCTGGACACTTCATCCTCTCATCCTAATTTAAATGTTACTCCTCAAGAGATGAGTAAAAAGGATAAATCTCAAAATCAAGATAAAAATCTAGAAGGAGACTTAATGAACAAGGAAAGGACTGTCACCTACAACCACAAGGCCCAATCTGAAAAACCCTTTGACTTAGAAACTGAAATTGGAAAAATAAAAATAGCTATTCCTCTCTTGGAATTAGCCAAGCATGACAGCTATAAATTGCAAATCAAAAGGTCCCTTCAACTCACTAGCAACAAAGATGATGTCAATGTACTGGATGACACCCCAGAACTCCTCTTTGGCCCAGAAGTGGATGGAAAAATAGTAGTCACAGGGGTACTGCCTTTCTTTGTCAGTTTACATATTCATGACAAAATACTACATAATGCAATGTTTGACTCAGGTGCCTCTCACAATCTTATGCCAAAAGCAGTCATGGAGAGATTGAATTTAGACATAACAAGACCATACAAGGATCTGTTTTCCTTTGACTCCAGCCAAGTCAAGTGTCTAGGTCTCATAAAAGACTTATGTGTCTCTCTAGTTCAATACCCAAACAAGACAATCCTAATGGATGTGGTAGTTGCTGATATCCCACCTAAGTATGGAATGCTGTTATCAAGATCATGGGGAGCCAAACTCCAAGGTTCCCTACAATTAGACATGTCATATGCTACCATCTCTGTGTTTGGGCAACCAAAAAGACTGTACAGAGAAACACTAATGAAGTACATGGTCAGCAGTGAAGAAAAACCTCAAAATTTTCCTATATATGCTGTCCATTCAGACATAGACTCATACATTCTCTTCAATAATACAACTACTCCCTCAAAAGGTGAAGTTGAAACCAAGATATTCATACAAGAAGAAGATGCAAATGAGAGTAGTATCACTCATAAAACAACAGTCAATCAAACATTAGATAGTGTTGCTGCCTTAGTTGTCAAGAACATTCAATTAAATGATGAGACTGCCCTAGAAGACAAGCTAGAGAAAAAACCACAACTGCTACTTACATTACCAGCCCATGAACAGATCATAAAATCTCCTTCCCAACAAGATATTCTATGGTTCCTTGAATTTGATGGCTCAGTCAACAAATTAGGGGCAGGAGCTGGAGTTTGGGTACACAATAAAGAAAATAGTCATGCAGAAGGCAGAGCCTATAGATTGAATTTCAGATGTACTAATAACATGGCAGAATACGAAGCCCTTTTACTAGGACTCAAGTTGGCAAAGTTCTTACAAGCTGCCAGGGTTTCAATCATGGGAGATTCAGATTTAGTTATCCAACAAGTGAAAGGGAACTTTGTCACCAATGACAAAAGACTAAGGACTTATAGGTCTGCTGTTGCTGAGATACTAAACTTTTTCTCTGAATTCCAAATTACTAAAATTCCCAGAACCCAAAATCTACATGCTCATAGTTTAGCCACCTTTGCAAGTACCTGCAAGTTGCCCTTTGAGCCCCACCATTGTTTCACAGCTGAGGTAAAACACAGACCATCCATTCCAAACAACATCAATGATTGGCAAGTATTTGAGGATGACAAGCAAATAAATCATTTTTTAACTCTGCAGCAAGAATTTGCAGGACTAAATATAGACAATGAGTCAGCAAGTCAATCACAAATACTTAAGTCAGCAAGTCAATCACAAAAACTTGATGGAGCAAGTCCATCACAAATACTGTTTCAACAGACTGCTCAGCCAATATCACCTAGAACTGCAAAACAAATGCTGAATCCAACTATTTTCAATATAGAAAGCATCCAGCAAACCCAACAAGTTGACTGGGAAGAGGGAGTGTCTAGTGCTGAAACTGAAATCATTGAGCTAAAAGACAATTTTCTACCAACAGGTCTAACCCCACTAGAGGACATCTTTGATTCAAATGATATTCCCAGAAAACCAAAAATGCAGCCCCTAAATGCAGCCATTGAAGAATGCAACATAGGTACAATTGACAAACCCAAGATAATTAAATTATCTACTTCCTTACCTCCTGACCAAAAGCCAAAATACATTGACCTCTTCAAAGAGTTCCAGGATGTTTTTGCATGGAGCTATGAGGACCTAAAGTCCTATGACACCTCGGTAATCCAACACACTATCCCTCTCAAACCAGATCAAAAGCCCTTCAAGCAAAAACTGAGGAGAATCAATCCTATGCTTCTCCTAGCAATGGAACAAGAGGTACAAAAAATGTTCAAGGCAGGCATCATAGCACCAATCAGATTCTCTGAATGGATCTCCAACTTAGTCCCTACAAGAAAAAAGACTGGTGAAATTAGGCTGTGTGTGGACCTAAGGAATTTGAACCAAGTATCCCTTAAAGAGAACTACCCCTTACCCAAGATGGATCACATTCTTCAAAGGGTGGTAGGGGCCTCAAGGATCTCATTACTGGATGGGTTTTCCGGTTTCAACCAGATCTTAGTTCACCCTGATGATCAGGACAAAACAACATTTACAACCCCATGGGGAACGTTCAAATATGTAAAAATGCCTTTTGGGTTGAAGAATGCTGGGGCAACATTTCAAAGAGCAATGGACATTGCTTTTTCCAAAGAGATTCATGACTTCTTAGTCATTTACTTAGATGATCTCACACCTTTTTCAAAATCTGACCAAGAGCATCTCAAGCATCTAAGACAGATCTTCCTAAAATGCAGAAAATATGGAATCTCCTTGAACCCTAAGAAATCCCTCTTTGGTTTAGAAGAAGGCAAGCTCTTAGGACACATCATCTCAAAAGATGGCATTAGAATTGACCCAGATAGGATACAAGCTATCCTGCAAATGCCTCACCCAAGGAATGTCAAAGAATTACAAGGATTCTTGGGAAAAATCAATTTCTTGAGAAGGTTTATCCCAAACCTAGCAGAGCTAACCAGATTATTAAATAACATGCTGAAAAAGGATTCAAAAGTGAAGTGGACTGTTGAAGCCAATCAAGCATTTGAAGGTATAAAATTGGCCCTTACCCAGACCCCAGTCTTGACCAATCCTCAGTTTGACAGAGAATTTATCATTTTCTCTTTTGCTTCCCAACATACTATTGCTGCTGTTTTATTACAAAAGGATGACCAAGGAAATGAGAAGCCAATTGCCTTCTTTAGCAAAGCTCTCAGAGATGCACCTTTGAAGTATCAAATCATGGAAAAACAAGCTTATGCTTTAGTCAAAGCAATCAAAGACTTTAGGATTTATATCCTTTATTCCCATGCCAAAGCATATGTGCCAAGTCCTATTGTCAAAGACATTCTCACCCAAGAAAATTTAGAAGGCAGAAGAGGAAAATGGATTGCCAGCATCTTGGAATTTGACATTGAGATAAAACCTACAAAACTAATAAAAGGGCAAGGCTTGGCCAAATTAATGACAGAAACAAATTTTCAAGCCTTAGACATCAATCAGCTGGACAGTGAAACAGAGCTGGCGACTCCAAAGATCAATGTAGCCTTTGAACAATCCCCCTGGTACTCTGATATCTGTTATGTGTTACAAAACCTGTGTGCTCCCCCAGGACTGTCCAAAACTAAGTGTAGGTTCCTAAAAATGAAAACATCAAGATTTTGTGTGATGGATGGCAATTTACTTTGGAAAAACCATGAAGGGATATTGCTGCACTGTTTAATTGAAAATGAAACTAACAATATCATGCAAGAGTTTCATGCAGGAGACTGTGGTGGACACTTGTACTGGAAGTCCACTGTGGATAAAATACTAAGGGCTGGATACTACTGGCCCACCATGTTCTCTGATGTCAAGAAATTTATCACATCATGTCATAAATGCCAAGTGTTTGAGGGAAAGAGACAACTGCTGCCACTTCCTTTAAGGCCTATTGCAACAGAGAGACCTTTTCAACAATGGGGATTGGACTTCATTGGGGAAATTCATCCCTCATCTTCAGGCCAACATAGATGGATCTTAACAGCCACAGACTACTTCACTAAGTGGATTGAAGCTGCCCCATGCAGACAAGCAAATGATTCAGTAATCATTCAGTTCTTGGAGAACAACATACTGGCTAGATTTGGCTGCCCTGATAAAATTATTACAGACAATGCTGCTGCTTTCAGATCCAAGAAAATGGTGAATTTCTGTCACAAATTTCATATTACTTTGGGCCATTCTACTGCATACTATCCCCAAGGAAATGGCCTTGCTGAATCATCAAACAAAATCCTTGTAAACATTATAAAGAAGGTACTTGAAGAGAACAAAAAGAACTGGCACAAGAAACTAGTCAATGCCTTATGGGCAGATAGACTAACAACCAAGAGATCAATTGGGACCAGCCCATATGAGTTGGTTTATGGATTAGAGGCCAAATTCCCCTCTTCACTAGGAGTGCATGTTATGAAGCTTCTTCAAGAAAGCCAAGCTGAACCAAATGATATGCAAAGAAGGATAAATCAAATCATATGTCTGCAGCAAACCAGAGATCAAGTTTTCAGCAGAGTTCAGGTATTACAAGAAAAACTAAAGAAAGCCTTTGACAGAAGAACCAAAGCAGAAGATTTTAATGTTGGTGATAAAGTCCTCAAGTGGGATGCAAGAAGAGAAGAGAAAGGAAAACATGGAAAATTTGATTCCTTATGGAGAGGACCATTTGCTGTCCAAGCAGTACAAGGTAACAACACTTACTTCCTAAAGAGTCTTAGTGAAACTGACTTGGATGAAGGTCCTGTGAATGGCAGGATGCTGAAGCACTATTTTGAATACCACCCATAAGTACAGCATGAGCTTCCATTGTACATACCCAACTGTATAGATGATTTTCTGTTTAGATTGTAATAATGCAGTTTTTTCAAGATTATTGACTGCCAGCGAAAGATAAATAGAATTAGAGGTCTACCAAGAAGAAAAGCACACAATTTGGGAAATTCAGAGCAGCAAAACTTCAAGTTCATAAAAGCAGTAAAAGGCAAAGGCATTCTGACCTGCTGTTTTTGGTATTTCAAATGAAAAACCATCCCCATGTGGAGCCACTGTTAGATACCTATACCAATAGGTTTCATATTTCATGATTGGCTATGGAAGGTCCAAATATGCTCTGCTTTGATGACTCAAAAATCACATATTTCCTAGAGAATCTGATCTGTGCCTATAGCTTGGTATGGACTCAAAGTTTTGATGGATGGTCCAAAAGTCTAATCTGGATCAATCCATGGTTTAAATTTGCAGTTGTAGAATAGAGAAAGGAGTCTGTCCAAACTGTTTAATCTTGGCAGACTAGTAGTTCAGGTAGAGAAGAAAAGGCTCCCAACAGCTTAATCTGGGACCTTGGAAGAGATAAGGGTAGAAGTAGATAGAAAAAACAAAGGAAAAGCCAAAGAAAAGAAAAGGCAAGTAAGGGTCTGCAAGTCCAAGTGCACCCTCTAAGAAGAAATAAAAAATGCTAGGCAAGTAGTTGGGTAAGTAGTTGGGGTTGCAGAAAGGTTATCTTTACCATTGCAGATATGTTAACTGTGCTTACCAAGGCAAAGTCTATCAATTGACAAGGTGTTCATCTTCATCAAGTTACAGCAAGGAGCATGACTAACCTCCCTCCTTCCCCCTTTCTTTTCATTACTAACATCCCCTTATCAACTGAGATTCATGGAAGAAGATCATGGTTTCATGGTGGTTCTTGTTCATTCAAAAGCCACATTTCTTGTGTAAAAATCTTTTCATTTTGATCTACTCTTTAGACCAAGTGTTTTGCAAACAAATTCAGTATTTTCCCCTTTCATTTACCCCATCCATATTAACTCTAACTTTACTATGTAAATCCCTATATCACCTTTCCCCTACTAGTATTAACACCATGGTGTATAAACCCCAAAATTTGTATAAATATCCCTCCTTTTGGCATTATAGCCAATAAGTTCTCTGTCAGGGATCAAATGGCATCTGGTCACTTTGACGAACCTAACCCTAACCCCCTCCTCTGAATTCAGTTGGCCCCTTGAAAAACTTCATTTGCTAAAAAGTCTCACAAATGACCTGGTTTTGCCTATACCCACTTCATTTACAAAATAACTCCTAAATACCTATTTCATTCTCTTATCCAAAGTATTGGGGCTGTCTTATTGTGCATAATAAAAACCCTATACAAGCCCCTTTTTATCCATAACCCCTTTCAAATCACGAAAAGACCCAAAAAACCCACTTTTGACCGCCTAAACCAAAGTTGGCGCATGCATTTGGTTTATTTTTTGAAATACATTGAGAACATTATGAAAACCCATATCATAAGGTATCCGCCCGCATTCATATCCCCCGATCATATCATTCCCCCGTCCACCGTCGGATCAGATCCAAGAGATCCGACGGTCCGTATTAATATCGGAGCGGCCCCCGCGACAGAGGTTTAGCGCCCGAGAAAGTGACGTTGCGTTACGTCAGGGCGCGGCCACGCGTCGCCCATTGAGGGCTCTCGGAGCAATATCTGACAATTGAGGGGCCGTATCATAACCGCCCCGAGAAACCGTGGCGGCTAGGGCTAAACCGTAACCGTTAGGTCACTCACCGCCCGCTTGATGGTCCAGCGTAATCTCCACGTCATCACCCTGCCTGACACCGCATCACACTTTTGTCCGCATCTGTGCCAACGTGCCCGCCACCTCATTACCCCGTGGACCAATGGCAACCCGCCACCTCATCCGATGACGTCATGCTGACGTCATCCAAGGCTGACCCCACCCTATGATGTCATGCTGACGTCATCACAGAAAAAGCGCCAAATTGCAAAAAGTCCATATTTAGCCAAAAAACGCGTTTTTTTTGTACTTTTCACTCATTTGATACTATTTCCTCTGCATGCTATTTTTACGTCCTGAACTGCGCCACCTGCGGGAAACGTCCGGAAGACCTCCAGAGCACCAATTCCACCCACAGCTACAACCTCTGTTCGCGGTTAGCCAGGTATTTCTCATAGTTCATCCTCCATACGCCTGAAATTCACTGTAAATTGCTCAGAACGCTTAAGGAACACTGAAACTCACTATTTCACCGATAGCTTTCCTCTGCAAGCACTTTTAATTACAATTGCAACCTTGAAACCACCAGCAGAGCCTTCATTTCCCGAGTTTTGGGTCAAAAACTGTAAACTGCTCGCGCAAACGTGAGACAGTTGGTCAAGTCACTTAAAACCTGCCATAGAAGACAGAGGGAGACCAGGCATTGGTCTTATTTATAATTCGAGCAGTATTTCAATTGCTGCGTGTCCACTCCACCCTCTGCTCCCCATAATTCACAGTTGCATTGCAAAAACTCACCTCTGTGCTGTACTGCTCACTTGAAACTAATTCACCTGCAAGACAGAAACTGAATAGACCATGGAGACTCCAATTGCACTGAACATCAAGCCTCTCAATGCCCCTCACCAGGAATTAGAATGGAAAGCCCTGGGAGATATGGATTATCAAATGCTAGATTGGTTTCCATTGGGCTCCAAATATAATATTCAGATGCTAAATGAGTTGAAAGCCCAGCACCTTAGTGGAGCAGACATCTTAGGGATTTGGGACTCAAACTTGCCCATCTACAACCTCCCCCAGGTAAATCCTATGCCAGAGTTGATCTACAGATGCCAGGAGTGCTATGACCCAGGCCAAAGAGCTGTCCTCAGCCCTACAGGCTCAGTCCTGTTCCATATCACCCCAGAGAGTATAAATGAGATGCTGCACTTCCATACTGCAAAGCCATTGACCCCCCTCCACATGCAGAACTTGATAAAGAAGGGGAACAAGTTGTCAAATGACCAACTCATCAAAATCAACCAGCTGTTTGTACAACCAGGCTCTGAATCCATCAGAACTCCTCCTATTGGATATCAGTACTTGAATGAATTGGGCAGGATGTTAGTGGATTTGATCAGCTATGTCCTAGGGTTCAAGGGACTGGAGGATGAGGATGAAATCATAATGGCAATGCTGTCTATATTCTCTCCTGGTAAGCCCCCAGTTGTACATTATGATTATGCTACATACATTGCAGATAAGATCCATGACCAGCTTATGAATTTGAAGAGGGAAAGACTGTTCAGGTATACTTCATACATATACCACCTATTCTTGTTTTATCAGCCAGCCAGCTTCTCTATTCCCTTGAAGCAAGTCAATGCCCAGGGAAATCCAAGGTCAGTTGTGTTTTGGACCTCTGTCTTTCATTGTGCCTCTGTATCACCATACACATACTCTGAGTTCATTGACTTATTCATTCATCCAGCCATGACAGTATTGTATGGTGTTCCTCCTCCAATGTTAACTGATGACATGAGGAGAATTCTCCACCTGAACAAAACCTACAACATTGGTAATTGGTACCTATACCAAGACCGCACAGTCATCAGAATATATGGTTGTGAGTTGAAGCCTTTTAGGTTGCCAAGGTATGTCCCCATGAGGCTTTTTGCCTTAGAATATTTCAGGCAGTTTGGCAATGCCGACTACCTCCACTTTCAAAGCAAGAACAAGAAGTTACAGTTAAAGGTAAGGAGCCAGCTGGGCCCTTTCCTATACAACAGAAAAGAGGAGGGGTGGAAAGAGGCAAATAGTATCCTAGAGGCCCTCAAACTGTAAACTAGCTTTGAATGGATACCCTATGACCCCAATCACTTTGTCTCCCTCAGGAGGATAAAATACAAATTGGGCAGCTATTCACACGTGAGGCAGCCTGAGATTGAGCAGTATGCCAATACATTAAGCTGGGAAGAAGGTACCCTAGAAGAGGAAATTACTAGTGAGGAGCTGCTAGAGAGAGAGGCCAGAAATATTCAAAAGGAAGCTGACTTAGAAACTTGTGGACAGGTTCCCCTCTCATACAAAAAACAACTTGGAGCAGCTGCCTCATCCTCAACAAAGCATCATCAAGCTGCCATGAATCCTCCACAGACAGTCAACAAGGGCAAAGAAAAGCAGGTGGAACAGCCACCTCCTATGACCGAAGAGGAAATGGAAACCCTAGTGCAGCAACAAGAAGAGATGGAGCAGCAGGGTGAAGGGCAGCAGCAAGAGGAGCAACAAAAACAAAAAGAACAAAGGCAGGAACAGCTTGCCCAGCAAAAGCAAACAGTGGAAGTCCCTAAATCCACTGAACAAACTGAGCCTCCAAGGCAAGAGACTTCAGCTGAGGCATCTACACTCCAGACTCCACAAAAGGAGGACACAAGCAGGAAAAGGGACAGAGAAACTCCCCTTACAACGTCAGCAAGTCATGGGGAGAAGAGGCAGAGAATCAATCCTCTTTCAGAGGAAGAGATGCCAATAGGGCAGCCGCTGGGTATGGTCCCACCCAGCAGGGAAACATCAGCAAGTTCCTTTCAACAGGAATAGGATAGGGCAATGGGAGGAGAAGTAAGTTCCTCCAGGCAGCAAAGGGAAGGTGGGCCTAGTATTAAACAACAGTTCATCGATATTAAGATGAGAAATGAGCCCATTAAAAGATAGTTGTACAGCCATCTGCTAAACTTGGCTCCCACCAATCAGCAAAGACTCATGTCTGCATATGATGTGCAGGGAGGCAAAATGATCATGAGTCATTTCATGCCAACAGCAGTACAGCCCCAAACTGCCTCTGATTATTTGAGGACTAACTTGGAAGTCCTTGCCAAGGATATCCACCCAATGGACAAAATAGAACTGCACAAGCAAACGGGTGAGATGGTCTATGCTTCTCTGGCAGACTAGACCTTGGATAACTATAGGCTACAAAATAGCCTTAACAATACAGCCTCTCAACTGGAGTTAGAGAGGGCATCATCCCAGGCAAAGGACAACAGAATAAGGTCCTTGGAAGAAATAATCATTGAGATTGGACATGATCCCAAAGATATCAAAGGGATCCAAGAGATATTGAAGTTGAGGGATGCTGACATGGCAGCATTGAGGAGAAAGATGAAACTCCCTGCCACAATCCACCCTCAAACAGATGATGTGGCCCAGCAAAGGCATGATCAAGAGGCCACAACCCTGTTGATATCTCTATACAAGGAGCTAATCCGGACTCAAGACAAACTAGGAGAATCAGAGGCTGCAAAGGCAGCACTACAGGCAGCATTGAAACAAAAAGAAGAGGGTCAAACCTCCCAGCCTCCTCCTGAAATAATCAATCTTGAAGAAGCTGCTCCAACAACTGCCCCTCCTCCTCAGCAAACAGGGCCTACAGCACCAACTACATCAACAACTGCACCAGCAACATAACAGACTCATAGTCTGGATATGCAGAAGCTCCAAAATGAAATTCAAGTCCTGGAAGCTCAAATGTTGGAGCTCAATTCAGCCAAAGAATCTTTGGCTAAAATAAATGAGAGATATGATAAGAGCAAACAAAATGCAGCTGAAAAAGATCGAGAAATAAAAGCTCTAAAGAAGAGGATAACTGAGCTTGAGAAGGAGCTCACACTAGAAAAGGTAACAGCAGAGCTAAAAGCAGTCCTTTGGGGCAATATTGGCCGGTCTATCACCAATCAGTGGCAGTACATTGAGACTATAGATGAACAAACAGTACTCATTACAAAGGCCAACAGGGAAATACACAGAGCTAGAGCAAGCCTTGGCAACATTCCTGATGCTGCCACCAGAATGATAAATATTTTAAATAACAGGACAAGATCTCAACTGGCCACCATGGGAATTGCTCACAGG
This sequence comes from Pinus tabuliformis, assembly GCA_031772625.1. Taxonomy (NCBI): domain Eukaryota; kingdom Viridiplantae; phylum Streptophyta; class Pinopsida; order Pinales; family Pinaceae; genus Pinus; species Pinus tabuliformis. Next base: position 1,607,525,537 of record CM062818.1, read on the forward strand.
ACTGAGACAATCTCAATGGTTAAAAGGGTCCTGACACTACGAAACCTGGTTGGAACACTGGAAAGAAGAACCCAGGATATGCAGACTGAAATCAACAAGTTCATGGACAGATTTCAGGCATTACAGAACAGAGGCCTCCCCAGCATATTAAGCAGTGTAGGAAGAGTGCTTACCCTTGAAAACTACATCAAAAGGGTTGATGCCCATGCAGCAGGACAAATTGCAAGACAGCCCAGCACTTCAGCAGAATCAGGGCCAGCATCAGGGCAAACTTTATACAATAGGGTGGACAACCTATTTTTTATTATGAATGAGATCAATCATCTGTTTGATGTGCCTCCAAATTTCTTTAAGTATACAGAAGCAGATGAAACCATAGAGGCAATTGTGAAGCACCAATTGCCCACACAGGAAGTCTGGAAAAATTTGACACAGATAATATTATCAAGCCAGAACCTGTAAATGTTAATTTTTGTCCAGTTTATAAATAGTCATACACAGGCAGAATTTTGGTAGATAAGCATACAAAGGAAAGATAAAGGTTGGGCCAACTCAGCAGGGCTATTCGGTCACCGCAGCAGTAATCACAATGAAAGGTGGCAAACCCGAGAAAATACAGCGCAGCAAGCATAAAGACGTTTTCTCCAGCATTAAAGCAAAGTGGCTCAACCGACTCACTGACCTCCAAAGGTCAAATTATCCTCTGACAGACATAAAGAGCATTTATGCTGCATTCAAAGTTGTAATAACTTCTTTTCTACTTTCTGTACGAAGTTATGAAGATATTTTCTCTCTCAGATGATTCAATGCCTGAGATATTTTGTATAAACATTCCTATAAAGTCCCCTTCGCATGAGCTTGCAAGGGTTGTTGTTGATTTCTCCTAAAGAAATTCTTATGTTGTAAATCCTTTCAAAAGTCTAATAAAGAAAGTGATGGAATTTCTCGGATTTCTGAAGTGTTGAATGCGTTTTGGTGTCTGTTGATAACTGCTGGATTCCTGTGTATTTCACCATACAATAAGTCTCTGTAACTCTCTCTGTTAATTAGTTGTTTTGTTAAAATCCATATATGTTATCTGATTTTCAATACTAAGCAACAAGGAAAAAGAATAACTTTCAGGATTTATTCACTGAGTACCCTGAGTTCAATCTGTGTTGTTTATGAATGTTTTCTTCAGCTGTAATCTAGGTAAGTGTAATTCTTAATTGCTGCACTTTCAGAATACACCTTTCACAGTGGCCTTTGTCACAGGAATTCAAGTTATGCTCCTGTGCAGTGTGTTCACCTTCACCTCACCAACTTAATAGAAAATTCTTAATTGCTTTCTATTGGTTGACATACATCACCATTTAAGCTAATTTTGTTTGTCTAAGATACACAATAGGCCCTGCAGTTTGAACACTACCAATCCTGCATATAAAATCATTTCACACTCCAGACTCCATTGCCCAATGGTATTTCACTATCTAAACACTATATCATAAGACCTGAAAGAAATCCTTCAACCAAAACATAAACCAAAACCTGAGCATAATAGCTAGCCTAAAACACCATCATAACAGAGACAAATCATAAAGAGAGAGCCCTCTCTGATTACAGTTTGGCTAGAAACTGTGATCCAAAGATTGGTTAGTGGTTACCCCGGCCGTATTCCCTTGGGAGTCATAGGGAACAACCTGGGTGTTAACAGATCCTAATGCAGCTAATAACAATAAATGAAACTTTTTTACCTTTTTCTCTTTTAAAAGTGATTAATTTCCAATAACAATAAATGCTAACTAATATAATTCAAAAAGATCATTTGTTTTTTCTTTTAAAATGGCATAGTGCATTTAAACAAATCTCGAGAGATGTTAACGAGCATAAACAGGCAAACTTCACTCAATGCAAATAGAACCAAATCTGAAACACCAAGACAAACTATCAAAACAAGGAGAATTCACAAAGACCTCAATGAACCATGTGATCTAAGCTTAAACGAAGTCAAGAAAAATCCAAACGAGCTAGAGGTGAATTGCTCGAAGCACAGAATAATAAGCTTTAACAACCACTAGACGAGTGCGGAAAACAACCAAAAAGTTGACTGGACAATCAAAGAACCAAAAACTCCCACGGAAGGCTCGATATACAAAGCCACTAGATGCTCTAGGGCTGGGATATAAGATCGATGGAAATAGGCAAACACCCGAAGGATAAAGGTAAAAAACCAGTCAAACAGAGTTCTGACACACTGCAGTAGCTGAAAAGGATGTAAAAAGACAAAAATCTGAGTTTACAAAGCTTCCAACAAACACACTGGCAAAGTTCACTAGGCTGGCGCGACTGTCAGCCTGTAACTTGCACTATTAAGAAATTAGTGCGAGTTGCTTTTGTGCAACACGCGCCAACTGGCGCGACTGTCAGGCAGAAAAAACGCGCTAATAAAGTTTTCTGGTTTAAAAAATAAAACAAGCAGTTCAGGGTCTGGTCGACAGTATTCAGACAAATCAAACAACAAGAAAAAACTTTAAAACTGACCCAGAAAGCTCATTTACGCAAGCAAGCAAGAGAAAACCAACATGCAAGACAAACTCCAAGATGTTCGGTTCACAAACCAAATCGGAGATTGACTGAAGTGGCGTTGATCTACTCCGCTAATGCAAAGCAATAGCGTTTCGAAGGCTGCCTGGCCGTGCTTCAAACTCCGTCCAAGGTTTATGAATCAAACAACAAATAGCTTCTCCCCAGTGGAATCGCCAAATTGTTGGAGAGGTAAATCCCCTCTGCGGACAGAGGCGATCCCACTAGCCCAAAATGGGTCTAGCAACAATCAATTAATGCTACCATGCAAGTTCCTAGTTGCAAACTGAAAGTGGATTATGAGAACCAACCTGGAGTCCAACGCTAGTGTCATAGAAGAGTTGATACTCCTGTTCCCTTGCTCCGGCAGGTCCTGATCCTTGCGATCCCCGCGAATGGATACCTGCACATGCAAAGAACGAAGCGAATACAAGCATAAAATCCACTAAATACAACTTTATTTCAGTCAGAAAGGAAATAGATCAAACATTATCATAATGAACAATAAGATCGGAACCATAATGGTAGTCGTTTATTAATGAATAATCAACAGAGAAAGATACAACCAAAGTTCTAACGTTGAACCTCTCCTCTAGCTGGGCGAGTAGCTATACATGTCTTGCAATAGACCTTCTCTCTCTCAGACTTCCGGCAACATAACCTCCCTATGCTCCAAGACTCTTACTATCACTGAAGACAAGCATTATCACTTCTAGCATTACTCCAAAAACTAGCTTGTCAAATTCATGAGGACAGACTTTTATAGATGGAGAAGGGGAGGAAGATACAATGCACCAGCACACCCATTATGGATTGGCATTATCTCCAAAAAGCCACTGTGGATAGATGTCAAGGATAGATGATGACTCTTGACATCTAGAAGATGAGCTTTATCCTCAAAAGACTTCATGACTTGAAGGGAAAAAACATCTGGGCGCGCGTTTGTTAAAAACATTTTCCAAACATGGTTGGCGCGGGTGTTATTCTAAGACAGAGCGCCAATGGTCGCACCCTCTTTTGAGGATCTCATTGATTGGCGTGGGTAGTACATTGTGGACCCGCGCTAATGGAAAAAGGGCACTTTTCAAGGATATTTTGCAGGAGGTGTCTTCAGGGCACATGAAGTCCATACTTAGGGGAACATAATGCAAGTGTTTTTAGGTTATGTCACTCCTCACAGGTCCCAGAATGAGTCCTCCAAAGTACGGAAAAGGGGTAACAGGGACGGTGACCAATGGTGACAAATTACTGTGTAACAATATGGAAGACAGAACTGAAACCATTTTGGAAATAAGGAAGGTCCTTTCCAAGAGAAACCTAATGCTAAACTTGGAAGAAAAGTGCCAGAACAAGAAAGTAGCCATTGATAGGTTCATGGCTAAGTTCCAAATTTTGAGGGACAAAGGATTGCCTAGTCCATTGGTCATTAATGAAAATTTTTTGACACAACAGGACTATGATAAGAGACTCAAGTAGTTGGCTAAAGAACAAGCTAGCACTTCAGCAATAAAATCATTGCCAACATGCAAGGTTTTGTATAATACATTTGAGAACTTGTTTTTTCTTTAGCATGAGATAAAACACTTGTTCATCACCGTGCCCAATTTTTCCAAGTATACCTAGGCTGATGAGATATATAGTTGAATGATGAATGTCAAGTTACTTGGTGATAAATGGTGGGAAAATATGACTGATTTACTATAATAAATTTACAGTAAAATTAGAACACCTAGGTAAACAGATGAAAACGGGTCAGCATGCCAAAGTGTATCAGTGTCAAAGAGTATCAAGTGAAATTTAAAAGTTAAATAATATTCCAGCATAAAGAACCACGGCAACAAGCCAGCATAGAGGGCTACAAACCAAACTATAAAGGCTAGCAGCACCACAATAAAAGGGACAACATGAAAACAGTTCAATAGTTGTCTTTATCTTCTTGCAAGAGGATATTTGTATTTCCTAAATTAAATCTCAACTTAGTTTGAGATATTTTGTAACAAAATTTTGTATAAATACTTCACAATTTGAAGTATGTAGGGTGGATTCTTAGACATTTCTATAGAATTCTTGATCAAAGACTATGAAGCTATTGTATCACTAACTGGACCAGTAAGTTGGATTGATGAATAAAGACAAGATATTTCACAGGATTCATGTGTAGAGTGAAGCGTAGACAAGTATTTTCTCATGTTTTTGTTATCTTTCTGATAGTTTTTCCACAATCTTTAATGTTTATCTAAATCTAAATGCTATAACATGGAATGATATCTCAAAATTTGCTTAATTACACTTTGTTTTAACTGTTCGGTATATCAATGTTTTCTACTGATATCTAAGTTAAGGAATTCTTAATTTGTCCTTAGTTTAGGTTGTCTCTTTATAATCTATAGCAAAGGATTCTTAATTTCCCTTTGTTTTTTATTACCCTTTGTTCCTTGTTTTAATCCTGGTCTGAGAGCTCTTAATTTCTCTCTCATTTCACCCCTCTGGCCTAAATACCTACACTATACTATGGTATCTTGCCCTTTGAACACTCCCTTTAGTGAGTTAATTCGAGTTTTTGCTGCCCTTTTTTTAACTCCATAACCTAATGGTCTAAAGATATTATTTTATCCATCTGTTTTAAAGGATTCCACCATCCAATCTTGAAAACAAATCAAAAACCCCCCTGAACATTCAGAACTAGCCTGAAATCCCAGCAAACAAAGCTAAATCATATAGATAGAGCCCTCTATGAGCCATAGGTTGGCTAGTGCCTATGCTTAAAAGTTGGTTTGTGGTTACCTTGGTCATTTTCTTTCTTCTGAAAACTTCTAGAGAAAATTCTGAGTGATAACACAAACTGTGTGTTGTTTTTCCTTACAATGGATTTTCAAAACCATATGTTTTTTATTTTAATTTTCCTTTTACCTCTGTAAAATATTTGGATAAATACTCATCAAAATCTTATGTTCTTATACATTTTTTATTCACAATTCATTTCCTTTCCTCATCTCTGTAAAACTGTTGTTGGTTTTTTCCCACGGTTTTGATTTTAAAATTAATTAAAATTATTTTCAATCTCAAAATAATTTAAATATTCCTTTGTGCCAACATAAATGAAAATAAATGAACATAAGTGACTTTGTCTCTGGTTCAATTCCTTTTGTCAAATTTCATTTATGTTGAGCCTCCTTTTACTTTCACCTATAACCTCATTTCACACCTGTAAGTCTCCTTTTTACCTTAGTCTTGTTCACCTCAGTCTTATTCTTACTTAGCCTGAGATTCGTAAAGTTATTTTATAAATATATCACCCAAACTTCAGAGGAATCCAAGCTCCAACTATAGAGAAATTCAATTAATCAAATAGAACTATTGATATTTCCTCCATACATCATAAGATTCAAATCAATATAATTAATGGGTTTTGGAGGGGGGTAGGTATTAAATGGTTTAGGAAGGGGGAGTCTAAAGTAATCAAGAGGGTGACAACTGTAAAGTGTAGTCAATGTGAAACTTCTTTTTTGGACCCCCTGTTATAGACAATTTTGTGCCTTACAGCAACAAGCATGAATTGTCAATAATCCAAGGGATCCAAAGTTCCCTAAACATGATGTTCCTACCCCTAGAGGAACAAGGTCAGGAAACCAACAGCTCTCTGATCAGTTCTCCACCTGAAAACACTCAAAAACAAGCAATCCTGAAATCAAAGCAGGTGCTCCACTAGGCTTCTGCGCTGAAACACAACTGCTCCATGGTGTACCTGCGTTGCAAAGCAGGTAGAACAAAGCCCACCTGCGTTGGGCGAGTTTGGACATGTGGCACAGTGAGTCATTGCTTTGGAATCTTCCAAAAATGACACTTGGATCAGGTATTTCGCCTTGTGATGAGTCAGAGGCTTTGTTTCTCCAAGTGGAAGCAAGGTTCACCAAGTGGACTCAAGAACTGAAGATCAACTAAAGATTAACTAAAGAGAGAGAGGACACAAGGCAGCTACACATCAGTTGCAAGCTGACTCATCCTTTCTCAATTCATCTATATATTGAGCTCTCTCCTATGAGCTCAGGAGGCTGGAATTTTGTGCAAAGTAATGATATGCTGTTGGTTTCATTCTTGAGTTATTGGGTGATTGTTTGAGAGAGGTGAAGAAGAGCAATTCTTTCTGCTGGGAGGTGTTGCTGGGTTGGAGCCTGCAATGGTTGTAATACTCTCAGAACCTTTATTTCTTCATTAATAAAAGCTATTGAGGTTCTTCTATGTGCTCTTGTTTCAATTATATATTGTGATGATTGTATGTTTGGTTTACACTAATCCATAAACCAGTTATGATTGCATGCCTCTTGTAGTTTCCTTCTTTGTTGTTTTGCAGGATCTCATTGCAGCTGGGCGAGCAGAAGGACAAAGAGCTAGGAGCAAGCGGCCAAAGAGGAGAGTTTGGATTCGACATTAAGCGCAAGGCAACGGTTAGTGCTTCCTTCATTCTCTTTTGCTTTCATAAAGAAGTAAACCTTCAGTAGTTTGTTTTACAGTTGTTGCTAAGGAACTGTCACCCTTAGAGTGGGTTAGGGTCATCCGAGTCGGATACTTTTCCCTACAACAAACTGGCGACTCCGCTGGGGAGCGTATCCGTTTGATTGTGTTTGTAGTATTTTGCTATTCATTTCTTGAACAAAAGAGTACCAAATCGAAAAGCTTTTGACTATATTAAAAGCGAAGTAGAGGGCAGCTACTCTTGCTCATTTTCTGAGCAAATTCATGACTTGAAGAGCTGATCTACAAGGATCCTTGTAAGCTCTTAGTGATAGCTTTGCACCTTCTAAATCATCCCTTTGAATGTGCTTGACTGATTGCTTCTGATTTGAGCAAAAACCGTGCATTTTTGAGAAAATTAGGACCCGGAAACTGTGAAAACGCAACTCTCGTTTTCCAAAGCAGGTAGTACACAGGCTACCTGCTTTGCAACGCAGGTCCCGAACTAGCTACCTGCGCTGAGAGCCAGTTTGACTGTGCAGAGCCTGCGTTGACCCAAATTTGCTTAGTGCATTTGGGGTTTCCTCCTTTCTCTTGCCTGTTTTCACTTAGTTTTGTTGCTAGGTGTCAGTCTTGTACCTCTTTTGAAACCAATATTACTTGCCATCATTCAGCCTCTGTTATATAACGAAATTGTACTTGTTCTTTGTATTTCTTGCTCATTTACAATTTCCCATAACGAAAAGTAAACTAGTCATGCTTTTGGCCTCTTAGATCTGAACCTGTGTTAGGCGTTTTGCTGGTCTAAAGAGTTAGCTTGTTTGTTGTCCATAGCTGATTAGTCATTTTACTTTCGTTAGTATGGTTTGATTTCATGTATTTCCAGTGATTAAGCAAGTGAATCTTAAGGTGTCTTTTGATTTTTGGACAAACTTGTTTACTTTCGCTTTAAATCGAAATCAAAGTTATATAACCACTTTCTTTTTGTATCCATCCACATTAAGAAAGGGAAAAGGAAATACATGCATTGTGCATTTTGCATTTGAAAAAGTTTGCATGATGATTTAGGAGAAAGTGCATTAGTTTGTGCTGTATGAACTGTGTGAAAAGAATTTGCCTTCTTTCTCTCTCAGTAGTTAAGATTTTCATCAGTCAAAAAGATTTGAAAAAGCTTGCTTCTCATCTTAGGCTGCATTTAGGAATTTGTCATATACATCTCGTGGTGAACCTTGAAAGGCAAACTTTAAAAATATCAACTTAAAATATACTGAATGAACCTAACAACGCATTTGAAACATAACGCAAACATCTAGAGGTCTAGGTAGAGACGTGTTCCGGCGTCGTTAAACATAGTGACTGTCGATCTCTACGAAGGTGGGTGATTCCTCCTGAGAGTCGGTGGCACTAATACGGACTTGTGCTCCCACGTACCGTCGAGTATATATTGGGAGACCCCTATAGGCAATTATCCTTTATCCATAGGAAGCCGTGTCGGCCACCCTACTGATCGCGATGCAGCGAACACAGCATTCACGAAGATCGACCACCCGTACCGTAAAACGTATTCTGTGGTTTCGCGAAAGGTTTGGCACACCCTCTGCCTAGATCTCCAGAGCAGTTTCTTTTGGCCCTTTTCAAACTCTATAACTGAAAAGGTCCAACCGAGCATTTGTCACTTCGGGCTCGTTAATACATCGAAGGTGACTAGAGTTATCTTTAGCTTTTTCTCGACTCTTAAAACATGAAAAAGCAAAGTTATGTTTAAAAGCGTCTAATAAAATTCATTCAAATCGGAAACACAAATTTTCCCCTTTATATTTTAGTTGATCGAGTAATCCGCAATCGTGGAAGAAAGTCAATTGAATATCCGTCGTTCTCTGAGGCTTGCGAGTCAACCGTCTTTGTCTCCGGAATCGAAAACAATCCGGACAAAGCGAGCTCATCGAACCAGTTCAAAATCTCCTTTAAAAGTTAGAACAAGCGTTCCAACAACATCTGAGATTCTGGTCACTCCAAACATTTCCGGAAACCCTGCCTCAATAGAAGAAGTTCAATCGCCACAAAGGGACAGTAATACTGACCCTAGGCTGGGGGCAAATACTTGTATGACTGAACCAGTTCCATCTGTAACCGGTCCAGAGAGTTTTGTTCCTCAAACATCCGTCGCGGTCGATACAACCCCTTCTTCGGCACCGGAAATCTTTTACGGACCTGACGGTCTTCCTCTTCCACCTGGTCTGATTGCGATAGAGGAAATTATAGAGGAACCGCAAGTATCCACTCCAATTCAATTTGGAGTAGGGGTCACTCTATTTCCTGCTACAACAGAAGTTTGTCCATCACCAGTGGAAGTTCCTGTAGAATCACTAGGTGATCAATTGGATAGACTAAAAATGACTTAACAACCGTCGACATCTAGGACTGTGTCGAATGATACGGCGACGGCAGAATTACCTGCTGCAAATCCAACAATGTTCGCCGGCATACCATCTGTCCCAACTAGCTCGCAGTCACTAGAAGGAGTCCATCAAGAGACTATCTCGACAGTATGGTATGTTCCTGTTTGTTCCGGAGTAATGTCTGGTAACTCTCATGGTGAGGCTCATCAAATTGACCCTTTTGGGAATCTAATTAGGCCATCCAGTCCTCCAAGGCAGGCAGTTGCCTTGAGTTCTGGGTTGCTACCGTATGGGGGGTAGTACCCATACGGGAGCTCTCAACCTTATTCAAGTTATGGCGGAATTGCAACGAGTAGTTGGGTACCTGTGCTATCCCAGCCACCGAGAGTTGTATATTCTATGCAACAGTGTGTACCTGTGACAAACATCCCAACTACACCGGCTATTGTGACCGTGTCACAAGTTCAAACAATGCCTTTTGTATGTCAACCTCAGATTGCTCAGGTTCTCATGCAACAGCCACTTGACCCTGCGACCCAACCACAATCACCTACTGGTGGGACAACACAAGTACAGTTGGGTACAACTACCCCACATCTTGGTCCAATGGTTAGTGTAGCGCAACAACCCATGGTGTCGCAACCGTGGATAATGCAATACCAACAGCCGCAATTCCAACAAGTGTACCAAGGTTCTGAACAGCAAATATTTGCGAATAATGGACAACCATATATTCAAAATGGTCAAAATCAACCACTTTATAGTGGTCAAGTCCATCAACCGTATTCATCATACCAACATCAACTCCATTATGTTGGTATGCAAAGACCGACTGTTCAGGCGATTCCATCGTATCCTGGTTACGCTTCACCTAACTTGAACCAGCAGTTACCATTCATGGCGACTTTAGAGTTGCCTGATTTACATCGGTTAACAAACGATCCAATTGCTTACGCCCCTTGGTGGCCAGTGATTCCGCACAAACTTCCATCCGACATTCCTAAATTCAATGGAAATCCAGGTGAAGACCCGTCGAATCATGTGATGAAATTTCATCTATGGTGTTCGTCGAACACTTTGAATGACGATTCGATAAGGCTTCGCCTCTTTCAGAGGACATTGACAGGTCCAGCGGCAAAATGGTATATAGAATTGCCTAGAGCTTCGTTCGACAATTTTGGCTCCCTTGCCACAACATTCTTGACCCACTTTCAATTACCAATAAGGTACGAAACGGGAACAGAGATATTGACTAACTTCAAACAGACAACCGCAACTCATATATCAGATCATATACATGAGTGGCGACGTCGACGAAGAATGGTTAAAACATACGTTCCTGATTAGCTTTTAGCTGAGTGGTTTATAAAGTCATTACTTCCGGCTATAACGGAAGATGTAGCAAAGGGAGGAGTCGTAACAGAAGAGAAAGTTATCACTCGTGCACAATACTTGGATTTAGTATATACTCAGTCCGGCACGCTCTATGACAAAATACCAGACGCCCCTAGACCAGAGTTTTCAATCCCTCCTCCTCCTAAATCAAACAGTGACTCTCATGCCGGCGATGGCGTGATTGGCACGACAAACACGAATCCGAAAAGGACCAATCAAAAGAAGGCCCGTAAGGATTCGAATCAAAATGCGCATGAAGAAGTTCTTGCTTCGGAAGTAAATGCTGTATCGACAGATAGGGGCAAAGAAACCAATCAACCAGGAAGCAAGAAGAATCAAAACAAAGGGAGGAAGAATAAACAAGGTGGGTCATCCCCTAAGAAAAATTCTTCAAACCCTCCTGGGAATAGGAAACGGCTTCCGTGTCACATATGTGACGACGATCATCGGACGGCAGATTGTCCGTACAAAGCTGAGTTTAAGAGATTCGTAAAGAATCCGCACACTCCAGCCGTATTGACTGATCCATTTCCCGACCCAAGTCAGAATCTGGTTGACAGTGGAAATGCTTCCCCATCACAAGTCATGATGTTGTCAAGTTTTAAGCGCCAAGATGATGCTTTAATTTCAACATTAAACAAAAGCCGTGGGAATCCACAGCCGTTGAATGGCGAAAGAAAAGGTCGACCAGGCAGTTCGACAACAACTTCGACAGAAGTTGAGCCGCCATCCAACACAAGAAGCATTCCATCGATCCATGGAAGCAATCATCCTATCCAATATATCGGAGTAATTTTCCCAAAAGGCCCTCCTTTAATGGGCACTTTTACCCCACCACCGCCAAGTAATCTTGCGGAATTGGATGCAACGGGATATGAAGCCTTCTATTTTTAATGGATCTAAAAGTTTCGAGGATAGTTCCTTTCTCAAGTCAACCTCGTTTAAAAAATGAAATAAGGAGTAAAAGAGGATAGTTCTGTGCGATGTCAACCTCTTTAAAAAATGAAATGTCCCCTTATTATTTAGGGGGCATGGGCCTCATCTGCATTATTATTATGCTGGGGGCATAATCGAGCAGTTTTAGCAATGTTCATGCTCGTTAAAAAATAAACGCAAGAATCGAGCAGTTTTAGCAATGTTCATGCTCGTTAAAAAATAAACGCAAGAATCGAGCAGTTTTTTAGCAGAGTTCATGCTCATTAAAAAATAAACATAAATTGTGAGCAATCTTTCCCTAGCAGTTCAAGCTCATCCAGAAAAAATGAACCGGTAAACAACCTCGAGAAATGTAACCTTTGAAAGCCATATTAAAAGCCCTTGGTCATGTTTATATGCCATCACCTCCATCCGTTCATTTGGCCAATCGTTCACCTCCATATGTTTGTTTACCCATTTTGAGGAACAGCTGCGAAGAGTGATTTCACTTAGCCATCCTTGTGACACTGCCGTGATTGGAGAATTCCAACCTGTACCTGGAATCTGCTGCTATCCCTGTTCATCACTCGTTCCTCAAAAGACGAGTCTTCTTTGAGCTCTTTTCACTAACTCGTAAAATATGAAAAGTTTGCCGAGTTTTGGCCTTCCAACTCGTTAAAGCGACCGGAAAGCTATCCCTCCTCTAGATTTTAATCTTTTTGGACCTGAGGGATTATTGCACAAAAAGATCGAGCGCTTGTTTTGTTCGGCTCGTTAAAGCAACCGAAAATTCATCCCTCCTGTATTGTTTTAAACTTTTTCGGACTGAAGGGATTAGAAGACGAAAAAGGAATTTTGGAGTTAACTTTTCGTACCTTTTCAGACTCTCTAAAAATGAAAAGGACCGAGTTTTCTTTGTCGTTAGACTCGTTAAAATGATTAAATAGCGACAAACTTGTCTTTAGACGAGAACGAGTTTCCCTATCGCTAGGCTCGTTAAAACATAGCGATGGGCTTGCCCAAAGGGCAGGTTATAGAACAAGCATATGTTATCCTCCTCAAGCTTGACAAAAATAAAGAGGTACTGGTCAGCAATGACTGGGGAAAAATTGGGAGAACCTCACAGCATTAATGGTAGCAAGTCGCTCTTGAACATGACACTTTGTCCTCCGTACCGCTTCGGGTTGGGTTGTTTCATTCACCGGTCGCAGAATCATGGTCCTCGCCACACCATCCCCAATTGGGGTAATGCTACCAATCCATCACATCAGTGTCGTTATATGTTCAAGAGATGTGGTTCTGTAAAGAGTCAACCGTGTTCCACCCACTGCCATACATTATCCTTCATCCACTTCATGACCGCCACCCTGAATCATACATCACAGTTTGTTTTCACCTCATCACAATCACTAGCTCCGTTCCGTGTCACTGATGTGGGATTCATCAAAGCCCTCCTTTGACGGATCGCTCCTTGTCGACATCAGCTCATTATCCAAGGGGTCGATCTAGGAACACCCCCCTCAGTACTTTGAAGCTTGCATGCCTCAATGGCAAGTTTCTCACTTCCGGCGACAGGTATACATCAATGACCTTCGACCAGAAGATTTTGCATGGTGGTCGATGCCAAGTCTTTTATTCCCACCGTGTAGATTGTACTGCCGTACCTTGAGGGTCATCATCCTTATCGGTGATTCCTCTCGCGCTTGTTAACGGTTTACACCATTGACCGGTAATCAAGCGATGTCTTTCCATGTTCGACTTCAAGAAATTCTCACATGGATCGACTTGTACATCGAGTGAAGATCGGAAGAGATTGAAGACCCCGGATCTAGTTTCATCCATCCGGGCTGCGATATATATTCAGGACATAAAGACATTTGATATGTACATCATTACAGCAGATGATCATCCTTCTCAAAGGATGATAAATTCGGCAGGGAATTATCAGTCTACAATCAGACGATCGTTTGTTCTATGTACCAAAATGTATTTATAAAGTTGAGCATGGGAATGCCCGCCTCAGCTAGATCATGAAAAATGTATGAAAAATAATGTATTGTATTGTATCTTATTACAGGACACTTCTCAGCAGATTGAATGAACTTCGGATCCTCTCAATAAAGCATTTCACCCGATAAACGACCTCATACTTTAGGGGGCATCTGTTATAGACAATTTTGTGCCTTACAGCAACAAGCATGAATTGTCAATAATCCAAGGGATCCAAAGTTCCCTAAACATGATGTTCCTACCCCTAGAGGAACAAGGTCAGCAAACCAACAACTCTCTGATCAGTTCTCCACCTGAAAACACTCAAAAACAAGCAATCCTGAAATCAAAGCAGGTGCTCCACTAGGCTTCTGCGCTGAAACACAACTGCTCGATGGTGTACCTGCGTTGCAAAGCAGGTAGAACAAAGCCCACCTGCGTTGGGCGAGTTTGGACATGTGGCACAGTGAGTCATTGCTTTGGAATCTTCCAAAAATGACACTTGGATCAGGTATTTCGCCTTGTGATGAGTCAGAGGCTTTGTTTCTCCAAGTGGAAGCAAGGTTCACCAAGTGGACTCAAGAACTGAAGATCAACTAAAGATTAACTGAATAGAGAGAGGACACAAGGCAGCTACACATCAGTTGCAAGCTGACTCATCCTTTCTCAATTCATCTATATATTGAGCTCTCTCCTATGAGCTCAGGAGGCTGGAATTTTGTGCAAAGTAATGATATGCTGTTGGTTTCATTCTTGAGTTATTGGGTGATTGTTTGAGAGAGGTGAAGAAGAGCAATTCTTTCTGCTGGGAGGTGTTGCTGGGTTGGAGCCTGCAATGGTTGTAATACTCTCAGAACCTTTATTTCTTCATTAATAAAAGATATTGAGGTTCTTCTATGTGCTCTTGTTTCAATTATATATTGTGATGATTGCATGTTTGGTTTACACTAATCCATAAACCAGTTATGATTGCATGCCTCTTGTAGTTTCCTTCTTTGTTGTTTTGCAAGATCTCATTGCAGCTGGGCGAGCAGAAGGACAAAGAGCTAGGAGCAAGCGGCCAAAGAGGAGAGTTTGGATTCGACATTAAGTGCAAGGCAACGGTTAGTGCTTCCTTCATTCTCTTTTGCTTTCATAAAGAAGTAAACCTTCAATAGTTTGTTTTACAGTTGTTGCTAAGGAACTGTCACCCTTAGAGTGGGTTAGGGTCATCCGAGTCGGATACTTTTCCCTACAACACCCCCACTTGGTTAAATGTTAAAAAGGTAGCCCCCCCTAAAATCCACCAATAACCATCGATTTATTTTGTACATATCTCAAGGCATGAAAGATTAGGGTTATTTAATAGTTAAGTGTGGGGTGAGGACACACTTTTCTTTGACTTTATGGATTTGACTTGTGACTTGACACATGAAATTAAATTTGGTACTAATGTTTTAGAAATTAGGTTGTTAAGTTATTTTTGAGTTAATTTTAATAATTCAAATAAATAATTTCACACTTAGGCCCTTTTATTTGTTTTATGGTTTTGAGGAGTAGACTTCAACTTTCTCTATCTTTTGATCCAAAAGTCGGTTTGAAACATTAGATATATCGTTGGAAAGCTACTTCTGAGAAATTTACCATGAAAACACCTACAACATGATATGAATTGGAATTTATATGGAAAAAAATATTCCAAACATTCAGACTTATCTTGACCACAAAGCTTCAAGAACTAAATGGTTCCTTGGACAAACAAACCTTTAGGATATGAAATCTAGTGATTCATAGGCTAAACTTTAGTAGAATATTCCCAAAATAAATAACCAGTTAATAAGTATTGAATTAATTCTTTTGTGATCTATATCAATTTTTTTGAGGCACGTTTTTGGAAATAATCACATCAAAATTCCCTCTGCTTCTATCACCGAAAACTCTTCTAAAAATGCCAGATAATAATTAATTGATCACTATAAATTATAGGGCCCTAATGGTGGGTCCAATGGGGATGACATCGTCGTTGTGAGGTGCCAAGAACACTATAGACTAGTAGCTTGATCCATTGGGATAATCCCAAACTTGCAACATGTTTTGCCATTAAAACACTACAACTAAAACCCATTGGTAATTTGTTCCAATCCTTATATTGAACCAAATCCATTATTCAAATTGAAATTTGAACTATACATTGCAAACTAAAAACTTTCCTCAAAAAATTCAAATTAAATTAGAAAGTTTACAACACATTACCAAAGTCTTAGGGTGTTTTTGTCGGGCATCAAAATTTGATGATGGTTTTCCATACTACAAATCTGAACAGTAATACCAAAATGCCCAAAGAAACTACTAGAAGATGACACACTGCTGAAAAAGATGCTCAAACCATTGAGCTTATTTATGTATATATCAATCTACACTAACAACTAAGAACCAAATGCTTAATTTAAAGCAATGTAAAACCTCGAATATAACCAATCAAAAAGTTGATCCAATATCTGGGATCCTTGATTGGTTTTAAGAAAAAAAGGACTTGTAAGGGCATTGTAAATTGATTATAGGCTTGATCTTCATAGAAAAAACATAATTGGAACTCAGTAGTGAACAATTCCTCGACATAGACAAATATGGGATCCTCAACGACATGACTTGTTTCTTTATTTTCAAAGTATTTTGCAAATTTATTGTCATGCTTGGGAAATTCATAAATGATTCATTTACCATGATACAATTTCAGTTGTGAGTCATCAGACCTATTCTCAAAACAATCCTAAACCTCAATATCAAAATTCAGCACTACCACTTCTTGTTTCGCCTGATAAAGTTTCTCAACGAAATGATTTTGACATTGTAAATTGTGGTCTTGAATTTTAACTTCTAAGGCCCGAAGATATTTCTTAATTTTTTCAGCAAACTCTGCTAAAAATATGGTCTTGGCTTCAGAGATACATTTTCATTTCGCTAGCTAAATAGGAAAAAGATATGAGATAGCCTCATCAATTTAATCATCGTCAAAATTATCCAAGTATTCCTTGAAACATTCAATAGAGATAGGGTTTGCCACACACCTTGTCATCTTGTTTAGCAAGCAACCTAATCAGTGTGTAGTGGAGTCTCCATGAGTGTTCTACAATCTAGATTCTCTGACAATGGAGTTTTTGGATCAAGTGGAAACTTGATTGGAGTCACCAGGTGAATGGTTCATCCTTCTTGTGTCTAATCACTGTTCACCATCAACAATCAGATCTGAAATATAATACTCTTTCCTAAGGATGATGCAACCTTGTCCCCAGTATGGTCACCAGAATGTTATCAGTCTGTAATTTCCCAATGGTATGAGACAAAACTAGAGGTAACCAAAAAATTACTTTGGAAGATGGGATCTATCCCTTCTAGCTTCAAAGAGGGGTCTCTCTATATGATTTAGATTAGTTGATTTAAAATACTAGGGTAGTTATGAGTTATGAGTTTGATTTTTCCAAAGGTTTGGTTGAAACTGCAAGGATAGTCCATTGGGCATGGAGTCAATGAGCCTTGGATGATCAAATACAAGAATTTCATAATAGATGTAACAGGGCAAGGTATTTTGAAATATGGAAACATGAAGAATATTCCAATTTAGTCTTTGAATTAAATTGTGAATTAAAATCGAATTTAGTCTTAACAGCTACTTGGAAATAATTAATTAATTTATTTTAAATTAATTAGCCAGAGAAATTCAAGTTAGAATTATTTCTGAAGTCATGCAAGAGTTATCCCTTAATTAAGGAGATAATATTGAGTTATATTTGAGTTGTAATTAGTTAACTCAGTTTACTGAGTTAAGTCCAGTTAAATTAGTTCCAAACTATTTGAAGAACTAATAGTGAGTTAACAGTTAGTTGATGCATTAATGCACTCAACTAGTGCTACTCCAGTTAACAAAATATTCCCTCATCAAAAACTCATGCATGTCTATTCTGAGAAAGACCCAGTTGAGATAAATGTTCAAGGACAATGTACTATCAGTTTCATTTGTTTTCTCATGGAGAAAACTCATTCATGTATTCAGGGATTCATCCTTGAGGATTGCGCAGTTTTGAAAGCTTGGTTTTCCACTTGGTAAAAGTAAAATCATCCACAAGGAACAGTGCAAGGAAATAGGAGCTTGGAGGGAAGAGAGGAAGGCTGGAGAGAAGCCACGATTTCCTTTAAGCATCTATGAAGATTGTACTGAGAGCTGGCTAGCTGTGAGAGCTAAGGCTTTGTATAATTCCTATGTATTTCCACCATGTATGATAATACAATAGTGTGGGGTTTTATCTAAGACATTCCCCAAAGTATTTTCATGTGTATTGTGCCATTGATTATTCTTCTTCTGGTTATATTGTTCAGCTCGATCTTTAAGCTTCCGCAAATTGATAGTAGAATTAGGCTATAATATTCTTCTTTGAATATATTGCATTATCGGGTTAACCTATCATAGATTTTCTACATGGTATCAGAGCTATGAACAATATAATAAGAAAATAATTTAAAGTTTGAATTTTGGGGTTGCAAGTGCAAATCAAATTCATATCATACTTCAAGGTTTGTCAACGGAATTCTATGGCTTGATACTCGAGTATGCCTTGGAAGGTAGCTCGAATTACATAGCTTGGAAGGATAGAATGGAGGCTGTATTAGAAGACAATGGCTTGAAGGAATTCATTGATCAAGAAATCCCAAAGCCAGCTTCAACTAATGCACAAGAGTTGGCTGAGTGAAAGAAGTGTGTGGTGAATGTGAGACAGGTCATCCTTGAGGGAGTTTGAGACCATATTGTCTCGAGTCTCCATGGGAAAGATACTCCATTTTCAATGTGGAATACATTGAAAGACCTTTACCAGAACAAGAACAACTAGAGGAAATTGGCACTCAAGGATAAGCTTCAAAGAATCAAGATGGAGAACAGCGATACTATTTCCACATATCTGAACAAGCTCACCACCTGCGGAGATGATCTTGGCAGTGTGGGAATAACTACTACTGATGATGATATGGTGAGCCTCACTCTCCTTGGCCTTCCAAAGAGTTGGAATAGCTACCAGGACTCTGTGAATGGAGGGGAGAAACTACTAGATTGGGAACGACTGTGGTCAGATCTTATGCAGGAGGAGATCAGGAGGAGCACATGAGATGGTTCTTCATCCAAGAATGATTATGAGGAAAATCTGGCCTTAGCAAGTAAGTCAAGGAAAGGGAAGGGGAAGGCTTCCCAATTCAAATTGAATTCTTCTCATGGAGGGAAGAAGGGTGACATGTCTAAAGTAAGATGCTTTAATTGTCACAAGATGGGACATTATGCGACTAATTGCCCATCGAAGAAGTCCAAGAAGGGATCCTTGGAAGGATTGGGAGGTGAGACATTAGCCTCTCAGTTCAAAATGGACTTTATCCTCATCGTATGCATGGTGTCATCAATGAGGGGTTGCGTCTGGTTTCTTGACGGTGGAAACTCATTCCAGAGGACTGGTGATATAAATTTATTCAGTGCCTTGGAGGAGAAATACCTCAAGATGTGCATAGATATGGGTGACGACAAGAGGCACAGTGTTTTAGGAGTGGGCATGGTTGCCTTTTAGAGGGAGCATGGAGCTCTTCTCACCTTGACAGATGTGATGTATGTGCCTGGACTGAAGAAGAAATTGGTATCGATCGTGATGTTGGAGGAAAAAGGCTACAATATTGTCTTCAGTAAAGGAAAGGTGTTCCTAAGACACATATCCATGGGTCAGACTAAGGGGATAGGGATTCAGGTGAAGAATCTCTATAAACTAGTGGTAGATGATTGTGCAGCATTGAGTACGAAATCAAAATTTGTGCAAAGCCAAGACAATGGTGAGTTGTGGCACAGGAAGTTGGGCCATTTGCATCATGGGACTTTCAAGATAATGCAACAGATATCTACATTACTTCCCATAGGTAAACTTGAGAAAGTTGAGACACACAAATTTTTTACCTTGGGAAAGTACATCAAGTCCTCCTTTCATGATCGGGAGATTCAAACAAAGACTAACTTAGAGAGAGTTCATACTAATTTGTGTGGACCATTCTCAATGACATCCACAACGAAGCAAAGGTATTATGTGATTTTCATTGATGGCTATTCTCATAAATGCTAGATTTATTTCATTTAGAGGAAGGACCAAACTTTCACATAGTTTTGTGAGTTCTAAGATTTGGTTGGGAAAGGGTCAGGGAAGAAGATCAAGGCCTTGAGAAGTGACAAAAGTGGAGAATATGTCTCTCAAGAGTTTAAGGACTTCTGTGTAGTGGAAGGAATCAAACGAGAGTTGATGACACCTCATAACCCACAGCAGAATGGGGGTGGTGAGAGGAAGAACATAACTATTGTATGGGTAGCACGGGCAATGTTGCATGACCAAGGCCTACCACTTCACTTGTGGGCTGAGGTATGCAACACAGTGGTCTATTTTCATAATAGAAGCTCGCATCGCATACTTGGGATGAAGACACTAGAGGAAGCTTTCTCTGGTAAGAGACCAGATGTGGTTCACTTCAAGATCTTTAGCTCATCAGTATATTTCCATGTGACAAATGATGCACGAAAGAAGGTTGAGCCAACAACAAAGTTGGGGATATTTGTGGGCTACACTAATACACCTCACAACTATCGGGTGTACTTGCCTACTAGTCGCAAGACAGTGGTTCATAGAGATCTCAAGTTTGATGAGAAGAAGTGTTGGAGAGGTAAATCCCCTCTGCAGACAGAGGCGATCCCACTAGCCCAAAATGGGTCTAGCAACAATCAATCAATGCTACCATGCAAGTTCCTAGTTGCAAAGTGAAAGTGGATTATGAGAACCAACCTAGAGTCCAACGCTAGTGTCGTAGAAGAGTTGATACTCCTGTTCCCTTGCCCCGGCAGGTCACGATCCTCACGATTTCCGCGAATGGATACCTGCACATGCAAAGAAAAAAGCGAATACAAGCATAAAATCAGCTAAATACAACTATATATCAGTCAGAGAAGATATATATCAAACATTATCATAAAAAACAATAAGATCGGAACCATAATGATAGTCGTTTATTAATGAATAATAAACAGAGAAAAATACAACCAAAGTTCTGATGTTGAATCTCTCCTCTGGCTGGGCGAGCAGCTACATATGTCTTCCAATAGACCTTTCTCTCTCTTTGCTTATGAATACATAGCTCAGACTTCTGGCAGCATAACCTCCCTATGCTCCAAGATTCTTACTATCACTCAAGACAAGCGTTATCACCACTAGCACTATCACCACTAGCACTATCACCACTACTCAAAAACTAGCTTGTCAAATGCATGAGGACAGACTTTTATAGATGGAGAAGGGGAAGAAGATACAATGAATCAAGACACCCATTATGGATTGGCATTATCTCCAAAAAGTCGTTGTGGATAGATGTAAGGGATAGATGATGAATCTCGACATCTAGAAGATTAGCTTTATCCTCAAAAGACTTCATGATTTGAAGGGAAAAAACATCCGGGCGCGTTTTTGTTAAAAATCTTTTCCAAACTCGGTTGGCGCGGGTGTTACTCTAAGACAGAGCGCCAATGGGCGCGCCTTCTTTTGAGGATCTCATTCATTGGCGCGGGTAGTACATTGTGGACCCGCGCTAATGGAAAAAGGGCACTTTTTAGGTATATTTTGCAGGAGTTGTCTTCAGGGCACATGAAGTCCATATTTAGGGGAACATAATGCAAGTGTTTTTAAGTTATGTCACTGCTCACAGGTCCCGGAATGAGTCCTCCAAAGTACGGGAAAGGGGTAACAGGGACGGTGACCAATGGTGAAAAATTACTGTGTAACAGATGCCCCCTAAAGCATGAGGCCCGAGAGAGAGAGAGGGTGAAATGCTTTACAAGAACACATGTAACTGCCGCAGAGAATCTGCATCGAGAGATACAATTGATAGCTCAAGTACATGATATATGTGGTATGGTCGCAGCCATCGATAAGAGAGTACATAATAAGAATCACGCCTGGATTACAACAGACAAAATCCAGGGCCTTGCGCTCCATCTCGACCCGAACAAAAGTACAATTTCAAGCATGCGAATATATGAGCTGAAGTCGAACATGCATGAACATCGTCTGATTACCAATCAATAATGAAAACTGTTAACAGACGTGAGAGGTACCACCAATAATGACAATGTCCCTCAAGGTACTATAGGTACAATCTACGGCGTGCGAATTAGTGATCTGGCGTTGAACACCCGTAGAATCATTCGATCGGAGGCCAATGATGAAAACCTCACATCGAACACGAAGAACCTGCCATTGAGGCATGCAGGCTCCAAGGCACTGGAAGGGAGTCTCTAGATTAGCTTCCTGGATAATGAGCTGAAGTCGACAAGAAGTGACCTTGATCGAAGGTGGGCCATGATGTTTCCCACATCATAGACACGAGATAGAGAGATAATGTTGTGAATCAGGATTATGTGAGCTATCAGAGGGAGGTTGTTTTTCTGCAGAGGTCAACTTCTCTTGAACATATCGGCGGCACGATAGTGGAATTGGAAGTATTTGACATCAATGGATCAGAGGTCATGGTGACGAGGCAATGAGCAGATGAGAGGTCAAACAGGATTACCCAAATCCACGGAGGCAAGTGAAAAATGAGATGAGATATCTCCACCGAGACACGAAAGCAGACAAGTGCCATGTTCAAGAGCGACATACTGCCGACACGACAATAATTATGGTTCCATTTTCCCCCGCCATTTTTGGCGAGTACCCCAATTATTTTTAACAAGCTTGATGGGGATAGCATATGCTTGTGGTGCATCATTTCGACAGAATCCGATGTCATCAGGTTTTAACGAGTCTGACAAAGGAAGAACTCGGCGTCTTTTCATGTTTAGAGAGTTTGAAAAGACAGCAGAAAAGGAAACTCCAAGGGTGTCCTTTTTCGTAAAGTTGTGTCTCTCGAGCCCGAAAAAGTATAAAACAATGCTCGAAAGAACCGCTCGACCATTACGATCGAGGAGTACTTTTCATAAATAGTGATTTTGACCTGAAAAAGTAAAAAAGTGATCAAAACCACATCGTTTCGTAACCATTAACGAGTCTGAAATGACAAAAACCCAGTAACCTTTTTATGTTTTAACGGTCGACAAAAAGAACTTAAAATGACCGCCCCTTATTAACGTTTAACGAGTCAAGAGGAGTAACCCGGCAATATTTTCATCTTTAAATCGTCAGAAAAGAGCTGAAAGTGGACCTCAAAGTAACCTTTTCACATGTTTTACCGAGCTTGAAAAAGTAAAAAAAAGGAGCTCATTTCGTCGCTTGAGTTTGCACCAACACCTGTCATCGTACCAAAAACAGCGTAAAACCCATTTTGATATAAATATATTCAAAAATACCCAAAAAATAATATTGTTAATGCATTTTAGGTCAAAAAATGCTATAAAATAGCGAAATGGTAAAAAACAAATTCAGTTTTTACTTTTCACCTTGTGAGTTTACCATTGGAGGGTTTTGGGTGCAAACTTCAACCGTCGATTGTGATCAATCCAAGAAAGCAATCGAGCCACCGTCTGGAGCAGGTAAGAGGTCTTGTCCTTAGCTTCATTTTCGTTCCGTTTTTTCAGTTTTCCATCCACAGACGGATCCCCTGCAAGGGGATTTGCAAAATTTAGGGTTGCGCCATTGGCGCGGGTTTCCCACTCGGGACCGCGCTAATGGGATTATTTTCCAAAAGGGGGCGTGCCACCCGCGCGACCTAATTTTCCCGTGGATTTTACCGTTAATTTCACAAATTTCCTGAATTATGGTTTCACCAGTGATCTAATGATGGTACTTTCGACTTTATGGTTGTAGGGATTCGTCAAAATGGTTGTAGAATGGAGAGAAAGAGAGCATGATGCTATAGATGCTTTGGCACTAGAGGATGAAGCCTGCATGGATGCTTTGAGGGATTGCGGCTTAAAGAAGTTTTTCCTCACCTCTTATTTGCGTGCACAATCGGAGCTACTATGATTTATCATGGATGCTTGGGACATAGAGGATCAGGTATTCCGCTTGCGAGATCAGACATTGGACCTGGATGTTTCCGATGTCTATTTTATCACTGGGTTATCGCGGAGAGGTGCATGACCCATTTTGACTAGAAGTAGGCCTTCCGGAGAAAAGATGGGGGAGGTGATGGACCGGGTTTGTTCGGGGGCACAGTTTGGATCGAACAGTGCCAAGGTAGATATCGTCACAGTTCCAGACCTAGTTCTACAGGTGATATTATTCACTATTACACGGACGGCGGGGGTACAGGCACCCCATGAGGCTAGCAAGAATCATTTACTGCTGGCAACTGAGTGTCTCAACCCTACTCTGTTTGACTAGGCCACAGCTGTGACCCTTAACATCAAGAGACATCTTACAAAGTGTAAGCGTGGGGGCAACAAACAGTTCGGGTATGGATCCATTGTGGTATCCTTCTTCTTGGAGCGACTGCCGATTTTCCGGATTCAGGGAGGTATAGTGGCAGATCCAGTGCCACAAGAACTAAGGATGACTCGATGGGCAGCACTCATGCCCAGAGGAGGAGGGGGCCATCAGATGGCCTGGAGTCCCGAGTTCTTCATATGGCTTCGTCACCAGATGATCGTTATAGAGGATTGGCCCTATGCAGGCACCAATTTTACTGGATACTCAGATCTCCCATTGCGTGCGGGAGAAGATTGGGATGAGGAGCTTGGTAAGAACTCTTTGTGTTTTTGATGTTTTTTTTATGTATTTAATAATTTTTTTGTAATACATGCATGTCTCTGACAACAGCTATATATATGTATCCAGATGTTGGTGCAGAGCGACCAGCTGGTCTGTCTCACATAGCACGAAGGGTACAACCCGCAGCTGACCCTCAAGTAGAGGGTGGTGTGGGTGAAGAGCTAGTACAGAACCTTGAGGGACTCACTCGAGGGATCCCAGACTATGCCAGATTGGCGGATGTGCCCTTCGCATACCAGAGGCACACAGTGGGAGTACCGACTCGTGTCCACCGTCTGCTGAGACGTTTGGTGCGAACGGTGACATGCTATCATGAGCATCACTGTGATTAGACACCTAGGTTTCATTTTTGCATATTTTTGAGAGACATGTTGTCTCCAGCAATATGAGATTCGGAAATGTATTAATTTTTTGGACTATGTAACGCACACAGCGCAAACATTATGAAACACACGTATATATATACATATGCCTATGGTTTATTATTGTGCTTTCATGTGCTTGCTTGTATAATGTTTTGATTACAAATTACGCAAATGTCTATCTAATACATGATTAGCCAATGCATCAGATAATGTGTTTAATTGTCGTGGAATATGCTGATATGTGATAAAATCAAAGTTCCTTTCTAACAATCTCACACGTAAATACAACCTTAGAATGCGATGGTTTCTGACGGAATATTGCCCGTTGAGCTGGTGGATGACAAGTTGAGAGTCCAGGTTCACTACCAATGCACGAATGCCGAGATTAATTGCTTCAACAAGTAGCTCGATTACAGCACAATATTCGGCGACATTGTTAGTGGTACGACCCAAACACACACCTTGAAAATCTATCAGCTTGCCATGAGGATCATATATCACCCAGGCCGCAGAGGACAAGTCGCGAGTATTGCGGCGGGCACCATCAGCGAAACCGACATAAGGTGCATCAGACATCTACACAAGAAGCGAAAGACACAATAAGTGGCAGTTACGCCTTTAAAACTGACACACATACACACAACACACTTGCTAGAGTACATGTATGTACAAAATAAAGTGTACAAGCATCATGCATAGTACTTTTTCAAGTACAGCCCGTTTCGGGGCTTCCCGTGAGGGTTCCCTTCATAATCAATTAGCTCGTAGGGCCCTTTTTGCAAAACTTTCTTGACAATGTAAGGGCCTAGCCACATAGGCTCGAGCTTTCCTGCTCCTAGCTTATCGTTTGCCTGATCATATAGCAGGACTAAATCTCCCTCAACAAAAGAACGTGGAAGTACAGTCTGATCAAAGTGAGTCTTAACTCGCTTCTTTTGTGTTTTGATGGCCAAAGAGGCTAGGTGACAGGTCTCATCTAGCCATTCCAGGTAAAGAAGGCGTTCTTCTAATGGAGTAGTGTTGGGAAGTAGCTCGACAGCCAATTTTAATGAAGGGATTTCACATTCGATTGGAAGGGTAGCCTCTAGTCCATAAACTAGTTGAAATGGAGTGAAACCAGTGGCCTCCTTCACGGAGGTTCGGTAGGCCCACAAGGCAGGGAACAACATCAAATTCCAATTAGACTTATGCATGCCAATGGTACGCTGCAGCATTCTAGCCAAAATCTTATTGATATCTTCAACTTGGCCATTGGGCTGAGGATAGTATGGAGTCGAACTATTGTGCTGTAAGCCTAGCTGGGTTGTTAGTTCTGACATCATATGATTACGGAAATGCTTCCCGTGATCAGTGATGATGGCTTGAGGGATGCCGAATCGCGAGATAACATGGTTGAATGAAAATTGCGTCGCTGTGTGACCATCTTCAGTTAACGTAGGCATCGCCTCGGCCCATTTAGTAAAGTAATCGACGACAACGATAATAAACCCATGCTCCCCAGTCGAGCGAGGGTTACAGGTCATATAATCAATGCCCCATTTTGCAAAATGGCCGACGGTGACAACAGGGTGCAATGGAGCGGGAGGCGCTCACATCTTCCGCTGGTATATCTGGCACTCATGACAAGAACGGACGGCAAGAATGCAATCCTTAAAGATAGAGGGCCAAAAGTAGCCAGCACGGAGGATTTTTTGGGCAGTAGCATATCCGGACATGTGACCACCACAGGCACCAGAGTGGTAGTCATTCAAGACACGCTCAGCTTCCTCGAGAGTTAGACAATGGCGGAGAACGGAGTCGGCACCGAGGCGATATAGTGTATCCCCAATGATACGGTATGGTTGAGACTGATGACGAATCCTTCGCCGAGCGTCTTTGGTCATGCCAGGGCGAAAGGAGGAAGTTTGCAGATATATAATGATATCTCCGTACCAGGGATCGAGTGTGCTGATGAGAAATAAAGTCTCATCCGGAATTTGATCCTCTGTATAAGAGGGCGGGGAAGAAGATGGAAAACAGCAAAGTAACTCAGCAAAGACAAGGGATTTCTTGGACTTGGCAGTTGTAAATTCCAAGTCGAACTCTTGGAGGATGACAATCCACTTTGAGTACTTGCCCCCCAGCAACTGGCGTGACAAAATATACGTCATGGGGTTGCAATCAGAAATCACGGTGGTAGTGCGCAGTAGAATGTGGTGACGGAAGCGTTGGACAGCACAAACGACGGCTAAAGCCAACTTCTCAACATAAGCATATCGAGTTTCCATGTCTAAAAGATTGCGGCTGAGATAATATATAACATGCTCAGTGTCATCATCGTCAGTTTGAACAAGAACCATGCCGATAGTGGTGTTGACGGCAGCCAAATATAGAGTGTAGTCACGATAATAGTTCGGAGGACGGAGCAATGGAGCAGAAACAAGGAGACCCTTGAGACGCTCAAAAGATTCCTGAGCAATGGTATCCCAATGAAAAGGGACATCTCGCTTTAGTAATCGTGTGAAACCTTTGGCCACTTCAGCATAGTTTGGAACGAAATGTCGTAGAAAATTTGCTTTACCCTGCAAGCTTTGCAATTTCTGTAAAGAAGCAGGGGGAGGAAGATTCACTATAGCCTCGACCTTAAGGGGATCCAAACGGATGCCCTCTCAGGAGACGATAAACCAGAGAAGTTGGCCGGATTCAACACAGAAGACATATTTGTGAGGATTGACTCTGATTCGGTAGTATCGACAGCGAAGAAAGATCTCGCGAAGGTGAGTAGGGTGGTCCTGATGTTTGGCTGAATGAGCTGGAAGATCATCCAGGTATGGCTGTACAATGTGTCGAATGTCATGAAATGCATAGGACATTGCACGTTGGAAGGTAGCACCGGCATTTTTGAGACCGAAAGGGAGCTTCTTATAGGAAAAGGTGCCCCATGGACAGATAAAGGTGGTCTTGTGTTGATCAGCGGGAGCAATATTGATCTGGTTATATCCAGAAAAACCGTCCATAAAAGAGTACATTTCACTTCTGGCACACTCGTCAATAATTTGATCAATGAATGGTGTGGGAAAATTATCTTTAGGACAGGCCCGATTAATATCACGATAATCGACACAAACATGGATTGTACCCTGTTTTTTATTCACAGGTACGATATTGGAAACCCAATCTGTGAGCGGGATAGGATAAATAAAACCGGCTTTAAGAAGCTTCTCTACTTCGACCTTAATAGCTGCAGCCTTTTGGGGGTGTACAGGACGTAAGCGTTGACAAACAGGCTTAGCACCTGGGTACGTGATTATCTCATGCACCACTATGCTAGGATCAATGCCGCGAATTTCTTCATAGGACCATGCAAAGACGTCACGAAATTCGCGAAAAAGATTGGAATAAAGTTGAATCTCCTCCGGAGTACAAGTGACTCCAATGTGAAGATGTTCGACAATCCCTGGCTTCATAGAGATGTCGATGGGCTGGGTTTGCGTAATTTTCGCCATATTTCCTTCAGAGAACACTTGAGAAACTTGGATAGTTGTTTGAAGGATTTGAAATGGGAGACAAGGAGCAAACTGCTCGATACAAGTAAGCATATCCTGAGGGGCAGGGAGAAACGAGGAACGATGGTGAGAATCATGCCAAGGAGGTTCCTCGAGAGACATAGTCTCAATAATGGCTTCATCGGAAGGGAATGTTTCTTTTAAAGGGTCCGAAGAAGTATCATCTACTGAGGATGGAGCGAACGAGTGGGGAACCTTACTCGAAGGAGCAAGTTCACAAGAGGGAGCTGATGCAGCAATGATTTCGACATAGTTGAGTTCGGCGGGACTTAACGGCATCTGGTCGCCCCAAGAATCTACTTGGTCGGTGGGAGGGAGGATCCACGAATCAGAACAAGTAGTAATCATATTAACAGAAGCGACGTTAGGAGGTGGGAGCGGAAAAACACCCATAAGGGCGGGATCTTTGAAAAGTCCGGCTCCCAGACTCTCAGATGATTTCGAGGTATGCTCCACAAAAGGGATGTTGCCTTCAGAAGAGGAAGCAAAGAATGATAGCTGGTCTACGGTAACAATCTTCCCTTGATGAGGGAAACGGATGATACGAAACAAAGATGAAGCTACATCTTGCATCGCGTATATCCAGCTACGTCCAAGAAGGAGGTTGTAGGTAAGAGTAGCATCAACAACTTCAACTTCTATTTCGACCGTCTTCCCTTCCAAAGAGATGGGCAAACGTTGGAGTATACCATACGAATGGGATGCTCTTCCATCAAAAGCTTCCAAGGTTGTGGGAGACTGGCTCAGCGTAGGAGATCCAATAGCTTTCCAACAGGCTACAGACATGATGCAAGTTGAAGCACCTTCATCAATGACTGTACGATGAATCGTTTTAGAATTAATAATAACCTGTATGAGGAATGCGATTTGGGGAGGCAGTCTCTGCGTATGGCGTTAAAAAGTCAAAAGTAATTAGATCCGAGTCGGCTGGGTCTATGCCACCGATAGCGGATAGCAAGGACTTCCTCTGAGAAGGGCAGCTCTGGAGAACTTCTAAAGCGGACATAGCCGATGGAGTCTGAGCTAAGTCCTCAACGATATTTTAGTGTTGTGCAGCATGGGCGTTTGGGTTGTAAGAAGATTTCCTGAGTACTCCTTTTGGAGGGGGTCGAATAGGCGTCTCAGTACTAGGTCTCTCGATGTGGAGCGGGCCTGAACTGAACGGAGGAGCACTGGAGGGGACCTCAGGCTCTTTTCCGGAAGATGATGGATAATCTTTTGTTCGATTACTGATATTGACAGGTATCGTTCCAGCCATAAACACTTGAGAACCGAAGGAAGAGGGAGGCTGAGAGGGGTTAGCCACCATTTGAATTTGTTGTGAGGGAAAGGGTTCTTTGAGCACTGCAGGAATCGCGGGAGTGCCTTTCAACAAACGACTAACTTCGGACCGCCTAGGGCAGTCTTTGGTATAGTGATCTTCATCACAGATAAGACAAGGATACTTGGGTTTGCGCTTATCACCGTCCTCGGGCGGAGGTTTAGGGGAGTCCTGTTTAGGTTGATCTGGCTTATTCTTTGCTTTCCCTTTCTTCTTTCCTTTCAAGGCTTTGTCTGCCGTGGTGGACTGGACGACATTGACCTCGGAAGTAATATTCACAATGGCTGTTACCTGAGAAGTGGGTTCACTTGAAGCACTTGGTTTTTGGTTCCCAAGGTTCGCAGAATTTTTCTTCGAGGACGAATTAACAGAACCAATAATACCATCAACAGTTGGTGTTGGCGGGGCTTTGGATGTTCCTGGTCTCGGGGCGTCAGGCAGATAATCATACAATGTACCTGACTAAGAATAAACCAAGTCAAGGTACTGAGCACACGCGATAGCTTGTTCTTCAGTGACACATGCCCCCATGGCAATGTCCCGAGCTATTGAAGGAACAAACGAAGTCATAAACCAATCGGTAAGAAGTTGGTCGGGAATCCAAAATTTGATCATACGTCTACGCCGTCTCCATTCATGGATATGATCAGAGATATGCGTAGCCATTGTCTATCTTAAGGATGTTAGGAGGTGTGTACCCATTTCATATTGAATGGGCAACTGAAAATGAGTGAGAAATGCCATAGCCAACGAGTTGAAATCCTGAAAGGATCCGCGATTGAGCTCAATATACCACTTAGCTGCAGAGCCAGTGAGAGTCCTTTGAAAAAGGCGAAGCCGAATTGAATCATCAAGCCATGAATTGGATGAACAGCACAAGTGATAAGTCATGACATGGGCTTGTGGATCTTCATTAGCTTTACCATCAAATTTTGGACAATCAATAGGAATTTTCTTTGGAACCGAAGGCCAATATGGATTATGTAGAATAGGAGCATTGGTCAATTTGGACACATCCGGTAATTCTAAAGTCGCTAAGAAAGGTAATTGAGGATTGAAGGACATCGGGGGCTGCTGGTAGGATGGAGCACCAGGGTTCCAACCAACTGGCGGTTGCCCCCATGGGCTTGGTCAGGACAAATTTGGCCCATAGGGTTTTGTCCGTAGGGATTTGGGTTCTGCCACCCAGCGTTCCATGGATTACCAAATTGTCCTGCAGGAGCAGCATATGGTTGCAGATAATTCTGATAAGTATTCGCCTGCAGTTGTTGATAATTTTGATATGGGGCAAACGAAGGTTGCCCTTGTGGTTGCTGGTAACCATACAGGGGCTGGACTCCAAACTGAGTTTGAGAAACAGGCTGAGTTTGATAGACTGGTTGGGATTGAATTCCAACTTGCATTTGAAGACCGGATGGGGTCTGGGGTCCAGCCTGGGGCAAAAAACCAGGTTGAGCAGCGCCAGAAGGATGTCCGGTAGATTGGACTATCTGGCGAGAAGGATGACCTTGTTGATATTGAGGTTGGCCTACCTGCCCAGAAGGTTGTACCTGCTGGGAGTGGAGTTGTTGTTGCACAGCTGAAGGTTGAGTGGGCTGGGCAGTTGATTGGCCTACCTGGGTTTGAGGCTGACCGACTTGCCCAGAAAGTTGACTATACTGGACGATGGGCTGACCATGTGGTTGAGAAGTTTGTCCAAATATTGAGCCATACTGGACATTAGGTTGGTTTGGGTTAACATATGATTGACCAATTTGTCCAGTACGATAACCTTGCTGGATATCAGGTTGGGCTTGTTGAGCAGAAGGCTGACCTGAGTTACTAGAAGGTTGAGCATAAGAGGTGAAAAATGGACCACCAGAAGCAAAAGGGTTTCCCTGGAAGGGTTGCCCTTGTTGGTCTTGATGAGGTGGTCTTTGGGATTGCGCAGACGATACTTGGCCACCATGAAAAGAGGTGGAGCCCCAATCAATTGACAACGGAACTGAAATCTCAACAATCGGTTGAGACGACAAAGGCCTACCAAGATGTGGTAAATACTGATCGTATGGCCCCTCTGCTGGGACGTTTGACGTAGGATCAAAGACTCTGAATAAAGAAGCTGAAGGATGACTGAAAATAGGAGTCGAAGAAGCTACACATACCGTTGGAGCGGTTGTGATTGAGGTAACAGATGTACTGCGACTTTGTGGAGTAAAAGGCTCCGTGGTGGGAAAAGCGAGTTGTGACCAAATAGAACTCGTGAAAGGAGTTCCAAAGGACATAACATCCTTTAATGCTTTATAGCCTGGAGGTAGTCTCCCAGTAGTAGGAGTGCTACTAACAAGTGTAGGTTCCGTCGCGGTGGGAATTTCACCGCTCGTTGCAATGGATTCTTCAGTCGAAGTAGGGGATACATCCTCCATGTCGGAGGAGAAAGGTGGGACTAAAACACGAGGAGAAGTGTATTCCCAAAAAGGGATACCGTCCTTAGAAGGTTCCCAAATAGGGTTCCAATGAAACTCGTAAGTCTCGTCGCCTAGAGCACGATAATTAATCGGTTGTATACTCAGAACAACAGGTAGAATTTCACTCACAACCGATATCTCGGCAAAGGAAGAAGACGAAATTGGTAATTCCGCCAGGATGAAACTTCACAAAATCCTAGGGAATCTAACGAGACAAAACCCTACTCAAACTAGCGCAAACAAGATCTAACCGGGTAAATGTGTATCGTGGCTGAATAAATTTTAAGACAAAGGAACTGAACTTGACCTTTTCATGTTTTAAGAATCGAGAAAAGGACAAAAAGGTGACTCTAGTCTCCTTCGAATGTTTAATGAGCACGAAGTGACAAGACGCTCACTGGCACCTTTTCTTTTAAGTGACTACTCTAGAGACTCTAGGCAAAGGGTTTACCAAACAATCCGTAAAACTGCTTATACACCTTGGCAATCAGATGAAAACCAAGGACTTCCTGTACGACAGTCAATCTTCCCGAATGTTGTGTTCAGTGCATTA
This sequence comes from Pinus tabuliformis, assembly GCA_031772625.1. Classification (NCBI taxonomy): domain Eukaryota; kingdom Viridiplantae; phylum Streptophyta; class Pinopsida; order Pinales; family Pinaceae; genus Pinus; species Pinus tabuliformis. Next base: position 1,607,558,225 of record CM062818.1, read on the forward strand.
CAGCTTGTAAGGCGGCAGACACGGCTTCCTGTGGATAAAGGATGACAACCTAGTGGGGTTTCCCCTATATACGCGACGGTACGTGGGAGCTCAAGTCCGTGCTAGACCACTATCGAGTCACAAGAGGAGGAATCACCCAACTGTAATGTGAAACAACAGTGACTAGGTTTAACGACGCCGGAACACGTCTCTAGCCTAGACCTCTAGAATGTATGCGTTAAGTTCCAATGCGTTGTTAGATTCATTCGGTTCATTTTACAGTTGATCTTCAATTAGGTTTCAGTTTTTAGGTCCTATCGTATGTGATCTCTCAGAATTCCTAAATGCAAGCTATATGCCAAAATATATCATTTCATTCAATGAATGCTAACTACAGAAGAGTGAGATCTTTCAAACAAACAAAATGATCATCAAACAATCAACAAAGATCCTAATGCAGCTAATAGCAATAAATGAAACTTTTCCTTTTTTTTTTTTTTTGAAAAGTGACTAATTTCCAATTACAATGAAGAATGCTAACTAATATAATGCAAAAAGATCGTTTGTTTTTTTCTTTTAAAATGGCATAATGCACTTAAACAAATCTCGAGAGATGTTAACAAGCGTAAATAGCCAAATTTCACTCAATGCAAATAGAACCAAGTCTGAAACACCAAGACACACTGTCAAAACAAGGAGAATCACAAAGACCTCAAACAAAGCCAAGCAAAATCCAAACGAGCTAGAGGTGAATTGCTCGAAGCACAGAATAATAAGTTTTGATAACCACTAGACAAGTGTAGAAAACAACCAAAATGTCGACTAGACAATCAAAGAACCAAAAACTCCCATGGAAGGCTCGATATACAAAGCCACTAGATGCTCTAGGGCTGGGATATAAGATCGATGGAAATAAGCAAACACCCGAAGGATAAAGGTAAAAAAACCAGTCAAACAGAGTTCTGACACACTCCAGTAGCTGAAAAGGATGTAAAAAGACAAAAATCTAAGTTTTAAAAGCTTCCAACAAACAAACTGGCAAAGTTCACAGGACTGGCGCAACTGTCAGCCTGTAACTCGCGCTATTAATGAATTAGCACAAGTTGCTTTTGTGCAACCTGCGCTAACTGGTGCGACTGTCAGGTAGAAAAACGTGCTAATAAAGTTTGTTGGCCCAAAAAATAAATCAAGCAGTCTAGGGTCTGGTCAACAGTATTCAGACAGATCAAACAACAAGAAACAACTTAAACTAACCCAGAAAGCTTATTTATGCAAGCAAGCAAGAGAAAACGAAAATGCAAGACAAACTCCAAGTTGTTCAGTTCGTAAACCAAACTGGAGATTGACTGAAGTGGCATTGATCTACTTCGCTAATGCAAAGAAATAGCATTTCGAAGGCTGCCTGGCCATACTTCAGGCTCCGTCCAAGGTATATGAATCAAACAACAAATAGCTTCTTCCCCAGTGGAGTTGCCAAATTGTTGGAGAGGTAAATTCCCTCTGCGAACAGAGGCGATCCCACTAGCCCAAAATGGGTCTAGCAACAATCAATCAACGCTACCATGCAAGTTCCTAGTTGCAAATTGAAAGTGGATTATGAGAACCAACCTGGATTCCAATGCTAGTGTTGTAGAAGAGTTGATACTCTCGTTCCCTTGCCCTGGCAGGTCACGATCCTCACGATTTCCGCGAATGGATACCTGCACATGCAAAGAACGAAGCGAATACAAGCATAAAATCCACTAAATACAACTATATATCAGTCAGAAAAGATATAGATCAAAGATTATCATAATGAACAATAAGGTCGGAACCATAATGATAGTCGTTTATTAATGAATAATCAACAGAGAAAAATACAACCAAAGTTCTGACGCTGAATCTCTCTTCTGGCTGGGCGAGCAGCTACATATGTCTTGCAATAGACCTTTCTCTCTCTTTGCTTATGAATACATAGCTCAGACTTCTGGCAGCATAACCTCCCTATGCTCCAAGATTCTTACTATCACTCAAGACAAGCATTATCACCACTAGCACTATCACCACTACTCAAAAACTAGCTTGTCAAATGCATGAGGACAGACTTTTATAGATGGAGAAGGGGAAGAAGATACAATGAATCAAGACACCCATTATGGATTGGCATTATCTCCAAAAAGCCGCTGTGGATAGATGTAAGGGATAGATGATGAATCTCGACATCTAGAAGATTAGCTTTATCCTCAAAAGACTTCATGACTTGAAGGGAAAAAACATCCGGGCGCGCGTTTGTTAAAAATATTTTCCAAACTCGGTTGGCGCGGGTGTTACTCTAAGACAGAGCGCCAATTGGCGCGCCTTCTTTTGAGGATCTCGTTCATTGGCGCGGGTAGTACATTGTGGACCCGCGCTAATGGAAAAAGGGCACTTTTCAGGGATATTTTGCAAGAGGTGTCTTCAGGGCACATGAAGTCCATATTTAGGGGAACATAATGCAAGTGTTTTTAAGTTATGTCACTGCTCACAGGTCCCAAAATGAGTCCTCCATAGTACGGGAAATGGGTAACAGGGATGGTGACCAATGGTGACAAATTACTGTGTAACAAGAAGGCCATGCGAGTTTCAATTAAGAGGGAGCTCCAACTACAAGCTATGGAGGAATTGTTGGTTCCTAACTAGGAGGAGCCTCAGACTAATGTGTAGTAGCCACATTTAGAGGTTACAGAGGTGGATACATCCACTCAAGCAGAGTCTTCTGGACATGGACAGAAGAGCACAAGAGAAGTTGATAGATTGTTTGAGGATGCAAGAGAGAATGTAGGAGCACCATCTTCTCAACATAGATAGAGGAGGTCACTTGGGAGGTACACTAGATACATGGCCCTTGCTGGGGAATGTGTTTAGACTGAGCCATCTTCCTTTGAGGAAGCAGTGTAGTAGCCAATTTGGGTTGAGGCTATGGTGGAGGAGTATGACTCCATAGTTCATAGCATTGTTTGAGACATGGTTCCAAGACCAAAGAACAAGTTAGTTGTGAGTTCCCAATGTCTTTACAAGGTAAAGCAAGTTGTTGATGGTAATGTGGAGAACCATAAGGCAAGATTTATTGCCAATGGCTTTTCACAGGTCGAGAGGATCATGTTTCTAAAGTATATTTCGACAGAGGAGAAAGATGTTGACATTTTGACAAAGGCATTGTCAAAGTGTAAATTCGAGTTCCATAGGGACAAGATCAGGGTAGAAGATAATCCCTTTCTTGTTGAAAGGGAGCATTGAAATATGGAAACAAGAATATTCCAATTAATTTTTCCTTGAATTAAATTGTGAAATAAAATTGAACTTAGGCTTAACAGCTACATGGAAATAATTAGTTAATTTATTTTAAATTAATTAGTTGGAGAAATTCAATTTAGAAGTCTTTCTGAAATCATGCAAGAGTTACCCTTAAATTAAGGAGATAAGATTGAGTTATATTTGAGTTGTAATTAGTTAGCTCAGTTTACTGAGTTAAGTCCAGTTAAATTAGTTCCAAACAGTTTGAGGAACTAATAATGAGTTAACAGTCAGTTGATGCATTAATGCACTCAACTAGTGCTACTCCAGTTAACAGAAGATTCCCTCATCAGAAACTCATGCATGTCTATTCTAAGAAAGACCTAGTTGAGATAAATGTTCAAGGATAGTGTACTATCAGTTTCATGTGTTTTCTCATGGAGAAAACTCATGCATCCAATCAAGGATTCATCCTTGAGGATTGTACAATTTTGAAGGCTTGGTTTTCCACTTGGTAAAAGGAAAATCATCCACAAGGAAAAAGGGAAGGCAATATGAGCTTGGAGGGTAGATAGGAAGGCTAGAGAGAAGGCAATATTTCCTGTGAGCATATGTGAGGATTTTACTGAGCGCTGGCTAGCAGTGAGAGCTAAGGCTTTGTATAATTCCTATGTATTTCCACCATGTATGATAATACAATAGTGTGGGGTTTTATTTGAGATTTTCCCCAAAGTATTTTCATGTGTATTGTGCCATTTATTCTTCTTCTTCTCATTATATTGTTCAGATCGATCTTTAAGCTTCCAAAAATTGATAGTAGAAGTAGGTTATAATATTCTTCTCTGATTTATATTGCATTATCGGGTTAACCTATCATAGATTTTATACAAGGTAGGCAGAGTTTTGGATCTTTAGAGAATTTATGGAATGAATGGGATGAAAATATTTACATTTAATTAAACATAGATCATACTAGGATGAATTCTATATTTAATATTAGTGTGAACACATAGATATTTTTTATAATCCAAAGAAAAGTGTCTTCAAATAAATTCAATCATTAATCTTCTTTAAACAATAAGGACATAAAGAACATATGGAAAACTTGAAAAATAAAAAATTTACAGGAGAGAAAGCTTCACCAATAGCCTCACACATGAAACCTGCAACAACTTTTTGTATTAATGAAATGATCAATTTAGTACATGCAAATATTTACATCAACGTTCTATTTTCTTCACATGAGTTCCTACCCTTTGTACTTCAATAAATGAAGTATTTATACAATTCATCAAAATATCTTGATTTAAATATCAAGATTTTCTACAAAATATCATAGGAAATTGTTTATAAAAATAGTACAAAAATATAGGCAAATAAAATTCTTGTAGCTCTCTGGCACTATATTCAAGGATTATGGTGCTGACACTGGACTAAAAAGGTTAGTGCTTTGCTACTAATATCTTCATGCCCTTGAAATCTATAGTTGTTGATTTTCTATCATTTGTCTTTCAATTGATAATTTTGTGCCTTCAAATATGGGGTTTGTGAAGCTGTCCATGATATCTTCATGCCCTTGAAATTTAGAGTTGTTGACTCTCTTCCATTTTTCTTTCAATTGATAATCTTGTGCCCTAAAATCTATGGTTCGTGAAGTTGTCCCTCAAAATATGTGAATTGCTTGAATTTACAAATGATTTTATGTCACACTTTGACAATTCTTCAATAATGTTATAAAATATTTTGGAAGGAAATATTTTACAAATGTTTTCCAAATATTACGTAATTGAATTTCATATTTCTATATTATCATGAATTTACTAAATGAAATCCTCAAATAAATCCATCCATTATTTGAAGCTATGTCTTGTTTTGATATCTTTTAAATCCATGCCTTGTTTTTTCTTCTCATGGATTTTCAAAAGTGTGTGTTGTTTTGCCTTCCCATGGATTTCCAAAACCATGTGTTGTTTATCCATGTGCTTTTATTTTTACTTTTTCTTTTACCCCTGTAAAATATTTGGATAAATATTTATCCAAATCTTATGTTCCGGTAAATTTTTCATTCATAATGCATTTTCCGTCCTCATCTTTGTAAAATTGTTGTTAGTTTTGCTCCCATGGTTTTGATTTTAAAAATAATTAAATTTATTTTCAATCTCAAAATAATTTAAATATTCATTTTTGCCAAAATACATGAAAATAAATCAACATCAGTGACGTCTGGTTCCATTCATTTTGTCAAGTTTCTCAATCTCAAAATAATTTAAATATTCATTGTGCCAACATACATGAAAATAAATTAACATAATCGACTTTTACTCTAGTTCAATTAATTTTCTCAAATTTCAGTTTTTTCTCATCCTCCTTTTACTTTCACCTGTAACGTCATTTCACACTTATAAGCCTCATTTTTACCTTGGTATTGTTCACCTCAGTCTTATTCTTACTTAGCTTGACATCTGTAAAGTTATTTTATAAATATATCACACAAGGTTCAAAGGAATCCAAGGTCCAACTCCAGGAAAATTCAATTAATCAACCGAAACCATTGACCCTCTGGCTGTACATCATAAGATTCAAATCAATACAATTAATGGCTTTTTGGAGGGGGGTATGTCCTAAATGCTTTAGGAAGGGGGGAGTCTGAAGTAAACAAGAGGGTGATAGCTGTAAAACAGTAAATGTGAAACTTCTTTTTCAGACCTCCGTAAACTTATTTTAGAAATATATCATCCAAGATTCAAAGGAATCCAAGCTCCAACTCCAGGGAAATTCGATTAATCAAAGGGAACCATTAACCTTCCCACCATAGATCATAATATTCAAATCAATATAATTAATGGTTTTTTGGAGGGGGTATGTAGTAAATGCTTTAGGAAGGGGGGAGTCCAAAGTAAACAAGATGGTGATAGTTGTAAAAAATAGTGAATGTGAAACTTCTTTTTCAAACCTCCCTTGGTTAAATGTCGAAAAGGCAGGGCCCCTTAAATCCATCAATAACCATTGATTTATTTTGCACATTTCTCCAGGGATGAAAGATTAGGGAGATTTAATAGTTAAGTGTAGGGTGGGGACACAATTTACTTTCACTTTATGGATCTGACTTGTGACTTGACACATGAAATTAAATTTGGTTATAATGTTTTAGAAATTAGGTTGCTAAGTTATTTTTGAATTAATTTTAATAATTCAATATTATTCCCAAAGGTGTATGGTAATAGTCAACATGTGTTGAAGACGCTTCCATAGACTGGTTCCTCAGAGGGTTCTAGGGTTCAACGAAGAGAGTGACAGAGGGAAACAGGTACTCATGTAGGCACAGGAAGGAGGGAGCTCCACTTCCTCCTACAGTAATGTGGTTTCAAATAGAGGAAGAGGAGGGAATAAGAACAAGCCTCCACAACCCTTGGAGTTCAAGACAAAAAACACTGAAACTTAGAAGGTGGAAGGCAGTAAAACCCATGTAGATCAAGGGACCCATGAAGAAGATCGATAGGAGGAGAAAGTGGAAGATAGAGTTCAAGGAACAGAGAATAGAGCCAAGATGGGGCCCTGTAAACCCAAGACCATAACTAAACCTCAAGTTAATTTGAATGATCTAGCTCTGCAAGCACACAGGGATCACATGCAAAACTATGCCATCATATGCAAATTTATGGGAATCTGGTCGTCATAGAAAGCATTGTACATTTGGATAAAATACAACTATAAACCAAAGGGGGAGTTAAATATACATCTTGGATCCAAAGTATTTTTACAGTGGTGTTAATGAACATGGAAGACAAAGACAAGATTTCTGAAGGAGGACCATACTTCTTTGCAGCTGTTGGTCTCTATATGCGGCCATGGACGATGAACTTTGTGCCTGAATGAGAAACCTTCACTCCGGTACCGGTATGGATTAGACTCTACTCCTTACCTTTAGATTATTGGATGCCAGAGTCTCTAAAAGTCATAGGCAATAAATTAGGTCATTTCTTAAAGATTTCAAAGGCAACTCTACGGGAAAATATACCTCCTATGCCCTTATATGTGTGTAGATGGACCTATCAGGAGCCCTTCTAGATGAGGTCATTCTAGAAGTCTATGATGAGGAATGGGTTCAAACAATTAATTATGAACATATCTCATTCAGATGTCACGAATGTGATGAGCATGGGCACCTATCTAGAGATTTTCCTCTTCATAGAAAGGAGGAACACCTAAACACCAGCAAAGGGAAAGATTGGATAGGTTTCACCAAAGTAGGAGGAAAAGGAAAATGAGGGGGAAGGAAGACACAAAAGAACCCTATTGAGAATGATAAAAAAACAAGAAGTTGAAACAATTTTGATATCTTAGGAGAAAAAGAAGTAGATGGAGGTGATCAAGAGAATACAGACAATCAGTGAGTAAGGGGGAAAGGAAAAGAGACCAGCATGGAGTTCACTCAGGAACAGAATGAATACATGACGAACCCTTTGAGTACCATGGAAATAGAAAAAGACCAGGAAATGACTCAAAGTGAAAGTGGCACAGAGGACCAAGACTTACAGGAGATCCTGGAAAGGGAGAACCTAGAGCTGGAAAAGCTTCTAGAACAAGGAGGAAACTTGGGAATAAACTCCATACCTCAGGAGGATGTGGATAAGGTACAACATATATTCCTTAACAATTCACATCAAATAGCTACAGGAGTCAAAAGAGGACATGATTTCCAGGAAAATAAAGGGACTTCCTTAATAGGATTAATAACAGGAAAACTAACAAAAATCCAGGCAAGAGCAGGGGAAGAAAAAGATAGAAATAACTACTACTAGAGTGTCAAAAACTCATGATTGACTTAGGAAGGATGAAATACCTTTCTAGTTACTCCTTTAAAACCCCACCTCACTGAAAATCACAACTTGGAACATTAGAGGACTAGGGAGTAGAAGAAAACATAGGAGTCTAGGTAATAGGTGTTATAGGACAAACTGGCCTCCTAATAAACTCAGAGGAGAAAGACAAGATGACTGAAAGAATGACCACAGTTGTAGGCCCAGAATCTATAGTAATGCTCTATGTACACTAACAACCTACTTTGTAAAGCTTGTTTACAAGCATAAAGGAGCATTAGTCAACCTGCTAACTCTTGTTGTTAGACCAGGGGGAGCATTAGTGAACTTTAGTGATGCTCAAGTGGTTATGCCAATGAATCTGTCATAAAATATCTAGATATTATTTCCCTAAATTTGTGCAAGAAAAACACGGAATCTCCAAAAATCAAGATATTTGGAGAAATTCTACTCCGAAAATAGAGGCAAATGGGAAAAAGCTGGTAAACGAGGCAGGTTCGTGGTTTTTACCAAAATGAACTATAGGTGGAGTTGGGTAGCCCTAAATCGATTGCTATATAAGAAATGAGAGGGCCATTGCAAAAGGGTCAGAGAATTTAGAAGGATAGTACATGGTGTTGTTGTGACATTGTGATATTCTTGAAGGAGCTAGCTGAAAGAAGGAGAGAGAGAGAAGAAGAAGGGATAAGGAAGGCTGATATAATAGGGCTATTATAATCACTCTTCTATTCTAAATATAGGACTACGTTTGTGTTCCCTACTCGAAGTGTTGGTGATATTGTGCATTTATTTTTTCATTCTGATGCTTGTTGTGTTGAGTAGATAAGTTACACATTTATAGATGTTTGTTACGGATTCTTACATTAATTTTCAGAAGTATATGTTGTGATTGGTTTGCTTCATTCTTTTGTGCAGGAATCATCTTGGAGTCGGTCAGGAGAAATTCTTCTTACCACATGGAGATCCCCAAGCGAATCTAGAAAGAGCCAAAGGTGATCCTTTGTCCATATCCTGTCAATATATGTCAGATATATGAACATGTGTGTAATAGGTACCTTTTGCAGGTAACCTTACGATCTATCGTAAGTCCCGGGAAGACTTTCGAGGGTAGTTTTCATTCCCTGCATTTTACCCCATATCAGAATTGGCGACTCCGCTGGGGACTATACATTTAGTTCCTGGTTATCTGAACTCCTCTCAGATCTCTTCTCTCTTCTATGAGCTTCCCGCTTCTTCATATCCTTCTCCGATCCACCATCTAACTTGTTGCATCCTACAAAGTCACTTTCTCTTCAAAAATCTGATCCCAAAAGCCCACTTTTTGAGCTCTTTCCCTCACGAACACAGGTTTTTGGTCTACATAGAGCTTTATAAAGCTCTTTGACTATGCACAGGGTGAGTTAGTGGCCAAACTAAAGCTCTGTTTACACACAAACAGAGCGTTAGTCTCCCATTTCCTAGTTTTTCAAGAGATTTTGTGGACCAAAAGGGGGGGAACTTGTCCCAAGGGCTAAATTAAGATCTGCAACAATATCATGCTAACAAATTTGGTGTCTTAAAATTTATTTTTTAAGAAAATGCTTTAGTTTTTCTCTCATTAAAGAAATTTTTGTTGAAAGAAAAGTTGATAAATTGTACATCTCCTTCTGTCAAATTAGTTGTAGGCTACTTTGTTTTGGTTCAATAGTTGTTAGGGAATATTGAGAAAAGGAACTTTCGGTTATGCAAAGTGTTGAATGACTTTTAGATGCATTGATGAATATATGAATATGTGAAATAATACATGTGTAGAATAAGACTTTTTTGCATAAGAAATTGAAAAAAAAAAATTAAAGCATTGTTCTGCATGGTTTATCGAGTCGAGAGTCTCATAATATTCATACGTCGACACCCCCTCCAAAGAAAAATAAGAAAGTACACTAAAATTTACACTAAAATCAATTAGATACTCGTTTTTAGAGCAAACCAACATTAGATACATTAGGACCTTGGGATAAGAGAGTGAGTCAACTACCCACGGTTGAAAATCAAACTAGTGTCGTTAAAGAGTGAAAAATCCTTCTACACTCATATTATCGGGACCACTCCACTCACAACAGAGCTAAATACAAAACAACATCAGATTTTAATCAAAGGTAGCCTGCCTTCTTTTACAACTCCTTTGGGCATTCTATGTAATGGGGGTCCCTTCAGGAATTTTGGAACTGAGTCGGGGACTCAAGTACCCTGCCCACACAGCGTGTTATCTACGACTATGTCCCCCCTAGTAATGTCTGTGATTTGAGGTATCTCTAGTGGCCAATACTTCTAGGTACTTACCTAAGGTGACTGGGATGGGCTATCCTGGTACCTCAAATGGACAGACCTACTTTGTCTTCATTTTTTGGGAGGGTGCTCGCCTTCAAGAGAGTACTTGGTCCCTTAACCTGAGGTTCGGGCGAAGCTCAAAAGTAACCCTAACTGTACATTTGGCCATCCTTCTCTATTACTCATTGAAATATTGGGTTTCATCTCCAATAATCAATGTTTATCAGACAAGGTAATTTCACTTTGTTTGTTAATTGTCATTTTTAGTGTATTTTTTCTTTTTAGGTACCTGAGTGCTATCGTTTTTTAGACTTAAAGAATATCATCCTAAAATTTATGTGATTAAATTTACCAGTCATTGTGGCTACATCTGGCCCTCACCATCAATCCAGATGGTTGTTAGGACTTCCTCCATTCACTGTGGAGGATTTGTCGAGATCCACTGACTCAGATTCCTCATCTTCGAGGAATCAGTCTCCTAAATCGCACATGGGATTGTTCTGGATGGATGACGATTCTAGTTTACTGGAGGATTTCTTCACGGAAGGATTGTGTCCTCATTTTAACACTCCACTTACAAATCTGTTAGATCCTGTTATTGCTCCTGTCATACCAGTACTTCAGTCTTCATTGGGAGGAGCTCTCCCATCTATTTAGTTGGCACCTCAAGAGTTGTGGAATTATAGAGACACTATGAGTCCTCTACCACTTCCCCAGTCAACGGTCATCACAACACTAGCAATGTGGAACCCCGCAATCCTGTTTGTCCCAGGTATTGCAACTCACACAACAACCTCTATCAGCGAAACCCAGCAGATGCCAGGTTCCACTCCTATGGTGCGCTAAAGCATACCTTCGACTAGTGCCACATATAGTGCTCCATATAACACTCAATGTGGCACTATGGGAGTGGTTCTAGTTTACCAAAACCAAGTTCAGCCGCCGATGTATGGTTCTAACCCCTAGATTTAGATATCTGCGGCAGTTCCCAATATGCACATGCCAGCGAGAAATCTCACAGTCCCCCCACCATTCTCAGGCATGCACGAACAGTTGCTGATTGGCATGAGTTTTCCCTCTGTCAATTAAAGCCATATGGTTAGTTCAGTGTCAGTTGGGAATCCACAAGGGATCCCCACCCAATCCATGGGGGCACCCTACTCACAAACTCAGATGAGGCAAGGGGGAACTACTTATACTGAGGGAAACTTCATACCCCAGTATCACAATCTTCATGGTAATTCACTTTACAACACCATACCACAAAGCAACTGCTACAACATGCAGCATATGTACACCATGGGGAACCAAATGATGGGAGGAGCGTAGGGCTCCTTAGGTCATTCGTCATCACAATGGTTTGAGTCAGGGGCACCCAAAAATTTGCCATTTTTGGCAACATTGGATATCCCCAACTTACTCAAGTTGACTAATGACCCCATCTACCATAACCTACAATGGCCTTTGATCCCTCATAAAATACCTGTGGATATTCCTAAATTCGACAGAAAACAAGGGGAGCATCTGGGCACTCACATCACCACCTACCATCTATGGTGTGTTTCTAACTCTGTGGTGGATGACAATGTACGGTTGCATCTTTTTCCCCACACCCACACTGGAAGTGCTGCAAATTGGTATATTGAGTTACCACATGCGTCAGTGAATACCTTTGACGCTTTAGGAATGGAGTTCCTAAAGCACTTTCAGTTACCTATCCGTTATGAGACAAGCACGAAGCTCCTTAATTCGTTTCATCAAGACACCACCACCCACATATTTGATCATATCAATGAATGGAGACATAGGTGGAGGTTAGTAGCTCCCATCCCTGAATTTCTCTTAACAAACTAGTTCTGTAAGTCATTGCTCCTGAAAATTGCTAGAGATGTCACTCTAGGTAGTGTGGTCATGGAGGACCAATCCATACATCATGCCCAGAACTTGGATTTAATTTATTCACAGTCTGGCACTCTCTACGACATTATCCCCTATGCTCCCAGTAACCCCAATCCCCCCACAACTCAGTGCCCTGGAGTGCATACCGACGAGATCGTCGGTGCAACCTCCATGGGCACTGTAAAACAACTCAGTGGGTCTGTTGCCAAGTTGGCAATGGACCCCTCTACCAAAATGACTGCTCTTCCTGTCACTATGATTAACTCTATGTAGTTTACATAGAAATCCAGTAACAAGAACAAGAAGAAACAAAACAAGACCACTCCTTTGGAGGAGTAGTAATCTAAGCAACCCAACCCAAAACAGATGGCCACTGCGCCTACTGATACGGAAAAGGATAAAGGCACAAACTATTCGTGAAAAATCTATCTTGAAGATCACGTAACCTGGTGTTTTCCACGTCTTCAAGAATGCACGGATTACCTTACCAAGAAAGATTCTAGTAAGACACCTGTAGTCCTTAGAAGTCCTTTTCCTAATCAATAGTAGCAACATGTCGTTGCCAACCAACTGCCACCCACAACAAGGGGCAGTGGTGGTTCGCAAAAACCTTCAGCTAGTGAAGGAAGTTCTACTTTTTAGACATTTGAAACTATAGAAGTAACCACAAGAGCCAAATCATATGAAGCTCCTGTCGCTCCGGCAGCAGAATCATCCATAGGCCAAAACCCATCACCACCAATGATTTGTGAATCGAAAGGCTAGTTGAGGACTTTTTAATTTAACCCCCCAAGAGGGCACTTTAATGCACAATGCACAACACATCTGCACGTGCTGCCCAACACTACAACATTGTATAGGATTTGGCACAAGCGTCGTTGGCAATGTCAATGATTGAAGTATTACAAACTTGTCCCACCCAAAGGAAAGCTTTTCTTTCAGCTATCAGGGCAATTGACCCTGTGGATTCCATGCTTACCATTTTCGACATGCACAAGTGTAAACCTCCCCTTTCCTACCACCTTGCATTTCAACATGCATATCACTTCGAAAGGTAAAGGTATACACCGAACTGTCATCGACGAAGGTGCTTCAACCTGCGTCATGTCAGCTTCATGTTGGCTCGCCTTGGGTTCTCCAACCCTCTCCCCACTGTCGAACTCCCTTAAAGCTTTCGATGGCCACACCTTTGTCCCAAAAGGATACTTAGCTAGTTTTCCCATCACTTTGGCTGGGAAAATAGTAATGGTGGATGTAGAAGTCATATATAGGAATCTCAACTATAATTTGTTGCTATGTCGCGGTTGGACATATGCCATGATGGCCGTCGTAGCCACTATCTCTCGTATCATCCTATTTCCATTGGATGGAAAGGTCATAACAGTGGATCAGTTGTCTTTCTGCACCTCTGATTATTCACCATTACCAAATGGCTCCGTACCCCTAGTAGGAGGTGTAACTGACATTTTTGTCAGTATCGGTACTATTCTATTGAAGGCTTCCTCCCTGATGGGTTGTTTTCCTCTACGACCACCACAGGTTCCACAATTGGGCAAAATGCTTTCATAAATTCATCATGAACTGTCTGATCCTTGGATCCCAACAGCACCTTCAGACCTTGACACATTCGGAGACTAGATGCCATCTCATCACCCGAATCAACCTACCAAGGCATTCAATCAGCATCCACATCTCCGGTCAAGTTGGCTATCGTTGATATTACCACCCCCCTTCCCATAACTTCTTTTCCTTTAGATCCATGTGATCAACTCCCCTCAACGGATGAAGCCGTTAGAGAAATCATGAGTGTTGGAGAATAACATTGGGAGGAATGGCATATTCGGGGTCTGACATCTGATTTGGACATGATGCCTCTTCAAGTCCTATCCTCTGACATAATCGAAATCATTTCCACACCCTATATAAGCATCCAAACCTATGGGTTGGAAGAAAATATGGACGACACTTCCAGGTCAATGCCCATAGATATTTCAGTCACGACAGGTGCCATGGAAGATACCCAAATGAGCGTAGATTGCAGTCCTAAGGAAATTGCAAACTCCACCTTCCTACATGAGGAATCCCATGAAGAATTTGTTTGGTCTCAGGAGGAAATGGCTAAATTTAAACCGTCGTTTGTCACGCATGAGATCCAATTTTACGATGAGGAAAAATGGAATGGGTGGCCACTTCCTTCCCCAGATATAGCCGTTGAATCCTTTCCTGGCCCCACAGCTGAAGAAGAATGCTTACTATACCTCAAATAACTAGATAAAACCTGTAGAGCTACTGATTTAGCACTTGCAGCTCACAAGGAGTGGGTACAAACCAGATTTGCACAAGTGGTTAGGTTTTCTTCATTCCAAGAGGGTGACTTTGTATCACTCTATCATCCAAGAGATAATCTCTTAGAGGCATGCATGCTTTGACCCATTTGGCTAGGTCCCTATGCCATAACTAAAGTCCACCCCTCAGGGACATATGAACTACAGGACTTGGATGGAAACCCACTCAAGGAGCCCACATACACGCTTTATCTAAAAAAGTATACTGACTAGTGTCATGATGGGTAGGTGCTTTGTAATTTTATGTATTCATGTTTTGCATCCCATTTTTTATGTGATTGGATTGTTTTGTTATTTAGTGGAGTACTTGTCTCATGCATTCTGTTCACAATGCAGATGTCCTCGTTTCCCCTAGCATACGTAGGATATGCGGATGGTTCCAGTCATCACACATGGCACATTACATCAGCTGGTTGGGTCATCATACACCCGAGTCATAACTATTTTGCTTCGGGGGGGGGGGCTTTCTTGGTACTGTCACCAACAACATTGTTGAGTACATGTTTGTTGTTTCGCTTCTCATGGAAGAGTCATCAAGGGAAATCTCCAATCTAGTGGTCAGGTTAGACTCCCAGCGAGTCATTATGCAACTGACAAATCATTATCACGTCTGTAGTCCAACCTTGTTACATAATTATCTAAGGGTACACCTCTTGGAACGCCAATTTGACACAATCACATATAAGCATGTTCCTCCATAATTAAATATTATCGCTGATTTGTTAGCTAACTATGTATTAGATTGGCATTTGTCACATTTGTTATAAATAACCTGCATGAGAAGTAAAACCATTTACTAAAGATAAAAATTGTCACAAAAAAAACATTTTTTAAACACATTTACACCACCAAAAATACCAATATATATATATATATATATATATATATATATATATATATATATACTAGAAATCCAGTTTTTTACATCAAAAATATTCCAAAACTTGGATGATTTAAGTACAAAATGGCTCAAAGCCCAGCTATAAATGCTCATATGGCTACGCTAGAACACCTGCTAAAATGAACCTATTGCTCCAGAAAAGCTAAAGCAGCTCTAGCTACCCTCCGAAGAGGAACCATAAACAACTCAGATACACCAATGGTGTGTTGATGCATATGAGTAGGAATCTCCCACATAAGAGGGGGGGACACCCATAGTCAAACCCTCTAGGTTCCTCATAACCTTGTGGAGACTGTCGGCATTGGCCCCTCCAGCGTGTAGTTGGTCAGCTCATCACACATAGTGAGGTTCACCCACAGGTCGTACTAGCGCCACGTCTATGTTAAGCATAAAAGTTTCATGTCAGTTCTTATCTCATCGTTAAAAAACACTACATATACACTCAAAAGTACAAAAATACTTAAGTACTATCACAACTTATTCTCACCTTGAGGACCCCAGTTGGTCCTAGGTGGTAGCATCAAGTCTGGGTCGCCAGTAAAGTCCATGCCTTCATAGTTATAGTCATCAACAATCACAATCTAGCTGCGAAGCCACTGGAAGAAGTCTTCGTCAAAAGAGTGCCACAGTGGTCCTCCTCCTGTGCGAGGATCAAGTGATGACCAACGACCCTACGTCAGCTCCCTCGGATCAAAGGGACCTAAGCTGACCTGTGGGTGCATGACAGGTACCCTCTCAAGGAAAAATGAGACTATGATAGTACGATACCCAAAACTATGTTGGGTACGGGTCTTGCATGCTATTAGTTCTGCCTTCAACTGGTGAAGCACTGCTTCACACCAGTTGAACATTTGGGGCTAGACACAGTCAATGGCAAGTAATAGTTGGGCCTTTGTTTCTACGTGGGGACTTTTTGACCCTACTTAATGCATAATCAACCATAAAAATGCCCTCATAGACCGAGATCGAATCCTCTCTATCGGGACTTTGTTGCTAACTAGTCCACTCCCAGGGATGTAGTAGATATCTACCAGCTCTGAAGTATATCATGGATTTTACCTGCCATCGGTAAGGTTGGCATGTGCCCCACAACATGACAAACTAGTCAGAAAGTAAATGTCATCCCAGTCAACAACTAGCTCTTGATCTCCAATCCTGAACACTTGCTCATGTTCATCCTAGCATTCTATGATCCATCTTAGTATCTCCTCCTGTCCTTTCATCAGCTCTAGCCTTGCATATCTCAAAAAACCACAATGGCGCAATGCAAGTATGTAAGCTGGATCATTTCGCATCAGCAATTCCTCATTATCATGGGCCCGTTCTCTCCATAAGTGAGTCATTTAAGCTCAAAACCTGCACAAAATAACCCTAAAATCAGTTAAAATGGGACAAAATCACTTAAGAAATCAATGTATGAGGGTTTCAAATGCACCCTAATGCCTTAACTCCCCTCCTAGTGCTGCATAGGGAGGATTAATGCCCTCCCATGGCTCATACAAAGAATTTAACGCTTCCTACTAGCCTGTTGGAGGGCATTAGTGCGCAAACATGGTTCTAGGACACCTTATATCTACAAATTTCCACCCACAAAACTGATAAAAGGGTTTAATAAAGCATAAAGCAAGGTTTTATCTCTCACCTAGGACTGATGACATGTCGAATGGTTGCCCGAATATCCTACAATGGTCCACGGAAAATCTGCTCCTCGTTAGTTCCAACTAGCTCTCACAAACTTCAAAATAGTGAAAATGATGCATGTGAAAGCTCCAAGAATTTCTTTATATAACTTTAAGAGACATGATTTTTTGAAAATCATTAAAGAGTAAATAGTCCATTCTACATGATTTTTTATCATGCATGAGCCCAGATAATAGAAATTGTTGCTTTTTTACTGCTTTTGATGAAAGTACTTCAAGAATGAAAAGTAGTAAAAGTTGCATGCAAGACATTTTAGAGAACTGTTAAGGATATTTTATTTCTTTTTAAAAAATATAAACATCCCCAAGCTTTTTTCATTGCACTCATTAAATCTATGCAATGATAAATAGAACACTTTTGGAGACATTTTATCGCTCTTTAAAAAATATAAACACCTTCGAGTTTTTGTAGTAGAGCTTGTTAAACATATATACCACAACCTATAAAGCACTTTTAGGAATATTTTATCGCTCTTTAAACAATATAAAATTCCTTGACCTTTTCCTCATTTGCACTCATTAAATATATGCAAATAATGCTCTGAGCACCTCTTTTTTTGATCTTGTTCCAGCTCATAAACTGAAAAATACCAACAGAGCATTCATTTTACGCACTTTTTTCTCATTCTTTAAACTAAAAAAATCACGAGTTGGCTCTTGTTGCTCGTTAAACATGCTAAAGATGACCTGAGCATTCTTTCAAGTACTTTTTTCAAGCTTGTTAAAAAATGAAAAATCCTGACTTTTTGTTACTGAGCTCATTAAAGTGTCACGACAAAACACGAGTTAAGTCTGCTGCCTCATACTCGTAACAAAATGAGGTTGACATCTATTGGAAAAAGCTTTCTCTTTATTCAAGTCCAGTAGATTAAATAGAGAAAAGTAGCTGATACGGGTATACTATTAACCTTTTGTTGCACCCGTTTAACAACTATGACAAAGGTGCCACCATGGAGTCTCTCTTTACGATCTTTTCACACTCTCTAAAAATGAAAATATCACCGAGTTGTCTAGTCTAGACTCTTTAAATACACAAACAAGATATAGAGTCATTCTTTTTATGATACTTTACAGACTCTTAAAAGATGAAAAAATCAACGAGTTTGCCTGTCTGGACTCATTAAACAAATCAGATAGGGCAAAGAGTCATTCCTTTTGCAATCCTTTTCAAACTCTATAAACATGAAAAGATCGATGAGTTTACCCGTCTGGACTCATTAAAAATCAGACGGGGAAAGTGGAAATACAACCATATCCTGAAGTGTGGTTTTGCAGCAAAAGTTCCCTTGAGCATGGCACTCCCTCAGATAAGTTGTCATTTTGATAGCCTCTCAATATGAACACCACCAACCTATGATTTTTTAGCATATATACCCTGATGCCATTGCATCTCTGTATCTTAAACACTCTGTAGTGTTCATGAGTCTAGTGTTGTCTGGTTAAAACTGTTGTAGTGCCTTCTATTGTTCTAGGGTCCCTACTTGTTTTCTTGATCAACTGACCCTACATATCCTTTCATCATGCCCTCTGTCATTTAGACCCAAAAGCTCAAAATATTCTTCAGAAAACAAAATCATCCTTGTCCGGTTTCATGTTGACTAATGTAGGACACGTCATTGCCTACCTTTCGACAGGTTCCTTCCTATCGACTTCAACACTCTATCTAGGAAGATAACCCAGAAACACATTCAATGCCTTCATGCTTGCAGACATTAGTGGCAGGTTACCTTGTTCTTTATCATGCATTTTCATCATTGACTCTTGGTTAAGTGATTCTACGAGTGTTCGAAGGCAAAAAATATTTCACAGTCGTTAGTTTTCACTGTGCATCTTGGAGACCATCACCATTATTGGTGGCCTTCCTTGCATCTATTAACAGTCTCCATTATTGGCTGGTAATCAGATGATTTCTTGCATGTTCAATGTCAACTCATTTTATCACATCTATCAATCTATGATGTTTGGTGAAGCAAGAATCAAGACCTTGCATAGAGGCTTGCATCATTCAGCCTTGTTTCCTCTCCCAAGTTGTGATATTGTTCTTTGAAGACAACCATTTCAGGATAATCTATTATGGCACTTGATCTGCCCTGTGCCATATTGGCAGCTAGCATTATTATATCTCTAAGGAGAAAGTTACTCTGACATAGCTACTAAGCATGGGAATGCCCGACTCAAGACATGATTTTAGCAGTTCATATATATGTACTTTTGTTGCATTAGATTTTCCTTATTGCCCGAAACTTCTCTCTCTCTCTACAAAGATTTTGACAGGAAACTATAGTATTTTCATAAACTATTTCGGCCATCATCTCTGCCTCTGATTTCATAGTTTAGGGGGCATCTGTTATAGGACAAACTGACCTCCTAAGCAACTCAGAGGAGAAATACAAGATGACTGAAAGAATGACCACAGTTGCAGGCCCAGAATCCACACTAACACTCTCTGTACACTGACAAATTTCTTTATAAATCTTGTTTACAAGCCTAAAGGAGCGTTATTCAACCTGTTGACTCTTGTTGTTAGACCAGGGGGAACGTTAGTGAACTTTAGTGATGCTCAAGTGGTTATGCCAACGAATCTGTCATAAAATATCTAGATAATATTTCCCTAAATTTGTGCAAGAAAAGTAGGGAATCTCAAAAAATCAAGCTATTTGGAGAAATTCTATTCTATAAACAGAGGCAAATGGGAAAAAGCTGGTAAACGAGGCAAGTTCATGGTTTTTACCCAAATGAACTATAGGTGGAGTTGGGCAGCCCTAAATAGATTGCTATATAAGCAATGAGAGGGCCATTGCAAAAGGGTCAAAGAATTTAGAAGGATAGTACATGGTGCTATTGTGATATTGTCATATTCTTGAAGGAGCTAGCTAAAAGAAGGAGAGAGAGAGAGGGAAGAAGGGATAAGGAAGGTTGATACAACAGGGTTGTTGTAATCACTCTTCTATTCTGAATATAGGATTGCAATTGTGTTCCCTGCTCGAAGTGTTAGTGATATTGTGCATTTATTTGTTCATTCTGATGGTTTTTGTGTTGAGTAGATAAGTTACACATTTTTACATGTTTGTTATGGATTCTTACATTAATTTTCAGAAGTATATGTTGTGATCGGTTTTCTTCATTCTTTTGTGCATGAATCATCTTCGAGTCGGTCAAGAGGAGTTCTTCTTATCGCACGGATATCCCCAAACGAATCTAGAAAGAACCAAAGGTGATCCTTTCTCCATATCCTATCAATATATGTCAAATAGATGAACATGTGTGTAACAGGTACCTTTCGCAGATAACCTTACGGTCTATCGAAAGTCCCGGGAAGACTTTCTAGGGTAGTTTTCATCCCATGCATTTTACCCCATAGCAACAGGATCAGAGAGGAAAAACCTAGCATAGTATTCATATAGGAAACAAAATGTTGAGTGGAGAAGATCCGCTAAAAACATATCAAATGGTTAAATAGATATGAATACCTTGAATTTAAGGAAAATAAAACTACTGGTAGCATTCTCACTCTATGGGATCCATAGAAATTCGGTGTGATTGATGTGGAGGCATCCAGACATCACCTTTCTTTGATTTTCTAATGGGTAGGTGATAGACAATGTTACATGATCACCAATGTCTATGGTCTACAGCCAATTGAGGACAAACTTCCACTTCTCACAACGCTGGAGGATATGAAGAAGAGGTACCCAACTCTACCCTGGACTCTTGGAGGTGATTTTAACATGACAAAATCACTCATGGAGAAGAAAGGAGGAACTACAACACTTGGTAGAGATTCAGTTTCCTTCCAGAACTTCATCAACAATATGAAACTGGTTGATATGGAAACCAGCAATGGAATCTTCACTTGGAATAACAAAGGAGGGGGCCCTACCCAAGTAGCCTCGAAATTGGATAGATTTATTATTTAAGAGGAACTTCTTCTTATGGGAAGCAACATGATTGCGCACATCCTACCTTTTGGAGGTTCAAATCACTAGCCTATCCAATTGGAAGCTTCTCTTTTTGGTAAACCAAGAAACTCCCCCTTCAGGTTTGAGAATGCTTGGCTCACTCATTCAGATTTTCTCACAAACATTGAAAAATGGTGGAAGGAAGAGCTACACCTTCAAGGTACAAAGATGTTCCTTCTAGACTGTAGGCTCAAGCACATTAAAGGCAGACTCAAAGAGTGGAATAAAAATGAATTTGTCAATATCTTCAAAGCTAAAGGAGATGTGAAAAAGAAACTAAAGGAAATGAACCATATCTTTATCACAGAAGGCTATATAGATGAAAGGAAAGAGATGACAGAGTCACTCCAGCATGAATGGGAAAACATATTTCAACAAGAGGAAATATTCTGGAGACAGAAATCTAGAGTACAATGGATTATGGAAGGGGAGATAAACACCAAATTCTTTCACAAATCCACCATAGCTCACAGAAACAACAACAGAATTTTGAAACTTACAGATCAACATGAAATAGAAAGAAACACTCATGAAGAGATGGAAAAGGTTCTAGTCCAGCATTTCCAAAAAATTGCTGAGGAAACCTCGGAAGACAGATATCAGTTTATGAAAATATTTACTCAATACATTTCTAAATTGGTTTCTAGAGAAGATAATTACAATCTCAATAGATCAGTAACAGAGGAAGAAATTGAGGAATTTGTTAAAGAGAGGCACAATGGAAAAGAACCTTTCCCAGATGGCTTCAATGTAGACCTTTTCAAAACATGTTGGAGGATAGTAAAATAGGATATCCTGGAGGTAGTGGAAGACTCTCGAAGATTTAAGACAGTCTTAAAGGCGCTCAATGAATCTTTCATAGCCTTAATCCCCAAACAGGAAGAGGCCACCTCTCTAGACAAAAATAAACCCATAGCATTATGCAATGTGGTATACAAAATTATATCCAAAGTGATTACCAATCGTCTCAAACCACTCCTCCCGACCCTGGTGTCAGATAAGCAAATGGGCTATGTGGAAGGAAGAAAAGTTCTTAATAACATAATTCAAGCACATGAAGTGGTTCATTCACTCATTACCAATAAACAGGCATGGATGATAATTAAGCTGGAAATAGAAAAGGCCTATGGCAAACTCAGCTGGTCATACATAAGAGTAGTATTAAAAACCTATGGATTTGATTACAATTGGATAAAATGGGTCATGGCGCTAGTTACCACCGCCAGCTATTCAGTTCTTCTCAATGGCTCTCCCTCCAAAACCTTCAAGCCTACTAGAGGTCTCAGGCAAGGCAACCCTCTTTCTCCTTTCCTTTTCATTCTAATGATGGAAGGGTTAGGGAGAGAAATTAGAGCTGCTACGGAGGAAGGGAGAATTTAGGGTCCGAGACTCACTCAAGGTGGGGACACGGTGACACATCAGCAATTTGTGGATGATACTATGCTTCAAGGGACACCCACTGTCAAGGAAGCCAAAGAATTTAAGTAGATTCTCAGTGAGTTTGCTATGGCAGCAGGCACAAAGTTAAGTCCTACTAAATCAAATATTTTCTTTTTCAATACGAATATTTAAATACAAAGAAATATTTCCAGAATTTTGGGCTTTCAAAGAGAGTCATTGCCCTCGAAGTACCTGGGAGTTCCCCTCACCGACAAACCACTAAACAAGGAAATTTGGGAGCCTGTTCTAAATAAGCTAAAAGATAAGATTAGAAAATTGATAAATAGAGCCCTAAATCTAGCAGGGAGGCTGATTTTAACTAAGGCTATCCTCCAAAGTATTCCTATCTATATGCTATCAGCGATTCCAACACGAACTGGTGTAATTACTAATCTAAGAAACATCTAGATAAAATTTCTCTGGGGGAAAGGTGAAGAAAAGAAGAAATGGGCCCTAGTTGCATGGGACATGGTATGCAAACCAAAGTCCCATGGTGGCTTGGGTCTTCATGACCCAGGAATTCTTAACAGAGTTCTTGAAGCCAAAATTTGGTGGATATGGCTAAAGGAAATACAAACCCCCTGGGAAAAACTATGGAAGAAAAAGTATGCAAGAGATTGGCAGGAGAAGAACCTCATAAGAATGATATGACAAGTAAAAGGTTCTACGATTTGGAATAGGGCATGGGAGAACATGGACCTAGTCCAAAATCACAGTTTCTGGGAGATCAAAAATGGAAGCCTGGCCTGGTTCTGGGAGGATAATCGGTAACAGGTGGACAATCTCCACAGTGAAGAATTAGCAAACACCCACACCAATATCATCAATAAAGGATTAAGGAAGATAAGTGACTATTGGGACCAATTAAGGTACAACCGGAAATAGAGAATATGGAAACTTCCAGATTATAGTGGAATGGGCATGTTGCATACTCAAGCTATAGCCCTTAAAGGTCTTTCAGAAAAGAAGCAAATATTAAACTCTACCTTGTGTTGAAAATGCAACAATATGATGGAGCTTAGTGGAAAGGAGTCACCTTCACTAAGTGGGCCAGCAGGCCATTTTTGGCGCAAAGTCTATTTTTAGACTATCTTTTTTTTTTTGGACATATGGATCATGGTCTATGAGTTGCAGGATGCTATTTGTGGATGACTGGTCACATTGGTAAAAATAGATGGACTTCTATTTTTAGACATATGGGCGGAGTCTATTTTTAGACTGCCAGGCTAAAAATATAACAGTCGAATATTATTAGCTCTTAAGAATATTTGGACTATAAACATTATCTTATCCTCTTGGATCACTTCAGTTCGAGCTATGGATGTGGCACATGCAACCGCCAGAAGGAAATATGCTTTTCTTATGGGTTAGTTGAGCTATTGTATGATGGAATTCAGTTAGAACTCAAGTGATTGAGTTTGGTGGAGTTGATTGAGGAGTTGATGGAGTTGTGTTCAGTTTGACTTAGTTGAACTAGTTGTATTTAGTCTAACTACCAAATACACTAGTGATGAGTGATGCGAATTAATTATTAATTAATTTACTAACTATTAACTCATAAATCAACTAAAGAATACATCAGTTAACTCAGTGCATGGACAGTTCAGTGGAGACAAGTGTTAGAGGTGGAGACTACTATCAGTTGTGACTATAGTTGTGCATGAGATTTGCACAATCAATGATTGAGATTTCCAGTGAGGATTGCGGAGTACAAGCCAAGGAAAACGAGCTTGGTTCACTCCTATTCTCACATTGGATTGCGTAGTAGAGGCAGGCAGACAGCGGAGGAGATTTGAACATGTGACTTGATTCAGATCTGAGCTATTTTGTGTGTAGCAGGTGTAGATAGTACTGAGTACTTGTGAGGAGTATTGTACTATGTATTGTTACATGTTCTCTATCATTATAATATACAAATAGTTGGGGGTTTACAGCTGTATTATTTCCCTAGTACATATTGTGTTAATGTGTGCATGCGATTGATGTTTCATTGTTTTTAATTCTACAAAATTGATGATCAACTTAGAGGAGGTTATGTATTATGCATGCATTCCACAAATAGTGTATAATCGGGATAATCTCTATGAATAAGTGTTATACTATTCAAAATTTCTACATGGTATCGGAGCAAAGTTGATCATTAGATCTATTATTCAGAAAGTGATTACATTTTATTTCTTTAAGCAGAGTCTGTAATCGGGTTAGGTAGCCTCTGGATTGATCCTTCTTTTGGAAAGTGAGATATCCGGTAAAAGCCCATACAGTCAATATCTGTACAAGAAATACTTTGTTCTCACGAATTTTAGATCATAAGCAGTTGAGTTTTTGAGCTAGTGGAATTCGAATTTGCAACAGTGTTTTCTTGGTGTCGAAGTTGAAATGTCTTTCAACGAATTGCGATTGGAGTATGCCCTTGAAGGTAGCTTGAATTATATTGCATGGAAAGACAAGATGGAGGCATTGTTAGATGACAATGGGTAGAAGGATTTCATAGAGGCTGAGGTCCCAAAGCCTACTAATGATGCTCACGTTGAGGCTTGGCAAAAGAAGACAAAAAAATGTTGAAGGATTCTGTTGGAGGGTGTGAAGGATCACATTGTATCCAGCCTGCATGGAAAGGCTTCTCCATACTTGGTGTGGAAAGCGTTGATAGATTTATTCCAAAGAAGGACTAACCAGAGGAAGTTGGCGCTCAAGGATAAACTCAGAAACATTAAGTGTGAGAATGGAGACAGTATGCCCAAGTATCTCACGAAGTTCACCCAATGCCGGGATGAGCTCGAAAGTGTGGGGGTGACTGTCGGTGATGAGGAATTGGTGAGATTGGCTCTCCTTGGTCTTCCAAAGAGTTGGCATTCCTATCAAGACTCTGTCAATGGTTGGGAGAAATTTCCAGGATGGGAGAGACTTTGGTCGGATCTTGTGCAAGAGGAGATCAGGCAGAATACCAAGGACAAATCATCAAAGGCATATGATGAAGAAAATTGCGCTTTGGCTACCAAAGCAAAGAAGGGCAAGGAGAAGGGTTCTCTTTCTGAATCCAGTTCTTCCAATGATGGGAAGAAGGTTGACAAATCGAAAGTGCGATGCTTTTGTTGTCATGAGGTGGGCCATTATGTTTCAAATTGTCCATGGAGGGAATCCAAGAAGGGGTCTAAAGGATCTAAAGGTGAGGCACTTGCTTCACAGTTTGATTTTGATTTCACACTCTTTTCATGCATGGTTTCATCCATGGTGGGAAGTGGTTGGTTTCTTAACAGTGGAGCTTCTTTCCACATGACCAGTGACAAGAGTTTGTTCACTACTTTGGAGGAGAAAGATCTCCAGATACTCATAGCGATGGCTAATGATGAGAAGTATAGTGTCTCAGGTGTAGGCACGGTTATTTTTTAGGGGGAGCATGGAGCTCGCCTTACCTTGACTGATGTCAAGTATGTACCAGGACTGAAGAGAAACTTGGTGTCAATTACGATGCTAGAAGACAAAGGCTATGATGTAGTCTTCAGTAAGGGAAAGGTTTTCCTTGGACACATCATCACTAGACAGGTGAAGCAGATTGGTTCACGGGTCAAGAACCTGTATGCTCTTGAGATTCAAGATGCATGCAAAGCCTTGAGAAAAGAGGCAACTAATGGAGACTTGGTGGTTGAGAGGGAGCGTATATTACCTCTCAACATGCATAGCCAAAAGAAGTCTCAGATGATTGTGGAGGAGACACGATTGGTGCAACAGCTTCAGGAGGTTTTCGAGCAGCCACAACAAGGGAAGCTGAGAGGAGATTGAGTAGAGACATCTACTCATGTAGAGGCCTCCATTAGGGGGGAGCTTCGAGCCAGGTGGGCTGAGGGATCACATGTATCCATACCTTCAGGTAGGAGGTGGGGAGATATAAAGTGATCATCCCAAGGAGGAGGGGCAGGATCCTTGAGGTACCCAACCTCTTGGATGAGACCTTGCTACGGGAGCCCCGATGTGGAGTAGCAAGAACTGACTGATTGGGTAGAGACAGAATGGGATGGAGCGGGAGAGAGAGCGATAGTGTAGGGAATCCCA
This sequence comes from Pinus tabuliformis, assembly GCA_031772625.1. NCBI lineage: Eukaryota > Viridiplantae > Streptophyta > Pinopsida > Pinales > Pinaceae > Pinus > Pinus tabuliformis. Next base: position 1,607,584,880 of record CM062818.1, read on the forward strand.
GGATAGCGCATTGCTAGCAGGCTGCAACAATGAGAGAGGCACAAGTGTTTTTCATAGTGCTAGGTGGCACATAGAAGTGTGCAATGATGTGAGATGCATGGAGATGTTGCAGTAGCACAGATGTCAGAGAGGGAGCACTTGTCAGCAGTAGGTAGATCTTTAGCATCAGAGTATGTTCCTAGCCCAATAGAGTGTCAGTTGGGAGCGTTTTTGTTCCAAGTGCTGTTGGAGCAAGTGGATCGGGCAAATGTGTTACATGCAGAACATTCCAGATTTGCAGGATAGGGGTTGATGATAATCCATATCTTTTTGAGAGGGAGTGTTGAAAATGAAACAAGATGATGGAGCTTAGTGGAAAGGAGTCACCTTCACTAAGTGGGTCTGCAGGCCATTTTTGGCGCAATGTCTATTTTTAGACTATGTCTATTTTTTTGGACATATGGATCATGGTCTATGAGTTGCAGGATGCTATTTCTGGATGATTGGTCATGTTGGTAAATATAGATGGACTTCTATTTTTAGACATATGGGCGGAGTCTATTTTTAGACTGCCGGGCTAAAAATAGAATAGTCGAATATTATTAGATCTTAATAATATTTGGACTATAAACATTATCTTATCCTCTTGGAGCACTTCAGTTCGAGCTATGGATGTGGCACATGCAACTGCCACAAGAAAATACGCTTTTCTTATGGTTTAGTTGAGCTATTGCATGACGGACTTCAATTATAGCTCAAGTGATTGAGTTTGGTGGAGTTGATTGAGGAGTTGATGGAGTTGTGTTCAGTTTGACTTAGTTGAACTAGTTGTATTTAGTCTAACTGCCAAATACACTAGTGATGAGTGATGTGAATTAATTATTAATTAATTCACTAATTATTAACTCATAAATCAACTATAGAATACATCAGTTAACTCAGTGCATGGACAGTTCAGTGGAGACAAGTATTAGAGGTGGAGACTACTATTAGTTGTGACTATAGTTGTGCATGAGATTTGCACAATCAATGATTGAGATTTCCAATGAGGATTGCGTAGTACAAGCCAAGGAAAACAAGCTTGGATCATTCCTATTCTCACATTGGATTGCACAGTAGAGGCAGGCAGATAGCAGAGGAGATTTGAACCTGTGGCTTGATTCAAATCTGAGCTAGTTTGTGTGTAGCGGGTGGAGATAGTACTGAGTACTTGTGAGGAGTATTGTACTATGTATTGTTACATGTTCTCTATCATTATAATATACAGATAGTTGGGGGTTTTCAGCTGTATGCTTTCCCCAGTACATACTGTTTTAACATGGGCATGTGATTGATGTTTCATTGTTTTTAATTCTGCAAAATTGATGATCAACTTAGAGGAGGTTATGTATTATGCATGCATTCTGCAAATAGTGTATAATCCGAATAATCTCTATGAATAAGTTTTATATTATTCAAAATTTCTACACCTTGGATGATCAACTAAGATGGGGAAAGAACAAGGAAGGTCTCTTCAACCTTAAGGAGGCCAAAAGGGTAGATTCAGGGCTTAACTTTCAAAGCGTTGATAAGACGTGGAAAGAACTCTGGGATAATCCTCATTGGATGAAAGTCAAATTGTGCAACTCGCTGGTTCAACAGGGATATATTCTGACATGGGATAACCTAAGAAAAAGAGGCTTTGTTGGCCCCTCAAGATGTCACCTATGTCGACAACAATAAGAAACTACTAATCATCTCCTAAATAGATGCACTTTCACTACAATACTTTGGAATTGGGTTGGAGATGTCTTCGAGCAGACAAGCAGACATGTAAATGACATCATTGCTACTTTCAAAAAATGGAGGAATCTTTTTTCAGATAATGAGATCATTTTATCCACTTGGGCACTAACCCCAGGGTTCATAATCTAGAAGGTTTGGAAGGAGCACAAAAATAGGATTTTCAATGATAAGACAAGCCTGGCGAGCAACATCCTTAAGCTAATCCTTAAACAACTCGAAGTGACTGTTCATATCCTAGGAGGTGTAGCTACTAGAAAACCCATAGGATAAAGAGAGGCCAGAATACTGGAGAAGTTAGAGCTCAAGGTTCATCCCCCTCAATGTTCTATGTAGATCAACAAGAATACCACATCAGAAAAGGCTTCATGTCAACCCCATTCACATGGATTTTTAAAGCTTAATATAGATGGGACCTCAAAAGGGAATCCAGGAGAAGTAGGTTATTGAGGGGTCATGAGGGATGAGGAAGGAAACATACAAGTCATCTTCCACAATTATCTAGGAGAAGGAACCAACAATATGGCTGAGCTCATGGCGAAGGAATTATGCCTGGAAATACTGCTTAAGTACAACATTCACAATGTCATCATTGAGGTTGACTCAGAGTTAGTCATTAACTCAGTGAAGAGGATAAATGCTAGCACTATACCAGAAAAAATCTCATGACACTGGCAGCTTCTGCAAGTCTACCAAAGAATTCAAGCACACCTAAGAACGCGAAGAACTCTTAGGTTGGTGCATGTCCGTAGGGAAGCCAGCAAAATTGCGGACTGGATTGCCAATGAGGGGGATCAAAACAAGAATATCAACTTATGCTACTGGTGGGAGGAGGTAATAGAGGACAGCTTCAAGGAGGAATGCTCATCTCAGGCCTTCAGTGACAGTCAACAATATCAGGAAAAATCAAGAGAGAGAATTTTCCTTCATGACAATGATGAATAAGTTCACAGACGGCTTATCAGAGGAGATGCACTGTCGGTTTTCTGAGGGAGCTTCTAGAAATAGAGGCAGTAATCGAGACATAAGATATCTAATCACAGGAGAAGTGATTCCATGGGAGATGAATGCCACAGAGGCCACCCTTCCGGCTATGTCTTCCTCGGGCAAGGCATCAAAGGAAGAGATTACTGGGGTCAAAAATTTCTTGAGACATACCACCTACTTCGGGCGCCCTCTGACCTGGGAGAGGTTTTCTCGGAGGACAAGCAATGTCATTCAGCAAGCGACGTGTGGAGGTGGATGAATAGTGATTACCGCCTTCATCGCTGTGTAATCTATGAGCAGATGTGTGGTCTGATTTGGTTTGTGGCCATCAGATCCGGAGAGGGAAGATCAATGGCAACCTTTTGGTGTACAAGTTGGTGGGGTCGAAAGGATAAAACTGCTAATGGTTTACCACCTTCATTAAGTACCATCCAAACCAAAGACGGTTTTAATGAAAAGCTAGCGATTCCACTTAGGAAGCAACATGTGGCGGAGGACCGAAAAAGAAAACTCAATGGGCTTTTTAAGTTGCACAATATGGACACCAGCCATTAGATTAGAAGGAAAAGATCAACGGTCAGTGTTGATCGTGCAACTTAAGGGTTTTTTGGTAGGCTTTGCCTCTGTGTGGGTTGAATCGTGACCACCAGATTGTTAGAATATAGATCATCGGTTGGTTTTAGGGAGCAGACTTTGGATCCACTTGCCCGTAGTTCATTCCAGGGCAGTCTAGACCTTGTCTTTGTTTGATTTTTGGAGGTTTTTTTGGATACTTTGGGTATTTTCACTCTCCCTTTGTGGGACTTTGTACCTCTAGGCATTTGTTGTAACATGTGTAAATTTTTTTTTTACCTAAGGTAATAGAAGGACTATGTCTTGCTTAAGCAAAAACATAATTAATTTTAATAATTCAAATAAATAATTTCACACTTGGGCCTTTTTCTTTGTTTTGTGGTTTTGAGGAGCAGACTTCAAATTTCTCTATCTCTTGATTTGGAAGTTGGTTTGAAACACCAGATATACCATTGGAAATATGCTTCTCAGAACATTACCATGAAAACACCTGCAACATGATCTAACCTTGAATTTATATGCAAAAAAATCTCCCAATAATTCAGGCTTGTCTTGACCACAAATCTTCAAGAACTAAATGGTTCCTTTGAGAAGAAAACCTTTGGGCTATGACACCTAGTGATTTATATGCTAAACTTTACCAAGAGATTCCCAAAATAAATAACGAGATAACCGTTAATTGATCACTATAAATTATAAGACCCTAACATGATGGATGTTAGATGATATCCATAAAGTACCATAAATGGGGTAATTTTTGCTAGAGTATGGAAGGAAGTGTTATACCACCATTCAACGAGAGGTAACCACTTGATGCATTTGTTTTTTGTTAGATACAAAGGAACAAAGATATCCTTCTAGATATTTGTTGACTATCTCAGTTTACCCATCATATTGAGGATTATGAGATGAGTTATGAGTTAGTTGAGTACCAAGACAAGAAAATAATTTCATCAAAAAATTTAAAGTGAAAATGGGATATTTGTCACTTACAATAATATTTGGGTTTCCATGTAGCTTTGAATTGTTTCCATAAATGCAGTAGAAATTGTAGAGGCTTTAAAAGGATGAGATAATGCACGAAAGTGTGTATACTTGGTAAGTCTATCAACTATTACAATGATGATAATCTATCCTTCAGACTTTGGTAAACCTTTGATAAAACCCATTGAGACCTCCTCCCAATGTAGACTTGGAATGCCTAAAGGTTGTAATAGACATGGGGTCTTAATTATCTCAACTTTATTTTGTTGGAAATCCAAACATTCTTCCACAAACTTCTGAATATAAGATTTAAGAGCATCCCAAAAAATCCTTCTTAACCTTGTGGTAAGCTTTTAATAATATTGAGTGCCCTCCTAAGGGGAAGGTGTCCAATTCCAAAATAATATTTTATTTGAGTTGGGAATTCTTACTGTTAAAAAAAGAAACAAGAAATCCTACTTTAATTTTCCTTGAAATAAATTAGGAATTCAATCAAAATTATATTCTCATAGCAACAAGTAATAGTTATCTAAGCTAACTCAACTTAGTTGGCTCAGTACATCCGAGTTGGAAGTCTATCTAGAGTCATGTAGAGTGTTTCCTAAAGTTTAGGGGTCTAGGTTGATTTCTTTTGAGTTGTAATTAATTAACTCAGTCTAACTGAGTTAAAGTCAGTTAAACTAGTTCAAACAGTTGGAGGAACCGAAGGAGGTCCAGTAGTGGGGAGAAGTTTTAGTGCAACTTCACTCCTCCACTAGCTAACTGAAGATTCACTCATAAATAACTCATGCATGTTAGTTTAGAGGAAGACCCAATTGAGATTAGAGTTTAGGGACAATGTACTATAGTTGTATAATTTTCCAAGTTGTACAGATGGTGCATGCAATCAGTAGAATGCATATGATTGATTGTGTAGTTGTGGTGAGGGATTTCCCCAATTAAATATAGGCTAATTATTTTAGGAATTGCACAAGGAAGTAGGGGCTTGGAAGGCAGTAAAATTGTCTAAGCGTTGGCTTGAGATGGTTTTGAAGTAGAGAGATAGATTGAATTCATGTAGGAATTGTTCGGGTTGAACAAGCATTGTATTTCCCTATGAAATCTTCTCATTAATGCAACCGTATAGATATGATAGAAATTCTTCATTTTCTTCTTAGTTTTGTCATTGATCAATTTTGGTTTCCACTGATGAGTAGAGTATATTCAAATCTTTTGTTCTAGCATATTACATAAGCAATTTGAATTTACAAGTAAAAATCTACACTTACAAATATATAAGCGATATTTGTACTATAATGAATCACATTTTTAGCTAAATGTGTCATATTTACTGGTATCTTGTTGCAAATTTTGAATGAGTGTCCACACCTCTTCATCATTATTCCATTCATCCCTTGCTTTAGTTATCCATTTAGTTTGGATAATAGAAATGACATAAAGAAATGCTTCCACATCCTCACTCTTTCTTCAAAATGCATCTGCAACAACATTTTTCTTCCCTCTTTTGTATATGATTTCAAAGTCATAACCCAACATCTTCATGACCCATTTTCTCTTATCTTTTGAAGATAATCTTTGTTCGAAAAAGTGTTTAAGACTATCATGATATATTTTTACCTTGAAGTGTCTTCCCATTAGGTAAGGTCACCATTGCATTAGTGCATGTAGTATATCCAAAATTTCCTTCTCATAAATAGATTTGCGTAAATACTTTTCTTTGATTGGATAAATTTGAAAATAAATTGGTCTTCCTTCTTACACTAAAAAAACACTAATTCCTTTTTCTGAGGCATGACATTCAACAATAAATGTTTTTGGGAAGTTTAGCGTAACTAAGACCGGTGCTTGGCACATTGCCTCTTTAATATGCTCAAAGGCCTTAGTTGCTTCGACAGTCCAATAAAATGCATATTTCTTTAGTAATTTTGCCAGAGGAGCTATTATTCTCCCATAATTCTTTAAAAACTTTTCATAATACCCTATTAATCAGAGAAATCCTCAAATATGATTTATGGTTGTGAGTATTTTCCATTCCTTAATGGCTTTAATTTTTTTAGGCATACCTTAACACCCTCCTAAGGTACAATATGACCCAAATTTTCCACCTCTTGTACTCCAAATAAACATTTTGAGGGTTTTGCATATAATTTTTTCTCCTCCAATAGTTTGAGCACCCTGTCAACATGTTGAACATGATCCTTCCAAGACTTGTTGTATATTAGTATATCATCAAAAACTACTAACACAAATTTTCTAAGAGAGGGTTTGAAAATGGAATTCATCAAACCTTGAAATGTGGAAGGTGCGTTAGTAAGGCCAAAATGAATGACCAAAAATTCATAATGACCCTCATGAGCTCTGAATGTTTTTTTCGGAATGTCTCCAGTATTCATTCTAATTTGATGATATCTTGAATGAAGATCCAACTTTGAAAAGTAAATTGCTACATGTAATTCATCCAACAATCCATCAATAATAGAAATAGGAAATTTATCTTTAGTAGTGATCTTGTTGAGCTCCCATTAATCTTGAAACATACCCCATGATCCATCCTTCTTGTGCACCAAACTATTAGAGTAAAGAAATAAGTTTGACTAGGTTGAATTATACTAGACTCTACCATTTCTACAACCATATGCTCAATTTCACTCTTTCAGCCATAGGGATATTTGTAAGGCCTGAGGTTTGGAGGAACACTTCCTCTAATCTAATGAATAGAATTACCATGATCATGAATAGGTGGGATGCTTTTTGGAGTCTCAAATACCTTGGCATGCATGATCATCCAAGACTTTTTGGAGATCTGGAGAAATAGATGATTTCAATGTTTGAAACTCTAATGAGCATAATTTTGAAATTACTCACCGTTGTTCTTTCTTCAAAAGATTTATCATGCCATTGAACTTATTATATTTCCTTGTTTCCCTACAATACCCCTTAATTCAACTTCCTTTCCTTCGCAATAAAGTTTCATGAAAATTTCTTGAAAATAAAAAGCTAATGTCCCAAAATATTATAAGCATTAGGCTCCGAGTACAACATCAACACGACCCATTGGAATGGAAAACATTGGAGTATTTAATACATATTCCCCCATCATTCGTTTCATATTATGGCACTTTCTAGATCAATTTATAGTTCCTTAATTTGAAACCATCACTTGACACTGTGGTGTTAGATATAGGTAGAAATTCAATTCCTTGGCTATTTTACAATGAATAGAATTATGGGTACTACTTGAATCAATCAACACTATTATCAATTTCTACGTGATATATCCTTTTATCTTGAGAGTTTGAGGAGTAGTAATTTTAGCCAATGCATTACAAGATATGGCTAGATTCATTTCCTCTTTCTCTAGGATTGGTTCCTGGTATATATCCTCCTATTTTGATGTTTCTTGTTCTTTTTCTTCCTCCTCTTCACAATCTACGTAAAATAATTCCTTCACATCACAGTTATGATCTTTAGTTTATTTTCTACCAAAACTATATCTAATTTTTTTTTATCTTTTTCCTCCAATTTTTGTGGTGTCATCCATGTAGTTTGTCAAAGGTTAGGAGTAACAACACTTCCACATTTATAGTTGTGAGTGGCATGCTTCCTTGTCGCCATAATTTTTCTTTCAACTTTTCTTTCCACTGTGAATGCCTTCTCTAATGAATTAGGTTCCCAAAGGAAAAATTCATGTTGGATATTATCCTTTGAATTACCTATGAATATATCAATCCTATGGTCCTCTCGAATACAAGTTACCCTGATATTAAATTTTTATAAGTCCTCAATGTGCTCTGCGGTTGAACCCCTTGGTTTGAGATTTATCAATTAGCTAAAGAAGGTGTTTCTGTTTGTATCCTCATAATGTGCTATCATTTCCTCCATAAAAATTGACCAAGTGACTAGTGGTTTATGTGAAAAAATCCATCAATACCATAAAATTTGATTGGGTTCTAAATATAAATATGTAATCATAACTTTTGTATGTCTTACACATCATGTAGCTCAAAATATTTCTCCATCAGTAGTATCCAAGATACTATATCCTTGCCATAAAAATTCCTCATATTTATCTTTGGAATGTGCTGGGCCTTAAACCCAACATTGGAGTCTTTAAATCATAATTTGTATTCCTTTTGTCCTCGTCATGATTTTTATGGATTACCTTTTCACCACTGGGAAGTATTTCTTGCAACAACTTTGTTAAAATTCCATCTCTCCTTTTATTTTTTTCTCTAAACCATACATCTTAACATTCATCACTCCCAACTAATTTTTGGTTTCTCTTTGTGAGAGTGAAATTTGTTGCACTTGGTCCTGTAACTTTGATATATCACATTGCATTTCTTCTTCTTCACGCATCATATTAGATCTTTTTGGTTGTTAATTGGGAATGTCCATTTTTTTGTTTCTAGGTATATTGGAATGAAATAATGATATGTATGCTTCTCTATGCCCTTTGAATCACTTCAAACTAATTTTTCAAACAAAAGTTATGCAAATTAAAAAAATATACACACCTTTTCTCTTGCGTTTTGGAGCTGGATATTGAATCTATTATATCTTTGTAATTTTCTCTCCACAAGGTCTGAAATTTCGTACTATGTTAGCCCACTGATTCTTATTTCCAAAGACACAAGTCAGACCAGAATTGGATTCTTCAAGATAATTTTATACCCAATCTCCCACAGTGACCTGATTATGAACTATTCAGTAGAGAGGAATTGTAAGGAATACCATGTATCACTTTTTCAACCTTCAGCCTTAAAAATAATATATGCGAAAATTCAATTAGTGCAATATTAGTCATGTTTTATGAAATTCAAAGCCGATGCTCGTAGAAAAAGTTATGACAATTTTCTTAAGGTCACATGTTTGTGACTAAATTATGGAGCATGCAAAAAATCTAAATTATTCATACCATGTCCCAGAAACTATAGCGAACCAAGATATAAATTTTTTTACAGGATGTTCATCAGATTACAACTCCACATGGGTGAAATTTAAACTTCTGGCCCTTCATAGAAAAATGATATAGTGAAAATTATAAGATGACCTGTTTGAAGCAATGAAACAATAGAATCCAAAGCTTTGATACCAAATCTTATGCAACCAGATCTCAAATCAGAAGAAAATATTGATCAACAACTTAAAAATTATCCTCTTTGAGGGGAAAGCCTCCTTTAAATTACATAAATGAATAATTCTTGGATGATACAAATGATAAGACCTCCTTGGTATATATAGGAATCTAAGGAGTCGCAGTATAATCATATCCTACATAAAAATAATAATGTAAGGTTGAAACAATAACAATAGTGGGCTTCTAAGGGGCACAACAATAAAAATATGGGGGATACATGATCACAAAAATAACAATATGGAGATACAATAACAATAAAAATAACAATAAGGGGATACACTAGTATTATAGGGACTTAACACAGAAAAATTAGTTGAAGTAGAAGAAAGACAAATACAAGTGTTTATGCATGGAGCTAAAAATTCCAAAAATAGAAATGAAAAATGATTTATAAGAATATTTCAAGAAACAAAGATGGTAGATTGAAGTGTGTGGATAATAGGTTGTTAGTGCAGCAGGATACATAATGTTGGTATGCATCAAGAGTGAATAAGAGACCAATCTCAATATTTGAAAGGTGTTTTAAAGATGAAAATATGTGCATTGGTCATCGTGATTGATTATGTCGGTGCATAAATCTTGGTGATTTGTTCAACAATGTGAAATTGTTGAAGGTGGTGGGGTTTTTATCAATCAAAAACTGCTGAAGGTGTTTGTATGGTGGCTTTAGTGAAAATTTTCTATGAGAAAAAAATATTTGTTTCAGACAAAAGTGTCCTATTGGTTGTACTTTGAAAATGGATGAAAGATCAATAAATAAATCTAAAAAGTGGTAGCTTGCAGATCAAGGGTAGTAGATCCTTTTAGTGGGTGTTGGTAAATGATCAAGGGCAATATTCCCTTATAGTGAGTGCTAGTAAATGAGTAGGGGAAGTAATCCCTTTCAACAGAGACTGGTAAACAAGTAGGGGCAATAGTCCCTTTCAATGTTAGCTTATAAAAGAGAAGGGACAGAAGTTCCTTTCGATAGTAGTTGATAAACCTACAACTAGTAACTTGTGCGACATCAATGTAATCAAGATGATGCTTGTAATAAAGAGAAGACTGGTGTCTCCTGTACATGTTTCTCATGTGCTTAATGATTATGTTATGTTTTCCATGAGTGCGTTGCATTGTTTATCCACGATAATTTGTAAAAATTGTATAATTTGTCCACACTACTGATTCACCCCCTAGTAGCATCATGGTTTCCATTATTTCTAACACCAGTGGATGAAGAGAATATTGTAGTAGCAAGGTGAAGGTGATAGGGATGAGGAGTATCACGTCATGGTAGATGACTTGGTGAGCTTCAAGGACAAGATTTATGTGTGAAATAGGAGTGATTTGAAGAATCTTATTGTTAGGGAGTTTCACGTCAAGCCATATTTTGTCCATCTAAGATATAAGAAGACTTTGACAACTATTAAGAAGTTCTATTATTGATCAAACTTGAATAAGGAGGTGGTTGAGTTTGTTGCTAGATGTTTGGACTATCAGCAGGTGAAAGATGATTTTAAGTACCTAGCTAGTCTATTATAACCTATTCCAATTCCGAAATGGAAAGGCAAGGTCATTTCCATGGACTTCATTACAGGATTGTTGGCATTATGATGTATGTGTTGTACTTGATGGCAACCCACCTATGGTAGAACATCTCACTCGTATATGGTAACTAGATGAACTACAAAAGAGATATCAAATGTGGTGGAATGCATGACAGTAGTTTTTATAGAGGTGATGAAATGCAGGGTATCTTGAAGGAATCAGTTCAGAAAGCAACTCATTCAAATGACAGATCATAGTACTACAAGTTAACAGCACAAAGTGACTGATTAGACTCACAGAATGAAGAAAGAGAGGCATACACAGGTTCACCATTGACCAAGCTGCATATACACACAGGTTAACAAAAGAAAAGGAGCATATAATGTGCACACACACTTTCATAGAAAGGAAAGTGTGTATACCTTGGAAAACTAAGTTTTGGTCCGAAGAATTTAGTCCATGGTATTTTGATCCATGGTAGTGGTCCATGGAATTTGATCCAAGGTATTGACCCTGGGTAGTTGATCTAAGGTATTCATCCTAAGAGGTTTTGGTCCATGGTATTGAGAAAGGACTAAAACTATAAAAGGAGGAGAAGATCATTAGGCCAGGTAACTCAAGCATTGAATATTTGATGAAATGTGAGATCTAGTATGCAAGTTATTGGGTTATGGTGCATTGTTGGATCTGAACGAAGGATGAACCTTAGCGCTTGATCAAGGATAAGATCTAATGATGTATCAAGATCTTAAGGCTTGAAGTGAATTATCTTTATGTGGTTTTATCATTTATCAAAATAACTGACGCATGTTGTAAGTCTGTAAATATGATGATTTAGGTATGTCTGAAGTCTGGAATTGTTGCAATATTTAAATATCCATTTACAGATCTGTACACAGGTTCACTTTAGAAAAGGCACGTATACATGCTGGCTCTGCATATCAAAATAGCATATACAACATTTGTAAATCTCTATGCAGGTTCGCCTTGAGGAAAGAGCATATGCACATAGGTTCGACACATGGAAGTAGTGTATACCTTATAAAATATGTTTTAGTTCCTTCTATTTCTTGTTGCAGTGTTCTGGGTTCTAGCTTGGGTTCTTGGGTTTTGGTGACTGTATTCTGGTGACAAAATTTTGAATGATCAGATTGATGGAGTGATTGATTGATTCAGTTGTGCTTGGTTCAGAAGGAAATTGGTTGATGCAGATATATTGAATGATGTTGTTGATGGATCCAGATTGAAAATTTATGAAACATGGTCCCTAGAAGAAAAGAGAAGGTTGTAGCCTTCTACAGGTATAAGCCTGTGTACTGGTATAAGACTGTACCGGTATAAAAATTGTAAACAAAATATTCTTATTCAAAGAAGACAGAGACGATTGCAGCAGGTGGTTTTCACCTAGATTGGGTTTCTACCTTATATCTTGGTGTTCATGTGTGTTTATTATGTGTGATGATCTGTTCTTTTTTTTTTAATACACCTGGTTATTGTTTATATGGTTAATGAAGTTATGATGCACTGGTTAAAGATCCACATGTGATGAATTAACTGAATCATAAGTTTGTTGGATATATGCTAGTTGCATTAAACACAGTTGCGTATACACACGAGTTCCCCTAACTGATGTAGCTTATATGAATCCAATTATGGAAATGAAAAATTGTTTATTTTCTAATACTGATTCACCCCCCCCCCCCCCTCAATATTATTTCCAACAATTGGAGTCAGAGCATGTCCTTCAGAAGAAGATTGATCTCTTGAAGGAAGATCCATCATCATGAGTAATCAAGAAAGTGCAGGATCCATCAGACCGCCAATATTAATGGGAGAAACTTTGTTTATTGGAAGGTAAGAACCATGGCCTATCTTCAATCTCTTATAACATATGTCTGGGAAATCATGGAAGGAGGATATACATTTCCATCAGCAATTCCTACAGATACAATAGGTAAAAAGAAATATGAAACGAATACCAAGGTTGTCAATGCATTATTGGGAAGTCTATCACAATTAGATTTTGTCAAAGTTATCCAGCTCAAATCAGCCAAACAAATATGGGACAAAATCGTTCGAAGCTAGGAAGAAGGCTCTCAGGAAAAATGTGCTAAACTGCAAACTCTCTGAATTCAATATGAAACTCTCAAGATGCACAATGATGAAAGTATAGCTAGCTACTTCTTACATATAGATGAGATTGTTAATTGCCTAAAGAATCTGGGTGAAGAGATAAATGAAGTTACCTTAGTTAAAAACGTTTTAAGATCCTTATCTGCTAAATTTGAATCAAAACTATCTCACATAGAAGAAAAGCAGGATCTACAGACTATTACTATGACACAGCTTCACAGAATCTTAACTGCCTTTGAGATGAGAAAAGGCGGTCCATTAGATATGAGAGAAGTCGCATTTAAAGCTTTAGCAAAAGGAAAAGTACTCAATGAATCAGGACACATTTCAAAAGAAGAAGAGGAAGAAAACTTTGTCAAGAATATTCAATGGGGTTTTCGAAGATTCAAACGTAAAATACCTTTTAAATATTTTTCCTGTGGTAGAGTGAATCATTATGCTACCAAATATCCTCATAAATATAAATATGATAATGGGAAGGAATATTGAAAATGGAATATAAAACAAAGTTTAAGTAAAAAGAGATACTATACTCATGAAGATAACAATGGTTTATCAAATAGTGATGAAGATGAAAATAGTAATGACTATAGACTTCTAATGGCTTGTGAAGATGATAATTTTTTGGATGATTTAGATGAATTTGACCTTTATGAAGAAATATCTAAACTTAAAATTTGTTTAGAATAAAAGAATATGATTATAGATACCTTGACATACCAACTTGTTGAAAGAGAAAAACACAATGAAAAGCTAGAATGTGAAATTGTGGGTCTAAGAAAGGATCTTGAGAAAAAAAAAGCTCTCAATCTTAGATTTACTAAAGGATCAGAAACCTTAAATGAAATTATTAAAGTGCAGCGCTCTCCTCTGATAAAGACAGGTATTGGATATACTGAAAAAACATCTCAATCGCAGAAACCGTCTACCTCCACTAAAAGTTATATTAATGCAACAAAGAGAAGTGAATAGTTTGACAATCGTCAACAAAGGCATAAAGCATATCACTACATGAATCAGGCTCAATTTACTTCAAAGGATGAATAAAGGCCACAATCAAGCTTAGGTAAATCGTACTCAATTTGCTTCAAAGAATATCAATAGAAACTACAATCAATATGTCAGTAGGAGGAACTTCAACTATAATCAACATGTTAGTAAATTCAATAATCACGGGAATTTCTTTAATGGTCAACGTTTCTCAAGTCATAATTTATGACACAAAGCTACTCAATATGTTGCATACAAAACTATCATGACTAGAGAAGAACGGAGTCAAAGGAATGTGTCATGGATCAAGAAAGTTCCTATAATAACTTTTTTCTTCTTGAAAATGAAATAGAATGCTCAATCTGTAACAACTTTGGCCATGAAGAATCTGAATGTAGGAGTAAATTTCAGAAAGAAGCTCAAAAGGATAAAACTCCATTAAATCTCAAAATATGGAAAAAGAAAAAACTGCAAACAGAAAGACGTGGTATAGCCTTGTATGCAGAAGGACAAGAGAACCAGTGGTACATTGACAGTGGATGCTCAAAACACATGACAAGTGACAGAGAAAAGCTACACTCATATAATGCCTTAGAAAAGGAAAAGAGTGTCTCATTTGGAAAAGAAACTCCTACTGTCATCAAAGGTAAAGGCTTTGTTTTCTTGAAAGAAAAGTTTAAGGCTGGGAATGTTATGTATGTTGAGGCTTAAAGCATAACCTATTGAGTGTGAGTCAAATGTGTGATCAAGGAAATGAAGTAGTGTTTCTATCAAATGGATGTGTTGTTCATGAGCTTGATACATGAGAAACCATGATTAAAGGTACAAGAACTCCAAAAAACCTATACATATTCAATGGAGGACAACAACAGTGCTATCTAAGCAAAAATGATGAAAACTAGCTATGGCACAGAATATTGGGACATCTAATATTTTCTCAAATAAGAAAAGCATGCATATTCCAAGTTGTTCGTGATCTTCCAAATATCAACATTCCTAAAAATATGATATGAAAATCATGTCAATTCAGTAAGCAAACCAGATCTCAATTCATCAAAAAGGAAGGGTCAGCTAGTAAGCCTCTTGAACTTGTTCATATTGATTTATGTGGACCATCAAGGAAAAAGTCACCTTGTGGAGGAGAATACTTTATATTTTTCATTGATGATTTTTCCAGAATGTGTTGGATAGGTCTTCTAAAGCATAAAGATGAAGCATTTGAAAAGTTCAAAGCCTTCAAAGCTTTGGTTGAAAATGATTTAGATCGCAAAATCAAATGCCTCAAATCTGATCAAGGAGGGGAATTTACCTCAGATGAATTCTTTGACTTCTATGAACAACATGGAATAAAAAGATAGTTCTCCACCGCAAGGACTTCTCAAAAAAATGGAGTGGTAGAAAGGATGAACAGAACTATTCAACAAATGGCTCGTGCTATGCTAGATGAATCAGGAACTCCTTCAACCTTGTGAGGTGAAGCTGCATTTGCCGCCGTCACTATTCTCAACCAAGAAAATGTTCCAGTAAACATCACTCAAACTCTGCATGAACTTTGCTATGGTAAAACTCCTATGGTAAAATACTTCAAAGTTTTTGGAAGCAAATGTTACATCAAAAGGTCTGATAAAAAAATTGGTAAGTTTGAACCTAGAGCAAATGAAGGTATTCTTCTTGGCTACTCTTCCTGAAGTAAAGGATATAAATGTTATAACAAAAGGCTTGGGAAAATCATTGAAAGTATTGATGTTGTAGTTGATGAAGCATGCAAAAATAAAAAACAGATAAAAATCGGAGATCATCAAAATGAAGAAGATGAGGATCACTTTCCCAGATCAAATCACACTGACTCTAAAGAAGAAAAAAAATGAAGCACCAGAAGAAGAGATAACGATAGAGGAAAAGACTCCATCCAGGTATGTTCAGAAAAATTATCCAGAAACTATAATTTTAGGAGAAAAGGGAGTAGGTGTGCAGACAAGAAGAACCATTGCCGAAGCTTCAAGCTATCTAGCATTACTATCTTCCATTGAACCTATAAATGTAAATGAAGCATGAAGAGATGAATGTTGGGTCACGACCATGAATGAATAAATTGAGAAAATGGAAAAGAATAATACTTGGGAATTAGTTCCTAGACCTTATGATAAGAATATCATAGGAATAAAATGGATATTCAAACAAAAGTTGAACGAAAATTGAGAAGTTATTAGAAACAAGGCCAAACTTATTTGTAAAGGATATGCTCAACAAGAAGGTATAGATTCTGAAGAAAATTTTGCACCTGTTGCTAAACTTGAAGCCATTAGAATGTTTCTCACTCTTTCTAGTTTTCAGAAATTCAAAGTATACCAAATGGATGTAAAATCTGCCTTTCTTAATGGAGACTTAGAAGAAGAAGTCTATATTGAACAACCAGAAGGATTCATTCTTGGAAATGATGCAAAAATTGTATGCAAACTTAGGAAAGCTCTCTATGGTCTAAAATAGGCTCCAAGGGCATGGTATTACTGTCTTGACAAATATCTTCACCAACAGGGTTATTCAAAGGGGTTAGCAAATAGCAATCTATATACAAATATGGACACTGATAAATTGCTAATAATTGTTGTGTATGTTGATGATATCATCTTTGGTAGTAATGAAGAATCCATGAGTCAAAATTTTTCTTTAGTAAAGCATTAATAATTTGAAATTTCCTTGCTTGGTGAGCTTACCTACTTTCTTGATCTACAAGTTCAGCAAAATAAAGATGGTATTTTTCTCTCACAAACCAGATATCTCAAAAAAAGACTGAAAAAAGTACGGCATGGAAGATTCTAAACCAGTATGTACTCCAATGGTAACGGGATGCAGTCTCAGCTCAAATTATGAATCAAGAATGGTACATCAACCAACTTACAGATCCATGATTGGTAGCCTGCTTTATTTAACAAGTACCCAACTGGACATCATGCATGCAGTGGGAATAGTTGGAAGATTCCAAGCAAATCCAAAGGAATCTCACCTTCAGGTAGTCAAAAGGATCTTCAAATATCTTCAAGGAACATAGAACTTTGGTTTATGGTATCATAGAGATTCAGGTCTTACACTTCATGCATGTACAGATGTAGATTGGGCAGGAAGCGTTGATGACAAAAAATGAACTAGTGGTGGTACATTCTATATGGGTTCCAGGTTGGTGTCTTGGTTCAACAAGAAACAAAGTTTAATTGCATTATCTACAACTGATGTAGAATACGTGGCTGATACATCTTGCTGCACACAATTACTATGGATGATGCAAACCTTGTAAGATATTTAGATCACATGTACTCCACCTATCTCCATTCTATGTGATAATACAAGTGCGATCAGTATTTCAAAGAATCCAGTCATGCACTCCAAGACCAAGAACATACCCATCAAATATCATTTCCTACATGAACAAGTGCTTGAACAAAAGGTCAAATTGGAGTATGTTCCCTCCAAAGAACAGGTTGCTGATATATTCATTAAACCATTGCGCAAAGAGACATTTGAATATATCAGACAGAAGCTGGGAGTAGTTGTTGCATCACCCTGCTGTTAAATTCCTTTTTTTAAAGAAAGGTTGGTATATGTGAGTTTCCTAAAGTGAAGTCATATACATATGATGGTTTCTGCGAATACAGCCGCATGTGTGTTGGTTTGAGGAAAATTAGTGGGCCAGACTTAGGAGGAAAGGGGTCTAATATGGTTCAGTGAATTATCTGCTCTGCTTGATGACGGTTACAATCTGTTGATGTCATGTGGAAATATGTTGGCTCTCATAAGTTGTTGATAACTTGATGTATATCTAATTAATGATGATGCCATGATAAATATTCTATTTAGTCCTGATAGTGAATGTCTTGCATAGGTTCAGGGGGAGCATATGATTTTAATCATGCATTTGTTGGCATTAACTTAGAATATTTTGGTACAGATTCACGTAGTTGTTTTTTATTCAAGTCAAACAAGTTCAGGGGGAGAACATGGTTGTTGGTCCAGATGTTGATTGACAAATGTTGCTAATGATAGTTGTTCATGACTATTATGGTCTTGTTTAAGATATTTAGTCTCTATTATATATGTCATGTATATATTTTAATGTAAAGGTCATGAAAAGACCAAATTTGTAGCCTCACTATGCATGGGATGGATGTTGTAATGTTTGGGTTTTTCCATTTATAAACAATTGTATATCCCCACTTGGTTGAGTGGATGAGTCAAATTTGGTATATCCCCACTTGGTTCGGAGATTGATGTATGTATGAGTCTTTGGCGATAGGAAGGTCATTTGTGATGTATGTATAGATTCTTGTTCCTCCTTTAGAACATCCTTTTGTAGACTTTGCTTATGCTCAGGGGGAACATGGACTCGATCGTGAGAGCTCAATCAACACACTTCAACATATCAGAGATTTTAGCATGCACTCAGGGGGAGCATGACCCTTTTCCCTTGATGTTAAAGGGGGAGAGTGACTTGGTGTGGTTTTTGTTCCCATCAAGTCTAAAGGGGGAGATTGTTGGCATTACGATGTATCTGTTATGATGTATGTGTTCTACTTGATCACAACCCACCTATAGCAGAAAAACTCACTTGTATATCGTAACTTGATGAACTATAGAAGAGATATCAGATGTGGTATAATGCATAACAGTAGTGTTTACAGAGGTGATGAAATGCATGGCAACTTTAAGAAATCATTTCAAAAAGAAACTCATTCAGATGACAGATCATAGTACTATAGGTTAACAGCACAAAGTCACAGATCAGACTCACAGAATGAAGAAAGAGAGGTATACGTAGGTTCACCATTGACCAAGCCGCGTATACACATGGGTTAATAGAACAAAAGGAGCGTATAATGTACACATGCACTTTCACAGAAAGGAAAGCACATATACCTTGGAAAACTAAGTTTTGGTCCGAAGTATTTGTTCCATGGTATTTTGATAGATGGTAGTGGTCCATGGTATTTGATCCAAGGTATTGACCCTAGGTATTTGATCCAAGGTATTGATCCTAAGAAGTTTTGGTCTGTGGTATTGAGAAAGGCCTAAAACTATAAAAGGAGGAGAAGATCATTAGGCCAGGTAACTCAAGCATTGAATATCTAATGAAGAGTGAGATCTAGTATGTAGGTTATTGGGTTATGGTGCATTGCTAGATATGAACCAAGGATGAACCTTAGTGCTTGATTAAGGATAAGATATAATGATGTATCAGGATCTTAAGGCTTGAAGTGAATTATCTTTATGTGGTTTGATCATTTATCTGAATAATTGGTGCATGTTGTAAGTCTATAAATATGATTATTTGGGTATGACTTAAGTTTGGAATTGTTGTAATATTTAAATCTTCATTTACAAATCTGTATGCAGGTTCACATTAGAAAAGGCACATACACACAATGGTTCTACATATCAAAATACCATATACATCATTTGCAAATCTGTACGTAGGTTCACCTTGAGGAAAGAGAGTATGCATGCAGGTTCAACACATGGAAGTAGCGTATACCTTATAAAATATGTTTTAGTTGCTTCTGTTTTCTGTTGCAGTGTTATGGATTCTGGGTTGGGTTCTGGTGACTGTATTCTAGTGGCAGCATTCTGAATGATCATATTGATGGAATGATTGATTGATTCGGTTGTGGTTGGTTCAAAAGGAAATTGGTTGATGCAGATATATTGAATGATGTTGTTGATGGATCCAATCTAAAAATTTATGAAATGTGGTCCCTGGAAGAAAAGAGAAGGTTGTAGCCTTCTGTAGGTTGGCACCTACGTACTAGTAAATATATCAGCTAGTGCAAGAGCTAGGGGGTTGCAGCTCCCTTCCAATAGAATATGGAGAACAAGAGAAGGTTGTAGCCTTCTGCACGTAGAAGCCTGTGTACTGGTATAATACTGCACCAGTACAAAAATTGTAAACAGAATATTCTTATTAAAAGAGGACAGAGACGATTGCACCAGGTGGTTTTCACCCACTTTGGGTTTCTTCCTTATATCTTGGTGTTCATGTGCGTTTCTTATGTGTGATGATTTGTTCAATTTTTTTACTACACCTAGTTACTGTTTATATGGTTAATGAAGTTTTGATGAACCGATTAAAGATCCACATATGATTAATTATCTGAACCATAAGTTTGTTGGATATACGCTAGTTGCATTAAACATAGTGGCATGTACACGTGAGTTCCCCTAACTGAAGTAGCGCATATGAATCTGATTATGGAAATGAAAAATTGTTGATTTGCTAATACTGATTCACCCCCCCTCTCAGTATTATTTCCAACAAGTTTCTTAAGACATGAAGATAACATGATTCTATCATGGTTGTGGTTAATATGTTGAGAAAGGTAGCTCACTCTATTGTAGTGAGGTCTACTAATTCAGCTAGTGAGGTAGCTTATATCTTCATCAAGGAGATACTAAGGTTATATGGTGTTTTCAAGAATATCATATTAGACAGAGATGCCAAGTTCACTTATAAGTTTTGGAATGAGTTATTTGTAGGCTTGGGGATAGAGTTTCCTTTCATTAGAACTTATCATGCACAAACAGAAGGACAAAAAGAGAAGGTTATCAGGATTCTTAAGGACATTTTGAGGATGTATGTCATGAATCAACAGAGGATGTGGGGGGAGTATCTTCGACTAGTTGACTTTTCATATAACAACGAGTGTCAGGAATGCTTGAGGATGAGTCCATTTGAGGCTCTATATGGGAAAAGTTGTAATTCTCCTATCAGCAGGAGTGATCCATTGAAAATGGTGTTCATTGGACAAAATATGTTAGCGGACATGGAGCAGGAGATGTAGGTTATCATGAGGAATTTAAAGGTAACACAGGATATGAAGAAGAGTTATGCATATCAATGTAAAGCATTCGAGGAGTTTCGAGATGGGGAGCATGTGTACTTGTGCATCAAGCCCAAAAGGATCTCCATGAGGATTGGGTCATGTGCCAAGCTGGCACCTCGGTATTGTGGGCCTTTTGATATCCTTGAGAGGACTAGACCAGTGGCCTATAAATTTGCACTATCGTCAACAATGAAATTTTATGATGTTTTCCATGTTTCATTACTTAAGGGATATGTCTAAGATGTTGGTCATGTGATTGATTGGTATGTATTGTAGGTGGAACCATATCTATCTAGAGCCTTAGTGCATTTTGTAGTGGAAGCATCTCATGCTTTAGAATAACACAATAAAGCAAGTTAAAGTGTAGTCGAAGAACTTTTGGCCTAACGAAGAAACATGGGAGATGGTTGATCAGATGTGGGCCTTGTATCCTTCCTTATTTTTTGTTTGAGCATATGTGTTTGGTATATGCATCATTATTATCTATATATGCATATGTTTGTTTTAAATACTGCAACGAGCTATGTTATAAAGCTCCGATATGAATTATGTTGTAAATAGTGCATTGAGTAATGTTATAAAACTCCAATAAGTAGTATGGTGGTGACGTTTTAGAAGTTTGGCATGTTGCAAATGTTGCATAAATCTGTTCTTATAAATCCCCATTGGAAACATGTTTTTGTAGTTAACAACATCATAGAACACTAAGGACAGTGTTCCCCTAAGGGGGATGGTTTTGTAATAGCCCCTGTTGATTTTCCAAGTAAATAAAAGAAGACTAAGGTCACAGGACATGTATTCTAAGCTAAATGGTGGGAAAACATTATAGTGGGCATCACTTGTGGTTTATTAATTGCTATGGATATTGGTAAAGGAAAAGAGGAAATAATTGGAATTTAATTATAAAAATAAAGGAAAATAAGAGAAAAGGAATGTGAAGAGACACAAATATGCAAGCAAGGGAAATTATAGGAAAACTGAAGGAAAATGAAGAAATAGTAGACATCAATAATAAAAACGGGTTAGAGAAATAGTTGATGGCTTTTGTTTATTTTGGTATTTGTCTCTCTTACACTCTTATGCACTTAGAGCATTCTTGGAGTACTCTAGCATTCACATGGATTTGGATAAATCAAGAAAAGGAAAAGAAAGGAATTAGTGGAAGCTTAGACCAAAAACTACAACATGATTACTTTGTAGGTAACAAGTTGCATGTGTAATTTCCTTGTTTCTTTTTGGAAGCATTACACATACTTGTGATTCCTTCGTTATGTGTTGTCATTGGCATGGATATTTCTTGTATTGGTGGTGGTTTCAACCTTTCATTTCCATTGCCTAGATAGCCATTGTGTAGTGGGTTCCCCATTTTGTTTTTTGGTTCATTCTTAGGTTCCCTATGGTTGTGGGTTGGGAAAAGTTCTCTAGTCTTTAAACAACTTGGGTTCCCTAGAGGTTGTGGGTTGAGATGGGATATCTCTAGAGTCTTGTAATAACTTCGATTCAATGGAGGCAGTGGGTTGAGTTACTAGTTCTTGGAGCCTTGGAAAACTTGGATAAAGACTAACATGGTTGATGATTGGTGATTTCTAGACCCTATATGCAAGACCACTGTGCTTGAGGGTTGAGGTGGTTTGGCCTATGGAAGCCCTGGTTGCATTTATTTTGGTTCAACCCTTATTATTCCACATTCATGTATCTAATATGGCGCAAGGGTGATTTTTTGAAAGAGATATTTGGTTCAACCCAATCTATGGTTGGGTAGTACATGGAAGTCCCTCACTTGGTTGGATTTTGTATATGTTAAGAGGAGTCATTTTCCTTTTGTTACTAATGAGAACATGTATTGGTTATTATGTGATTGTATGGTTGATTTTTCATGGTTTCTATTCTTGTGATATGATGGTTATATGCATGATTCTATGATGTTCTCTTATCATAGATCGTGTTTATGATTTGATGGGTTATCAAAGGTTGACGAATGCATGGGATAACAATTGTCATTGTAGCTAATTTGAGAGGGCATTGAGCCTTCTTAGTGATTCTTAGATGAAGTTTAGAAGTTTATGATTAGATATGCATTGTTGAAATGTAACTTCCATTTTTACCATATGTTTGATGAAATTCTCGTCATGTACTAGCTAAGATCTTGATCAATTTTTTTTTTCATTGTAATTATCATTTTCATGTTCCTAGAAATTTATAGGTGGTTTTAGGTAGTGGTTTTGAAGCTAGCATAGTGTAAAAACGTGGAAAATATCTCAGAAACGCATGCACAAAACAGGGAATGTTGGGTCATAACCACATGGAGACAAGATTTTGGTTGCATTTATAGACTCCCAACTTCATGAATTCAGTGTTATGGATGCATTTTTTGGTTAAACATCATGAAAAAGGTTTATATCTTAGGAATTTATCAACTAGGGTGGTTAGTAGGGTCCTAAGTGATTTTTTGTCTATAAGGGATATTAGTTTGTTTCATGATTGCATGTCCAACTTCCATAACATGAACTTGGAGGTTAGGTCATAGCATAGTAACACCCAACTCATGTTTAGCCTGGAGAGCCTGTAAATGTGGATAAATGTGGGAAGAGGTGGTTACGTTAAATGAATTGGTTCATTAACCTTCCAATTGGAATTAAGACGTAATATATCAATTAACAACATTTTATATGTTCTTGATTTAAAGAAGAGCTTGTCTATTTCATCTATTGAATATAAAGGATATAAAATTTATTTCATTGATGGAAAAGTTCTAGTATGGAATAAGAATGTCTACTTTGGATCTTCCAAGGTTGATTTTGTGCAAACTGAAGGCTTATATCATCTCCTTGGAATTTCAATTCAAACCTTGCTACACAACATGACTAATATTTTTTAACTATGGAATCGAAGGTATGCTTATGTTCATTATGAAGTGTTATGTAGGTTGACAAATTTTGTGAAAGGTGTACCGGAAATTAGGATTGAGAATGATGGAGCTTGCAAGGGATGTTCCCTTGGGGAAAATGTTAAGGAATATGTACTAGAAGTGATAGTAGATAGAAATTAATCTTGGGTCTTGTTCACTCGAATGTTTTTGGGCCTATCTCTGAAAAGGAATTCGATGGAAATTCGTAGTATGTCTCTTGTATTAATGATTACTCTTGTAAGAAATGGATGTATCTCCTAAAATACAAGGATCAACTATTTGATTATTTCATTAATTCAAAGGATAGGTTGAGAATGTTACAGGAAGAAGGATCAAGTCTTTAAGGTCTAACAATGAAGGATAATATGTATCTAACAAACTAATTCCTTTCTGTAGGGATGTTATAATTAAGAGGGAGCTAACAGTTCTATTCTATCCTCAATAAAATGGAATTTATAAAAGGAATAATAGGAATATTATGGAAGCTTCCAAGACTATGCTTCATGATCAAGAGTTGCCAATATTTATTTGGGGAGAAGCTCCAATAATAGTGTTTATGTTCAAAATAGAATCCCATATCAAATCTTAGACTACAATGCTCCCAAAGAATTATTCGAAGGTTAGAGACCCAAGGATAATCTTAAGTTTTCATGTTTATGTTCAATTTCCCAATAAGAAAAGGAAAAAGTTGGAACCTTCCAAGAGGAAAGGAAACTTTGTTGGCTACAATAAAAAATCAAAGGTATTTAGGGTCTATGTTCCAAGAAAAATTTCTATTGAAACATGTTGGGATGTTATATTTTATGAAGGTGCTGAAATTTGGAAGTCCAAGAGTTCACACTTGGACTTTGATGATGATATGCAGTGGGATCGAAAGAATGTGGAAATGGAGTATAAAGAACCTCAACTGATGAATAAATATGCTTATGACAAATCATATCATCATGAAGTTGTTGAATCTCCAAGATCCATTGTACCTAAGATGAGAAAGAGACCTTCCTGGATTGAAAGAACAATGAAGGAAGTTTAAGGGCATGTTGCGCATTGTTGTACCTTGAGGAAAAGAAAGAATTCAAGGAATTATTATAGTTATGCAGTAATAATGTGTAATATTATTGAATCTGAGCCATCCACACATGAGGAAGCAAATTAACATCAAGTTTGGAAATATGCTATGATCAAAGAATATTAATCTATAATGAAGAATGATGTTTTGGAAATTGTGCCAAGAACTAAAGGGAAGTTTTGTGTCTTCAAAATGGATTTACAAAATCAAACATCCAACTAATTAAAATGCTGAAAGGTATAAGGAAATATTTGTGGCCCAAGGATTATCTCAAAAAGAGGGAGAGGATTACAAATACACATTTTCTCCCATTTCCAGGTATGCTTCTATTAGATCTTCCATTGATTTTTCTTCTATTTCAGATTGGAAATTGCATCAAATATATGTCAAGACTACTTTTTTGAATGGAGTCATTGAAGAGGAAGTCTATCTTGAGCAACCTCAAGGTATTGGGGTCCATGATGAGACACACATGTTTGCAAATTGAATAAACCCATGTATGTGATGAAACGAAATCCTTGTGCATGGTACTCCTCTATTCATGTTATTTATTAAGTCTTGGTATGAAGAAGAGCAATCGTAATCTAAACTTGTACTTCATATTTGTTGAAGGAAAGCCCTTGATGTTTTTGTTGTTCGTAGATGATTTTATTTTGACGAGGGCTAGAATTTTTATTTTCAAGTGTATCAGGGAGATGGTTTTTGAAATTGAAATGAAGGATCTTCGTATCATGCATTATTATTTGGGATTGGGTATTTGGAAAAAGCCAAATGTAATTTTTGTTGGCTAAGTAAAGTACACTATTTAGATCCTTCAAATATTTTCCATGTTTGACTACAAGTCCATGGAAATTACTATGGTGATGAATTTGAAGAAAATTATAGATTATCACTCTTATTTGATTGATACCTTTGTCAGAAATGTGTTGTAATTGATGGAGAACGTGATAAGGATGAAGGAAAAACTATAGATGATTGGAAGAAGAATGAAGCTCATCTCAAATAATGGTAAAGTTTAAAATGTGCAAAGAATTGGAAGCCATTTTTAGTGCACAAAATTTGATTAATAGGACTTAAAAAACCACATAGATGGATAGAGATCTAAAAGTGATTTCTAGTGGTATATAAAAATTTGTTAGAGGCCTCTTAGATCATAAGTTATTATCAATCAAAATTAAATTACCCAAAAAGTAAAAATTGTTGAGCTAACTTGGTGAAAGAAAAATTTGGAGAAAGATAATCTTGGTGGTTTGAAAAATGTAGTGGAGATGCTAACAAACTGCCTAAATGAAGTTTCGGGGGAATGTGGCTTACAACACAACAACAAACTATGTTTTTATTAGCTAGTGGTGGAGACCATATAACACATAATTTGGACATGAGGTACCCTAGATGGATCAAAGGTACACAGAAAGGCAAGTGCTCAGGGTGACACAATCCTAGTAATATGTTAGTAGGAATAGCGTCTGTCGATTGTTCCATGGTGTAATGGGAGGTCCCCATGGTACATATCACCCCTGGAGACCTTCCCTAGAAGAAATAAGTTATGCACAAAGGACAAGAAGTCAAGATGATGTAAGGTCAGGCTAACATGTCAAAGGAAATGTAGCTAAGTGAATGTGGAAATATATAAAGCTTGAACCGAGTGGTTCTATGTTTTAGATTTTAACAAAATAAATTGTTGTAAACAAAGGCCCGAGAACCCCTTTCTCTCTCTGTACTAGTGATACGTGGAAGCATTCTACTACCTCATAATGACATCAACATGATGTGGTCATATTGACCAGGTGACATGTGGCATGCATTTCAACATTTTAGGTGGCTAAATCATCCAAAAATGAGTGAGAAATGTCACCACTCATATGACAGACCTTGCCATTGGTGATGTAAGAATGACATCATCCTAGAAGGAAAATAAGTTGCAAAAGGTGAAGAGCTCCAGAGTTAATAGGAATTAGGAAAATTTGGCAATTGTTAAAGAAAAATCACCCATCAAACCAATGATTGACTCACAAGTGCAGCATAAGTCCCACTTGGATACATCATCTCGGTCCCTGGACCTTGAAAGGCTTCAAGAGAGCACAAAGGAGGGATGCTTTGGGTTGATAAATCTCAGGACATGGTGGTTTATAGAGGAGAGTACATGACCAATGGGAAAAGTTGTAGGTTAGACCCATAGGATATGTAATGCTAAAAGGAAACTAAAGCTTAGGGACCATGAAATGGCTATATGTGGAGTTGTGACCATAAGCATAGATGAATGCAAAAGAAAATAACCCCTCAAGGCTTAAAGATAAATGGGCCTGTGGAATTATGTATAGTAGTGTTATGGATAAGCACTTTGGGCACATGGATAGGTGTGTTGGAAGTTTGGTTCTTTTATTAAAATACTTGGGCTATTTCAAAGTGCTTGGGCCTTACTTTTAAGATTTAAAGCATGAATAGGTCAACAACTTAATTTTAGCATTATACACCATATTTTTATGGATGAGTCGACAACGTTGGAATTTGGAATTTATGCCATATAAAGTGTAGTGCTAAAAATAACAGTAGTAGGGATGAATGGGTTAGTAGAAAGTTTAGTAGTTGTGTATATATCTTTTAGTTATGTGGCAGTTTGCCTAAACTTGGTAGTGCTTCAAACTTAGAAAGTCCGAGGTAAATCTTGTAAAATTCCAGAATAGAAAAATTGAGGAGTTAAGATCAATTTTACTCAATGTAGAAATAGGTAAGGATAGATTAAAGACTTGGAGAGAATATTTAGATGAATTGATAAAAGAAAGAAAAAGTAAAAAATAAATATTCATGCAAGCATTAAAATGTAATATAACTAAAGATAAAAAGACTAAAAATATCAATTCAAAATCTTTAAAAACATAATCAAATTTGGAAGATTGTGCAATTGTGGTGGGATTTAGTGTGTGAGATGAATTTATGTAATTGGTGTGTTTGGTGTTTTATTCTTTAATCAAAGATTTTTTTATTGTTGAAGATGTTTTTATGGTGGTTTTAGTGAGTGCTTGAAGAGAGACATATATTTATGAAAGGAGGTGGCTTCATGAATTGAGTTTGAAAAATGTCTGAAAGATGAATCACTGAGGTTAGGCACATTGTAGCTCCTTCCAGTGGTTGTTGGTAAATGTTAGGGGTTGGACATCCTTTTAGTGGTAGCTAATAAACTTAGGGGTTGTATCTCTTTTCAATTATAGCTAAATAAATCAGGGAGTAATTTTTTCTTGTTGTTTGTAGCTAGAGAACTTTGTAATAGGAAGTAGCATCTTGCCTTTCTACCAGAATTGAAGAAAAGTTTTAAAGAATCCATTTTTGGCACTATTGATGGTGTTGGGAATTCGTCAAACAAGGGGTATCCCCAATATT
Source organism: Pinus tabuliformis (assembly GCA_031772625.1). Taxonomy (NCBI): domain Eukaryota; kingdom Viridiplantae; phylum Streptophyta; class Pinopsida; order Pinales; family Pinaceae; genus Pinus; species Pinus tabuliformis. The sequence continues at coordinate 1,607,613,196 of CM062818.1, forward strand.
ATGTCCCAATTAGACCTCACACCATTTGGAATAGGATTCCCATCTAGTAAAAAAATTTCCATATATCTTAAAGATATTCCTTAGCTCTAACCATAGGCAAAATATAGGGATGCAAACATGCCTTTGAACAATAAGGAGGTTGTGCCTAGAGAGTGTTTAATGAGATGTATGTCTTACTTCTTTCACTGATAGAAAAAGGAGAGGTGAGCTTCTAATAGAGAGGTAGTAGTACCACCCTACTATATACACACTTAAACAACAATTACATGTATGACATCAAGTTAAATAGTCCACATAGATGAGATGGTCATGAAACTAATGTGTAGAGGAGGATCTATCCAATATCTAGTGGATTAGTCCACAAGGATGTGACAATATTAAAAACACCTAAAGCACACTATCAATAAGATGAGTGCCAAAATAACTAAAATAGTTCAACTACTTTAACACACGAAAGCAAACATGAATTACAAATATTCACGGAATAGTCTTACAAATATCCATAATCCATGCATGAAGAATATGCTATCCTAGAGGGCTTCTGATATTAAGTAAAATTCCCGAGACACATTGATATAATTAACACCACTATCTCCAGTAGCATTGAAGCCACTCCTTACTCCTTGTTGGGTGCAGGATACCGCATGGGTAGTTTTGGGTCTTAAAGCCCATATTTTGGCCCAACTTTTGTAATACAAATGTAAAGACTCCGCCTTTTGTGGTCAAAAAGAGCGTAGATGTTAAAGAGTCATAGGGTTTTCCACCCTTATTTTGATAATGTAATATCGGTCGTAAAATATCTACAAAGGGTCTGCGGACCATGGGATTGTATAAATAGAGCTAAGCTGTAAGTAGTTAAGAAAGAAGATCAATCAAGAAATCAATGATGGATTGATGTATGAGAGATATATTTGAGTTAAAGTCTAAGTTTTGGGTTGTAGCGTAGGTAGAGGCCTAAAATTCCACAGCTGAGTGCGCGGACCCCTGCAGCTAAATGTGCAGGGCAAGTCGAGTCTGTAAACATATGGAATTATCAATAATGAGAAGTATTCTATAATTTCTACGTCTTTATTTCTTGTTTATACATCTATTATATTGGGTATGAATTTCACTTCTAATTCTTATATGATGCACAAATGTGTCTAACTATATTGGTTAAGTGAACACAAGTAAGAAAATATGTTCATGTGAAGTTAACTAAGACCTATTTATAAGATAGTTAAAAATACTTAACATTGCAGTTCGCTACCCTAGCAGCACGAAAACATAATAGCCCTTGGTTAGGGTTGAATAGAAGCTGAATGTAACATTTCGCAAAGGTACTGAAGCGTAGAGAAGAGAGATAAAAACCTAGATGAAGGTAGGTATAGTTGGAACAAACCGACATCATATCTATCTCAAGGGTGCGGAAACTTGGTTCCATCATCCCCCCCCATACTGCTTCAGTTGAGATTTCAGTATGCACTCTACGTGCTGATGCCGAAAGGGCCAATAGTGTAGGGATTTGTTTGGCTAACTAATGCTAAACCTGGGTCAGGCTAGCACAAGCCAACAAATGGTTTCATTGTCAGGACTAGAATCTGCATGAGTGATGTGCGATATCATATCACTGGAATCCAACTAAGAAAGAAATCGAAGGCTGGTTGGATATAAGGATTCACGAGTTCATGGCACAGGAGAAAAGAAACTCGTGACTATCAAAAGAATAGTGGTTGTATCAATACCTGTATATGAATATCCACAAAATATTTTTTGCCTCTTTCCCTACTGAGCTATATGAGTGGATCTTGAAGCTAGTAGATAGCCAAGGAAGGTGGAAACTTGATGGTCCTATTGTGTGGACCCCAAAGCTAATGTAGAGGTTGGGAGCATCAGAGGATAATATCGTGCGTGTCGTCAGTCATTGGCTCAATCACATTATAGGAGGATTTGTAACTAAGTTCTTAGTCAACACCTCACTTAGCTATACTGAGGCAAAGTGACACTTTTTCAAAGGACCGCGAAGTAAGTACATAAAATATTTGAATATTTGGATTAAAATTTTGCTGTGCAGAAAATGGGTTATGCAGTTACCTTGATGTTTGGGACTACGGAAGTGGAAAAAGTTACAGAAACGAAGGGAATAAGGGTCTAGAGTATAGCCCCTTTATTTGACCACCATGAAGGGACGAAAAGGGGATAATGAAGTTCTCTCCGAAGTGCTATTCAATTGATAAGACAATAATTTCTATGAATAACACCTCTACCCACACCACTTCCATCTTCATTGCCATCACCTCTAGCTTCTCCCATACCACCTCCACCACCACCGTGATTCAGTATAGAAAACACAGGGATGTTTCCTTTGATCAAAGGCTTGGGAGATGAGGACCCGGACCAATTTTGGTTTGTTGTGAGGGTTGTATGGGAAGCTTAAGGTGTTACAGATGATAACATAAAGAAGGCAACATTGGTTAGTGCTTGGCAAGATTGCGTTCTAACCTGGTATATTAAGTACTCCAGCGATAACCTAAATGCTAGAGTAGTGGACATCCAAACAAAATTAAATAGGGAATTTAGTAGGCCTAAATCTGAAGCACAGTAGATTGTGGGATTCAAAGAGATCATGATGCTATTAGGTGAAATGGCTTGGGAACTAGATCAAAGGTTGAAATGTATGATCCGCGAAGCCAACATGAATTTGACAGATGGAAAACATTGCAAGTGGTTTGTAGCTTTGCTAATACCACATTTAAGGAGTGTGTTATCGTAGCATAAGATAGCAACTCAGGAAAAGGCCTTGGAGATTGCTATGAGACTACATGAGACCCCAATGCAGGATCCTAATCTAGTAGTTCAATAGATCCATGCACAACTAAAGAATTTGTGCCTTGAGATGCAAAGCTTGAAGCAAGATAGGACAGTTCAACTAGAGGTACGTGAAATGAAAGAGCCAAGGTCATGACAAAGACCACTACTCGATATTTACAAATTACCTTGCAGGAGGAGGACCAGTGCCTTTAAGGTCAGATGCTTAAGTAGGACCTAGTGCAGTGCTTGCTTTATGGTGTGTTATCTGTCAAATAGTTGGAAAACATGCCAGGGATAATTGCCACTTGTTACAGAAGTATATGCAAACTCCACAACATTTGTTCTGCAACTTTTGTAGATCGATGGGTCATGACAAGTATACTTGCAGGAGCTATGAATTGATGATGGATAGAACTCCCACCTATAGGGTTTAGGGCTAAATGCAGCCCCTTGACCAAAATGAAAGAATGATAGGAACAGGATTTCAAGGGTGTGGATGAGGCCAAAGCAGAGGAGGACCTGGTAGAGGTCGTGGACAATCGATTTGCTACAATTGCAGAGGGCCAAGACACTATGCCCATGATTGCACTAATCCTACGCATCCTTCATGCATGTATTGTACATTGTTTGATCATGAGACAGAAGATTGTCCTACGTTGATAGCCAACATACGTGACAAAGGAGCACTACCACCTCCCCCAACTTAGAACCCATGGATGATGAGGTTTGAGCTGCATGAGGAATACCCAAATGTAAATATAGTGCTCTGAAGTGGAATTTCGATAGGAGATGACAACGGAAAACAACTGGAAGACAATAATGGGTTCACAAAGCCCTGGTGAAATACGTTGAGTTTAATTTGGAGCACACTTGGGAAACCTTCATGGAAGCTGAGAAGAGCTTCACTGACGCCTCCACTTCAGGAAGAAAAGATAAACTAGAGGCAGAGATGGACACCTCTATGTTGAAAACTTTCCTAGAAACCTTTATGAACTTACTGTGTGATAGTAAGGCTATGAAAGGGTTATAGGAACCTATCAATAAATGTGTTGGGACCATGCCACGTGAGCCACGCATAATTCGAAAGATTGGAAAACATAAGACAAGGACGGGCTGTGAAATGACACTCACCACGTAGATCGGAGAATATGAAATGGATCAAGTCATTATGGATTTGGGATCAGATGCAAACGTTTTATCGAAGCAAACATGGGAGCGAATGAGGATACCTACACTAGAATGGTCTATAATTCAGCTAAGGATGGTGAATCAATAGAAAATAATAGCCATGGGACGACTACAAGGAATAAACGTGGATATTGAATGGAATGGACTGGGCTACTGATATGAACAAGGTAATCAATTTGAAGAAGCAAAAGATGATCTTGAGAAGAGATCACTGTGTGTAATAATACCCCGGGATCTTGCTGAAGGATTGTGCTATATGGAGACGATCTACTACTATGAGAGTAATGATGATCTGGACTACATCAATAAGATAACAATGCGAAACAAAGACTGGGTAAATCCCACCACAGATGGGTGGATTACATGGGAGCATGAGAGCTCCTGCACTTTAGATTCCGATGAAGAAATAAAATGTTGGAAGAATTGGTTACATGAAGTAACTACACAGAATTGCAACATGATGACCCAGTCATTGCACTCTGTATCATCAGAGGTAAGAAATTTGCCTATCTCTGATGGTCTAAATTTGGTTGATATCTTTTTGGATGCATTTGAAAGGGAGGTGCCGAAAAAGCAATGCTTCCAGGCCTTAGACTGGGCACTACGCGCTATGCCCATAAGATGGTGGAGTACACACAAGGGGATTTTTTATGATTAGCACAAATGTAGTGTTAGAGTCGGTCTCGTCAGCCCTCTGTCAGAGATAAAAACTATTTATGCATTTCATTTTTAGGTGTCCCGCTCCATTCACTCAGTTGTGTTCCACTAGGGGCATGCCATAATCTGACGGAGAAGCTCATGATAGTTATTTCCCTCTTGTCTGGTTCATGCTGGGTTAAGTCTTTGTGTCAAATAATCAAGAAGTCCATAACAGTCAAGGTCTGTTCCTTCAACATACAAAAGTCATTTTTGCTCATTAGGTCTAGGAATTGATCAATTTGGTCTTGAAATATGCCCAGTAAAGCCATGCAGGCCAGAGTGATGCCCTTGCAAAGTAATATTCCGTAGCTTTCCATCATCTTATTGACAAAAATCGACAATTCAAACTCTGTTTTGAAGAAAAGTCAAATAGTGCTATTGGTGACAAAATTATCAAAAAAGGGTCGACAATTGATTTCTTCAGGTGCAGTCATGGTTTTCGTGGCCAAAGCGCTTTGTCATGTAATCCCTATGAAAAGTGTCAAAAATTTCATCATTTGAGCCCAAAATACAGAGGAAAGGTGAAAATCAGGGTTATATTAAAGTCAGTGAAAGGTGTTGAAGAAGACATTAGAAAAGTGGGTTTTTTTTTAAAAGTTAATTTGAAAATATGACCTCCAAGCCCATATACACAAATATCGTCATAAAACAAGCTCATTGTGCAAGCAAGGCGTTGGAGGAAGGTTGAAAGTTTGTGAGTTGAAGGTTGGAGCGATTTCGAGCAGCTTGGGGTGATTTCTGGGCGTGCAACGCACACAAACATGAGCGCGGCGCACACAGAGCCTTCCCACCATTTAAACTCACCACTAGCGTGGCGCTCTGGGGTAAAACACCCAGAAACAACCAATTTCACCTAAAAAAAATTGTGGAGCTTGTCCAATTGCAAGGTAGGCAACCTACATCAACTTGTGCATCAAATTTGAAAGAAATATGATGATTTTATGATTATAACCAAATGCACAAAATATTTATAAACAAATACAAGAGGACATCAAGAAAACCATGATGCTAGGGTTTGTGCTATAATGATATTGCTGCTAAGGTTGTTTTTCCTACCCTACCCCTGTTACTTATTCCCCATGCCATTTTCCCCATAATCACTACCCTAACACTACCAAAATAATACTCCCTTTCCCCCTCCTCCTATTGCTAAAAAAAAAACCCAAACCCTACCTAAATAAACCCAAAACCTACCTTGCCAACAACACAAACCCTACCCTATTAAAATACCCCAAAACCCCTTTTATATCCCTAAATAAAATTTTCCTATAAGCCCCTATTCCCATTATATTATCCCCATCCTAATGCTCCCTTTTTAATTGTCCCCTTGGTGGCAGATTTTCAAAGAAACTACCAGCTTCATTTAAATCAAATGGCAGCCCAAATTCAACTTATAAAGCAACAGTCATGGCATGCGAGGTTTCATCAGAATATGAGGAGGAGACCCACAGTGACACAACTTCAGGTGAAAGGGCCCACAGGAGACATCACCGGAGTGGCAAACATCTTAGAGATGAGCCAAACACCCTCACTGAGTTGCAAGTGTGCCCTCTTGCTATGTCATGTTTCCAGCACTTAGCATGTTTTGAATTTTTTCAAAGGGTGGCAAATGTCAGATTCCATCATGAGTTGGCCCATCTTTTTGCACTTCATCTACATGGAGGTCAGTCTATCTTGGCTGGGGTCACTTTCACATTGACACCCGAAACCATATCAGTGGCAACAGGCATACCAAACATTGGAGAACAATGGCATAAGAAGAAGAAGGTGGAGAGTCATCATTATGAGCCTTACATTAAGGCCAGTTGTTTGAGCCAGCTCACGAGAGTTTTTCCATTCAGATTTTTGAGAGATGAGTATGCTTCGCTCATGAAATTGATCATGAAGTACTTCAGTTGTGAGGGGAGGTTTTCTCACCTTTATGCCTATCACATCAGGTTGCTCATGCACTTTACCAAAGTGCGGATGATGAACCTCCCATTTTTCATTTGCGGTAACATAGAGAGGATGAAAAACTTCATGTGGCACAAGACTCCTCGACAGCAGCTCAACAATGTTTATCACTTTGCTCTTATCCGGATTTTGGTGGACCATCAATTGGGATTGTAGGGTATTTCTTGGGAGGACTTCATTTCTCGTGACTTCTTCAGCACTCCGCAGGTAGTATCAGAGGCATAGCATGAGGTAGGTGGTCCTTCACATCAGTATGAGTGCCATGAGACTGCTACCATGCCAGTATACATCACCTACTAGAAAGGCAGTAGACCTTTGTTTGCAGCAGCAAAACGAGTGTTATCTCCACCCGGGGTGGAAGGGGCCTCGCTTCCTACATCAGCATCACAGGAGTAGGGCAGAGGTAAGGAGCCAGTGCATGATGAGGGGCCTTTAGGAGAGCCATCAGGTGAATGAGAGACCGAGTTCGTTCTCCTTCACGATGATGAGACAGACACAGAGCCGACACATGCAGAGCTCAAAGAGGTCATCTAGGAACAACAGTAAGAGATTGAGGCCTTATCCCTTGACTTGGAGAGGGCCAAGTGGAACATGAAGTATCTAGAGCAGAGAAACAAGTAGCTTGAGGACAATCAGGCAATCATGGAGCTGCAAAACATTCGAGAGCATCGCCAAGCTGCTCAAAGAAGAAGGGTTGAGCTCACATCTTTGGAGCAAGAATCAATGAGGATCGGTAAGACAACCTTGAGAGGGTCAACATGCATTTGGAAAGGCTACTAGACAAGGCTGACAAGGACCTTGCTCTGTTGAGACACATGGCTTTTCATTATATGGCACGAAACATGAGCGCCAAGGCCCGAATAAAGAGTTTAAAAGAAAAATTGAGGAAAGAAACAAGGAGGGCAAAGGAGGAAAAAGAGAAATATTAGCTTAGAATCTTGGGTGAGACTTCCTTGGCTCAACATAACACTACATAGGGAACCTCTAGCCAAAAATTCAAGAAATTTGGGGAATTTTTGGTCACATGGTAATTTTTTGGGCAAAAAACAAGGATTTTCTCCCTGCGCGCTGCACCACTGGCGCGACACTAAACTTCTAGAGCTCCAAATGATGAATGGCTTGATTTTTTGGATTTAGCATGGAAAATCATGACTACTGGTGTCTGGACAAGAAATTTGGGCCAGCTCTGAGTCTCCTAGAGGTCAAAAACACCCAAAAAATGGCCTCTCTACCACTTTTTTGACACACAGAAAGCAGTCTTGGGAGAATGGAGCTTTGGAGGGGAAAATGAGCACAAAATTCAACTATTATAGTTGGGTTAGAAAGTAGATATGACAGGTTTTCCGACAAGCCCACTTGGGAACATTTTGGACACCTAAAAGTTCCCCAAAACAGGCCCCAAAGTAGCATGACACACAGAGGAAAAATTGCCAATTTTGTTCCCAGTCATCTACACTTCAGTTTTTTGGTGCCAAAGGCGGAATTTAAAGTGTTTTTTCTCCATATTGGCTTCTATCAAAGTGGCGAAGGAAGGAAAATGGTCACCCAAGCCAAATTTCATGTTTGTAACGTTGCACCTGTAGTTGATGGTTGGCTCTTCATCTCCATTTTGTAATGATTCGAGTAACTCACCAACCGTTGGGCGTTCTATCTCTTCATGGAACACTCTATATATTGTATGTAAGCTATTTTCAAAGGGTTGGTTAGCTTGTAACTTCTAGGAGACTATGGGAAAGAAACTATGTTTCTTCACTGTGTATTTTTGACAGAGAATTAATGAAAGGCAACGACTCTGTTTCATGAGATTCTTGTGGTTGTGAGTGTAGAAAATGTGTTTCTTATGTTTTCATATGTATTTCGTTATGTTTCATAATTCAATTCATGTTCATTTCCAGCGAAATTTTCTGAGTGAAATTAGGTAGAATTCAATTTTATTGTTCTACCTGTGGGAAAATTTCATGTTCAGTGTTATTCTTTATTAAAAAGGATTCATGTAACTATGCCCTTTTCACTTTCTTCAGCAATATTTTTATTCCGCGTTACCTCAAACTAAAATTTCTAGACTTTTTTCCTGCCTTGCTTCATGGAATAATCTGTGCCTTCATATTAAATTCTCTGTTCTTAGTTGATCATTGGTCCCATACCATCCCAGAAGCTCGGTCATTCATGAAAATTGTTTCCCAAAACCCTATTCACTTACTAGCCTAAGGTAAATATTTCATTGTAAGTCATCTCAGGCTGTCTTTGATTTTCTATTCACTTAGCGTGACTGGGAGAGAGCCCTCTCTTGTTCTGGTAGGGCTAGCTACAAGATTGAGCGTGGTTTTTGGTTACCCTAATTTTTGCCTTCCTTCAGCCTAAGGTAGATTTAGGTGCTAACATGTATAAAATGATGTGAACATGATTTGGGAAGCCTAAGATGTGACTGACAGGAAAGTACGATGGGCAGAGTGATCCCCGCATGCATCTAGCCAAGGGACATGAGCTTATGGAGAAAAGCCACAACCTCAGTGGGTTCACCTATTCTATCATACCCTAGATTTTATTCCAATGAATTGGTATGTAAAAATAGAGTTTCAACATGGGACAAGTGAATGGGATATCCTACGCGAAGGATTCATGGTTACATTTGGGTTTAAGGATGGGTTTGACAGTATTGAGGAAGCACTAGAAGAGGTGAAAGAAACCATCTTTAGGATACCATAGGATCCTTTAGACCTGATGTAGCCTGAGTGGGCTACTCAGCTGATTCACGCACTAGAATGTTATAATGTAACTACTAAAGAAGAGGATGAGCATCCATGAAAGACTAACATTCCATGGACACAAGGCTGCCGCAAGGTTCAGCGACCACAGATTGAGAACCCTTATATAACCACACCAGTGAAAACTAGATAGGTAAACATTCGTATGGAGGCAGAACCCAAGATTGCGAAGATTGGAGACTAATAGGATGACACGATGGTGGATAAGGTCAGTGAATTACTTCACGAATATTAGGACTTATTCCCGAACAAGTTTAGGGATTTGAAATGAATAATCAAAGACTTGTGAGTGATTAATATCACGCTAAAGCCCAATGGGAAGCAATTTAAACAAAGGCCTTACCGCCTAAATCTAAAATACAAGGAGAAGGTCCATTTAGAGCTAGACAAAATGCTAGTAGCAAGCATCATTGAGCCTATGGAAGAGTCTGATTGGGTAAGCCCAATGGTGGTGCAAGAGAAGAAGCAGAAGGATGAGATAAGGATATGAATGGATCTTAGGAAGCTAAATGACACTTGTGTGCATGATCCTTTGCCAACCCTATTCACAGATGAAGTGTTGGACAATGTAGGTGGCCATGAAGCATACTCCTTCACTAATGGGTTCTTTGGGTACCACCAAATCAAAATCGTGTCGGAGGATAGGAGTAAGACAACCTTCATGACTGGGTGGGGTTGATTTCAATATATTTTAATGCCATTTGGGTTGAAAAATGTGCCTGCTATTATTTCGTGTGTGGTTGTTGCAACATTCAAGGAATTTATTCATAAGTTCTGGAGGTCTATTTTGATGACTGAACTATATTTGGATTGGTTAAGTGCCATGTAGAAAGCTTGTGCTTGATGTTGAATACCTGTTGAAGATACCAGATTATGCTCAACCCTAAAAAGTGTATGTTTTTCATTCCTTTTGGGAACCTATTGGTACATGTGGTTTGCAGACAAGGGTTGATGGTAGACCCCATGAAGATCACAGTGATTTTGAACTTGGAAGCACCACAGAGTTTGAAACAGTTGCACGCTACCTTGGGACATATGAGATATTATAGAAAAAATTACCGAAGGCTATGCTCTAATCATTGTGCCAATGGAAAATTTATTCAAGAAGGACGTCTCTATCTGTTGGAATGATGGCTGTAAGAAAATCTTGGATATGTTGAAAGAAAAGATGTTTATCGCACTGATTATAATCTTCCCAGACATGAAGAAAGAATTTCATGTACATGTTGATGCGTCATGTATAGCGTTGAGATCAGTACTAACACAGGATGACGGAGAAGGCTTGGACCACCCTATCTCATTTTCAAGTCACAGATTATACAAAGTAGAGAAGAAATATTACACCACAGAGTGCAAAGGGCTAGCTATGGTGTATGCGCTCTAGAAGTGTCGACACTACTTGCTAGGGGTCACTTTAAGATGTTTATGGACCACTTCACTTTAAAATACCTAGTCAATAAGCTTGTGTTGGGGGGTGCATCTGCAGATGGCTATTATTATTCCAGGAATACGATTTTGAAGTTGTTATGAAGCCTGGACGATTGAATGGAGGACTAGACCACCTATCGCGCATCGAGACAAGAGAGGAACCTACTAATTTGGAGGAATGATTACCTAACATGCATCTCTTTTCTGTGTGCATTACGGATGGACATTTTGAGGATATAATACACTTCATAACAACTGGAACTATGCCAGAAGGATAATCTATCCAACAAAAGAAGGAATTAGTGGTGCGCACAGTAGATTTCACTAGCCGGCAGAAGCACAGTCTTAGTGCTCTAGGCAACTGAAAGGATGCATGGGACTATAAACTACACTGCCCAGCAGCTGCATGATTTCAGGAGTTCATGAAGGAGCGTAGTGTCATAGGGTCCGTGAAAACGTGAAGACAGTTGTGCTTGCATGCAGGTCTGCTGGAAAGTGACCGTTAAAGTCACTATTCATGATTTGATGGTTGGTTTGAGGTCAAATGGAGCTAGTGGAAGGAATTTTAGGCGATCTTTATGGGCTATATTCTTGAAAATATATCACCAATCTAGCATTGATGGGATGAATGTTGGGGGAACAGTTGAATTCAAATTCAAAAGGCCCTATAAATTACACGTGGTTGTCTAGCGAAAAACACTTGGCATTTTGAGAACTAATTTTTTTTTCTATCAAGTGTGTATTGACCTTTCGAACTTTGAGGGTTTGAGAGAAAATTTAGTGTTTGAAACATTGCCAAAGGAGACACATGATCTCTTAACTAGAATGATGCTGACACCTGAGGAAGTCGCGCAAGAAATTGCGGAGGTGGAAGCCCTAGAGGCATTAGAATAATCATTGAGGTCCCTAAATCGCCCTACACACTGAGACCTAAGAAGGATAAGTAGGCCATGATCCCTGTGCATGTCTCACCACAAAACCCACAGAGGACCAAGATCACATTGCAGGAAAAGGGGCAAGCCATTAATCTAGAGGCCGATGTGGAGGAGTTAGAAGGAATCCTGGTGGGGAAGGAGGGCAAAGAAATGGAAGTTTAAACCCAGGGTGCGAATGCTATGACCTAGTTACCTGAATATGTTCCTCTGTGCAAGGGTAAAGCCAAGGTACCGAAGTACATAAATGAGAACAAGAGCTCTTTGCAAACTCCACTACTCCCAGATGATATTGTTTTTGAGGGACCACACTTGGGATGACTTCCTATGTTAAAATTTGAATATCAAGAACTCGTGGACCATAAGAAGTTCCTGTATTCAGCGATTTTCAAGCTAATGCACCAGAGGATGGACATAGTGGCTAGAATGATTGAATTGGAGCCACACACAAGGCTCAAAGGTGTAGAGAAAGTTGGGTTTCTTAACATACTCTAGGTGTCGCATTACCATCGTGCCCTAGTGATCGTCTTCATCATGAGGTAGCTACTTTTCTTGGTGCATGAAGGGTGTTTGTGGCTGAAGGAGCCCATTCCCATCATAGATCATCTGATTCACTGAATTACATGGCTACCTTACTTAGGGGAGGATCCAGCTAATATTTCTGAAGGAAAAGGTGGCGAGTTGGCCCTCACGGAAGCAATGAAGAAGAGGTTCAAACTAGAGAAGAAGAATAAGGGCTACACCATCTCAAGCATTAACAACCCTACAGTCAAGGTCGTGACACAAATCCTAGTAGGGAAGGCGATGCTCAAGTACCACGTGGATGAGGTGATTAGGGTTCAACTGCAGCTAAACCTCCAGATTACAGAACTGTAGTTGAAGGCTCAGCCTTCAACTCCATCGGAGATCAGTGAATAACGTACCACCACGTTTACAATAGCAATGGCAACAGTTGAAATTGTAGTGGACAACTGCATGCAGCTATTTGAACAGTCATTTGAGGTCCTAACTACCTTATAGGAGGACCCGAATGTAGAGTTCCTAGAGAAAGAGGTGCACACGCTACAATAGAAGTATGATGAGGTAAAATGGACCGTGAAGATGGTTTCCCTTACACAGAGGCTTGCAAGGATGCAAGAGGCAAAGGTACTCAAGGAACAAGTGGATGTCGCTCGGAATAAGGAAGTAGTCTTAAAAGCATGCCTATAGCCACGGATTGACAAGGCTTCTACAATCACAGCCTCCATTGAAGGGAAGCTCGTGAAAGTGCAGGCATCTTAGCAGAATATTCAAAGCAGCAGTTCAGCTACAGTCACTGAACAACATGTGGAAGAAGTCCAACAGGCAGCCACTCAGTCCACTGTAGACGTTGCGGTGATCCAAACAGAGTTGGGAGGTCTTCACACTAAGATCTCTGCACCTGCAGAGTGATTCGAGGGTGAGTCACGATGTTTGTGTTGGGGGCCTGTTGGGTGTGGGATCCCCCAAGGGTAGTCTTGGGGCTTAAAGCCCATATTTTGGCCCAACTTTTGTAATCCAAATGTAAAGAGTCTGACTTTTCTGGTCGCGGAGCGTGTAGATGTTAAAGAGTCATAGGTTTATCCACCCTTATTTTGATAATGTAATGTCAATTGTAAAATATATACCCAGGGTCCGCAAGATTGTATAAATAGAGCTAAGCTCTAAGGAGTTAAGACAGAAGATCAATCGAGAAATCAATGATGGAATGATGTATGAGAGAGAACTCTGAGTAGAAGTCTAAGTTTCAGGTCGTGGCATAGGTAGAGGCTCTGCAAGTTAGTGTGCAGATGCCTAGAAGTTCGCAGCTGAGTGCACGGACCATTGTAGCTGAGTGCGCAGGGTGAGTCGAGTCTGTAAGCATATGGAATTATCAATAAAGAGAAGTATTCTATAATTTCTACATCTTTATTTCCTATTTATGCATCTATTATATTGTGTATGAATTTCACTTCTAATGCTTATATGATGTGCAGATGTTTCTAACTGTATTGGTTAAGTGAATGCAAGTAAGAACATTTTTTTATGCGAAGTTAACCAAGACATGTTAATAAGGTAAGTAAGATACTTAGCATTTCAATTCGCTGCCCTGGCAGCGTGAAAACATAACAACCCCTGGTTAGGGCTGTGTGGAAGCTGATTGTAACATTTCGCGAAGGTACTGAAAGGTAGAGCAGAGAGATAAGAAACCTACGCGAAGGCAAGTATATTTGGAATAAACTACATCACATATATATCAAGGGTGTGGAAACTTGGTTCTAGCATCCCCCCATACTGCTCTAGGTGAGACCTCAGTCCGTGCTCCAAGGGCTGATGCTGAAAGGGCCAGTAGTGTAGGGATGTGGTTGGCTAACTAATGTTGAACCTGGGTAAAGCCCCCATAAGCCAACAGTCAAAAGAACTAGCCTATCTCTCTAATGCCTTGTGGGAGGAGCCAAGGTGAAAATTCCCATGCTCATACAATGAGGGTGTATATATAACCAAGGGTTGATGATTCCCCCTTATGACTCTTTGACTACCCTCATGATTATTCAACTTCCTATGATTTTTCAACTTACATGACTCTTCATATTCATGTGTGTCACTTGAACTTCCACTTTACAATACATTTTGAATACAATACATATGATCCACAATGATGATGTGGCATATGGAAAATCATGAAACAACTTGACATGAAACTGCTAACATGGACTACTTGATGGTGTGGAAATTTCAATCCATTGTTGTTGTTACATCTTTGATGTCTTCTTGAGAACAATTTGTCTTCCATATCCTCATGGCTTGATGGTGGGAGTCCTTGACGATCTTAAGTCTTTAGTTGTGGTTGCTAGTTAGTGTCACTTTTCGTTAATTTGAAAGATGATCTTGCACATTTCAACTGCAAAGATGTCTTTATGTATGATCCCCTCCTACATCTCCTTCTTCATCATCCTATCATGGTGTAATAAAGTACCTACTTCTGCAACTCACTCATGGCAATATGCATCAATATGAAAACCCTAGCCTAAGACAGAGCATTTGAATTCATGAACTAGGCTGGCACCGAGTGACATATCATAAGAGAAGGCCCAATGACTGAGCAATCGCATACTTCAAGTAGCTCATGGTCAATATTGATTGAAACTATGTGATAGAGGGAAAAGTTCGCCTAGGGCTTTTTGGGTTGAAACCCTAGCAGACTGAAAGTTATCTATTCAAAGAAACATGCATTCATACAGCCATTGTGCTATTGTAAGCAAATTCTATGATAAGGGTACGTACCTTTGGTCCTACGTTTGAGAAGGCCCTTAGGGTCCAAACCCTTCTTGGAGTTCCCTTCTTCTCTTTTGTCCTACAAAACAAACAATTCAAAGAACAGAAAAGTACATGGACAAAAACTTATAAAGAAACCATCTTTATGTTATAAAGAAAGGTAGTTAGTTATGAAATCCAAACAACCATTTACATATGAATTCTAAACATGAATATCATTAAAATAAATAAGATTCATTTCGGGAACCAAGACATGTGTTTCTTTTATTATAGACAAATAAAGTAAATAAAAAGGAATATTTTCACTTGAATCACCTTCAGCAAGCTCCAAGCAAAGCTTCCTTCCAGATCCGTTCCAGGCTCAAGCCTCTAACAAACTCCTTCCATGACTCTCTCCATGATGTCATAAATGGTGGATGAACATCAACACAAGGAAACAAAGGTTTCCTGTACAAAATGGGGGAAGTGCATAAGGCACAACGGACTTCAGACCTGGTCAAGGGAAAAATCTCAGCATAATAACCTTTCTCTCTCTTCTCTCCTCCTTTAGGCCTTCCCTTTGAGGTCTTCTTATACCATCTCCAAAGTAGTTTTTTAGTTAGGAGTTGGTTGGGAACAGTTGGGCCACGGGCACTAACAGGTGATCAGTAGGTAAAACCCGCGATCTCCGCCAAAAAATAAGGAGTTTTATATTTTTTTTAGTGTTTTAATACATACACGCGGGTTGGCTATACACATACCCGCATATACACGCGTTTAACTCAGGGCAATGTCGCGTATAAGGGATAAAACATTGTTTTTTTAATTTTAGGACCAGGTATGGAAGGAGGGGTTTCCCTAGGCCATGAGTACAACATCACAAACCATAAGAGTGAGATTTGGAGCTATAACATATGCCCCCTAATATATGAGGTCAGAAGGGGTACATGATGGTAGAAATATATTATGCGAGTACATGGAAAGGAATTCTGTCAAAAACAGAGGAGGACTTCACCAGAATTCAGCCTGCCAAGCCATCAAACGAGATAAAAAAGAAACACTGTCTGAGGCGGGCATACCCATTCTCAGAAAAAGTAAAGCATGTCCACATATCAAGTACAAGCGGATCCATTAAGTATACAAGTATAAATGACTGAAAGATACATAATGGATCATCTGACCATAATGAACAAGTACATGTCTGAATATCACATATAAGACTGTCAATGATGTTGAAAGATGAAACGGATCATTGATATCAAAGACTGATCCCAAAAGGTACCAATTGAACATGATGGAATAGGATGGGACTACACTGCAAACTCAGGTGCCAGCATATAGAATGTCGCCATGATTGACTGCAATATATAAAGTGGAGTGGTATCAACTAGCAACAACATGAGCAATTGTCAAGTGAACCAATGAATGCTGATACAACCTGAGGTCTTCACTGACCGCCGTGGTAGATTTCTACACCATGGGAATAAATGATCTAAAGTCGACCATGTGAGAAATCGTTTGATTACCAGTCATTGATGTATACCATTAAAGAACGCGAGACTAGTCATCGATAATGATAATGAGCGTCAAGGTACCCAGTACAATCTAAAAAGTGTGAATAGATGAGATGGAGTCGAACACATGTAAGAATCTATCGATCAGGAGACAATGATGGTTTCCCACTGTCGATAGCGAAGGATCTGCCACTAGTGTCTGCAAACCCCAAGGTACTGCCAAATGGACTCTAGATCTTTGCCCCAGAGTAATGAGTCGGAGTCAATAGGGAAAGATCCGCTAGAAGGAAGGCATTAAGGCATCCTTCATCAATCAAGCGCGAGTGTAACCCGTAGGCCAATAATGTGGAAGGAATCGGATGAAAAAGATGTAGTAACCCAACCGAAGTACGTTTTCGGCATACACAAGATGTGGCTAGTGCACAGCAGAAACCCTCTGAACCAACCAATAATGAAAGCTGACACAGAGGCAAGGTATCCACCAATAGGGTCAAATGGAAACCAAGGTACTGCAGGAATCCCAATGTGTGATAATGTAAGCTGACGTCGAACACAAGGGAAACCACTCAGTCAAAGACCCATGATACTGATCGATGCTGAGCACAAGGTAACCTATCAATAATGAAAATAGGGCTAGGGTGCGGCTCTAGGCCTGTCCTCAGAGCAAGATGTTTTAGTCGATAAGGACAAGACCCGCCAGTAAGAAGTCGATGGGGACCTTCTCAAACTGGCACGAGTAAAGGACCAATATAACTGATGTGATGATAGACATGACACTGACAACCAGGGATGGCCGACTGAAAAAATGAGTCAATAGACATCGCAGAAAGGCCGACTCAGGATAACTTCCCTTGAACAAAAGCACGACTCAATGTGACTATGTGGCAGCATATGATGCCTCTGTATAAGTTCGCCATGCAGGAGGCACAAACGAACCC
Source organism: Pinus tabuliformis (assembly GCA_031772625.1). NCBI lineage: Eukaryota > Viridiplantae > Streptophyta > Pinopsida > Pinales > Pinaceae > Pinus > Pinus tabuliformis. Next base: position 1,607,630,655 of record CM062818.1, read on the forward strand.
TCCATATGATTGGAAGAGATAACCAATCGGGGGAGAACTGACTCAATAACAAGATTATGGCGTACCTAAGTCAAACTAAATCCCACCCATGCGGAGGAGACTTTGTTTTGAGTGCTTTGTTCAAGGGAAACATGACTAACTCTAGTTGCCAACAATAAATGGAAATAATGTCTCATTCCCGCTCTTTTTTGGAATATTTAATTTTTTTGTCTTTTTCTGTTAAGCTGGAAAAAGAATAAAAGAATGCTATGGTACAGTGGAAAGAATGAGTGTCGGTGAAACAGATGATCTAGTTCCTGGGAAAGGAACATTCCTATGCTCAATGCAGGGAGGTGAAAACTGGTCAGTGACACTCAGAGGTATTTTCCTTCCACAGGTCAAGGGGTGTCAAGCTACAGAAGTCAAAGGTATGCAAGATTGATTTTGCAGACGTCATGGTCAAAAGTTGGCTTAAACACGAGTCCAAGTGAAGCTGGATCTAGGCCAAAAGGTGCAAGTGGTCAACATGCAATGCAGTAGTACAACTCAACACAAAGGATCCTCTAGGGTATAAGGCCAGAACAAAGCGGAGAAGCTAAGACGAATGATTCCTCAACGCATAGGTCATGGCGGGACTACAGAGGACTCCCGAGCCTACTCAAATCAGAGTAGCATGGGCAAAAAATGTCAGTGAGGTGCTAACTAGGATGCCCATGTAAAGGATGGCTCTACCATCGTGTCATGATTTAAAGAATCGGCGAGTGAAGATGGCTTACGAAACATAACACGATGGGATCGACCCTATGGCAGATGTATCGGCAAATGGAGGCTAGTAAGCATAATGCAACGGAAAAATGATGTCCCTAACCTATATGCCAGTGAGAAAACGATACCTGCCATGATGGGTCAGCAGTCATGGAACCGTCTCGAACTATCAAAAAACGTCCAAAATGTCCTGAAAAATAAACCAATCTCGACATTCCAAGCTCCCAAGTTAAAAGTCACATGAGGCCAAACAAAATAAAATTTTGAAAAATTTTTGCCTTTTCAAAACTTATAAAAGGCATTTTTGACTCACCATTTTTACCATTTGAGTTTGAGAGCAAAGGTTTTGGAGCAAAAGGAGCAAACTTCCCACAGCCAGATTCAACCGTTCAAATTCGTCAAAAACCTCCAGGTAACTCTTATACTTAGCTTGCAATTGATTGTGACAAGTTTTAAGATTTTTGATTGATGTTTCACCGTTGAACTTTTGTCAAAAATTTCCTCACGGCGTATACGGGGTTGGTAATATTGAACCCGTGTACACGCGGGCCCTATACACGACTGTGTGCACAGGGACCCGCGTATACGCCGCGAACCATTTTTAAACAAAAACTAATGGTTTTGAATCAATTTTTTCTCAGGATGCCTCTCACGTGGCGTGAAAGAGAGCACGCAGCGGTAGATAATGAAGTTATGAACAGTCCAGAAGCATTAGATGCACTACAAGGATGCGGTTTGCTTAAATTTTTCAAATTGCCAAATATGAAATCGAACACGTGTCTGCTTGAGATGCTCATTGATTACTGGGATGTCGATGAGGAAGCCTTTATGATCGATCAGATGTCGCTCAGGGTAGAAGTGGAGGATATCTATTTTATCACAGGCCTTTCCTGAAGGGGAGAGGTAGTACAGTCCCGGGGCAGGACACGGAGTAGCCTCTCCATAGATGACTATGTATAGATATACTGCCCGGGACATCCCAAGAAGGTTGGGAGCCAGGTTTCCATCACACATGTGGCGAGTTTATCACTCAGGATAATCCTGTTCACCATGGCTCGAGTGAACGGATCATCGTCTCTACATCAGGCTTCACGGTAAAACATGAGCGTGGCAGTTGACTGTCTCACTACCGTGTTCGACTCCTCTTCTGGCCAACATGAAGAGCCAGCTCACTTCTATCAGGAGGGGTCAGACTAAAAACTTTGGATATGGGAGCATCTTGTGTACTTTCTTTTTCGAGAAGGTTCCTGCACTCCGCCCCAGGGTAGCAGTTTCCATCAGCACCCCACGCGATCACGCATGGGCCAGTGGGCTGATCTGATGAAACGTCTGGAGGGTGCGGAGGTCACAAGGACTACTTTTGATGATGACTTCTTCACCTGGTGGGATCAGCAGATCATCGCCGTGGATGACTACCCCTATGCTGGGCTGGATTTCCAAGGAGATCCTGATCTAGCGTTACCACTGAATGCAGCATGGGGCAAGATTGGTAAGATTTTGTTTTTCTTTTCTTTGATGAGATTCAAATGACTGATATGATGATCATGTTCTAGACATCGGGCCGGTACGACCAAATGGATTCCCGCGGCATGGACGACGTGGGCGAGGAACTGAAGAGGTGGCTGCTGATACAGAATGGACTCTAAACAACGTCCAACGACACTTGGCGAGACTGAGCTGCCGAGTATCGATGGCCATCATAGAGGAACTTCCCAAGGATATGCAACATCATGTGGTTGGAATGCCACGTGACTGGGTTCGCATTTTTCAGCGTGTGGCCAATGCTATAGTTACATACTTAGATGCTCATCCTGAGTTGAGGCATTAGATATGCCGGACATGATTATGGGCATTTGAGTCCCAATTTTGTATGTTTTTGGACACACATATGTACACTCGAGATGCTTTACGATATATATATATATATATATATATATATATATATATATACAGTTTGACTTTTTGATGCTTGATTTTATTATGATGAATGATTGATGTGCCAGTCTAGTTCCTGATTAACGATAGAATCAGCTAACCAATTATGAGATCTTGGAATGTGCAAATAATTAATATAAGTAAATGATCTTTGCAACAACCTCACCCTTAAATACTGGCGATATAAAGATGGACCCCGTACCCGATAAATGTTATTTAATTGAGACACTATCAATTGAAAATCAAGATACACTACCAACGAGTCGATCCCATGATAGATTTCCTTGTATAATAAATTAATAACAGCAGTATACTCGGCCATATTGTTTGAATTAGGACTGATGCACACGCCTCTTGATGCCATCAATTGACCAGTTGGATAATAGAGTACCCAAGATGTGGAAGCAAGATTCCGAGTGTGCCGACTAGCACCATCGGCGAACCCAAAATACACCAAATCATCCATCAACACCTGTCACAGTAGACCAAAAAGTTTTGATATCATAAAACTCTCGACGATATATGTACAAATATACATAAAGTACAAAGAAGCCATTGCCTGGCCAAAACTAAGCAAAGTACTTCTTTTGGTGGAGCCCATCAGGGGGCTCCGCCGAGTTACTCCTAGGGATGTTTATAGGTACGACGATCGAACCAATCAATATACTCCCTTTGGCAAATGAATGTGTTGGAGCCAAAGGGACCATACAAACATCGCTAGTCGAACTGGAGGACCGAGAGTCAACTGCAAGGACAGGGGAATGAAAGTGTAACCGACGATGTAAATCTTCCAAAGGTCGATCTACAGCCGTCATTGCTTCGAATATCGCTTTGTCCGATGGAAAAACAATATCTGAGCAATCCGATGGAGAGGTGGAATCAAGGGTCCGAAAATGAGCTACATCACCATCTATCTCCTTCCGAGAGGAAGAAGTATAATGGTTATCTACAGAGTTATTGATAGATTCATATCTAAGCTCTACTGCAGATATAAGAGATTCTATTCCACCCACCTTGTCGTCACCTGATGTGGTCACAGATGAAGGTAAGGTTCCAGGTTTCGAAGAATAAGGAGTTTGAACAAACTCTCTCCGTAAAGGATCCTTGGAGGATGAAAATGTATCTATCCCAGCTGTAGGAGTGGGAAGATTAAATGTACCCATCAATGAAGAGTACATCCCAACTCCTAGAATCTCAGTAGGCGGACTGGGGTTACCCACTAAAGGAATGGTAGAGTCAGAGCTTGCTTGAGGATCAATTGGGAAATAGTCCAATTGATCAACCTTAATGATTTTCCCTTCATAAGGAAAGCAAATGACACGAAATAGAGTCGAAACAACGACATCCATTTCGTAGACCCAGTTCCTTCCTAAGAGGAGATTATAGTCTAGGTTAGCATCTACGACCTCTACTTCAATATTAACGACCTTTCCTCCAACACATATAGGAAAGGTCGGGATAATCCCGTATGGCCTATGAGAATGACCATCAAACGTTGTCAAGAGGGTAGGTGAAAGAACAACTGACGGTGGTCCAATGGCCTTCCAGCATGACATAGACATGACACACGTGGAAGCTCCCTCATCTATAACCGTCTGAAAAATATTTGTTTTCTGGTAGGTAGAATTTATCTGGAAAGCCATGTGATGAGGAAGTCTCTTTTTGACATTACTCATATCAAAAGTGAGAGCTAAAGAATTACTTGGATCCACTGCCCCCATTGCGGATAGCAAGGCACTTCGTTGAGTAGGACACGACTGGAGAACCTCTAAAGCAGACATAGCACATGGACTTTGAGCCAGATCCTCAACAATGGAGTAATTCTGGGCTGCCCTAATATTAGGGTTGATAGTCGCGCGTTTTGTGGAACCTTTCGGTACCCGAGGTATAGTCTCGACAGAAGGTCGCTCAATATGAAGCGGGTTGTTAGTTTCGGGAACTGATTTACCCTTGGAAGTTTCACCTTCACCATAATCGCATGACCGTGTGGTCACATTAGCATGAGCACCCACCATGAAAACATTTGATGACTTGTCCCCTTCCTGGTTGCCCCCTGCGGAGGTTCCAGGGTTTGAACTCGCGCCAGCAAGAAGTTGTTTCCCTTGGGGAAACGGGTTAGTTAACACAGATTGAGAACTAGGAGTCCCTTGCTGTCCTAACAAGTGCTGAGCATCTTCAATCTTAGGGCAGAGATGAGTTAGATGTTCTCCACTGCACAACTTGCATGGAAACTTGACTTTCTTTCTCGACTCATTTCTACCACCACCAGCGTTGTTGCCGATTTATTTGCATCAGGCTTCCCATCCTGGTTCTTTTTCTTACCTTGTCCTTTCTTTTTCCCATTGGAATTTTGATTTCCTTTGGGGTTATCAGATTGGACGGCATTAATTGAAGAAGTTTCGGAAGCGGGGGGATTAGACGATGTGACTTGGTTGTTAGAAGCAGTTTGCAAGGACAACTGTTGCAATTGATTCAACAAGTTCATTATAGTTGTGTCTACTGACCCAACGATACCATCCGCGTGCAGACCTGGCTTCGACTTAGCTACGTCAACCTTAGATCCAGGAGCATCTAGCAAGTACTTTTGTAGGATCCCAGACTTAGAGTAGATCAATTCTAATTGTTGGGCCCTAAAAATGGCTTGCTCCACAGAATAGACCCCAGACATGGAGACATCCTTGGAGATATCGGGTTGTAAAGACTTCAAAAACCACTTGAGACGGTACTCTGGAGCGATTTCGGCTTTAATGAGCCTCTTTCTCCATCTCCATTCCTAAATACGATCGGAAATGTGGGCTGCCTTATCCTGACGGAAGGTGGCCAGAAGTTCAGTTCCGGCATCATAGCAGACAGGCAACTGGAAATGACTTAAGAAAATATTGGCTAAGTCAGTGAAAGATGTAAAGCTGCCCCCTCGCAACTCTATATACCATTTCGCTGCATTACCAGTCAAGGTGCGCTGAAAGAGTCTCAACCTAATCGAGTCATCGATAAGGGAGTTAGATGAGCACCACAAATGGAATGTGGTTACATGGTCGCCTGGGTCTTCACCACTCTTCCCTTCGAATTTTGGAATGTCCGAAGGGAGTTTGGTTGGGACCGGAGGCCAGGGTAGATTGTACTTGATTGGGTCATTTGTTAACTTAGTGAGATCTGCCAAGTTCAACGTTGCCAGAAATGGAAGCCTAGGAGGACCTTGGAGATTCCACCCAGACTGGGTAGAACTCCCAAAGTTTTGAAAAGATTGTCCTGGAATTTGGGAGGCACCAGGCTGCCCGAAGTAACCAGTAGAACCGGCTGAACCAAAAGGCAAGCCTTGTGATCCAGGAAAATTCATAGTTTGACCAACTCCGGCCGTATAACCTCCACAACCAGCAAAGTTTCCTCCTAAATGATTGTAAGGAGTTGATAACCCCTGATACGGATTCCAAGCTAAAGCAAGGGGAGGAATACTTTGAAACGAACTAATCGTGGAGTACAACCTATTCCCTTGTTGGCCGATAAACGGATTCCCAGTTCCCACGCTACTAACCCCAGGGTTATTCCAACCTTGGAAAGGATTACTGCTTTGTCCTACAGAAGAAAAAGGCATGGATCCTACCGCTGGGTTGGAATGTGGTATATGACCACTTCCGAAAGGAAAACCCTGGAATGAAGCTGATCCGCCCATCATGGACGTAGCAGCACTAAACAGAACCGATGGAATACCCTATGAGTGGGTGCCAAATGGGAAGAATCTAGTGCTAAAAGCATTGGTTTGGGCATTTCCACTCGTGGACGGAATGGTGGTAGACCCAACTAAAGATGTGCTAGCAAAAGATCCAAACAAGGAAGCAGAGGAGATGCAAATGGTTCCTCCCCCTTGCACCGATGTTGGGGTTTGCATAGTCGTAGCACTTGTAGAAGCCATGCATCCAGTAGTGGTAATCAATGGTAAGTGCATAGCGTAACCTGGACTTGACGGTCTATGCGTCGGAGTCCCAACGTATTGCAATACGTCTGGATGACTAGATGGTAGTGGAGAATTCGGAGCCGCTAATGACTCTGAGAGTTCTTCTACCTCTATGTTATTCTTCGCTTGAAAGAGAACTCGAGAAAGGACTAGAGTGCCCCTCTCTTGTTCAGAATTTCCAGGCCTTGCTTGGCCGCTAATGCCCCAGAGAGGAGGATCAATCCCCGATGCGTCAACCGGCGTGGGATGGAACCCACCGGTAGTATTGGCTCTGCGCCTTCTAGGCGAAGGTTCTAAACTTGGTGGTGAAAGACCATGAAGTCTTCGAGACCATCTAGAAGATTAACAAACACATTTATTTTTGTTGAGTTTTCATCCGTTTTGTGGTGTCGTTTCGCAAAAGTGTTTAATTGCCTATTCTTTAATCACAAGTTTCAGTGTTGTTGAGAACATTTCTTTTTGAAAAGACTTTTTTTGTTTGTGGCTTTGAAGAAAATCTTAGTTTTGCTTTCTTGAACTTCCTTTTCATTTGGTTTCCTTTTAGTGAAGTGAAAGTGCTTTATGTTTGTCTTAGAACTTGTTTTTAGTGTTTAGACAAAATGAATGGTAGCGTCTCATATTCCATCTAGGCATTGTAAGTGGCAAGATAAAGTTTGATAAGCAAGCAACTTTCATTTTTGGTTTTTAGAGTAGTTTTAAATCTTGCATCCACATATAGTTGTTGCATTGGGATAGATTTTCATCCCCTTTTTAGGCATATATAGCTTTGTTAGCTTTTGTGAGTGTGAAGGGTGAATTAACGAAAAGAAAAGAAAATTTGTTTTATTAGAAGTACCTCTGAACCCTATAGAAATTGCTCTTCATCGAAAAACGAAAAAGTGCATGTGCATGTACTTAAGTTTTTATTAATTTCTTTTGCGTCAAAAAACACCACTAGTTTCACTTCCGTTACCTTGTGACTTAAAGAACAGCCTAATAAAATCAAGCGCTAACTAAAATTCACTAGAAATTTTTGTTTTAGTCTGTTACACCAAGAAGATTAGGATTTTAGGGCCTTGGATTAGGCGAGTGGAGAGTTAACTCTCCAAGGCCATATAAACGTCAAACATAGGAGTCTGAATAACGAGAGAAAATCCAATAGCGTTAGGAAGACCAGGAAAGCTCCGGATACCCCAGCAAGCAGACAAGGCAGCTGAGCCTTGATTGGCTTGAAAAACACCCAAACTAGGAACAACAAGAGTGTTGTCGCCAGTGGAGTCGCCAATTCTGATAGAGGGAAAAGTTCTCCTAGGGATTTTTGGGTTGAAACCCTAGCAGATTGAAAGTTATCTATTCAAAGGAACATGCATTCATACAACCATTATGCTATTGTAAGCAAATTTTATGATAAGGGTACATACCTTTGGTCCTACGTTTGAGAAGGTCCTTAGGGTCCAAACCGTTCTTGGAGTTCCCTTCTTCTCTTTTGTCTTGCAAAACAAACAATTCAAAGAACACAACAGTACATGGACAAAAACTTATAAAGAAACCATATTTATGTTATAAATAAAGGTAGTTAGTTATGAAATCCAAACAACCATTTACATATGAATTCTAAACATGAATATCATTAACATAAATAAGATTCATTTTGGAAACCAAGACATGTGTTTCTTTTATTATAGACAAATAAAGTACATAAAAAGGAATATTTTCACCTGAATCACCTTCAATAGGCTCCAAGCAAAGCTTCCTTCCGGATTCGTTCCAGCCTCAAGCCTCTAACAAACTCCTTCCATGACTCTCTCCATTATGTCATAAATGGTGGATGAACATCAACACACAAGGAAGCAAAGGCTTCCTTTACAAAATGGGGGAAGTGCAGAAGGCACAAGGAACTTCAGACCTGGTCAAGGGAAAAATCTCAGCATAATAACCTTTCTCTCTCTTCTCTCCTCCTTTAGGCCTTCCCTTTGAGGTCTTCTTATACCATCTCCAAAGTAGTTTTTTAGTTAGGAGTTGGTTGGGAACAGTTGGGCCACGGGCACCAACAGGTGATCAGCAGGTAAAACCCGCGATCTCCGCCCGAAAATAAGGAGTTTTGTATTTTTTTTAGTGTTTTAATACATACACGCGGGTTGGCTATACACATACCCATGTATACACGCGTTTAACTCAGGGAAATGTTGCATATAAGGGATAAAATGCTGTTTTTTAAATTTTAGGACTAGGTCTGGAAGGAGGGGTTGCCCTAGGCCATGAGTACAGCATCACAAACCATAAGAGTGAGATTTGGAGCTATAAAACTATGCAATGTGTAGCTAAGGCTAGACTAAAGGAAAAATTTGTGCAGTGCCCACTGAGGGAAAAATTTATGCAATGCCCACTAAGCAAAAAAATTGCATAGTACCCACTAAGGGAAAAATTTTGCGCAGTCCCCATTGATGGAAAAATTGGCATAGTCCCTACTGAGGAAAAAAATGTGTAGTTCAAGAAGGAAGTGGAGGCTACAGGATGGTGCCCTAGGAGGACAAATTGCGCAATTTTAGGAGGTAAGGGGAGCTTGAAAACTACGCATTTTCACAGTTCAGAGTCTTAGGAAGAGAGCTTGATGCTTGTGATTGCATAGTTCACAGTTCAGGCTAGGTTCAGGGACAATGTTTGCACAGTTTTGGTGAGTTAGACTGAAGGGATGACCAATGCGGGAGATTTTTGCGTACTTTTAATTGAGTAGGGAGGCTAGGCTAGTGTGGGACTGTGCAGTTCAAGAGCTCAAGGAGAGATATTGATGCATGTGATTGAGCAGTGAACAATCAACGCAAGACTATCTGAGAGGATTGCGTAACTATGGGAGGGAAGGTTGGGTCTTAGGTTCAAGGATTACATAGTGTAGCAGTACTAGGAGGCAAGAATTATGCATTCTGTAGTTTCAAAATTCAAGTTCACTACTTGAGGATTGGAAATATGCAATGTAAAGTCCATGCAGGATGGGTGAGGTCAAGTTGATGGGTCAGAAAGTCTTTCTGGAAAAGGTTAAGTGCTAGACCAGTGATAGTGATGTGTGAAGTGGTAATGCTTCAACTTTGTACTGACACTTAGACTACTTGACGACCTAACAACATAGATAAACCATAACACATAAAAAATACATTTTCATGTGTGTGACCACTCTATGATCAGTTACGACAAGTGGGACACTTCAGGTACACTTTGCAATGACCATGATGACACTTGTGTAACAGTTCTCGTAACTTTGTGAATGAGTGTGACAGGTGTTTATATGATTAGAACAACTCATAAACACAAATATGAACCCCTCAAACTACCAGATTAAGCTTTTTCACATGATGTGACAACCTACATGCGAAAAGACAACATTTTTCCTAATTTGAAAATGCAACCAAAACACTCCAAAAGATGCAGGAAATGAGTCTTCATGTTTGCGACGACAATGTAAAAGACTAAGGAAGGCTCTGAAAATAAGCATAGGCTAAAATTTTTAGAGGGTGTTGTAGCCACTATAACACTTGTCGACACACTAGTAGAATCCAGCTTCTTTGTTTTGGTTAACTCTTCTATGCAGGCTCTTACCTATTCATGTATTATTGATTGATCATGTAGATTACTTTGGCCTTTCCACTTACCCCATGACTAGAGATGGTCCCCTCTCTACCCTATTGGTTGAGCACAACATAATATTTAGCTATATCACAATATTTCGAGTTAGGAAGGGTAGTGTAGCTCGTGAGTTTAAGATTTTCATAGTAGAAGTTTCCATCCCTTGTGTTTCTCCATTGTTAGTAGGCCTCGATATCACCTCTATAGAGTGACGTATGAACATAAGCATTGGTTCATTCCTAATGAGCTGAGGTACTACCCCAATGGAGTGTCTTGCTTCACCTCTCTATGTAGGAATCCTTTCTCTTCTTTCACCTTTATTTATTATTTTAATGAGGACTATGCATCAAAACTTATTCATTTTTGGGTGAAAGAGGGATCTTGACTTATTGAGAGTAGAAGAAGTTTTTCCTTCATAGAAGTATATAAAGACCTCTAATTTAGGTTTCCTCGTTTAGATTTTTCCCATTCTCCTCTTTTATTAATTATCTATGCATGGAAAACCAAAATATAAGAATTGACTATAGGTATAAGGTTTCCTCGTTAGACACGAGCTCATGATTGGACCAAAACATTCCTTACAAATGGATCATATTTTCTATCAGTGCTTCATTGACTAAAAGACGAAGCCAACACAAAGAAGATAGGCTAGAGGTTCAACCAAATGTTGAAGTGTCACAAAAGTCTTTATACTTTAGCCACACACATAATAGAAAGCCAAAACAGGTCCAGGCACAACAATTATTCACATGATGCAAACAAAAGGAAATAATCAACAAGAAAGAAGACAAAAGAAAAAACGAAAGGAAAGAAAAGAAAATGCATGGAATTAAAACCAGATATCAAGCAAAAGGGACTAAACCATAACATAATGCAAGGGAAATGGGAGAAAAGAGAAGAGAGACTAAGGGTAACAAAATGGGATGGGTGTGAGAGAATGAAAACTAACGATGAAACTAATCCTACTCCTAGCCTGACATCTAGTAGGTCAGTTCATGTGTAATGAAATTTCCAGTGAGGTCAGCATAATTTTTCTTGACATGCATCGACAGAGACACAAACAATTAAAATAGATATAAAGCAATGTGCAATAGAAAAGATAAAAACTCAAAATACTTGCACAAATTTTTGAAGGTCCTTCCTATGGGTAGAGAGGTGTGTCACAACCACTACTTTCATTCAATTCACATTCTTACCTTTTTGATGAATACCATCCTTCAACATACCTTGCAAGCTCCTCCTGTATGTGTCACCATCTGCACTGAACTTCTTAACCAACATGAGGAAATATTTCAACTTTTTATTGTGAGAGAGCTTCCCAGGTATTGGTTCCAACAATTCATTGATTGGATTGTAAAATTCAAGATGGTCCTCTTAAAAACACTGAAATCTTTGACAAGACAAATTTTCAATCAGAAACATGGAATTAAGATGAGAATATTGTGAGGGAAAATAGATCTGATCATAGTTAACATGCATGCCAATATGGTGAGGAACTAACACAACCCTCAACGAAGGATGAAGTTCCTCAACCATTTGGGAAGAATCCAAATAGCGAGATGTGACATTATGAATACCAAAGGATGTGCGGAAACTGTCATTAGATGTACTAGGGGGAAAATGACAAAATGAATAACAATCATTAAGGACATAATAATAATCAGATAGCTTGATTTAACCATCATATTCCATGTTTGTAATAAATAAATATAAACCAAATGAATCAATTTCAAAAATTCTCTGCATAGTAGAATCATCTTCCTCATGTGATGGGTGTAACAAACCATTTTTTTTTTACTAGTTTCACATTGTACTAGCATTGTAACCACCAAGAGAAGTGAATAGGAATGTTAGTATAATAAACACATGAAACCAATAAGGGTAAAATAAGTCTAGAATAATTTGATTCATCAAATAATCCATGCATTCACTAACACTAAAGAGGTGTTCAGGTGTGATGAAGGAAAGGATTAGCATCACGATATCTACAAGAAGTATCAGGAGCTGATTGTTTTCAAGAGGGTGTGACAAGTATATCTCCTTTGGCCAAAGCTAATATTTGGGATAATAAATTTTTCAATTGGATGATTCTATGAGAAATACGCATTTGAACTCAAGTTCAATACCAGACACCTGCATGAAAATAAAACACCTTGAATCCAATCAGAAATAAGATCTTGAAAATTCAAGAGATCATATCCGCAACGCCAAATATATTTCAAGAAATAATTTACATCGAGTGAAACTTTGTGGAAAGTAGAAATATGTGAAGAAAACCATATCTAACATAAATAAAGGGTCTTACCAAAGTTGTAAGATCCTGAAATAACCATCAGTGCAATTTGAAGTGCCCCGACTCCCTGGCAAGTGCCGAAACATTCAAATTGTAAAATTGCATCATAAAGATTGAACTAGATCACACATAGTGTGAGGATAGTTGCTTTCACTAATCTTGATGAGATCACTATTAACTAGGTGGAAACCGTCTTTGTCACTAACTTGATCATATTTTTCAACTTCAACAACTAGATTACTCAAGTTAAAAGATTCATATGATCATAAAGTTGAAGATGTTTGAATCAAGAAAATGTCACAACAAATCTGGTTTGGATAGTTATCTTCATGCAAGAGAAAAGATAATGAGGGATGGGAAGAGTGTTGGGTGTGGGTTTTTACCTATCTTTTGCACATTCTCTCCCCTGTTTTGACCTTTCTATCCTCCAGGCTTGTGCCCTTATATGACCAAACTCCCTGTTTTCTTACATTTTTAATCCATTTTACTGTCATGTTACTTTGTTATATTTTACTGAATAATATGAGGATTTATTCCTTTTTGTGGCTAACTGGGAGAGCATTGAAGAAGTTGTTTGGGAAGTTCATCTTTTCAGGTATTGGCTCGTGAGAAAAAGACTATGGAGCAGACAAGCCGCAAGGATTGACTGTGGGAAAGGGTAGAATGGTTTGCTATTACACCACTAGTGTTGTTATTGATCCGAATTGGATCCTAAACACTCTCTAAGTTTTCATGACTGTTTCAAATTATTTTTAAAAAATTCAAGTCTTCAAAAAAAATCAAGCTATTAGAAGGAATCCTCATAACAATTGCAGTTGTGGTCAGTGCGGAGCAACGAGGAACATGATAAGATTCTTTCTGTTTGGAGTGAATTTGTTTTTGCAATTAAAAAGAAATTCTATCCACTAGCCTATATGTAGCAAGCCATCATGAGCTGGCAAACTTTCACCAACTAAAAGGGAAAAGTGTACATGGATACACCCAAGAATTTAGCAAAAGAGCTTTGATTCTAGGAATTTCTTTAGACTCACCTAAAAATCTATTGAAGTATATAGGTGGTCTACATAGCTAAATGAGGCACACTATCCTCATGTTTAATCCCACTAGTATAGATGAGGTATCCATTCAAGCTACACATCTAGAAGCCAAAGGTAAGAATGGGAACCCAGAAGTTGGGGGATCATCCAAACCCACTATAAGAATAAGGAGAAAAGAAAATAGAAATGGAAAGAGAGGAAGACAAATACTGTACAGAAGAGCAAGTCTTCATGCACTCATTGTAACAAGGATGGGCATGATGATGAACACTACTCGCTTCTGCATCCGGAGCTGAAACCCAAGAAAAAAAAGGGCAAAAAGAAGAATACTTCTGCAGCTATTCAGAGAGATTTGGTGTCAGACTTGGGGGATGAAATGACGATTGCAACCATAGGTATAAAAAGTAAAAAGTCTGAAGCATCTACTAGTAATTCTGCTACTGATAATGAAGAAAATGAGAGGAAAAGACATGAGCTTTTCATATTCAAGTTATTTCCAATCATTAAAAGATTGATACTCTATTTGATAGTGGCTCACAAGTAAATTTAATTTCTGAAGCAATTGTAAAGAAGTTGGGATTACTAACCACACCTCACAAGAAACCATATCCATTAGGTTGGTTATGTGATAAATCAAAGCTACAAGTGACTAAACAATGTAAACTTAAGTTCTCTTTTGGGTTAGCATTTGTAGATGAGGTTGAGTTAGATATAGTTCCTTTCGATATATCTGGAATTGTTTTAGGAAGTGCTTACTTGTATGATAGAAAAGCTATTTTCTATATAGACATGAACAAGTATCTACTCGTTAAAGATGGAATCAAATATATTGTAAGGGCTCATAAGCTCAATAATAATTAAACCCCATAAGCTCAGGGCAAATGAAGAGGATTGTAAATTCATGCAAACAATTTTTTCTTATGGTTGTAAAGGAAAAGAAACCTGATAAAACCAATGTATTTGAGGGTTGTGATGCTAAACAACAAGCTGATTTAGAAAAAGTTGTTTCAGAATATGATATATTATTTCGAGAACCTAAAGGTCTGCCACCCAAAAAGGAAATAGTAGATGATATTAATTTGTAGCAAGATGCTCCATTGCCTAACATCAGAATGTATAGGTTGTCCGCTCTAGAGAATGCAGAAATCAAGCAGCATGTACAATAATTTCTCGAGAAAGGGTTCATAAGACTTAGCACATCACCATGTAGGTCTCCAATCGTCTTGGTGAGGAAGAAAGATGGCTCATGGAGAATGTGCATTGATTACCGAGCACTGAATAAGATAAAAATCAAAAATCGTTATCCTCTTCCTCCTATATATGATCTATTAGATCAATTGAAAGAAGCTGTTTATTTTTCCAAGTTAGACTTGAATAGTGGATATCATCAAGTCAGAGTCACAGAGCAAGATGCATGGAAGACTACTTTCAAAACAAATAAGGGATTTTATGAGTGGCCGGTTATGCGTTTTGGCTTAACTAATGCTCCTGCTACTTTCATGAGAGTAATGAATAATGTACTCAGACCTTTTCTTGATGATTTTGTTACTGTATATTTGGATGACATTCTTATATTCAGCAAGATGTGGGAGGAACATTTAAAGCATGTTAAGTAGACTCTAGATGTTCTGAAAATAGAAAACCTTTATGTTAAAATCTCAAAATGTGAATTTGGCAAAACATATCTAAATTATTTGGGTCACATAGTAGGGGGTGGTGAATTGAATATAGATCCCTCTATGGTTGCAGTCATTGTGAACTGGCCTAAGCCCAAATCTATTACAAAATTTAGAAGCTTCCTAGGAGCAGTACAATATTAGAGAAAGTTTATTTCTAACTTTTCTTTAAATGCAGCTCCCTTACATGCTTTAATAGGATTGAACAAGGTGTTTCAATGGGGAGGAAAATAGAAAAAAGGCTTCGACACCTTTAAAGAAAAGATTAGTACGGCACTAGTACTAGCACTGCCCGATCTTCAAAGACCATTTGAGATTGAAACTGATGCCAGTGACTATGCCATGGGAGCAGTGTTGATGCAGTACGATAAACCCATATGTTATCATTCTGAGACATCTAATTCTGCAGTAGTTAACTATCCCACATATGCTAAAGAATTGTATGCATTAGTACAAAGTTTGAAAAAGTGGAAACATTACTTAGTGGGTAAAGGGACAATTATACGCACTGATCATCAACCACTTCAACATTTACACTCCCAAACTAACTTGTAGCAATCAAGATACAATAGGTGGATGGGTTTTCTACAACAGTTTCATCTTGTCATCAGTTATAAAAAGGGCATACACAATAAAGTTGCAAACATGTTGTCCTAACCAATTATAAACGCATCCACTATACTTAAGCATAATTCGGTATTGCATGAAAGCTACATTGAACAATATGCTCAAGATATAGATTTTAAATATGTATATGCAACTTTAAGTCAAGGCAAACAAGTAGGAGAATTAGACTATCATGTTAAGGACTAACCCTTGTATAATTTTGGGAAGCTATGCATTCCACAAACTAAGAGAGTAAATATAATTCGAGAAGCACACACTTCTCTAATATTAGGTCACTTTGGTGTAAGTAAAATAGCTGCACAACTACAAAGATTTTGTTATTGGCCAAAAATGAATGAGACAGTTTCTAGATATGTAAGAGGGTGTACCATGTGTGCTAAAAGCAAGCTCAGCAATAGAAAACTAGGCTTGTACACTCCACTACCAGTTCCTTCTCATCCTTGGGAAAGTGTTTCTGTGGACTTTGTTGGAGGACTACCTAAATCTAGGAAAGGTCATTACTATTTATATGTTGTTATAGATAGGTTCAGCAAAATGTGTATTTTAATACCTTTAACAAACAAATTATAGCTAAACAAACTGCAAAGTTGTTCTTTCAGCATGTATGGGTTCATTTTGGATTACCCACTTCCATTATATCTAATTGAGATACCTAATTTGTTGGGAAATTTTGGTCGAGTCTGTAGGAATTGATGGACACCAAACTGAAAAAGAGTACATCCTTTTATCCTCAAACAGATGGCCAAACAGAAGTGGTCAGCATGGCAATGATCCATTTGTTCAGAGGCTATTGCAGCAAGCATCCCAAGCTTTGGGATGAACACTTATGTTATGTGCAGCATGCTTACAACCGAGCTAAACATTCGTCTACACAGAGATATCCTTTTGAGACTTGTTTTGGATTCACACCAAGGTCTCCCTTGGATTTTGTCTTTGGTAAAGACATAGAGTTGATGGACACAGTGATGTGGAAAAGGCAACCAAGTTCATCGAACAAATACAAGAGATTCACCAGGAAGTATAGTAACAACTGGAAGAAAGCCAAGCCAAGTATAAGGCAAGGCATGACAAGCAACAGATGGAGCATAGTTTTCAAGTTGGTGATCAAGTTTGGCTGTATATCAGCAAAGACAGAATGCAAGGTGAAGGTAAGAAGCTGAAGCCAAACATGTATGGACCTTTCAAGATACTTGAGACAATTGGTGAGAATGCTTTTCGCCTTGATCTACCAACTTACATGCACATCTACACAGTTGTTAATGCAGATAGCTTAAGACTATTTGAACCTTCATTAATTGAAGATCTTTAAGAGCAAAGTCAATTTCCTTCTATTGATGATTTGTTACTTGAATATCTTAATGAGTTGTAGGAAGATAAAGTTCTGGATAGGAAGGTGATAACCATGTGTAGAGGGGATATTGAGTACCTCAGGATTGGACTCAAAGGTTCAAAGCCAAGCAGTGCAAAATCGATAGAAATTGAGCAAGCGAGGAAGCTATACCCTCACTTGACTGATGCTTAAAAGAAAACCAACTTTTGGTGGTCAAAAATCTTTTTCATTGGGAAGGCCGTGATCCAAATTGGATCATAAACACTCTCTAAGTTTTCATAACTGTTTCCAATTATGTTGAAAAATTCAATTCTTAGCAAAAAATCAAGCTATTAGAAGGAATCCTCATAATAGTTGTAGTTGTGGTCAGTGCAGAGCAACGAGGACCCTTGGTCAAGCACGCAGACCGTTGGCCCATGGTAATGCGCACTGGCACAAACTGGAAAAACCAGATGCCAAATCAAGAAATAGAGGTGGTTCTGATACACGATTAGTGAAGGAAAGCCCCTAAGCGCCCGGACTCGAAATCGCTATAAAATTTGGAAAAGTAATGCATTCAGTTCTGTAGCGCAGGGTTCCACAAACCAGCAGGATATTGGAAGGCCTCGAGGGAGTAAGAAGTTTTGATAGAGTCCTGCCAGATGCCACGCTTCGAGCGACACATGTTCAATGGATGAGAGAGAAAACCGCTCGCATTGGACAGGTAAATATCCGGCAACTTGTCCACCCGATATGAAGGACGATCTTAGGATCTGGGGGGCCCAGATCAACGATCGAGATGCATCCCAATGACTGACCGGGTTTGAAAATTAAAAAAGCAAGATGATAGGGGATGTGAAGTCTAACGTGGATGATGAGTTGGCAAACGATTCGTGTTTCGTGGGTGATCTTGAAGAAAATGAAATTAACAGCCATTCAAATATGATTCAAGGAATCTGACACTCAGTTTGTTAGGAAACGGGTGGCCACCTCCCTCTAAGGCATTACCCAGTGATGATGACACAGAGTAGAGGAATTCAAACAGATAGAGTCAGGGAAACTAGAAGGCCAGGAAGCGGAAATGAACAGTCAAAGAATAGACTGGATTTAAAGCCATGAACCGATAAAAGCAGAGAGGTGGCAACATAGAGAGGTAGTAATAGGAGTTAGCTAGACAAAGAAAGCTAAAAGGAGAAAATAGAGAGTATTGCTGAGCTGAACTGAAGGTAGCATCGACAGAGCTAGAGAGATTCAGAGACTCTGTGTACTCCAGGGAAGGCCTGAGAGGTTCAGGCAAACTCCTTGGCATAGGCCTGTCGTACTATTGTGACCATCATAGGTCGAGTTTCAGTAAGGAGAGTTTGTGCACTCCATTCCTACTGACATTTATTTGTTTAGTGAGACTTGAATGGAGCTCACTATTATAAAACGCTTCTTGAAAACATAATAGAGAGGCCACCATTAAAGGCTAGATCAGGAGACATATCCCAAGAGCATTGGGTGAACTCCTTATTAAACTTGTTGTTTTTACATGTTTGTCTATTATGTTTTTCACCATCTGCCTTAGTGTCAATGTATTCTAGCAATCTTATCGGTCCATTGCATAAAGTAAGATAGGCACATCCAAGCACATGAGTCTGTAATACCTTTAATTCTTTATCCTAGATAAATTCCAGATCAGTTATAGGTTGCTGCTACACATTTGTTGCTGTTACAACTTGTTGTTGTTCCAAATTGTTATTACACATTGTATGTTGCTACAAATTGATGTTACACATTGGATGTTGTTACACCTCATGCTGATCCATTTTCACACCAATAGTACTGTCATTAGTTATGTTGCGTCATCCCGAATCACCATTCGCTCAATGTTGTTGCACCGAAGTTGGAAATGTGGGTACTATTCCACATAACAATTATCGGCAGTAAGGATTGTTTATTTTGAAGCAACAAGACTCCAACAGTTGCAAATGATGTATATTTATTTAGCAATAGGTTCTAACTTCTTTATTTTTTATCAGCATGAGAACCCAAAGATTCCCATGACTGATCTGTTTCTAATTTTGGGTTGTAATAGTTATAAAAGACTCTACTTTTTATGTATCAAGGGACAACATATAGAAGAGTACCGTTACTCTATTTTTGTAAATCACGATATATTTTAATATCAATTAGCATGGTGATGTTGTTACTGCTTTCCAACTGATTTGTTAATCATTTTCATGTTCTTCCTGCGCCCTTCTAAGGAGGAAGGGCCCTCCTTTTTGGTAGGGATTGCAGTGATATAGGTAGTATACATTCTAGTTTAGTTCATTGATTTACAGTTTCTAGTTTTTTTTGTACAAATTATGGATTACATTCACTGTTGTTTCTATTTATCTTATGTTGTTACATTGAGTTAATCAACATAGTGGTAGTAACTAGCTGGAGTAGATGTTACTTCTTGTGTAGCACACCCTTACTTTAATAGCTGTGAGTTGTGATTAAATTTTGTAGAGTGCTTTTTATATCTACACACATGGTTTGATTTAGTAATTTAGATCAGCGACATCCTTTATAGTTTTTTGAATTTTCTTTTGCTTGGTTGAAGTGTATCAGCATAGACAGTGCGAACTCAATTGAAATAGCAAGGCCTAATTTGGGTTGACGATTAATGTTGCATTCTTAGTCAACTAAGGTTGATTAAAACAACACTACATTTTTGCACCATTTCCGGGGATGGAAAGTTGACAATACAGTCAACCAAGTTGTTTGTTTGATATAGAGTACTCCTAGTCCACATTTTATGGGCGGGTAACATGAGAGGTAAGAACCTGTGCATCACTCTAACATACCTAGGTGGGCTCATCATTGTGATTACTAGGAAACTTAGGACATTTTGATGCTTTGTTCGTGTGTATTTAGCTCTTCAGTTGTTGGGTAGTAAGACGAGAAGCAAGAACCTGTGCATTTCTCTAACATACCTGGGCGGGCTCACCATTGTTGAATACTAGGACACTTATAGTGTGATTTAATACACATAGGGTCCATGTGTACACTTGTAGGACTTATAGAGATACTGAAATCACCCCCACTCTAATAAGCCACAGGATCGGTAGGTCATAAAAAGGAAACGAAGGGTGAAGATTTGGGAAGGAAGACATTTATCCAGGAATTAATCTCCAAGGCAGAAAATTAATAGTCCATCTCTCAAAGGAATGCAATGAAAACAGGGCATCAGAAGGTTGTTACTCCCATAGTGAAATCAGAAACCTCTAATCCCTCCATCTCGGGACAGTATCATTCTAAGGCTAGCACTCATAACCCCAAGATCAAGGATTTGATTTATGAGCAAGAAGAGGAAGTTAGTAACCAGAATTTGAGGACCGAGGGGCAAGGGGAAACAGAGGGGGAACAACATGCACCTGAGACCGGAAAGCAACTATTAATTTATCAATATCCAGATATGGGTAGTGCGGTGAAACAACCAGTCCCAAGGGTATCTGAGGCACTTATCATGTTTGTAGGGCCATCACAAATGTAGCTCGAAGAACGTCTGCTATAGAAAGGGTTAGAAGAATTAATCATGGGAGACAACAATGATAACAATGGTAAAAAGGACACCACTACCACTACCTTTGAGTTCCCAATCGGGAATATTAGAGGTGAAGCTCCTATGAAAAATATTCCTCTATCATCCTTACCATCCTTTTAGGGGATGATTGTGGAAGATCCAAAAACATTTCTATTTGAGTTGGATTTCCTATGTAGAAGTTATGATTATACAGTAGATGCTCAGAAGTTAAAGCTATTTCCTGCTACCTTAAAAGGAGGAGTTTTGAGATGGTTCATGGGATTAGGCCCCGCTTCCATTTCAACATGGAATGCTATGAAGGACACGTTCTTTTCAAAGTACCAAGACTATTGTAGGACCAGGGACTTAAGGGAAGAGATATTTATAATGACATAGAAGGAGGAAGAAATCCTAGAAGATTATGTGGAATAGTTCCACTACAATCTGCAGAGGTCAAAACACAGCAATTTAGACCTAGAAATATTGAAGAATATATTCATCAGAGGAATGAGGGATGACTTCCTTGACACCCTAAACCTATTAGGAAAAGGGGATATATCACAAGAGCCATTTTTTGAAATTGTAAAGCTCTACCTATGATGCTTTCAACGATCGTCTAAAGGAAGAAGTACAATTTGAGATGCCTCTGTTCGCATACAAAAATATGCAAGCAGAGGAGTAACAAGAGCGGAGATCGGATATTTGTTCAAAATTTTCAAGACCGATATCCTCAATACTCTCTCGACCCAGATAACAATAGCACAGATAAAAAAGACACAAGCAGAAGCTGATACACCCCTGGACGTGTTTTGTCTGACATGTCAGAAGAATCATCCTTACAAGGAATGTGAATTGAACAACATCATCCTATGTAATATCTGCGAGCTGGAGCATTCGATAGAGAACTGTCTAGAGTTTCCTAGACTAAAGGCAATACAAAATGAATCAAGCGAAAAGGTGCAATCCTCTTACTTCATCACACCAAGCAGGCCATGGCAACTATGACCTCCTAGTATGTCTCAAGACTTTTACTCTTTCAATTCATGGAAAAATTCATATAATAACCAACAATATCCATGGAATATTCTGCCCCTCCTTCAGCACACTTCCCTTCACCTTGGAACCAATGGTATCCATCTCCTCCTATTCAATATCCTTAATCCCAACCATACCCATTTGACTAGAGCTGGAGAGGAAATTCCCAGAATTCAGCTATGCCTGCACTGCCCATGTAGCAATAGTTGTGATTACCTCCTTCCCATGATCCTACCCCTCCACCACCTATGTAACCCCAACTACCTATGTAACCTAACCCAAACCCAAACAATAAAGCAACTCAGGGCATAGAGGCTCCTACAACCTTCCAGACATACCTTATTACCCTTATGGAAGTTAATGAAATACAATTAGGATCGGGCATGGTAATTAACCCTAGTCACTACCCTACCATTATAGAGGAGGACTGTGAACCATCAAGAGGAGAAGTCAGAGGCTCTAAGATGGCTAATGTTCCTACAACAGCTAATATAGAGGAATTTTTTACATCTGTAATAGCTAACCCATGAAGAACTGTTACATCTGTAACAACTAATTCTGGGAACACTGATACACCTATAACAACAGATTCCATTATTGTTATGCAGAAACCCCTGTACCCTCAAAGGCTGGCTGAACCTAGGATGGCTTCACAACCTGAATCTGATTTTCTTAAAGAGTTGCAAAATTTGTATGTATGAATTCCTCTATTGCATGCCCTTAAAGAAGTACCCATCTATGCCAAGACAATGAGAGATTTGTGCATCAAGAAGCCTAGGAGGAAGCCTAAAGACCCTACCACAATACATGTGATGGGATAGCTATCTGAATTAATGTCTGCTCAACCTCTTCTTACTAAGTACAATGATCCAGGAAATCCTACGGTCATTGTCTACATTAATCACCAGCCCATAGCCAATACATTGATTTTTCTAAGGGCTGCCATTAATGTAATGATGAAAGATCTCTTTATCGCTCTCAGGCTATAGGGAATTAGACACAGTCATGTTATGCTGGAATTGGCAGACAGGCCTTGTGTTAAACCCGAGGGGATGTTGCAAGATATACTGATTACGATAGCTTCCTAGAGATATCTATCTGATTTCCTTATCCTACAGCCCAAATCCAATTTGGAAGGGCATCCTCTGATCCTAGGGAGACCTTGGCTAGCCACTGCAGATGCATTTATAGGCTGCAGGAAAGGATCCATGGTGATCTTAGATGGCCAGGAAACATAGAACCTTAATCTTTATCCCCTAAAACCAAATATGGATGTGTACAACATTGGTGGGATGAGTTTGAGCCTGAGTCAAATCTTTCCTTGCCACTCCCCACTTTGGGAAATCCCAGTATTAAAAAGATGAGACAGAAGATGATGTTATTAATGGTTTTGTTAGTAATTCACTTTCTGTTGCTTCTGTTAAAAATGGAAATTGGGAGGAAGAGGTGGAAGATATATATTTTGAACAAATGAGAACCACTCTGAATATTTCTAGTAGTCCAATTGAGATTGAATTTGGAAATTTTTTGAATGTTAATCCCAATTTGACTTTTGAACAAAACCAATGGCTATTACATCTGTTACATAAGTATAAAAATTCATTTGCATGGGATTATATGGATATGAAATGGATCCACCCTAACCTATGCATTCATTGTATTTATTTGAAGGATGGCTACAAACTAGTCAGAGAACCACAGTGCCGCATGAACCTTGCACTAAACGAAGTGGTGAAATAAGAACTACAAAAACTCTTGAGTGTTAATTTTATTTATCCAATATCTAACAGTGAGTGGGTGCA
Source organism: Pinus tabuliformis (assembly GCA_031772625.1). Classification (NCBI taxonomy): domain Eukaryota; kingdom Viridiplantae; phylum Streptophyta; class Pinopsida; order Pinales; family Pinaceae; genus Pinus; species Pinus tabuliformis. The sequence continues at coordinate 1,607,654,215 of CM062818.1, forward strand.
ACCGCTTATCATCATTCCTAAAAAGAATGGCAAGTGGAGAGTCTATGTTGATTATAGAGAACTCAGCAAGGCCACTCAGAAGGACTATCTTCCATTACCATTTATATATTATGTCGTTGATACTCTCTCTGGAAAGAAATTCTTTTCATTTCTGGATGGATTTAGTGGCTAAAATTAGATACAGATTTCCCTAAAAGACCAGGAAAAAATGACCTTTACTTGTCCTTGGGGAACCTATGCATACAGAGTGATACTTTTTGGGCTCTGTGATGTGTCAGTAACCTTTCAAAGGGAAATACTGGGAATGTTTTCTGACTTATTGAATGACTGTCTGGAAACTTCATGGACGATTTCACACCTTATGGAGATGCTTTTGAAACAACATTAGTCAATATCGAAAAATTGCTTGAGCGATGTGTTCAGACTAATGTTGCCTTGAGCACTGAGAAATGTCACATGAAAATGACTGAAGGGATCATGCTTGGACATTACATTTCTACTGACATAATCAAGGTAGACCCTACAAAAATAGAGGTAACGCTAAAAGTCCCAATGCCCAAAACATAGAAAGAGGTATGTAGTTTATTGGGGCATGCAAGGTATTACAAAAGATTTATAGAAAAAATTTCAAGAATTGTGTAGCCATTATTTTCCTTGCTCATGAAGGATGTTGATTTCTTGTGGATAGGGAAGTGTGAGAAGGCCTTCTTAAAGATGAAATGTTGTGTATCAGTAGCTCTGGTCTTGCGAGGACCTAATTGGGAACTATCATTTCACATAGCTATAGATGCATTAGATATTGTTGTAGGTGTTGTTTTGGACCAACTTTTGGATAAGAAACCTTAAGCTATTTATTACATAAGTAATAATCTAACTCCACCTGATCTCAACTACACAGTGAATGAGAAGGAGGTATTAGCAGTCGTGCATGCCATCAATAAATTTTGGCATTACATCATCAGGTACCAATTATTTGTACACGCAGACCATTCTTCCATTCATTTTTTAATGAATAAGCCAATTACAAATAGTAGGATTACATGCTGGTTATTGTTGTTACAAGAATTTGATATCACTATTGTAGATAAGCCTCGAAAAGACAATGTAGTAGTTGAATTTCTTTCTAAGCTAACTATTGATGACATTTTCACTCCTACTGAAGATTCTTTCCTTGATGAATATCTTTTTTCTATTTCTACTTACTCAACTTGGTATGAAAATATAGACAATTACCTTGCTGCAGGGAAGTTTCCCTAGTATTTGTCCTCCAAAGAGAAAAGGAAAATTATACAACAAAGTACTACATATACCTGGATAGATTGGAACCTCTACCACACTATACCTAATTTCCAGATCAGACACTATGTTAGAGAGGATGAGGTCTTTGAAATTCTCGAAGCCTGCCATGAGGAACCTTGCGGAGGAAATTTCATAGATAAATGGATAGGATACAAAGTCCTTTCAACAGGGTACTACTGGCTGACAATATTCCAGGATGCCAAGAATTTTGTGGAGGGATCATGTGATAGTTGTCAAAGGATGGGCCCATCACTACAATTAGATGAGATGTTGTTACAACCCCAGATCGTCATAGAACCTTTTGAGAAGTGGGCTCTAGATTTTATGGGACCAATCAATTCTTCATCTAGACAGAGATCCTACATCTTGGTCTTTACTAACTATGTTAAAAAATGTGTTGAGGCGAAGGCACTAACTAGAGCCATGGAGTAGATTGTCTCAGACTTTCTATTCAAAGACATCTTCATCTAGTTCGGCATACCCAGAGAGATAGTCATAGACAAAGGGCCATAGTTCACATCTCATAAAATTTCGAGAGTTGGTCTAGAAATATAAATCCATCACAGAATCAAAGTACCTTATCATCCACAAGCAAATGGCGAAGTATAAATCACTAACAAAGTCATTGAGGGGATCCTTACTAAGACAGTGGCTAGTCATCGAAAAAATTGGGCTAACAAACTTCCAAAAGTGTTATGGTCATACAGGACTACATGGAGGAACACCACTGAATTCTCACCATATGAACTTGTGTATGGAAAGAACCCTTTATTACCATTGGATTTGAAATTAAGACACTAAGGATAGCATTGTAGGTCAATTTGGATTTGACTACAGCATAAAGGCAGAGATTGAACTAGCTCAATGAATTGGAGGAATATTTGTTGTCTTCTATCCAACAAACAAAGATTATCCAGTGGTAGAGAGCTAAGTGGCATGATAGATTTATAAAGAAGAAGAAATTCTAGAAAGGATATTGGGCTCTCTTATATGACTCAAGGTTTAAAGACTTCAAGGGTAAGCTATACACCATATGGCTAGGTCCTTATGAGGTAGATGCAGTCATCGACAATGGGAATGTAAATTTGGTGACCATTGATAGTGCGAAGACACCATTACTTGCAAATGGGCACCATCTTCGGTTGTATCACAAACCTACCTTGAAGGATTCATTTGTCAACATTATCACAAATTTGGATCTATAGATTACGGGAACAGGGGAAAGCCGCCCTATGCTACAAAATTTTAATTTTTCCAATAAGTGTAATAGCTGAAAACCACCTGGTGGTGGTTGTTACACCTACAAACTTCCAAATATAAATATAAATAATAAAAAATATGTAATAATAATAATTTTCCTATGAAACCTTTCTCAAGCACAGACGAGAACTTTTGTAGCAGTTTAAAACCACTTGGTGGCAGCTGTTACACCCTCTATAATAGAATTTGTTATTCCAAAATATATGATGTGATAAGTGTTGCTACATGATCTTTTCTTCTTTATATTTTTGTAGAAATTAAATTTATATATATATATATATATATATATATATAGTATATATATATATATATATATATATATATATATATATATATATATATATATATATATCAGTGGTCTTGGCTGTTACATTTGTAACAACCAACGAATTTTTAGGAATAAAACAAGATACCTTATTGTAATAAATAGAAAGAACATCACCATGATCCTCGTCATCAATATTCATTTCATGCGTCTCACTTCCCGAGTATGATTCAATGTCATGTCGCCCATTACTTCACCCCACGTCACCCAGGTATGTCATCAAAAAGGTAATATTGAATTTTTTTTACTTTGTAATTATGGCAACTTAACATGACTATTGACGGCCGAGGAAGGTTGTCATAATTAAGCTCCGGGGGGGGGGATGAATCACATTGTGACATGACCATCACATTATTTGTAATTATTTGAAAAATCCGACAATTTAGGCATGTGACCGAGTAACTATTGTTACTTAATGCTAAATCATACCAAAAAGGGTAAGTGCACCATCGATGAGACCTCCCCATGACTCACCATTAAGGAAAAATTCATTGTGCAGTAAAAACCATGCGTGCCAAATCCTAATCCAAAATATTCACTTGCACCACCCTGCCACCCTACCATTTACCCCTTTTGGAAGTGTTGAATCCCCATTCAGAGTGTTGAGAGAGTAGGAAGATAGAAGTACAATTTGCACAGCTAGAGTGTGTGTATAAGGGAAGGATAAATAGGTGAAACAACACTGAATTGCATAAGAAATGGGAGGAGTAGAAATACAGCACGAGCCAAGTTCTACAAAAGCTTTGGAAGATTGCCCTGAAGCATGCCAGGTTTTCAAAGATGCAGGGTAGTTTGAATTCTTTTGGATATTGGAAGGATCAGACAGTGGTATAGCCATGGAACTTGTAAATAATCTGGAGAGAAACCAAATAGAAGTTAGAGGGTTGAAATTGGAGGTCACGGAAGAAGTTATTGCCAGAGTAACAAGATTGCCAGTAGAAGGGAAGAGATGGCTTACTAGGAGGTTAGTGACCCCTCACTGAAAAGGGATTTTCTCCAGGAAAGCGAGTCATTGGTTAAGAAAGGCAGGGGAATTGATAGACTGTCACTCCTCCAGCCATGGGCGAATGTTTCTCTCTTCCTCATTAAGTACATTACTTGTGAGAGAAGGACGAAAATTGTGTTTAATAATCATTTTCCATTGCTGAACCATCTCCGACATCAACAGTTGATCAACCTTCCTTGTTTCTTGTTGGGCAATATTAGGCACATGTCTGCAGCTGTGAAAATGGTTGCACATCTAGAAACGTGTGTTACTAACCATGGAATTATTAAACTCATTGTGCTGGATGCTTTGAGCTGAAAGGGAAAGAATTGGGAAGAGTTCATGTGGAAAAGGCCTAGGACCACTCGCAGAAGGAAACAGAGATGGTTGTGGAATCTCTAGAGGTGAAAAAGAAGCAACCCTAGTCCTTGACAGTGAGGGTTAGCAAGAAGTCAGTTGATAAACCAATTGGTGACAGAAGGTCAAAGAAGAGATCATGGGTTGTTGGGTACCCAGAGTCCCCATCCATGTTGAGAAAGAACAAAGAAGCAAAGCAATTATTCCTTAACTCTAATAATAATTCTATTTATTGAGATCAATCTAGGATAATATGTTTAAAATATAAATAAATAAATAAATAATAATAATAATTTTAAAATATTCTTTCTAACCCCCCAAAAATTTCTATAGTATTTATAAATAAATACTAATTTAAAATTTATTTATTTTATAATTTATTTATTTTTCGAATTATAAGTTAATAAAATATGTCCTTACATTTTAACATCTCTTAATAATTAATTACACTATTATTTATATATTTAATAATATTTAACTAACTATTCTGGAGCGATAAAAAGGTGTCTTTTTAACTCCTAATTATCTTCACATTAATTGTCAACCCAGGGATGACTTTTTATTTCAAGAGTGTACTCAGTCTGAGGCGGCTATTTACTCAAGAGTAATGTTTTGCAGTATAGTGCTTAAAATCCAAAAGTAAATAAATGCTTGAACAAGAAATCTAACAATAACATAAACTCAAATGCTCTGAAATCCAACTATTCACTCAGCAAACATCAATTGAGGATACAATAGCAATAACTCATTCCTCTAGATATTGATGCAATTGAAATCAAACTAGAACAAGACAATCAATCTGGGAATGAGGAAGCAATAACCAATGTTCTCTACAGTTGACAGTCTTGCTTTAAAGCAATTAAAAGGAAATAGAAATTGAACTAAAGCTGCCATTGAAAGTAAACTAGGAAAACTCTTTAAAAGCAAACTATTTCAATTAATCAACAAAAATGAACAACAAATTAAATGGGCAGCAAACTGTAATTAAAGGAATCTGAACAACAAACTCTAATTCATGGAAATCAACAGCAAAGCCAAATTAATAGCAATATTTACTCTAAGAATAAACCGGACAGCACACGGAAATGGAATAGTAGATTAAACCTGAATGTACAACAACCCAAATCAAGCACGCAACACACTTATCATTAAAAGGAATAGTAATCTGAGCTTTGATACAATATGCATGAATCACAGCTATAAAGTAACAAAATTTGTAACGGAACAACAATCCCGAATAAACAACAGTCACAATTTAAGAATACATCATACAGTTGTACCGATGTAGGAACATACAACTTGGTTAATCTATAATCAAATGACAATCTGTAAGGAACAACAATGTTATATCAAATATCAAAAGGAACAATGATGCTATACAAAGTTAAAATGATAACATAGCATTCCTGTTGCAGATAACGATAGTATCCAATCAAGTACATATAACAACGTTGATATGTAAAACAGTAAAGGGCATCAGATTACTAAACATATTAAATGAAAGAAATCAAACCACACATGAATCGTAAAGATATAATACAGCAGCAGCGTACTCCACTAGAGGCTAGGCCCTTAGCCACCAGTGGATGCTGTTGGGCTACTTCAGATGAAAAGAATGAACAACTCCTCCCAAATCAGGTATTAATCATTAAATGGTAAAATCATTACAATAGCAGCAGCTTTGAGACTTACAGCTTGAAAAAATCCTTTCTTCCTCCTATCCTATCATGAATTATTAATTCTAAATCTCTAATTCTAAATCCTCAATTCCATCATTTTTCCATCCCCAAATCATCCTCATCTCTGATCTCTGTTTTCATTTAAATAGAGAGAGATGAGAGAGAAGTTACAATAAAGATAAGTACAACATAATTTCTATTACAAAATTAGATTGTTTCCAACCAATTGATCAACAAGAAGATATATTTCCATCCATATTTCAACAAGAGCAAGACAAATTTGGCTTTGCAGCTGAGATTTGGAGGACAGCCGCAACAACAAATCTGAGAAAATTGTGTTCAAAGAATCGTACATTTCTCTTAGTACAAGCCAAACTTGGGCAAGCCATTCTTTGGAAAGTTGATTGGGTCCGTTCTGGACAAAACCCATGTTCCAGATTTTCCATATTCTGCTTCATTTGCTCAGAATCTCAACCACAAAATTGTCGCTTCTTATTCCAGCGCATTTCTGAGTTGGCACTTTTAATGATCAAATCTTCAATATGGAAATTATCTTGAACGCTAAAAATGGTGAATAATGTTATAACTAATTTATTAAACTTTCATTGATAAAATCATGCATAATCATCAATTTATTAGAAATAAAGGAGAATAAATAATATTTTTACATAAGAGCATAAATCATTATAAAATGGATTTATATAATAAATTATAATAAATGATATGATAAAGAATGGTAGAAATGGGTGGAATAAGCGTTAAAAAGTGACAATAATAATGGTATATTAACGACCCAACATACCCCCACACTCAATATGATGCATGTCTTCATGCAACCCAAAGACAAAACCCATGTGTTAACCAAGCAATAAAAATTTGAGAACAAATGAATGCTTCCTTAATTAATGAATATTCAATTTTAGCAATCTTGGTGAAGGCATAACAATTTTTTCATTGACGTTCAAGTTGTGTGCATATGAAGTTGCAGCAAAATATGATATAAATGACAGCAACCTTCATTAACCATTTCCCAAAAACTACAAACCAGATTTTGTTGAAATGTTGCAAGTGAACTTGTAATATATGAATGCCTCTATGATCCAAAAATCATATCGTTTTGATGCACGGATCATGAGATATAAACAAAATGGTTGCAGGTGAGAGTGCATGATTTCCGAAATTTTATGAACTAATTTATCTTGAAATTGTCTGGATTTGTATTAATGATACGTCTGTGTTTTCCAAAAATCACAAGAATTGAGTTCATATTATGGAAATCAATTTCTGCACTGTGTAAAAATGAAATTGTATGCCGTAAATGAGGAAGAAAGTAGAAAACATCTGTCATGCGTAGCAATTCCTCCCCCTCTCTGAAGAATTAGCATGTCTTCATGCAATGCTAGAAGACAAATAGAGGTGGTTGCTACCAGTATTGAATTATATGCTTGGTGTAAAACAACATGGAATAAGGGAGGTGTTGAGAAGGAATAAGAATAGCAATGGATGATAAAGAATATGAATAACATGGTTATAAGGAAGAAATGAATGAAAGAAACACTCCTCCAAACTGAAAGATGATATGTCGCTGAAAAATGTAGGAAGTGGTACAGATGTGGACTGAAGGATGATAAATAATGCTCAAAATGGATTTTTATGAAATTCTCTTAAATTCGTAATAAATCAGAAAATTATGCGATTTTACCTCAAGTTTTACCTCCAAAAATGTGGAATGACATGTATGGACTGGCATTTGTTGAAGATAATGTAGGCAGAGTTGGTGCTGAAAGTGATGCAAAAGATGGAATCCAGGTAAGCACATCATGTCTGAAGAATTGTTCACGTTCGCGAGCCTCTTCTGTTAAGTGCAATAGTGTGGTCGTGCTGTGAATAGAATTCTGCCCATACTCGTTGTTCTCCTATAAACAAAGCACTATTTTTCATACAATTTTCTTGAATCCATAGTGTTAGCTTTGAATAGCAACATATAAGATGCATGCAAAATTTCAATTAGAAAAACTTATGTATACAGGCAATAGTAATATTTTGTGAAATCAACAAGTTATGACAGAGTGCATGTTATCTCATGATGAATACATTCCCTCCTCCAATTGGAAAAGGGATTCCATGACCATAAAGCATATGAAAGGTGTTGTGCTGACGGCAAGGTAAGAGAATGAACAATATAGCAGTAAATGAAGCAAAGTACACATAGCAATGATAGGACAACGGGATTTATGGTTATAATGAGAGCAGAGTGTGTAAAGATAGTTATGAATAAGAGATAGGATGCTTTGGATTGATGATAAGTTATGAAAAAGAGAAAAAGGACAGTAATATGCAAAAAAGATGCTTTACTGATGGTATTCTAGCTGAAAATGATGTGATTGATCATAAAACAATTTCTCATGCATAAAGGTTCAAAACAGTGAAAAAAATTAAGGAAATAACTTCTCTGATAAAAAGAAAGAATAAGAAAAGGGTATTATAGTAATAATTGACGATAAGATATAACTTCAATACCGTAAGTAGAGCCTCTACTGCTAGCAGGCGTCCATAGCTTCGGCAGGGTTGCTTTTTAACCCATATGAGCCAGGATCCTCAATTTATAAATGGAGAGTTACAATGTTGTTCTACAGAAGGGATCAATGTGCTGGCATGGTAACCAGATAACCACACTGCCATTCACTGGGATGTAGCAAAAGTGATCAGGTCGGCTCGTGATGAGACCTCCTGTTCCAAGGATATTTGGCTATCGAATGGATCATAACCCTGGTGTAGTGGCCATAATGGGAATGTCTCTTTGTTACAACCTTATGAACATGGTAGGTTGGCCCGTAATGAGACCCCCTATCCTCCATCTACGAACAAAATTTTGTTATTATTAAATATTTTTATGATAAAAAGATGGAGGCTCAGTACTCCTTAAGAGCAGGGATGGTGGAAGAAGCTGAACATGTCAATAGAAAAATATACCCATAATCTCATTTATTACAGACAGAGAAGATTATAATCCAGAAGGGTGGAACTAGCATGGTATTAAGATGATCAATCAATATCATGTTCAACAGAAAACAATGCAGTAAAGTAGTATATAAATAATTGTGTCCCTTTTGAAAATAATATATCATCAAGGATTTGTCATGTTAAAGATCATAACGTGAATGATATTTACTCGCTTCAATAGAATCCATAATTCTTGTCCTCATAAAAATAGTGTACTTCATGCCATGAAGGGGAATCAGTAAAATGTGGTTGAGATGAACTAGGAATAATCCCACAAGAGGAAGAAAAGGTTGCTTTCAAAAATACTCCCAAAGGGTTGCTCTCTTGAAGGAACAACAAAAACACTCAAAAAGTGGTGTTCCGTGTAGGGAATAGCAAAGGAAATGCACACCAAAAAGAAAAAATAGACATAAAAAGTGTGAAAATGCAAATGTCGTTCCTTTGGAAAAAGGAACAGAAAAAACTAAAAGTGCCATTCCTTTAGAAAAGGAACAACAAAAATGCAAGTGTCGTTCCTTTGGAAAAGGAACAGCAAAAATGAAAAGTGTCGTTCCTTTGGAAAAGGAACATCAAAAATGCAAGTGTCATTCCTTTGGAAAAGGAACAGCTAAAATCAAAAGTGTCGTTCCTTTGGAAAAGGAACATCAAAAAACGCAAGTGCCATTCCTTTGGAAAATGAACAACAAAAATGAAAAGTATCCTTCCTTTGGAAAAGGAACAACAAAAATGCAAGTGTCTTTCCTTTGGAAAAGGAACAACAAAAATGAAAAGTGTTGTTCCTTTGGAAAAGGAACAGCAAAAATGCAAGTGCCATTCCTTTGGAAAAGGAACAAAAAAAATGAAAAGTGTCGTTCCTTTGGAAAAGGAACAAAAAAACGAAAAGTGCAGAAGTGTTGTTCCATTTCGAAAATTAATAGCAAAACGTGCTGCTCTATTTCGAAAATGAACAACAAAACGTGAAAAAGGAATAGCAAAATGGACAATCATAAAATGCAAACATGCAAAAAAACAAATTCGCTGTTCACGGCATTGATTCTGAAGATATGTTACAATTTGAATGAAGCAACATCTGAAACACAAAATATAAGAGAAATCAGAAAGGAAACAATATTTTATTTAAAAAAACAGTAGGTAAATAAGTAAATTAAGTTACAACATCTATGATGTTATGTAAAGAAAACGATCTCTTTGAAAAATGTTTTGGCAACAGTGACAAGACATGAATCTTCAAATGGAAATCAATTCTCCATTTCTTCTATTATGAATCCATTGGGTAATGAGTTGGATGAAATTCCTTTGTTTCATTTAAAATTTCTTTTAAAAATCACTAGTCCATAAATTGACCTTCTTTATTTTCCCGAGACCTCCAAAAAACGAGTCTCTACCTGCAATAAAACATTAAATAATAGAGAAAGAGAGGTGCGTGGGCTCCCCTAATCCAAGAATTATGCAAAAATACTAACAAGTACTTACTCTGTAGAACAAATCCACGGAGAAAATAACAAAGTAAAATTTATTTGTTACCTGCGGGAGAGCAGTGGCCAATCATGCTAACCTGCAGTGCTTTAATCACAACTTCTTTGTTTTTCGTCGAAATTGAGTGATTCCAAATCCAAATGAGATCTAACTCATAGGTTTATCTCCAGTAGAAACAGGCTTTAAAGATTCAATGATATGTCCATTTTATTTAGAACAACCTGCATAATAGAGTCATTGTCGATTACCCGGCTTAGACCAACAGTTGATATTTCAAGCGTAACATTTTTGTTTGATGTCAGATTCAAATGATTCAAATTGGAAATGAAAATAGATATATCTATTTATCTCCAATAGAAGCAGGTTTTGAAGATAAGAAGAATTTATACGTCAAATATTGTAAGGAACAGCAGGAAAGACAGAGTTTTAAGAGTGCTGATTTATGATAGACAGTCAGTAATTTGATCATAAATTCCCCATATGATATCAAAAATAAGTGATTCCAATGTCATTGTAAACTATATTCATAGGGGAATCTACCATAGAAACAGGCTTTAAAAATTCATTCATTTAGGCCTCCAAAAACTGACTATCCCAACTCTGTTCTTGAGCTGCCCACTAGACATCTAGTAAATGTTTTGGTTCTAACGTTCTTGTTTCAAATCCAAATTGAGTGATTCAAATTGGGTTGGAAAGTAGACATCAATGTATACTTAGGATAGAAACTAGTTTTAAAAATATTCCCTTTTGGTCTCTCAAAACATGACTGTCCCGACTGTTTTTGCAGAAATTCCATCAAGCCCACAAGCCAAAAAAAATATGATATTCAAGCATTTTTTCAAATTGGTGATAAAAGTGAATATGAGTGTTTGTAGAGCTATTATTTTCATTATAATTCATATACATACACAAATGAATTAAAAAAATTATCACCGATGTTGATTTGCATAGCATGTTGCAACAAAAAACACTAGTTTTACATGGAAAAACAAAATGCATTTATTTATTCCCTTATTTATTTTATTTTCTACACTAACTTATTTTGTTTTGAAAAATGAATATGACTACGTATAGGAGTACTTCCAATGGAACCAATTTCGAAATATGGCTTCATGTATACACATACTCAAATTTGAAAAATGCATATTAGTGAAAATTAGGGTATGAGAAGCCAACTTCCCTTGAAAAAATGGTATCAAAAATTGTTGAAGCATAGAGTGATGTTGCAAGAAAATGATGGAGTGAAACCAATATTCAATGTATCCGTTACTTTCTTGATTTTTCATATCCATCAGATCATGAAGTTCTTGAGCTTTTAAAATGGCTTGTTGATACATACTATAAGAAACCTCATTTTCTTCCATAGCTTCTACAATTTTTGAATTTGAACCATTCTGAATCTCATTGTAATATTTCTCTAATGGCACATGTGAGATAGAATGGGTGGGAAGGGTGGGTAAATTTGGCAGTTAAACATTGTAAGCATGTTGTACTGGTTTATTGTGGTGATGGTGTGGAATTAGTTGAGCAGGAAAATGTGTAAGGAATGGAGCATTGTGATGATGTGGTTGGTTGGGTTGAGTGGATAAATTTGATATGCAAGTAGGATGTTGTGGAAGTGCTGGTGGAGAATATGGAGAATGTGCTTGTGCTACAAGATGAGGGAGAGTAGTCATGCAATCATAAGGTGAACCATGCCAAACTTGTGGATAAGATTGGTGGTTATATTGAAATTGACATGGCCGCCCTAACACATTACTATTCCATAATGGATTATGAAAGTATGAGAATGGAGAAAAAGTGTTTTGAACCATACCTGTAGGCCTTGTTGCAACTTCCCCATCTCTTTGATATGCCACTTCCAAATTAGATAAGGAAGAACAACCATCTATGGTATGCTCCTTTCGGTCATGAGTGAAAAACACTTCATCAAATTCTTGATTTTTATGAACCTGCAAAGCATCCAATTTTGAACTTAGAGAGGTAATAAAATCAACTTTAAAATGTTCAAGTAAATCATTGATTTTAGCACTTATGTCTCCTATTCTTGTAGCAGATTTAGAAAAGAAAGAACAAACATCTCTAGAATTCTTACCAGCCTTGGAGATTCCTCTTTAATACCTTAAGCACAATTCACAAACATCATCATATGATAACTGAAAAATATCACCTTTTCCTATCAGATTTAAGAGTTCTAAAAATTCATCTTTGATTCCTTTGAGTAGGAGTGTTTTTAGGATATCTTTTTCCAAATATTTATGTTTTGATTTTTGAAGGTTGTATTGAAATCGATCTACATAGTCCTCCAAGCTTTCATCTTCCCATTGTATCATACCAAAAATATCTTCATTGGATTTGCAATAGTCTTGGTACTTCTTCAAGAATATGTTCTTCATGTCCTCCCATGATTGGATGCAATTCCCACCTAGGCTCATGAACCATCAGAGAGCTGCTCCTTTTAGAGTAAGAGGAAACACTTTCAATCTTTGATCATTAGTACAATAATCATATCCTATACAAAGTATTTCGAACTCAAATAAGAATGTATCTGGATCTTCATTTGCTAAACCATGAAAATTTAGTAAAGATGGGGGAATTATGTGCATTTTTTTCACTCGTCCTAGATCATTGATAGGAAATTCAAAAGTAAAAATGTGAGCCATTTCTTACCATAATAGAAGATGTTCTTCATGTGTTTCTTCAAGGCTCCTTCTTCAAATGTTCCTATCAATTAGTTAGTGAAATGGGTGGTGCTTACATCACCACTTGAGTGAAATCATGTGATTCGTTTTTAAAAATTTCTATCTTTTTTCTAGTCATTCACACAAAAATTCAAACATCTATTTCTACTCTAAGTTCTTTAACAATTTTGTTGAAAAGCGAAAGGGGGAGCAGGGCTTTTACATGCTCCGTACATAGGTTCCTACCTTCCATTTTTAATACCCAATTCTTTCCTAACAGACACTCATTGGATGCACACTACTCTTTTAAAAATGGCTACACTCTCCCCGGCAACGGTGCCAAAATGTGGAGCGATAAAAATGTGTCCTTTTAACTCCTAATTATCTTCACATTAATTGTCAACCCAGGGACGACTTTTTATTTCAAGAGTGTACTCAGTCTGAGGTGGCTATTTACTCAAGAGTAATGTTTTGCAGTATAGTGCTTGAAATCCAAAAGTAAATGAATGCTTGAAAAAGAAGTCTAACAATAACATAAACTCAAATGCTCTGAAATCCAACTATTCACTCATCAAACATCAATTGAGGATACAATAACAATAACTCATTCCTCTAGAGATTGATGCAATTGAAATCAAACTAGAACAAGACAATCAATCTGGGAACGAGGAAGCAATAACCAATGTTCTCTACAGTTGACAGTCCTACTTTAAAGAAATTAAAAGGAAATAGAAATTGAACTAAAGATGCCATTGAAAGTAAACTAAGAAAACACTTTAAAAGCAAACTATTGCAATTAATCAACAGAAATGAACAACAAAGTAAATGGGCAGCAAACTATAATTAAAGGAATCTGAACAACAAATTCTAATTCATGGAAATCAACAGCAAAGCCAAATTAATAGCAATCTTTACTCTAAGAATAAACCAGACATCACACGGAAATGGAATAGCAGATTAAACCTGAATGTACAACAACCCAAATCAAGCACGCAACACACTTATCATTAAAAGGAATAGTAATATGAGCTTTGATACAATATGCATGAATCACAACTATAAAGTAACAACAATTGTAACGGAACAGCAATCCCAAATAAACAATAGTCACAATTTAGGAATACATCATACAGTTGTACCGATGTAGGAACATATAGCGCGGTTAATCTGTAATCAAATGATAATATGTAAGGAACAACAATGTTATATCAACTATCAAAAGGAATAGCAATGCGATACAAAGTTAAAATGATAACATAGCATTCCTGTTGCAGATAACAATAGTATCCAATCAAGTATATATAACAACGTTGATATGTAAAACAGTAAAGGGCGTCAGATTACTAAACAGATTAAATGAAAGAAATCAAACCACACATGAATCGTAAAGATATAATACAGCAGCAGTGTACTCCACCAGAGGCTGGGCCCTTAGCCGCCAGCGGATGCTGCTGGGCTACTTCAGATGAAAATAATGAACAACTCCTCCCAAATCAGGTATTAATCATTAAATAGTAAAATCATTACAACAGCAGTAGCTTTGAGACTTACAGCTTTAAACAATCCTTTCTTCCTCCTATCCTATCATGAATTATTAATTCTAAATCTCTAATTCTAAATCTTCAATTCCATCATTTTTCCATCCCCAAATCATCCTCATCTCTGATCTTTGTTTTCATTTAAATAGAGAGAGATGAGAGAGAAGTTACAATAAAGATAAGTAAAACATAATTTCTATTACAAAATTAGATTGTTTCCAACCAATTGATCAACAAGAATATATGTTTCCATCCATCTTTCAACAAGATCAAGACGAATTTGGCTTTGCAGCTGAGATTTGGAGGACGACTGCAACAACAAATCTGAGAAAATCATGCTCAAAGAACCCTAAGTTTCTCTCAGTACAAGCCGAACTTGGGCAAGCCATTCTTTAGGAAAGTTAATTGGGTCCGTTCTGGACAAAACCCATGTTCCGGATTTTCCATATTCTGCTTCATTTTCTCAGAATCTCAACCGTAAAACTGTCACTTATTATTCCAGCGCATTTCTGAGGTGACACTTTTAATGATCAATTCTCCAATCTGGAAATTATCTTGAAGGCTAAAAATGGTGAATAATGTTATAACCAATTTATTAAACTTTCATTGATAAAATCATGCATAATCATCAATTAATTAGAAATAAAGGAGAATAAATAGTATTTTTACATAAGAGCATAAATCATTATAAAATGGATTTATATAATAAATTATAATAAATGATATGATAAATAATGGTAGAAATAGGTGGAATAAGCGTTCAAAAGAGACAATAATAATGGTATATTAACGACCCAACAACTATTAATTATTTTGTTTTAAAAATTGTTTATTTTAAGTTATAGTTATAATTATTCGTATAACCCCCCAAAAAAAGTCTATAATATTTGTAAATAACTACTAATTTAAAATAAATTTATTTTATAATTTATTTATTTTAATTATAAGCTAATAAAATATGTCCCTTTGACTTTTTAATAAAAATATAACTAAATATATTTATTATCTCTTAATAATTAATTACACTATTATTTATATATTTTTTTAACTAACTATTAATTGGTTTATTTTAAAAATTATTTATTCGTGGTCCCTTTAACCTTTATATAACTAACTATCAATTTAATATCCATTGGAATTAAAAAAATAGAAGTCATGCCCTTCAACTAACCATTTCCCGGTCAAATTTAGCTGTTAGTCCATATAGTCGTTGCTTGGCCAAGAAATATAGCCATGGGAGGTCCTGCTCAAACTATTTAATAGGCAAGGCTAGATCTGTTTCTTCTACTTGTCCTAATGATGAACCACACTTGTTGGTTCGAAACACGTTGACAAATGAAATTTCATGTGATTTTTGCCGAAAAATTTCTCACAAAACAAAGAAGCAGTCAAGCAAAAGGATAAGGAGCAAGCTCAGCTAGAAAAACCTCCTTCACCTGGTAAGAGCGAAACCTAGTCTTTGCTGTCAAAAATTGAAACTTTAGAAAAAGAAATTAAACAATTGAGGGAACACCTAGCAGTAGGAAAGGCAGAGCCAAGAGCCCCAAGGCTAGATAATTTGGCAAAAGCCATGGACAGGGCCAGAAGGGGAGAAAGCCTAGGCACTTTGTGCATAGCCTATGCTGAGAAATTGGTGGAAGCAAGATTCAAAGTCTATGTAGGAGACACTACCTCGAGGGGGAATCAAACTGAGATCTGGGAAGCTGTTACACTAGATCCTGTCAAGGATGTTGCTACTACACAAAAACTAGCAACTGAGAAAGCAAAATCGATAGAGAATGATCAAACATGGGATACGCAGGAACCTTTGGCTGACATTTTTGTTTCATCAGAACCAACAGTGGAGGGGGAAATTAGCAAAGAGGAGGAAGAGAAAGATAATATCCATGAGCCAACAGTTAATGCAGCTGTTAAAAAAGAACCAGCAGCAGAGATGGAAGCTGGTCTAGAGTAAATTGATGAACAGAAGCCTGTGGATATCACTATTGCCACACAAGAACCAACAGTGAAAATGGAATATGATGAGGAAGGTAAAGAAATTGTGATAAAACCCACTGACAAAGTTGTTGTTACATAAGAACAAGTAGCCGAGGTGGGACAATTTCACCCTCAAGAGGATGTTACACCCTCAATTGATAGTGCGCATGGAAGAACACAGGGTCCTGATGAAGGATGGCGTTTTGAGAAATTGTTGTTATTGGCAGAGCTGCAAAAGTGGAAGAATCTGGTGCTTTCTCTATAGGAGGGAGTGATTCCACTCAGGACACATAAAAGAATGATGGATTCCCTAAGAGAAAGATGGCTAAAAGAAGAATGGGAAAGAGAAGAGGAGGTAAGAAGGCATAAAGAAACTATGAAGAAAAAGGATGAATAGTTGTATCAGCTACATTGGTAGGTCCCCGACCTGACGTTTGACAAGACCAAATTCCATGACCTTTCTCTAAACCTGCTAGCATGTAGGCGGCCATCCCCATCATACCCTGTGTTCCTGTGGGAACATTACTACTTATTTCAGTTAAGGGAAGTTTATGGGAACATGTCCTATATGGGTTCTTTAACCCACACCCTTTTGGAAATTTTTCGTTCCTATGATTTTTATGATCAAAATTCGTTGTGTGATTTGTTCTTTCACAATATGATGTGCGAAAATGTGAGCACGAGGATGGTGTCGAGTGTCCTTTATTTCATGGGAGAGTTACAGTTACGAGCATTCCTCTCATTTATGTGGATTCAAATTGAGTGGCAACTGGCCAAGAAAACAATAGAGGCCAACAAGGAAAATATAGCATTGTGGGTCAAGGCTAAACTAGGAATGGATTACAAACTCTGGTGAGAGTTCAGACAATTCCTAAGCAATCCAAAAACTAGAGATGAATCGACCATTTATAGAAGAAGAATTGTGAGGATCTACCTCAAGTTGTTTGCAAATATCAAGAGCCAAGCGCTAGTCAAATGTCTCAAGTGCAATGAGGCTTGTAGTGTAGAGTTGCAAGAAGGGATCCCCTTTGAGTATAATAACTTTGTGATTGTTGTTACACAGGTATCAGAATATGCTCAAATTGTGTTGACAATGGGGGTGTTCTGGATTGGCCTTAGGTTCGAATTCCCTTTGATATGGTATCCATTGGAGGAGTATCAAACCTATTATTGGTTATGTGATTACGAAGAGGAATCTTGGCCACGTGAATTAATGGTTGATCAAGGATTCAAAGCTCCGAGCAATGATACTACTGGTGCCTACAATTTCATAGATTTCCATTGGGGGCATAGTAGAAGGAAATGAGATTCTGCATGGGGACATGCAGTTTCTTCAGTCAGGGGGAGATGTTGGGTGTGGTTTTTTACGTATTTTTTGCACATTATTTCCCCTATTTTGAACTTTCTGTCCTCTAGCATGTGCCCTTATATGACCAAACACCCTATTTTCTTAAAATTTTAATCCATTTTACTGTCATGTTACTTTGTTATATTTTACCGAATAATATGAAGCTTTATTCCTTTTGTGGCTAATTGGTAGAGCGTTGAAGAAGTATTTGGGGAAGTTCATATTTTTTGGTGTTGGCTCATGAGAACGAAGCTATGAAGTAGATAGGTAGGACGGGTTAGCTGCGGGAAAGGGTATAATGGTATATTGTTACACCCCGAGTGTTGTTATAGGTTGCTGCTACACACTTGCTGCTATTACAGATTGCTACTATTACAGATTGTTGCTACACATTGGATGTTGTTACAGATTGTTGTTACACATTGGATGTTGTTACACTTTGCACAGATCTACCGTCACACCAATAGTGTTGTCGTCAATTATATCGTGTCATCCCGAATCACCATTCGCTCATTGTTGTTGCACCATAGCTGGAAATGTGGGTACTATTTCACATAATAGTTGTCGACAGTAGGGATTATTTATTTTTGAAGCATCAAGACTCCATCAGTTGTAGTTGATGTATATTTATTTAGCAATAGGTTCTAAATTCTTTATTTTTTTATCAGCATGAGAATCAGTATATTCTCATGACTGATCTATTTCTAATTTTCCGGTTGTAATAGTTATAAAGGACTTGACCTTTTATGTATCAAGGGACAACATATAGAAGAGTATTGTTACTCTGTTTCTGTAAGTCTAAATTTATTTTAATATCAATTAGCATGGTGATGTTGTTACTGCTTTCCAACTGATTCGTTAATCACTTTTGTGTTCTTCTTGTGCCATGCTAAGGAGGAAGGGTGCTCCTCTTTGGCAGGGATTGCAGTAATATAGGTAGTGTACATTCTAGTTTAGTTCATTGATTTATGGTTTCTTGTTGTTGTTCTACAAATCATGGATTACATTCGCTACTGTTTCTATTTACCTTATGTTGTTACACTGAGTTAATCAACAAAGTGGTAGTAACTAGCTGGATTAGATGTTAGTTCTTTTGTGGCGCACCCTTACTTTAATAGCTGCAAGTTGTGATTTAATTCCGTAGAGTATTTTTTATATCTACATGCATGGTTTGATTTAGTAATTTAAATCAGTGACATCCTTTACAGTTTTTTGCATTTTCTTCTGCTTAGCTAGAGTGCATTGGCGTAGACAGTGAAAACTCCCTTGAAACAACAGACCTACCCTGTGTTGACAATTAATGTTGCAATGTGAGTCAATTAAGGTTGATTAAAACAACACTACGAAGAGTACTCAATGATTTGATTGTGTTCATTTTCATGATGGATCATCTCAACACCTTGTGCTAATTTAGATTTTAACTCATAAGATGAAGAACTTGAAGATAATGGAGTATCTCTATCACAAGTAGGTGCATTACAAATGGTAGAGCACAAGGGATTGCGATATGAATAGAAAGTTTCAATACAAACATTTTCTTTGGATGGATTAGATTCCAGATCTAAGTTGGTCATATCAACATGTTCTAGGCAATCCAAAAAATTAGATAATGTACCAAGGAATTTGTGATCACGGTCATCATCATGGGAATGATTGTTTCCCAAGGCTATAGATTGATTAAAATAGTTGATTTCATTCACTATTGATATTAGCATATTGACAATCATCCAAGAATGGAAACACATCATATTAACACATAGGATCTTGAAGAAAATAAGAAATATTGAGAGCATCTTCACCTTCATTCTCCTCTACCTGTGTAAATTGACTAGCTTGTACCAGATCGCAGTTTAGACCAACAACGTGAAAATTAAGAGAGTGAGAAAGACTAGCTCGTGGAGTAGATTGATTGAGTGGATCATAGTACAAAGAGTCATGGCATGTACATGATAGAGGATCACAGAAATTTGGATTAAATTGGAGGCTAGAGTTATGAATGATAACATTATGTTGTGGAATGGGGAAGTTAGTCTTCCTCGTGGGTTTCATGAGTCATTCTAGGATTTCATCCATTAAGTCTGAATCATGAGAAATGAGACAAGAATGAGAAGATGGATTTAGAATTTGATTTGCGGATTTTTCAACTTTGTCACCATCACATAGAGGCACCCCCATCCGAACTAAAAAAGGAGGAAAAAGAACAAAAGGAGCAGTAAGTTCCTCATCTTAAATTAGATGTGTCTCACAATTCACATGAGTTGGGGAAGTAGGAAAACTAGGGGATTTAGGCTCACCATATAAAGAGACAAGAACCAAGCGCTCAAACTCATGTTTCAAGGAACATTGATTCATGTCTTCTTCAAAAATTTCAGAACAAAGGTGAAGGAATCGATCAGAAAAATCCTCAACTGATTCATTAGGCTTCATTCGTAAGAGATTGATTCTTTTACAAACATCTTGGTAATTATACCTGTCAAAGGCTTGATGAATCTCCCTGCAAAAATGATGAAGGGAATCGATGAAAGCAGGTGGAAAAGTACGACACCACCAATTACCACGAACTTCAAGGGTGAGGAAGAAAATAACACAAGCAAACTCTTCATCATCAATTTCGTAAGATTCACAAAATTTAAGAAAATAAGAAATGTTCTCGGATATGGATGTTCCGTCCTTAGCATCAAAATTTAATTCGGACAAGTGATCAAGAGGCTCATTGGGAATTGAAATTTGATAAACGGAAAAATTAGAAAAACCCCTCAGGAGTAAGATTTGTGTATGATCCATTTTAGTTAAGAGATTCAAACTAGATACAATGGGCTCAGCTTGTCATATGGCCTACTTTCTAGCACCATTTGTTGATGGTGTTGGGAATCCATGAACCAAGGGGGATCCCTGATATGAAGTACCAATTAGACCTCACACTGTTTGGAATAGGAGCCCCATCCAGTACAATAATCCGGTTGTCATATATCTTAAAGATATGCCTTGGCTCTAATTGTCAACAAAAGAGAGGGATGCAAATGTGCCTTTGCACAACAACATGGTTGTTTGGGGTGATTTTTCAATCACATATATGTCTTAGTTCTTTCACTATCGGAGGAAGGAGAGGTGAGCCTCTAAGAGAGAGGTAGTATTACCACCCTAGTAGAGATACACTTAAACAACAAGAAGTACACGTATGATATTAAGCAGAATAGTCCACATAGATGAGATGGTCATGAAACCAATGTGTAGAGCAAGATATGTCCAATATCCAGTGGAGTAGTCCACAAGGATGCATCAATGTTAAGAAAAATTAAAACATATTCTCAACAAGTTGAGTGAAAAAATAACCGAAATAGCTCAACTAATTTAACACATGTGAAAGCAAGCACGAATCACAAACATTCACAGAATAGTCTTACAAATATCGATAATCCATGCATGAATAATTTGTTGGCCCATAGTGCTTCTGATATTAAGTAAAATTTCTGAGACACATTGATACAATGAACACCACTAGCTCTAGTATTGGAGTGTTGGAGCCACTCCTTGCTCCTTAAGATAACTAGCCTACCTCTTTAATTCCTTGCAGGAGGAGCTAAGGTGAAAAGTCATCTTCTCCTAGAATGATAGTGTATATATAACCAAGGGGTGATTCTTCCACCATGCAAGTCTTTGACTACCCTCATGACTATTCAACTTCCTATGATTTTTCAACTGACATGACTCTTCATATTAATTTTTATCCCTTGGACTTCCACTTTACAATACATTTTTAATGCAATGCATATGATCCACAACAATGATGTGGCATATGACAAGTAATTATACATCTTGACATGAGACTACTGACATGCACTTCTTGATGATGTGGCAATACAAAGGCACCATTTTTGTTTTGTCTTTGATGTATTCTTGAGAACACTTTGTCTTCCATCTCCTCATGGCTTGATGATGCGAATCTTTAATGATCTTAAGTCTTCAGTTGTGGTCACCAGTTAGTGTCCCTTTCCTTTAATTTGAATGATGATCTTGTAACTTCCAATTGCAAAGGTGCATTTCTGCATGCCCCACTTCTGTATCTCCTTATTCATCATCCTATCAACGTGGTGTAAGAAAGTACCTACTTATGAAACTCACTCATGACGATATGACATTAGTCTAAAAATCCATACCCTAAGACCTAGTGACTACACAATTACACAGTTGAAGAATCCAAGGGGTTAGGTATAAGGGATGACCACTATGGAATATTTTTACGTAGTTCTAAGAGAGGAGGGAGACTAGACCACTACGGGACTACGTGCTTCAAGATATTAGGGAGAGAGCTTGATTCTTGTGATTTCACATTGTGTGGTCAAGGTGAGGCTGTTTGAGAGGACTGCACAATTATGGGAGAGAAGGCTCAATCTTAGGTTCAAGGATTAGACAGTGCAGCGGTCCTGGGAGGTAGGACCCACGCACTACGCAATTTCAAGGGTCAAGGTCACTTCTTGAGGACTGGAACTACACAACATTCATTCTAGGTAGGTCGAGTGAGGTCAAGTTAATAGGTCGGGAAGTGCTTCTGAAAATGTTTAAGTGCTCGACCAGTGAGACCGCTATGTGAAGTAATTTTTTACCTGTGTCTTGAAACATTGGATATTTGACGACCTAATAACATAGATCACCCATAACACATAAAAAATATATTTTCTTGCATGCAACCACTCTATGACTGGTTACGACAACTGTGACACTTAAGGTACACTTTGCGATGATTGGGACGATACTTGTGCAACAATTCTCATAACTTTGTGAATGAGTGCGAAAAATGTTTACATCATTATAACAACTCATAATCACAAATATGGGCCCTTGAAACGAGTAGAATAAGCATTTTCGCTTGATGTAACAACCTACATGTGCAAATATGACATTTTTCCTAAGTAGAAAAGAGGACCAAAACACTCCAAAAGATGCATGAAACGAGTCTTAATGTTTGCAACTACATTATACAAGACTAAGGAAGGCTGCAAAAATAAGCATAGGCTAAAATTTTTGGACAATGTTGCATTTGTTACAACAATTGGTGACACACTGGTAGAATCCAACTTCTCTATTTTGGTTAACTCTTCCATGCAGGATCTTGGTTATTCATGGAGTATTTATTCATTATGCAGATTAATATGGCCTTTCCACTTACCCCATGACTAGACATGGACCCCTCTATACCCTAACAATTGAAGATAGCATAAGATTTAGTAGTATCACAATGTTTCGAGTTGGGAAGGGTAGCGTATATCATGAGCTTATTATTTCTAGAGTATAATTTTCCATCTCAAGTGTTGCTCCGCTGCTAACAAGCTTAGATAATACCCTGGCAGAGTCATGTAGGCAAACAAACCTTGTTCCATTGCCAGCGAGATTGGACAGTACCTCAGTAGAGTTGCTTGCTTCACCTCTCTGCGTAGGAATCCTTTCTCTTCTTTTACATTTATTTATTATTTTAGAGAGGGTTATGCATCGACACTTATTCATTTTTGGGTAGAAGGGGGATCATGACTTATTGAGAGGAGAAGAGATCGTTCCCTCAAATAATTATATAAAGACCTCTGATTTAGGTTTGCTCATTTAGATTTTCCCCCTTCTCCTCTTATACTAATTGGATAAGCATGGAAAAATGGAACATAATAACCAGTTGTAGGTATAAGGTTTCCTGGGTAGACACAGGTTCATTATCAGACCAAAACTCTCCGTATGAACTAATCGTATCTTCGTCATAACTTCATTGATGAAAAGACAAATCCAACACAAATAAGATAGGCTAGAGGTTCAGCCAAATGTTGAAATGTCACAAGACTCTTTATACTTCAGCCACACACATACTAAGAAGCCAAGAAAGGTCCAGGAAGAACACTTATTCTCATGATGAAAACAGAGGGAAATAATCAATAAGAAAGAAACAAAAAACAAAGAAAACGAAAGGAACGAAAACACACCACAAGGAATCCAAACCAAAAATCAAGAAAAAGAGACTAAAGCATATCATAATGAAAGGGAAAATGGAGAAAAGACAAGAAGGACAAAAAGGAATAAAACAAGATGGGTATGAGAGAATGAAAACTAATGATACAGATAATCTTACTCCTAACCTAAAAGCTAGTAGGTTGGATCATGTGTAATGAAATTTCTAATGAGGCCATCATAATTGTTCCCAACCTTCATACACAAAGATATGAACAGTTAAAATAAATATAAAGCCATGAGCAATGGAAAAGATAAAAAATTGAACAACTTCCACAAAATTTTGAAGGTCTTTGCTGTGGGCAGAGAGGTGTGTCACAACCACTACTTTCATCCAATTTGTATTCTTAGTTTTTCAATGAATATCATCCTTCAACAAACCTTGGAAGCTTCTCATGGTTATTCTCCATGTGCACCAAACTTCTTAGTAAGAATGATGAAATATTGCAACTTGTTATTTTCGATGGAGCTTTCTAGGTAAGACCATTCCAACCATTCAGCAATGACATCATAAAATTCATGATGGTCCTTTCGAAAAATCCAAAATATTTGACAAGATGAACTTTCAATCATAGGAACACGATTAATATGAGAATATTGTGAGCGAAAATAGATATGAAAATATTTAAAAGGCATGCCAAGATGGTGAGGACTTAACATAACCATCAGTGAAGGCTGAAGTGACTCAACCATTTGGCAAGAATCCAAATAACGAGATGACACATGATGAATACTAAAGGATGTGAAACAAATGTCATTATATGTACTAGAGGGAAATGCCAAAACGAATGAAAGTCATTAAGGATAGAATAATGATTATATAGGCTGATTGAAGCATCAGATTCCTAGTTTGTAATAAACAAGGATGAACCAACTAGAAAAATGTCTGAAATTCTTTGCATAGTAGAATCATCTTCCTCACTTGACAGGTGCTAAAAACAATTTTCTTGTGATTCGTTGCATATTATACTAGCATTATAATCACTAAGAGAAGTGAGCAAGAATGTTTGTATAAAAAAAATACGAAACCAGTCAGGGTAACACAAGTGAAGAAGAATTTGACTAATCAAATAATCCACGCATTCATTGACGCTCAAGAGGATTTTGGGTGTGATGAAGAAAATGATTAGCATCAAAATATTTGCAAGAAGGATGAGGAGGTGATTGTTTTAAAAAGAGTGTGATAGGTATGACTCCCTTGGCCAAAGATAATATTTAGGATAATAAACTTTTCAATTCGATGATTGAGAGATACACATTCTGAACCTGAGTTTTATATAAGACACTTGCATGAAGATAAAACGTATTGAATCTGATCACAAATCGGACCTTCAAAATTTTGAGAGATCATATGAGCAATGCCAACTATATTTGACAAGAAATAATTTACATCGAGTGAAACTATCTGGAAAGAAGAGTTTTGTGAAGAAAACCATATCTAACTTAAGTCAAGGGTCTTAGTAGAGCTACGATATCCTAGTATAACCATCAATGGAATTTGAAGTCTCTCGACTCCCTCGCAATTCTTGGAACTTTCCAAAATTGTAAAATCGCATCATGAAGATTGACCGAAATTGCGCACAGTGTGAGGATAGTTGCTTTTACTAATCTTGATGAGATCACTATTTACTAGGTGGGAACCATATCTATCATTAAATTGATCATATTTTCCAACTTGAACAACTATATTACTCAAGTTAAAACATTCATACGATCGCAAATCTGAAGATATATGAAACAGGAAAATGTCATGAGAAATATGGTTTGGGGAGTTGTCTTCATCCAAGAGAAAAGATATTGAGTGATGGGAAGTGTACTCAGTGATTTGATTGTGTTCACTTTCATCATGTATCATCTCACCACCTTGTTTAATTTAGAATTTAACTCATCGGATGAATAACTTGAAGAGCATGGAGTATCTTTCTCGTAAGCAAGTGCATTACAAACGGTAGAGTAGAAGGGATTGTGAGATGACATGGAAGTTTAGATATAGAAATTTTCTTTGGCTAATTTTGTCATACCAACATGTTCTAGGGGATCCAAATGAGACGTCACATCATTTGGGATAGGATCCCCATCCAATACAATGGCCCAATTGGGATATATCTTAAAGATATGACTTGGCTTTAACTGTTAGTAAAAGAGAGGGATGCAAATGTTCCTTTGAACAGTAAGGGGGTTGTGTCCAGTGAGTGTTCAATCACATATATGTCTTATTTCTTTCATTGTGGGAGAAAGGAGATATGAGCCTCTAAGAGATAGGTATTAGTACCACCCTAGTAAGGAGACACTTAAACAAAAAGTACCCATATGACATCAAGCAGAATAGTCCACATAGAAGAGACGGTCATGAAACTAATGTGTAAACAAGGATCTGAGGAATATCTAGTGCAGTAGTCCACAATGCTGCGACAACGTTAACAACAATTAGAACACATTCTCAATAGGATGAGTGCCAAAATAACCAAAATAATTCAACTACTTTAACACATGTGAAAGCAAACATGAATTACAAACATTCACAGAGTAGTCTTACAAATATCCATAATCCATGCATGAAGAATGTGTTGACCAAGAGGGCTTATGATATTAAGTAAAATGTTTTAGACACATTCATACAATGCACACCACTAGCCCAGTAGTGGAGTGTTCGAGCCACTCCTTGCTCCTCAAAAGAACTAGCCTATCTCTCTAATGCCTTGAGGAAGGAGCCAAGGTGAAAAGTCCTTTTCTCATACAATGAGGGTGTATATATAACCAAGGGGTCATGCTTCCCCCTTGTGGCTCTTTGACTACCCTCATGACTATTCAACTTCCTATGACTTTTCAACTTACATGACTCTTCATATTGATGTGTGTCCCTTGGACTTCCATTTACAATTGATTTAGATTTAAATGGGAACTCAAAAAATTACATAGATAACCATAAACACAGAGATGCAGTGGAAAGAATACTTTATTTCATTTTTGTAAAATACTGAAAATATTCTTACAAACGGAAACATAAATAAACTAGCTGGGCAATGGTAGCTTATCTCTGAGAAGAGATGTGGTGGCTACATGCCTCTGAAATGTGTTACAATGAGGCTCAAAGGCCTATTTATTATTGAGAAATAATGGAAAACCCTAAACATCCAAAAACCTATCACTAGAAGATGAAACACCAAATTGTGGGCCCCATTTGGGTAAATTGGAACATCAACTTCTCGGGGTCGTAACTTTGGCATACGATCTCCGTTTGAGGCGAACAATATCTTGTTAGAAAGATCTATATGAGAAATACAACTTTGGGAAGAGCAACATCAGTCCATGGACCCATGTTTCTCCCAGGTTTCCCAAAAAATGGTTTAGGGACTTAAAACGGCTCCAGAAGTTTAGGACCTGAAAAACTACTAAAAATAGTAAACTATGCTACAATTAAGGGAACTAAAAAGATAAAAGAAAAAATGGTGGGAGTCCAAGTGGACTTGGTAGGTGGCCACCAATATCCACCTAGATCATTCCTCCCCCTTAGGAATTAATGGTCCCCATTGCGTTGAGTTCCTCCATGAGATGAGAAAACTTCTGCTGAACTTGGTACCTAGTGAAGGAGTTGGCCTGCTTTGACAACTCGATAAGGTTGGATATTCTGTTGGCAAGTGTGCTTGATCTATGTGTCCACGATCCAATCCATTCCAGCTTGTCCCATGCAATCTGGATTTAACTCTATGGTTGTGAGTTGTTTTGCAATGTGGATGTGTCTAGTAATGGTGGAAATTACGGACGAAGGCGGTTCACATTGAACATTGGGTGCAGGCCAAGAAATGGGGGAATGATGAGCTCAAATGCATTATCTCCCGAAGCCTTGGTAATGGTGTAAGAACCATATCAGAGTGGTATGAGTTTCCAATAGGCTCTGGTAAGGCGTTCCTTTTGCAAATGCAACCAGACTTTGTCGCCCACCTGAAACTTGTGTGGCACCCGATGTTGATCATGTTGATGCTTGTACTTGGCATTTGATTTCTCTAGAATTTCATGGAACTGCTAGCCAATATGTTGGATATGCTCATTGATTTTGTTTTCCTTATCTGTTTCGTATTGGGCCTGAGCCGAATCTACGTGAGTAGTTGCAAATGGCATGGCCACATAAATGGGACATAGTGGCTAGAATCCAAATCCCACCTAAAAAGGGTTGTGGCCAATCAAGCTGTGAAGATCCTAGTTGTAGTTGTACTGAACATAGGGGAGGCTCTCATCCCATTTGCGTGGATTTCTTGAGTTGTAAATGCACAGAATGTGTACAATCATCCTATTGAAAACCTCTATATGGCCATTAGTTTGAGGATGGAAGGCTATGGACTTAGTGAGTTTGGTGTCCACCATCGACCAGAGACTATACCAAAATGCACTGAGGAACCTGCTGTCCTGATATGATGTGATAGACTGTGAGATCCTAAAGTGTACCCACACTTGTTCAAAGAAGAGTTTAGCAGTGGCTTCTGCTATGATATTCTTCTTGCAAGCTTCCATAATGGCCATCTTCGAGAACCTGTCAATGACCACAAAAACACAGTCGTTTCCATGCTTAGTGGAAGGAAGCCTGACATGTAATCCATGGAGATGGATTCCCAAGGTTGACAAGGGGTAGGAAATGTAGTATAGAGGCCTTGGTTCTTGATGGTCAGTTTGGAAATGGCGCAGGAAGTACATGATCTAATGTACTTTCCGACATCATGTAGAAGATTTGACCAATAGAAATGCTTCTGCAATACTGCCACCATTTTTTCAACCCCAAAATGCCCAGCAACCCAACTGTAGTGTGCTTCCCAAATCATCTTTGCATGCTCACTTGAAAGGAACACAAAGGTGACCTATATGGTATAACAGAGCATCCTGGAGGTGAAAATCTGGAACATGGTGACCCTCCAAGAGTGTTTGATATGTGTGGCCAAATTCTAGGTTGCTTTTGTAGAGAAGTGGCTAATTAGAAGTCTCATGCCCACAAGAGTTGAGCACGGTGGTTAACACCATGATCGGTGGTCAACTAAGG
Organism: Pinus tabuliformis; assembly: GCA_031772625.1. Lineage (NCBI taxonomy): Eukaryota > Viridiplantae > Streptophyta > Pinopsida > Pinales > Pinaceae > Pinus > Pinus tabuliformis. Next base: position 1,607,683,160 of record CM062818.1, read on the forward strand.
CAATCTGCAACATTATTGGCACTGCCCTTCCTATACTTAATATTCAAATGGAATTGTTGCAGTTATGTGGACCACTTCTGATGGTGATCATTCTACAAATTCCCTTGGGTTTGTATGAACTGCAGGGGTTGGTGATCTGTGTGGATGACTGTTTTCTTCCCCAAAATGTCATTCTTCCATTGTCGGCAGGTCTAAATAATGGAATACATTTATTTGTCATAAGTGGGATACTTCTGGACTGTGTCTAAAAGTGTCTCATTGTGATACGCCACTGGATGCCCATGTTGAGTAAGGACTGCCCTAATAGCATAGTCAAATACATTTGTCTCAACCTCAACTTCTTGTTGCAAGTCTCGCAATGTGAGAATTGGTGCCGAGTGGAGGCGATATTTCAATTATGTGAATGCCTTCTGTTGATATTCAGACCAAAAGAATTTTTCTTTCACTCCTCCCTTAGTGGCTTGACTCAAGGGCCAAGTGATATGAGAAAATCCCAACACGAACCTGCGGTAGAAGTTGGCAAGACCTAGATAGTTGTGGAGCTCTGTCAAAGTGGTTGGAAATGGCCAATATTGAATGAATTGGACCTTGGTTGGATTCACATGCACCCCCTGTTCATAGATAATGTATCCCAGATACTAAACCTGCGTCATGCCAAAAATGTATTTCTCCAAATTAGCACATAACTTGTGTTGTTGCAGTGTTTGGAGAACCTATCGGATGTGGTGGAGGTGCTCTTCCCAACTCTAGCTGAAGATCAGGATCTCATCCAAGTATACCACTACAAATATGGATGCAATATGTCATTCATTAACCTCATGAAGGTTGCAGGAGCATTCGTCAATCTGAAAGGCATAACCAACCATTCGAAAAGGCCCTCCTTCACTTTGAAGGCAGTCTTCCACACATTGGAGGGTTAGATTGGTACTTGGTGATATCCTAACCTCAAATCGATCTTGCTGAAATATTTTTCCCCCTTAATTTGGTCCAGGAGGTCATCAATCCGTGGAATCGGGTACCTATTATGGACAGTGATCTTGTTTAGCAACCGATAGTAAATACATAGTCTCCAAGTCCCATCCTTCTTTTGTACCAACACGATCAAGCTCCCACAGGGCGATGAACTCTAACGGATGTGACCTTTATGTAGTAGCTCATGAATCTGCCTCTTGATTTCATCATTCTCCAAAACAGAGCACTAATAGATTGGTCCATTAGGCAGTGGCACACCTGGGGTCAAATCGATGGAGTGCTTGACCTGATAGTGCAGACGAACCCCTATGTGGAAGGTGAAGATGTCCTCATACTCCTCCGCAACGTTTTCCATCTGTAGTTTCCATGCAGAGGGGCCCTATCTGGAGGTTGTGGCCACCATCTTATTCTTTTCTTGAGGGGGTATCATCAAGAAAACAAATTTCCCAGTTTTGGAAAGGATCTTACTGCATTCTATTGTAGTAACCAAAGACATGGCGATAGGCGGTGCTACTATTAGCATCTTGTACAACTTATTTCCTAAAGTAACAATAATAGCACAGGGCCTTGATTCATACACAACATGTCACTTCCACAAGTGTGGTTGTCCTAATAATACATCACAAACTTCAAGGGGAGTAGTGTCACATAATACCTCATTGGTGAAGGGCTTGATGTTGTATTGAAGGTGACACTTCTGGTTCACATCAAGATCCAATCCTTGGTGAAGCCACCAGATGGTGTATGGTTGTGGATGTGTTGTACTAAGTAAGCCCAGTCGCATCATGACCTCTACCGAAATGAGGTTATTTTGGCTCCTGCTGTCAACAATGAACTATAGCGGGGAGCCCTTTACCCACATTTGGGAGTGGAAGAGACACTCCTCCTCTGGATCTTCGGGTTCCTCCTTCTATATCTAAGTGGTGGAAATAGTGGCGTTGGGCTCTGCATCGATAATCTGCTTCCTTTTTTCATTCCCATTGTAAGGTTCTAACTCACAGTCGGAACATGCATCTGATTTTGAAACCTTTAGCTTGGACACCAGTGACTGCTTGGTCCGACACTCACTTGTGTTGTGAGTGGAGCTCTTATGGAACTCACACCACTTTCTCGTGTACTTTTTCAGCTTCGCGACACTATTCTTTGCCTACAAATTTGGTAGGTTTTCTTGGGCCACCTTGGCTTGGCTTTGTCCTTTGTTCTATGGTTTATGGGAACCTTTCCCTTTCTTTGGATTCACAGTTTCAAAGTCTCGCTTCTTCTGTTTAAACTTTTTCTTGACCTTGACGGCATATCGGTATATCATGCTCAGCGAGGAGATGTTCAGGAATTTTGTTTCTTCCTGGATGTACTTGTGCAGGAAGTTGCAGTATTTAAGTACCAAATGCTACTTCGAATCCTTGATACCCAAATTTGTGCGAAGGGTATGGAAAATATTGGTAAAATCTTGCACGTCTTGGTCCCTTCCCTACCACACCGTGGTCCACATTATGTATTGATCCTCATAGCTTCCGACATGGTAGTACTGCTCCTTAATGGCATCCTAGAATGAATTCCAAGTGGGTGCAGCTGAAAATAGTGAGCCTGTAATTTCATCCTTTTTCTCACAGTAGGTTTCCCACCAATCTGTGACATGGGAGGCTGCTTTGAGAAGATCGAAAATAATATTCTCCCGACTGGAAAAATCATGAACAGAAAAATAAGCCTCTAGCAAATTTAACCATTTGTCAACGACATCTACGTCTATCTAATCCTCAAATATGGAGATTTCAAAATTAACTTGTACCTTAAATAGTGTGGTGTTTCCATAGTAGCTGTTGGAAGTCGATGCGTCATCCCTGGGTAGCGCTGAAGGATCTAGGCAAAGTTGTCCGTCATCGCGTTCCTTTGTCATTTGAGGGCTTCTTCGACCAAGATTTTGATAGGATCTCCTATCCCCTCATATTTCTTTTCATCTACCATGGGAGGCCATCGAGATTTGGGAGGCTAGTCTTGCAAAGGTTCGACCAATTTAAGCCCTAACTCCTTATATCCCGACCTCATTGGGGACATGTAAAGAAATACATAGAAAAAGCAGACCACTCTGATACTAGTGATCTGGATTTAAATAGGAACATAGAAAATTATAGAGATAACCAAAAACAAAGAGATGCAATGGAAATAATACTTTATTTCATTAGTGTAATATACTGAAAATATGCTTACAAACAGAAATGGAAATAAACTAGCTAGGGTAATGGTAGCTTATCTCTAAGAAGAGATGTGGTGGCTACATGCCTCTGAAATGTGTTAAAATGAGGCTTCAATGCCTATTTATTGTTGAGAAATAATGGAAAACACTAAACGTCCAAAAGCCTAACCCTAGAAAATGAAACGCCAAACCATGGGCCCCGTTTGGGTAAATTGGTACATCAACTTCTTAGGATTGTAGCTTTGGCATATGATATCTGTTTGATATGCACAATATCTCGTTAGAAATATCTATCCGAGGACTACTACTTTGGGAAGAGAAACATTAATCGGCGGACCCATGTTGCTCCTAGTTTTCCAAAAAAATGTAGTTTAGGGTCTCAAAATGGCTCCAGAAGTTTAAGACCCGAAAAACTGCTAAAATAGTAAATTGTGCTACAATTAAGGGAACTGAAAAAGTTGAAATAAACAATCATGGGGGTCCAAATGGACTTCACGGGTGGCCACCAATATCTAGCTAGATCAACAATAAATTTTGGATACTATATATATGATCCACAATGATGATGAGGCATATGAAAACTCATGAAGCAACTTGATATTAAACTGCTAACATGGACTGCTTTATGATGTGGCAATGTCAAGCCACTACTACTGTTGTGTCTTTGATGTCTTCTTGAGAACAATTTGTCTTCCACCTCCTCATGGCTTGATGATGAGTGTCCTTAATGATCTAAGTCTTGAGTTGTGGTCAGTAGTTAGTGTCCCTTTGCTTTACTTTGAAAGATGAGTTTGCATGTTCTAGCTACAAAGATGTCTTTCTGCATGCTCCCCTTATGCATATCCTTCATCATCATCCTTTCATGGTGTAAGAAAGTACTTGCATCTGCAACTCACTCATGATGAGATGACATAAATTTGAAAACCCCCACCGTAAGATAGAGGATTTGGATTCATGAACTAGGATGGGATTGGGTAAGAGATCATGAGAGAAGACCTAGTGACTATGGAATTATGCAGTTCAAGTAGCCAAGGGTCAGGCTTGATCACTGAAACTGTGCAGTGTGTAACTCAGGCGAGACTGAGTGAAAAAATTGCTCATTTCCCATAGAGGGAAAAATCTCTGTAGTTCCCACTAAGGGAGAAATTTTTACGATGCCCAACGAGGGAAACATTTGTGCATTTCCTACTAAGGGAAAAAATAAAATTAGTCCCCACTGAGCGAAAAATTTTCACAGTCCCCACTGAGTTAAAAAATTATGTTATTCAAGCAGGAAGTGGAGGCTGCATGATGGGGACCTGGGAGTAAAAACTATGTAGTTTTGGGAGGAAAGGGGGACTGGGAAATTATGTAACTAAGAAATTAAGAGGCTTAGGGAGAGATATTGATTCTTGTGACTATGCAATGCCCAATTCAAGTCGGGCTGAGGCATAGTGTCTTCACAGTTTTGACATCCAATGGGTCGAGATGAAGGGATGACCATCACGGGAGATTTCTGCTAAGTTCTGAGAGAGAAGGGAGGCTAGGCCTCTATGGGACTACACAGTTCAAGAGCTTAGGGAGAGAGATTGATGCTTTTTATTACGTAGTGTGTAGTCAAGGCTAGCATGTTTGAGAGGATTGTGTAACTATGGGAGGGAAGGCTAGGTATTAGGCTCAGGGATTGTGCAGTGTGCTAGTAATGGGAGGAAAGAATTGTGCACTACGCAGTTTCAAGGGTTAAGGTCAGCTCTTGTGGATTGAAACTATGCAATGTAAAGTCTAGGTAGGCAAGTTGAGGTAAAGTTGATGGGCCAGGAATTCTTTCTAGAAAAGGTTAAGTGCTAGACGAGTGAGACTGATGTGTGAAGTGGTAAGGCTTCGATTGTGTCCTCAACTTAGAATACTTGACGAGCTAACAAGATAGATCATCCATAACACATAAAAAATACATTTGTATCTGCACGACCACTCTATGACTAGTTACAACAAGTGTGACACTTAAGGTACACTATGCGATGACTGTGACAACACTTGTGCAACAATGATCATAACATTGTGAATGAGTGTGACAGGTGTTTATATGGTTAGAGAAATTCATAAACACAAAGATGGACCCTTGAAACAACTAGAATAATATTTTCCACTTGATGTGACAACCTACATGCAAAAAGACGACCTTTTTCCTAAGTAGAAAAAAAGACCAAAAAACTCCAAAAGACACATGAAATGAGTCTTAGTGTTTGCAACCACACTATACAAGAGTAAGGAAGGCTCTGAAAATAAGCATAAGCAAAAAAATTTGGAGGGTTCTGTAGCCACTATAACAAATACCCTGTGTATTATGTTGATTCTTGATATTGTTATAGACATTTTTGTGCCTCGCAACATGGAGCATGAAATGTCAATAATTACAGGGATCCTCAGTCCCTAAACATGTTGTTCTTACCCCTAGAAGAACAAGGTCAGCAAACCACAGCACTTCCCATCAGTTCTCCACCTGAAAACACTCAAAAACAGGCTATTTTTGGATCATGTCAGCTGCTCCACTGAGCATCTGCGCTGGAATGCAACTGCTCCTCCTTGTACCTGCGCTGAAAGTCAAATCTAATGAAGGCTACCTGCACTGGGCGAGATTGGCCAAGTGGCACAGTCATTCTGCAAGGTGTCAATTGCCCAGGAAGCTTCCAAACTGACACTTGGTTCAAGGGATTCGCCCTGTGATGAGTAAGAGGTACTTGATCTCCATGTGTAAGCAAGGATCTCCAAGTGGACTCAAGAACTGAAGTTTAACTGAAGAGGGAGAGGACACAAGGCAGCTTTATGTCAGTCTCAAGCTGACTCATCCTTTCTTCTTCTCTCCTATATATAGAGCTCTTCTATGAGGTCTAAGGAGGCTGGAATTTTGTGCAAAGCAAGGAAGTGCTGTTGGTTTACAGTTAGAGCTATTGGGTGATTGCTTTTATAGAGGTGAAGAGGAGATTTCTTGCTGCTGGGGAGGTGCTGCTGGATTGGAGCCATTGATGGTTGTAACCTTCTCAGAACCCTTTTACTTCTATCAATAAAGCTTTGAATGTTCTCCTATATACTTGTATTGCATTGATGTATTGTATTTACTTGTATATCTGATTCACTCTAATCCATGCATCAGTTATGAGTACATGTTTCTTGTAGTTTTCCCTCTCTTGTTTGTGCAGGATCTTGGTGTAGCTGGACCGGCAAAGGGAGCAAGGAGCTGGGAACAAGAGACAAAGAGAAAGGACAGGATCGACAAAAGCGAAAGACACCGGTTGGTCAATCTTTTCTTCCTTCTCTGTACTTTCATAAAGGAAAATATCAAAGCTTTACTTTCAGTTGTTGCTAAGGACTGTCACCCTTAGAGTAGGGATAGGGTCATCCGAGTCGGATACTTTTCCCCACAACAAACTGGCGACTCCGCTGGGGAGCCTAGTATCTTGTTGGTGTTTGTAGTATCTTTGCTATTCATTTCCTGAACCAAAGAGTACCAAATCGAAAAGCTTTTGACTATATCAAAAGCGAAGTAGAGGGGCTGCTACTCTTGCTCATTTTCTGAGCAGATTCATGATTTGAAGAGCTGATCTACAAAAGACTCTTGTACTCTTTGTGATAGCTTTTCATCCTCTTGATCATCCCTTAGCTTGTACTTGACCTATAGCTTTTTATTTCAGCAAAAACAGTGAATTTTTGAGCTTTTTATGACCCGGAAATCCTTGTAAACGCAACTCTCGTGTCTCAGTGCAGGCTGTCCACAGGCAGTCTGCATTCCAGCGCAGGTACTCCTTTCGGGAACTGCGCTGAGAGTCAATTTGACAGACCAGAGCCTGCGCTGATCCAGTTAGGCTATGTCCTCCTGAGGATTCCCACTGTGTCTGAGCCCTGTTTTCACTATTATTTTGCTGCTGATTGCTTGTCATTGTACTTGCTGTAAACCAACTTTCCTTGACATTATTCCGCCTCAGTTGTGTGATGAAACTGTGATTGTTCTTTCAGTATTTCTTGTTTCAGTTACAGTTTCCCATTGTGAAAAGCGAACCAGTATAGCTGTGGCCTCTTAGATCCTGAACTGTAAAAGTGTCTTTGTGATCTTAAGAGCTAGTTTTATTACTGTTCATGGCTGTTTGAGTTTGTTTGTTTTTTATCTTATGGTTTGAATTCATATATTTTTAGTGTCAAAACAAGTGCTTGTAAGGCGTCTTTTCATTTTAGACAAAACTTGTTTGTTTACGCTTCAAATTGAATTCGAAAATTATACAACAGTTTCCTTTTGTCTACATCAACATTAAGGGAAAAGAAAAGAAATACATGCATCTTGCATTTGCATTTTGATAAGTTTGCGTGATTGATCTAGGAGAAAGTGCATTAGTTTGTGCTTTGTGCTCTGTGTGGAAAGATAGTGTTTTTCTCTCCCCTCAGTAGTTAGGATTTTCAAAGCTAAAAAGATTGTAAAGCTTGCTTATCATTTTAGCTGCATTTAGGAAGTTGTACCAACACATCTCGTGGTGATCCTGAAAGACAAACTGCTAAACAAGATCAACTTAAAATATATTGAATGAATCTAAAAACGCTTTGTAACATAACGCTCACAATAGAGGTCTAGGTAGAGACGTGTTCCGGCGTCGTTAAACGTAGTGACTGTCGATCTCTACGAAGGTGGGTGATTCCTCCTGAGGGACGATAGCACTAATACGGACTTGTGCTCCCGCGTACCGTCGCGTATATTGGGAGACCCCTATAGGCATTTATCCTTTATCCTTAGGAAGCTGTGTCGGCCGCCCTACTGATCGCGATGCAGTGAACACAGCATTCACGAAGATCGACCACCTGTACCGTAAAACGTATTCTGTGGTTTCGCGAAAGGTTTGGCACACCCTCTGCCTAGATCTCCAGAGCAGTTTCTTTTGGCCCTTTTCAAACTCTATAACTGAAAAGGTCCAGCCGAGCATTTGTCACTTCGGGCTCGTTAATACATCGAAGGCGACTAGATTCATCTTTAGCTTTTTCTCGACTCTTAAAACATGAAAAAGCAAAGTTGTGTCTAAAAGCGTCTAATAAAATTCATTCAATACGGAAACATAATTCCCCTATTTGTATTTTAGTTGATCAAGTAATCCGCAACCGTGGAGGAAAGTCAATTAAAACTCCGTCATTCGAGGAGACTCGTGAGTCAACCATCTTTGTCTCCGGAATCGAGAGTAGTACGGACAAAGAGGACTCGCTTGACCGGGTCAAAATCTCCCATTAAAGTTAGAACAACAGTTCCGACAACATCTGAGATTCTGGTCACTCCTAATATTTCTGGAATCCCTGCCTCTATTGAAGAAGTTCAACAGCAACAGAGGGACAGTTGTACTGATCCCAGTCTGAGGACAAGTACTTGCATAACTGAACCAGTTCCATCTGAAACCGGTCCACAAAGTCTTGTTGCTCAAACAATTGTCGCTGTCGAAGCAACCCCTTCTTCGGCACCAGAAATCTTTTACGGACCTGACGGTCTTCCTCTTCCTCCTGGTCTGATTGCAATAGAGGAAATCGTAGAGGACCAGCAAGCAAATACTCCAACTCATTTTGGAGTAGGCGCCACTCTTTTTCCTTCTGCATCAGAAGTTTGTCCATCGCCACAGGAAGTTCCTGTAGAATCGTTAGGCAGTTTATTGGATAGACTTAAAATGTCTGAGCAACCGTCGACATCTAGGACTGTGCCAAATGACACAGCGACAGCAGAAGCTCCTGCTGTCAATCCAACGATGTTTGCCGGCATACCAGCCGTCCCGACTAGCTCTCATCAGCTAGAAGGAGTCCACCCAGGGACTATTACGACAACTTGGTCTGTTCCAGTTTGTTCTTCCGGTATAATACCCGGTAATTCTTATGTTGAAACTAGACAAATTGATCCCTTTGGAAATCAGTTTGGGCCATCCAGTCCTCAAAGGCAATCTATACCCTTGAGTTCCGGATTGTTACCGTATGGGGGGCAATATGCCCTTTCACTTCCCCTTCCGGGGGGATACCCATACGGCAGTTTTCAACAACATTCAGGTTTGACTGAAGTAACGACGAATGGTTGGGTACCTATGTTACCCCAACAACCAAGAGTTGTATATTCCATGCAACAATGTGTACCTATGTCTAGTATCCCGACGACGCCAGCAATTGTAACCGTGTCGCAAGTTCAATCGATGCCTGTTGTATGTCAACCCCAAGTTGTAATGCAACAGCCCATTGACCCTGCAACACAACCACAATCGCCAACTACCGGGACGACACAGATACAAACGGGAACCATAACCCCGCATCTTGGTCCGTCGGTTAGTGTCGCACAGCAAAACATGGCTTCACAACCATGGATGGTGCAATACCAACAACCTCAGTTTCAACAGGTATACCAGGGATCTGAGCAGCAGATCTTTGCGAATAGTGGGCAACCCTATATTCAGAACGGGTTAAATCAACCACTTTACAGTGGCCAAGCCCACCAGCCGTATCAATCATATCAACATCAGTTGCATTATGCTGGTATGCAAAGGCCTACTGCTCAGGCGATTCCATCGTATCCTGGGTACGCCTCGCCAAACCTGAATCAGTAGTTGCCATTCGTGGCGACCCTAGAATTACCAGATTTACATCGATTAACGAACGATCCAATCGCCTATGCCCATTGGTGGCCAGCGATTCCTCACAAACTTCCTTCGGACATTCCTACATTCAATGGAAATCCTGGCGAAGACCCGTCAAATCATGTGATGACATTCCATCTATGGTGTTCGTCGAATACCTTGAATGATGATTCGATAAGGCTTCGCCTTTTCCAAAGGACATTGACTGGTCCGGCGGCTAAATGGTATATTGAATTACCTAGAGCCTCTTTCGACAATTTTAGTTCCCTAGCCACGACTTTCTTAACACACTTTCAGTTACCTATAAGGTACGAAACTAGAACAGAGATCTTGACCAATTTCAAGCAGACAACGGCCACACATATATCAGATCATATACATGAGTGGCGTCGTCGTCGCAGAATGGTAAAGACCTATGTTCCAGATCAGCTATTGGCTGAGTGGTTTATAAAGTCGCTTCTTCCTGCTATAACAGAAGATGTGGCCAAGGGAGGCGTCGTAACAGAGGAGCAGGTTATTGCTCGTGCTCAATATTTGGACTTAGTATATACTCAGTCGGGCACGCTCTATGATAAGATACCTGACACCCCCAGACCGGAATTTTCGATCCCTCCTCCTCCCGGATCAAATAGTGACTCTCATGCCGGTGATGGCGTGATTGGAACTGCAAATGCTAAGTCGACAAGGGATTCAAATAAGAAAGCCCGTAAGACTTCGAATCAAAAAGCAAATCAAGAGATTCTTGCTTCGGAGGTAAATGCTGTATCTACGGATAAAGGCAAAAACTCCAATCAACCAGGAAGCAAGAAGAAACAAAACAAAGGGAAGAAGAAACAGGGCGAGTCATCCCCTCAGAAAACTTCTTCAGGCTCTCCAGGAAAGAGGAAACCACCCCCGTCAGGGTGTCAGATATGTGAAGAGGATCATTGGACGAAAGATTGTCCATTCAAAGCTGAGTTTAAAAAATTCGTAAAGAATTCGCAAACCCGAGCTGTGTTAAATGATCCGTTTCCAAATCCATGTCAAAATCTGGTTGATAGTAGGGATGCTTCTAGATGCGAAGTACTAATGTTGTCGACTTCTAAGCAACAAGACGATGCTTTGATTTCGACAAGAAGAAAAGATTGTGAGGATCCGCAGTCATCGAACAGCAAAGGGAATGATCAACCAAGCAGTTCGACGACAACTTCGGCAGAAGTTGTGCAACCTCACATCATGGGAAGCATTCCAATAATCCATGGGAACAATTGTTCTCTCCAAAATATCGGATTCATCTTCCTAAAGAACCCTCCATTGATGGGTACTTTCGCCTTACCGCCTCCAAGTAATCTGGCAGAAATGGCTACAGTGGAGTATGAAACTTTCTGTTTCTAATGGATCTAAAGTTTCGAGGATAGTTCCTATCTCAGGTCAACCTCGTTAAAAAATGAAATAAGGATAGTTCTTTACTGTGTCAACCTTGTTAAAAAATGAAATGACCCTATAAAGACTAGGGGGCATGTGCCTCCGTTGCATTATTATGCTGGGGGCATATCGAGCAGTTTTAGCGCATAGTTCATGCTCGTTAAAAAATAAACGCAAGATCCGAGCAGTTTTAGCACATAGTTCATGCTCGTTAAAAAATAAACATAAGTTTATGAGCAAGCTTCCCTTCAGAGTTCAAGCTCATTCAGAAAAAATGAACCGGTAAATAACTTTTTGAGATCGTAAATTCATCAGCCATAAAAGCCTTGGTCGTGTTTGTGCACCGTCACCTCCACCGTCATTTGGCCGATCATTCACTTCCATTTGTGTGTTTACCCATTTTGAGGAACATCTGCGAAGAGTGATTTCACCTAGCCATCCTTGTGACACTGCCGTGATTGGAAAATTCCAATTTGTACCTGGAATCTGCTGCTATCCCTGTTTATCACTCGTTCCTCAAAAGACGAGTCTTCTTTGAGCTCTTTTCACTGACTCGTAAAATATGAAAAGTTTGCCGAGTTTTGGCCTTCCAGCTCGTTAAACGACCGGAACGCTATCCCTCCTCTAGATTTTAATCTTTTTGGACCTGAGGGATTATTGCACAAAAAGATCGAGCGCTTGTTTTGTTCGGCTCATTAAAGCAATCGAAAACTCATCCCTTCTGTATTGTTTTATACTTTTTCGGACTTAAGGGATTAGATGACGAAAAAGGAATTATGGAGTTAACTTTCTGTACCTTTTCAGACTCTCTAAAGATGAAAAGGACCGAGTTTTCTTTGTCGTTAGACTCGTTAAAATGATTAAATAGCGACAAACTTGTCTTTAGACGAGAACGAGTTTCCCTATCGCTAAGCTCGTTAAATCATAGCGATGGGCTTGCTTGAAGGGCAAGTTATAGAACAAGCATATGTTATCCTCCTCAAGCTTGACAAAAATAAAGAGGTACTGGTCAGAAATGACTGGGGAAAAATTGGGAGAACATCAAAGCTTAATGGTAGCAAGTCGCTCTTGAACATGACACTTTTCTTCCGTACCACATCGGGTTGGGTTGTTTCATTCACCGGTCTCATCACCATGGTCCTCGCCAAACCATCCACATTTGGGGTAATGCTACCGATCCATCGCATCAGTGTCGTTATATGTTCAAGAGAGGTCATTCTGAAAGTGTCAACCGTGTCCCATCCACTGCCATACATTATCCTTCATCCATTCATGATCGCCACCCTGAATCATATGTCACAGTTTGTTTTCACCTCCACTAAAATCATTAGCTCCGTTCCGTGTCATTGATGTGGGATTCATTAAGGCCCTCCTTTGACGGATCGCTTCTTGTCGACTTCGGCTCATTATCCAAGAAGTTGATCTAGGAACAACCCCATCAGTACTTTGAAGCTTGCATGCCTCAATGGAAAGTTTCTCACTTCCGGCGACAGGTATACATCAATGACCTTCGACCAGGAGATTTTGCGTGGCGTTCGACGCCAAGTCCTTTATTCACGCCACGTGAATTGTACTGCGGTACCTTGAGGGTCATTATCATTATCGGTGATTCCTCTCGCGCTTGTTAACGGTTTTCATTATTGACCGGTAATCAAGCGATGTCTTTCCATGTTTGACTTCAGCGAAATTCTCACATGGATCGACTTGTACTTAGAGTGAAGATCGAACGAGTTTGAAGACCCCGGATCTAGTTTCATCCATCCAGGTTGCGATACATATTCAGGAAATATAAAAACATTTGTCATGTACATCATTGCAGCAGATGATCATCCTACTCAAAGGATGATAATTTCAGCAGAGAATTATCAGTCTACCATCAGACGATCGTCTGTTCTATGTACCAAAATGTATTTATAAAGCTGAGCATGGGAATGCCCGCCTCAGCTAGATCATGAAAATAGAATGAAAAATAATGTATTGTATTGTACTGTATTACAGGGCGCCTCCTCAGCACTGGAATGAACTTCGGACCCTCTAGATAAAGCATTTCACCCGATAAACGGCCTCATACTTTAGGGGGCAACTGTTATAGACATTTTTGTGCCTCGCAACATGGAGCATGAAATGTCAATAATTACAGGGATCCTCAGTCCCTAAACATGTTGTTCTTACCCCTAGAAGAACAAGGTCAGCAAACCACAACACTTCCCATCAGTTCTCCACCTGAAAACACTCAAAAACAGGCTATTTTTGGATCATGTCAGCTGCTCCACTGAGCATCTGCGCTGGAATGCAACTGCTCCTCCTTGTACCTGCGCTGAAAGTCAAATCTAATGAAGGCTACCTGCGCTGGGCGAGATTGGCCAAGTGGCACAGTCATTCTGCAAGGTGTCAATTGCCCAGGAAGCTTCCAAACTGACACTTGGTTCAAGGGATTCGCCCTGTGATGAGTAAGAGGTACTTGATCTCCATGTGTAAGCAAGGATCTCCAAGTGGACTCAAGAACTGAAGTTTAACTGAAGAGGGAGAGGACACAAGGCAGCTTTATGTCAGTCTCAAGCTGACTCATCCTTTCTTCTTCTCTCCTATATATAGAGCTCTTCTATGAGGTCTAAGGAGGCTGGAATTTTGTGCAAAGCAAGGAAGTGCTGTTGGTTTACAGTTAGAGCTATTGGGTGATTGCTTTTATAGAGGTGAAGAGGAGATTTCTTGCTGCTGGGGAGGTGCTGCTGGATTGGAGCCATTGATGGTTGTAACCTTCTCAGAACCCTTTTACTTCTATCAATAAAGCTTTGAATGTTCTCCTATATACTTGTATTGCATTGATGTATTGTATTTACTTGTATATCTGATTCACTCTAATCCATGCATCAGTTATGAGTACATGTTTCTTGTAGTTTTCCCTCTCTTGTTTGTGCAGGATCTTGGTGTAGCTGGACCGGCAAAGGGAGCAAGGAGCTGGGAACAAGAGACAAAGAGAAAGGACAGGATCGACAAAAGCGAAAGACACCGGTTGGTCAATCTTTTCTTCCTTCTCTGTACTTTCATAAAGGAAAATATCAAAGCTTTACTTTCAGTTGTTGCTAAGGACTGTCACCCTTAGAGTAGGGATAGGGTCATCCGAGTCGGATACTTTTCCCCACAACAGATATGCTCATGTGAATTAATTGTTGAAGTATTCATTGGTGTCCTAATATAGTTTGCAAATAAAAAAATGTTTTAAATTTTCTATAATAATGATTCACCCCCACCCCCCTGTATTGTCGTAGTTTCTAATAGTTAGTATCAGATATAGGTTACTTCATATCATTTTCCCAACTAGAAGAAATATCAATGACCATGGAAAACTAGGAAGGAGGATTCTCCAATAAGGAACTTAGGTTGAATGTAACAAACTATGTGATTTTGAAAGTAAGGATGAAGACCTATATTCAATCACTTGGAGCTGATGAAATGGATTCAATAAAAGAAGAATATCAAAGGCCTCCAATAGTGATTATTAAATACCAGAAGATGGAGTTCCCATACAACTCTAAATCTATGAAAGCCTTTCTTTCCATCCTACCTGAACCAAAACTACTCAAGTTATGGAGTACTCAATAGAAAAAGCTATTCTAGACAAGATGAAGGTGACACTAAGGTAAAGAAAGCTAAAATTCATGGTTTTAGAGTGAAATTTGAGTCTTTAAATATGCATGATGATGAAGATATTGAAAAATACTTTCTAATGGTTGATAAAGTTGTTATCACCATAAGAGGTCTAGACGATAAACTAGTAGATCATTTAGTAGTTCAAAAGGTGTTGAAATATCTCTCTGAGAGATTTAATCCCAAGGTTTTAGGCATTGAGGATATGAAAGAGTTGAAGACACTCACTTTGGTTTACCTACTTGTTACTCTTACTTCTTATGAGATAATAATTCCAATGGAAATCCTCCAAGAAAGGAGTCAACCTTCAAATAATATAAGAAGCCCAACGAAGAGGATGTAGATTCATGTTGTGAATCAAATGAAGAAGAATCCAAGTTTGTGAGGAAACTCAAGAGAGGCTTAGGAACGTATAAAGCTAAGCTACCTTATAAGTGTTTTAATAGTGGTAAAGTTAGCCACTATTCTTCTAAGTCTCCTGTAAACAAGAAAAAGGAATATGATCCTAGAGAGAAGTTTAGGAAAACTCAAAAGGAAAGAAAGAAGGCTAAGAAGTGAAGTCTCTATACCTAAGAAGCTAGCTCTTATAAAAGTGAAGGCAAATGATTCTCTGATGAGGACAAAGATGAAGAAAGTCCAAAATAATTTATGTCCATGGCTATCGATAATCTGGAAGTTGAATCTATTAATTCTGATGGTGAAGAGACCGAGGTGGATATATAATGAGAGTTGGTAAGTACACTTGAAGAGATTGAAAGAATGAAAAAATAAATTAAAAGAAACCCTGAATTGTTGTTGATGAAGGACAAAGTTGAAGTTGTTGAACCCCTTCTCCTGCAAATTGAAGAAGGAAAGAATATTCAAGAGACTTTAAATTAGCATCTGAGTGAGAAGAATAAAGTATGTGAGAGGCTTGAATGAAAATTTGGTTGGCTAATAAAATAACTAGAGAAAGAAAAACATATGTTGAGTTATAATTATAAGTTTGGAAAGGGGAATGAAATTCTAAATGAGTTTGGAAACACAAAGTGTCTCCACTAGTCAAAATGGTCTTGTATTCCAGGTCGAGTGTAGCTTAGTAGTAGAGTAAAAAGGAAAGAATTCGATTACCTTTGTGAAAGAAGCCAAAAATGGTGATTGTGTAGCAAAAGAAAAAGGGTCAATGAATATCAAAAAGACAAAGGTAGTACATATCTCAATATCTAGCAAGAGTTAAACCATCAAAAATGCAATAAGAGAAGGATTTTTTCCCAACAAAAGACAAACAGCGTTGGAGAATAATATCGAAATAAATATAGAGTAGCCTAATGAAGCTTCAAAAGTTGATTTTCTCCTAGATATGATGGAATATTTCTACGCTATAATTTTACATGCATAAGTTATGGACACAAGGTAGAAAATTGTAGGGCGAACTTATCATATAAGAAAATCATATGAATAAGAAGAAATTAATAGCCAACCAATCAGTCAGCTAGAAAAAGGATGAGAAGACTTAGGTACAAAAATTGTTTCACTGCTTTGAATAATCTTATCTAATGTTTAAACTATCAATATTTTGGGAATAGAGTAGCTAATTGTCTACTTAAGGATAAGAGTACTAATCTACCTATTGAGAAAACAAGCCAGGAGCCCAAGGTTTGGAAAGAAAAGAAAGCATAGAGAAATGTAATATTGTTTTGTATGGTCAAAATGAAAGAAATAATTTTTCTCTTGATAGTGGTTGTTCTAGGCACATGTCAGGAGACGAAAGTAAATTTTTGACATGGAAACTAGTTGACAAATGTAATGTGACCTTCGAAAATAATGCACGTAGTAATATTGTTGGTAAAGGAGTTGTCATTTTATCAAGTGGAATAGGTAAATCCAAGAATGTGTTATTTGTTGATGGGTTGAAGCATAATTTTCCTAGTGTATCTCAGATGTGTGACCAAGGCTATGATGTCATTTTCAATGCTCAATTTTGTCAAATCAAGTTTGTAGGAACTGGAGAAGTTGTAGTTGAAGTTGTGAGATAGTAATGTGCATGACTTGAAAGAGAAGACATATAGGTTTTTCCTGTCAAATATTGATGAGATTTGGTTGTGGAATGGGAGACTTGGACATCTAAATTCTCATCAAATAATCATACTAAACAAGAAGAATGTTGTCAAATATCTACCAAATCTTTCAAATCACGATAATTCTATTCAATTCTTATTAGATGGGTAAACATGTTCGACTACCATTCAAATCCAAGGAGAAATCATCAAACAGACCATTACAACTAGTTCATATGGACTTATGTGGTCCTTCAAGGATGCAGAAGCCCACATGTAAATTGTATTTCATGCTTATCATTGATGATTTTAGTAGGATGATGTCGGTTGTATTCCTTAGGGAAAAATAAAAATATTTTGAAAAGTTTAAAGACTTTATAGCCATTGCCGAGAATGAGAGAGAATGTGAAATCAATATAATAAGGTTTGATAATGGAGATGAGTTTAAAAATAATTTGATGACTTTTGAAAGAAACATGGCATGAAAAGGAAATGTAGTATATTAGAGACTCCACAACAAAATGGTGTAATAGAGAGAGCCAATATATTCTGTGGTAGTTAGTTAGAGAAATGACGGGAAAAAATAATGTTTAGTAGAGATTTTGGGTTGAATCCATTCACACAGCAATAGCGATTATAAACAAACCTCACTTTATACCAAATAGTGATAATACTCCTATGATATTTGGTATGGAATACCTGCTATGTTCAAGTGTTTAAGAGTATTTGGAAGAAAGTGCTACATCAAAAGGAATGATAAAAATCTTGGTAAAGTTTATCGAAGGGATGATGAAGGTATTTTTCATAGAAACACTCAAAATAACAAGGGCTATAGATGCTACAAGAAGAATACAAAGAGGATAATTGATTGTATATTGAATCTAAAGACAATCAATCAATAAATAATATCTTCACTGATCGAGTCAATAATGATGAGAATTATGATAAGCCACCTTCAGATGAAGAAAATGATGAGGCCCACAATCCTCAAGCCAAAGATTCGTCAACGCATGTGAAAAAATTCCACCCAACTGATCAAATTGTTGGTGATTTAAACATGAGTGCACTACAAGAAAGAAGGACATTGGTGAGGGTCAAAAAATGTCACGATAAGCTTATTGGTGATGGTCAAAAGATCCTTTGTCATCAAAAATTGAATGTCACCAAATATGGCATCGCCAAAAGTATAAGTGTTGTGGTTGCGTTCAAGTTCTGTGACCAATAATGAATTATAATGACAGATAGTGACCATCACAATTTCATACGAGCAATGGTGACGGAACTTAGCCTTCATCACAAAAAAATTGAACGTCACCAAAAGTGGGATCAGCAAAGTATAGGTTTTGTGTTGACATTAAAATTTTATCACGAATAATGATTATAACGATGAATAGTGACCGTCACCATTTCCTATGTAGAACAATAATTTATCATGATAGAACTTTCATGGCTGTCACTATTCATGCATATATATGTCAATGTTTGTTGATCATCACCATTTCATATTTTGGTGAGGATAAAAAAATGTCACCATAAGATCATTGTTGATGGTCAAAAGAGCCTCCATCTCCAAAAATTGAATTTCACCAAAGGCCACATTGTCAAAAATATAGGTGTTGTGATTACATTCAAGGCTTGTCATGAATAATGATTCTAATGACAGATAGTGACCATCACCATTTCATATGAACAATAGTGATTTATGGTCATGGACCTTTCATGGTCGTTGTTATTGATGCATATATAGGGTGGTGTTCCTTGACCATCACCATTTCATATTTTAGTGAGGGTCAAAAAGTGTCACCATAACCTCATTGGTTATGGTCTAAAGAGTCTCTATCACCAAAGACTGATTATTTCCATTCCATATGAATATCAGGGCACGATGGAATTGAACCACCAACCTCCTACTTGTAAATTAGTTTCTCTTCCATTGAGCTATCACCCTTTAAAGAATTAGACTTTAAAAAATTAGACCTTGAAACTTTATAAATTTTAAATTCTACAACTTTCAATAAATTATAAAACTTTTTAAATTGTTGGAAAATCTTTTACTAAACAATCAAAATAGCATCGAAGTTGGAGGTCTCTACCTAATGGTCCTGCCCCCCTCTAACCTCCCAGTAAACTAGGGTAGCTAGTGCTGGAAAGAATATAACTCAACCCAAGAATAGTCAACAAGCTTGACCCAATATTTTGAAAAGGAAATTTGATAGAGAAGACTGCTTTGATAAATCTTGACAAATTTTCCCTTTCTATATGTCTCAAAGAGAAAATACAAACTAGCGTCCTCTTAGCAAAATGTGGCTAGATAAGTGAGAAAAATTAGAACCAATAGTATCCACTAAGAGATTGTGAGTGAGGGGAATTTATTTTGCCAAAAGATGCTCATAACTTGCAATTGACTCTAGCCATTTTTTTTTCTTGTTACATCCATAAGAAAAAACACATTTTTTTCATCAAATAGGCTTGAACATTGATATCAACAATTTCAACACCTCACTTTTACCAACTAGGCAAGCCACTATTTTAGAATTTATTTTAATTGTGGAGCTTTATGTTATTTTTCTATCGGGGAAATCCAAATCAGTCTTCTTTTTTATACTTTTCCCAGTGTTTCTTGGATCCATGTCTTGTGATTGTGCTCTCCACTAGGATATAAAAAAATTTAAAACTCATCTCTTTCAATGGAAAACTTGTACAATAATATAAATAAGAAACTCATGTCTTCCAATTCACAGGTTACCCTAATAGAAGACCGCTCTCCACATTTTGGCCTAGATATGAAATTGTACATGTTAACTAGGATTGGACATAGATTTTATAGCAATTGAGCAACCTTTTAAATATTGGTCCCAATTTTAATTTATAGTGAGATATGTGGCATGCTAGGATTTGTTTATGGTGAATATTTTCCACCCTTTGTGCCAGAATGGAGCATTCTATTTTTCCTTATCTTGTTTTCCTTGGTTGAGGAATGTTATTAAAACTAGAGGACATGATATATTGATCATTTCTTCATAAACCATGAAGGAAAATCCTTTAACTTCTTGGTCTAAACCTATGGAACAATGCGAGAAAGAATATGATGTGAACCTAGAAATAGGTTTTTTGCATGAAGTTCATGTGATGTTTTTCAAGCATGTATATTGTGGCTTCTCTATGTGTCAACTCTTGATTCCTTCACATTCATGGGCTGCCCGATGTCACCTAGATGATTACTTGTAAAACTTATTAATTCCTTGATTTCATTCACCTACATATTCAGGTTGGTAAGACTCTATAGGATCAATATGTGCAGGGATTGAGTGAGGTATTTCCTAGCAAGTTACATAGTCTTACAAAATTGATGGTGTTAGATGTGGTGGTGAATTTTAGTGGACCTACAATTATTCTCAACAATATGGAACATCGAACATGCATCGGTTGAAGATAAACAACAAAGACAAACTATTATAATGTTTGCAGTCTATTTGACGAAATCATTAAATGGAGTATATAAATGATAACATATAGTTTATTTGTTTTGCAAACACATTTTGGTTTAATTGAAGAGGGTTTTCCGTAACTAGACTACCATCATTAGAGAAAAAGCAGTCATGACCAGGTTTTCAATCTTCATTATATGCTCATGGAGGCAATTGTGAAGGCATGTCAAGCCATTATTAACTTGTAAGTAGTGTGAAAAATTCTCTATACTGGTGGTGAAATTCTATTAGGCTTGGTTTGAAGGGAAAATCATTAGCTCAAACTTGAAAATACCCAACCCAATCTTACACACATGAGTTACATCTACATTACAAGGGTTTTGCAATTTAAGTCTTTCATTAATGTATATGCCACTAAAATTTCTTATGTTGGGCATGGAGGTTTGGTGTCACATACTACAATTCTTATATTATACATAACAAGTGTTTCTTAATTGTCCATCTATTGCCTCAATAGATACAACAATAACATTGAATATAATTGTAACACCCCTAGTTCAATCCTCAAATGATTACTGTAATAACCATGTATAGTATGTGTAATCTAGTGAGCCTAACACTCATTGAGGCTTTTGCACCTCTGTGTGTATATACATGTTAGGCCAGTGGGGCGAAGTTACAAATATGGCTAAGTTCGGTATGCCTATGTAATGGGATTAATGACCATGAAATTTAGGCTAGTGACTCAGGACATTATAAGTATGGGGAGTGGAGAGTTGCTTCTAGGGTGGTACGTCCATGTGTATGTGTGTTATATGTTGGGGTCCATGTGCCAACGTGGTTATTCTCTTATATGCTATGAGACTCAGAGTTCTAGTGCAGAAAATATGTTTAATCCATGTATATTAGTAAAAATATAATGGTTGTTTGTGAACCAAGACAAAAAATGTACGAGCGGCCTATAAATCCATAGTTGGAAAAGGCATTGTGGTGAAAAGGTAACATTATGATATTATAATATAACATGATGTTAAATAAGGGAGAAACATATTTATAAAAGGGGGAAGTATGTTACTCGGGAGGGCATGCAATCTTGGTTATTGAGGAGTCAATGAGTCCCAGGGGTTGAACTCTGAAACTAATTTGCTGGGATGCATCTGAGTCTCTATGGGCCCTAGTGGCCCCGAGAGATTGGTAACTCTAAGATATTGGTGGCCATGGAGGTTTGGAAACTTGGTTTTGAGATAATGAATCCTAGGCTTGGACTGTGTAATTGACTGACCGGTGGTGAGACTTATGCTCGGACTCTGTAATCAATTAAAGCATGGTTATTCAATTAATCGTGCCATAGAGACTGCATCTCATGTGAGAGACTTGGTGGTTCTCATTATGGCTTGGGTAGCCATGGATTCAAGGCCCCATCTCGGGGGTGACTGATTGTCGAAAGACAATGAATAGTGTGGTCTATGGCTAGGTGGAACATCAGAGGTTCACAACCAGCTGACAACATTCATAAATAAGTATTTAATAACTTGTTATTGTTCATCCCGCTACATTTACCTATTGTTTTGTAATATTGAGGTTAACTATGCTCAATATCATATATTATGGTTAAGTTAAGCATATATTTATGGTTTTACTTAGAAACAATATAATCGATCAAATGAATCTGGTCAATTCACATAAACCTATATTTCTGGTTTCAAATGCCTAGGGTTGTGTATTTATTGTCTACCTATGCATGTAACTACTATTATGGTTAATTATGCATATGTATATGTATTCTTGGTTATGTTTGAAATATAATGTATTTTTTGCATTAGGGTTTGCAGTATGTTGGAATTATATGATGTGGTTAAATTATGCTTCTTCTTTTGGTAAACTTTGGAGAAATTTTGGGGGTTTTGTGAGTGGCATTGCCCAAAGTGTCTAGGGATGTTACAATGGTATAAGAGTGCCCAAGATGAAATACTAGGCCTACATGGGTTGAAGAATTATAACACAATAAAAATTACTGAGCATAGTTACAAGCCATTTGAAAAAATACCAAAGCTAGAATATAGAAGGGTTATAATTACCAGAACATAAGAGGATTCTCTTTGAAATTTTTTGTTAAGGATACTCTTGTATGGCATGTGTTATAACTTAGAGTTTGCACACCTATTGCTTGACACAATGCTTGTAAAAATTGAATGAAATCTTGGATGGTTCTATTTAGAGGTATTTGTGGTGGTCTCATTGTGTATTGTACATGTTTGTTGATTGGATTCCAACACCAAAGCATAAAATCATTCACTACATAAAAAACTACGGTGACGAATACTACCATGATTATGAGGATACCTTCCTCTAATATAAAGGCAGACTTTTAGGGTATCAATGAAACATACACCGTTGACTCAGACGTCTATTAATTCTTATTACAGGAATGTATCAACAAGAAAACCCCATCAAATGTCCATAAATTCCATGCCCATATGATTTTCATGGGAGTATTAACCCAAAAATCCCATCAAAGGCCATAAATTCCATGCCCAGATGCTCGTCACGGGAGTATTAACCCAGAGTTGTTTCCTAGTAACTAAGCTTGTTAGAATGTATTCTTATGGAGAGCGCAAGCAAAAGAAAGGGAGGTTGAGCTAGACCTATGTAGAGATTATGGTTCTCATCTTGATATGACAAGTGAAGATGCTTTGGACAAGAAATAACTCTTACACAATCCAAAGGGAAATACAATGGAAACTTCATTTACTATTTCTAGAAGTGGAAGGTATGCATCCCCAAGAGATGAGGATAATGGTAGGGACGAGAAGGATGATGGAACAAAAACTACCATCGAGCCTACATTTAGATTTCCTGGTTAAGATGCATGGGATGTGGCAATACAAGCAGCGAAGGAAGTGAAGCAAGAAATGGAAGAGAAACAGAATTTGGAAACAGAGACAAGCCATCAAAGCATGTTCATATCAAAAGATAATTTAGAGTCTTAAGTTGCTAAGGAAATAAAATCGAAGCTCATGAATTTCTTGAAGGATTTTGATGAGTGTGATATGGGTATGCATAATCAGATTGATGGGACCTTGAGCACAATGAATGCAATAACTTGTAAGATGGATGAAGGGAAGACTGAAAAGTGTGATTACAATGCAGTAGAGAAAACCATTATGTGTCCTCCTTGCAAAGAAATAGAAAATTCAACTTGCAAATTTGAAGCTTCTGATGTTTGGCCACATGAGCCAAATAAGCTCAAACATTTTGTTGATAAGGCCCAACATGGAATCCCATCTTCATCCGGGCCATTTCAAAGCACAATATGCAATCTTTTGCTTGAAATTTTGGCTTCCAAATAGTACTAGGAGTAGGACAATAATCTAGACCAAACAATGGACGTTGCATCATCTATTGATATTGAAGAACCAGAAAAGCATGACCTTGATTTGAATTAAGGAATTAGGTTAGATGAAGGAACACAAGAGCCAACTGTAGTTTCTTAACCTATTTCTTCTATTCAATGCTTCTCATTTTTTTATCATTCTAAGTCTCTTCTTCGAGATTAAGTGTTCCAATTGTAGTTGTAGCTTCTACAAAAGGAGCATTTACACCTCTAGTGGGTCCTCTTAAAGGAAAAGGTGAGTTGTGTTGGAGAGGCTCTGTAGTGAAAACTTACTTTTTCCCTACCGAACCTCAAAGAAATCTAGATAGGAATGTAGATAAGTGCCAAAATGCAACTAAAGCAAATGGAAAAATAACTTATATGAATCTAGATAGGTGCCAAGCTACAAATCAAATAGAAGAACTTTAGATAGGTGCCAAGTTTAAACTGAAACAAATATACCATTGGCTCTAGGAAAAAGAGAATCTCAACCTATTTTCGATTTTGATCTAAATATTTTTGATGAGGGTCTACTAGAAGAAGATACAACAATTATTGCAAAATTTCTTGCACATAATTTATCACCGACAACGCCAAGCAATATACACTCAAGTGAAACTTGATTTGGATCTTAACTGTGAAAATGAGAGTAAAGAAAATAGACCAAACTTAATTTCATATCACAATAAGGCCGAAGTAGTGGACATCTATAACATAAAAAATGGTCCTTCAAGTGGAGAAAAACACATTAAGCATGATTTTGAATTGAATGATGGCCTTTGTATGGATGACACAATATTTTCAAGTGATTCTATTGATTCTCAAGGAAGTGCACGAGTTGTGGGCAATCAAGCTTCCTCCCTTGAGGGCCTTAAAATGGCTGGTGAAATAATAAATCTAACTCCTTGATCTCACACTAGAGGACCAATTCCTATAGTTGCAATGCCAACATATGCACTAGTGAGGTCAAAATCTCCATTTTATGTGGATGTTCCGGGGACATTCTTTCATGTAAGGAAAGAGAAAGGAATGCCAACATATGCACTAGTGAGGTCAAAATCTCCATTTTACGTGGATGTTCCCGAGAAATTATTTCGTGTAGGGAAAGAGAAAGGAATTCCTTCATTCTGTGTAGATATATATAGGCCACTTATTGGGTTTTCATTATCTACAATTGTAGCATTTTCATATCCAATCTAGTCACCTAGTTTTCCATACACTAGGTACCCCTTTGGATTCATCTTTGCCTCTTTTCCTATTGTGTATGCATCTTTCTTGGACTCCTGAGGCTCTCACCCATTCACTCCAAGTGCTTCTCAATTTTTTAGCTCTAGTGCAATTCTTATGCCCTATATCTAACATCCTTACTTAATAGGATTGACAAAAATTCCAACTCCCAACAATGATATAATCTAGTCTAGGACAAAATTGGATATCAATTCTCGCCAAGGGAATTTTGGAGCAAAGGGTAAAGAAGAAAGAGCCAGATGAAAACATGTAGCAGTTTTAGAATTTCCTTTGATAACATATGGGAAAGGTAGAGTCATCTGGAAATCATCAACATCAATAGACTCTTTTAAGAGAAAGGAACCCGAAGTAGGGTGGGATTTAAATAGATTTGAACTCAAACAAGAGATACAAAGATAGAGAGCTTTTGTAACTACTGGTAGCTTCTTTTCAATGGGTCTATCTCACTCGAAGGGTGTTGGTTATTGGGCACATTAAGTTGTAATTGAAGCCCACTATGATGTTGATAGAGTTGTCTAAGCCCAAATGGCTTAAGTTGGATATTAATGTGTAACTGCTTGAATTTTAGATCGATACAATTTTTCATGCAGATTAAAATTCCCATATCACTATTTTTCTTCCTTTTTAGTGATCCTGCTGCACTTTTTACATATATGATTATTGTGGAAGTATGAAGGGCACATACCAGGTGTTTGAGAAAAATCCCAAGAGAAATGAGTCTGCATGGAATGTTATTATCAGAGGTTATGTCAGGGATGGAAACAACCAGGAAGACCTCAAGATGTACTACCAAATGCAATAGGAGGGACTAAGTTGAGACGCATCTTTCCAATTGGCCTCAAGGCATGCACTGAAATTTCAGCCCTGAAGTAGGGTGGGGAAGTCCAGAGTTACATGGAACACCATGACTACAAGATATTTCGAAATTAGAAATTGTTAAGAGGGAGGAAAGATTCTTGATGAAATTAATTTGGAAAGGTCAAAACCCTATGTTATGCGTGATGATATCAAAGTATGAGTAGAATGGTCACAAAAATGGTGCAGTGATATTGTTTCTAAAATGTTGCTAGATGGAGTGAAATCCAATTCATTCACTATTGCCAGTGCTTTTGCTTCTTGTGTTGAATTAGCAATGATACAAAAAAAAGGATGATTCGTATGAATTGTTTGTCAATATGCGAAAGAGGGATATGATCTCATGTAATCTAACAATTTCTTATTATGCATTGAATGGATATTGTGATGAGGTGGTAGGACTCTTTTATCAACTTCAAAATGACAAGAATGAACCTAGATGTAATTGCATGGAGTGAAGTCATTGTGAGATATAATAAATTTGGTCATAGTGTGTAATCCTTGAAACTATTTAGTTGAATTCAAGTTACAAAGGTGAAGCCTAACTCTGTTACCATAAAAATTACATTTCATTCATGTGCTAACTTAGTCGCTCTACATCGTGGGTATCGAATGCATCAGCACGAGGAAAATTCCATGACACTCTTTTATGAAATGCAAGAAGCGGGCATTAAGGTAGGCCATATCATCTTGATTGTTATTTTATCTACTTGAAACCATGCAATACTATTATGTGAAAGCTAGCATCATTTCAATTGAATTAGTAGAAATTTTGATGTGAAGCCTAGAGTGGAGCATTATGCATGCATGGTCTACCTCCTTGACCACTTGAGACACTTGAATGGAGCATATGTGATATTGTTGAACATCTATGCTACTTCTACAGGATGATGTAATCAATGTGACAAAGCTAATCTCAAATATGGGAATTAAAAAAAAAGAAGAAGGAACAAACATCTCATTTTCACAGACAGTTCCAGTTGCTGCTAACTTAGGATGTTTTGAAATATGTCATGGAAAGTCTTCGACAATGTTCTCAAGTTTCAATGATAATACACCCTCCTCATTTGAATTTTTCCTCTTCAAAACCATTGAAAGGAGAGACATGGAGGAGTCATAACCATGCATCCTTCCTCAACAATCTTGATTATGGCTAGAAATAGACAATAATGACAAGCTCCAAGCGTTGGACAAGTCTTGGTTGAAGCATCATGTTGGACAAGTCTTGGTTGAAGGAGATGAGGGACTGTACTTTTCTTTATTTCCGTGGAACACTAGTGGACAATCTGTAGCATTGTGGTCATATTTATGACATCTGCGGTATTTGAAGGGGATGCCCTTATAGTCTAAAGTATGAAGAGAAGTGATGCTTTATGTTAGAGTTTCATTTCAGCCAATAAGTTGTCTATGATATCTAGATTTTCGAACACCCTCACCACCTTCATCTCCATAGAGTATTTGAAAGTGAGGTAGACCTCCAAGCATTCCCACAGGTTGTTTCCAATTTTCCTAAGAGCCTGCTCCAACCAAAATTGTACTTTTAGTCCTAGAAGCCAAAACCAAATAGGGGCCATATCTAGTCTCTCTCAAGTGCAATATAAAAGAGGGGTATACTGTTTAAACATGAAAGTGGTGGATTCGATACACCAAACCTTAGTCATAGCCCAATGAACCTCTTCAGACTTGTTGAAAAGGAAAATAGGACAACCTATTATCAGTATCTTGAAAGATTTTAGTGGGTTGACATGAGGCCCCCACTCCTTTTTCATCCATTCTAATGTTGTCTTCCTACTAAAACAATAGCCATGAGAAGAACCCACCAACAAACACTCAAACATTTGAACAACTTCATGCATCTCGATCCTATCACCACCCAAAATGAAGGAGAGTCGACCCTTATTTTCTTTCAAAGAGGGGTTCTTTTGTTTTATAGTAATAGATCGGGGACCAGGCTCATGGGAATGAATGGAGGTGTGGTTAAGGGAGGAGGTTTCCATGACATCAGTGAGGGGGTTGTGGGAGAAGAAAAGGAATGGAGGCAAGAATGTCGAGTGGGGGAGCAATTTCTAGAGAACTAGAAGGAAGAAATCCTTCAAAATCAACAAGTGAGACAGAGAGAACTAGAGACAAGGAGGGGGAATAGACCTGATGGCAAGCAAGTGTAGTCAGGTTTGTCAACAAAAATAAAAAAATACTATTGAAAATGTAGGGCTCCGTAACAAAAAATTAGTAACTCATGAGGAGCAGTATATGAGGAAGATAACCCTAAGGAAAAAACCTTAGCCAACAACCCATAACCAAGTTAATCATTGAAATTAGAAAAGACTGAAGGGGGTACAAGGATGGAAATGATAAACCCTATAAGCAATTCAAACCCCAGCTAACATAAGAGTCTAGAAAACCAATGACGCTAGTTTGAGGACCTGAATATCCAACTATACCCATGTCATTGCTTTGAATTCAAGCCCCCCAATGAAAACCCTCCATGAGCGAATCTCTAGAAAGAGGCAAGGTCTCGCTAGCAAGTGAAGCCACAAATCCCTGTACCATGTTTCCTTCAAGTCAAGTGGAGCCACAAAACCTTGTGTCATGCTTCCTTCAAGCCCCGGTCTGCCCACTAGCATCACAAAAATGTTTCCTTCTGGCACTATGTCCTCCCAATAATCAACCACCTAGATCTCTTTCATGATAGTGACCTGACCCAAGGGAAACACAATTAAAAAATTGGAAATGAGTTGCAGCCAAAGGGGGGTAAGTTGCACCACGAGCTTATAGATTGCCTGAAGGGATGTGCAACCTTCATGTGAGAGTTGTGCTGGTGTGCATAGAGACAAAGGTTCCCTAGCTATGCAGGTTGAAAGGCGGCAAATTCCCCTATCAGAAGAAGAACAAATAGTAAGTTTGTCTAGATATATCGATTGCATGCATTCAAGATTCTCAAAAGCGGGAAGTATTATTGGAAGAGTTGGTAACTAATAAAGAGAAGACACGAGGCTTCTTTGATGGGGTAAGCCAAGACCCACAAAACATTAGCAGTGCTAGGTCTATCCTATTCCCATCAGAATTCCATTGTGTTGAAATGAAAACATGGTTGTGAGTTGGAACTAATAACCATATAGGATTCATGCCAGTAAGGCTCTTCTAATATGCTTAGAATAATAGGGTATCTCACTCTCAGGTATTTGGAGATTCAAAATTGCTTACCAACTGAATGAGTGGAATTGGTTAGTTGCAAAATATCAACTCAAGGTGTTTAGAAGAGAAATTAAAGAAATACACAAATTTATTTAAATCTATTTCAATCACACATCTTTAACATCATGTGCAGTAATGCTCAATATTTTTTTTATTGTTGATCGGATTACTTTATCATTCTATATTCTAAAGTTGGTGAGAAGCCTTAGAGGCTTTCATGTGTGTCTAGCGCTGTAAGGATGTAAATTTAAGAATATGGTGCGAGATGATTTATTGTGATGAAAAGTACATCTATAAAGGGTAGGAGGTGTAGCTTTTTGTGATTTTCAAAAAAATAGGAGTCTGTTTTTAACCTCTAGGAGTGCAAGTGCACATGAGAAGTGTAACTTATTTTCTAGCTAAAATGAAATGGAAATTCTTCGCTTGGAAGAAAAATATTACGTTCCTGCATGGAATAAAGGAAACATTTGTTTTTTATAATACCAATTTTGCACTAAGAAAGAAGATAGAGAAAAACAATTGCGGCTCAAACCTCTTAAAAGAGCGCATCCGAAACGACTTGTCGAAAGATGAGAAAGAGAAAGAGAATAATCCGCAAGCCAACTATAGGTTCAAGTGCACCTACTACTATTGACAGGTTTTTTTGAATGAGCAATTTCGATCAACAACCTTCTCGTCAAAGGGTCCCGAAATTACAACTCTTCTCTTTTGTCCCGACGCCCTAAACGGATAACGGAAGGAGACTACCCCTCTAGAAGTTGGATAAATTGTCTACCGTGTAACCATGGTTTCACAAATAATACCCTCTCTTCCATGAAAAGCACCTCAACTTTAAGAATTTGCAATTATTCCAGAGAGTCCCTACATTGTTTGTTCATAACATGATAACAATGAATTTCGTATGGTTGCTAAACCATAATGAGTATAACTGAGATTTCCCCGCTGGAGCCCTGGTCCTTTCACAAAACCTCTACGTGCTTCAATCACATTGATAATAACCGAAATCTAAACCCTGTAATATGTCAAATGTGTAGAGAAACCTGACAAGAAGGGAAGATATAATAGTGAAAATTCATATATCTGACTTCCTTATCTTTCCAAAATCGATTCGTGCTTCATTTTACGCAAGTAAAATTTTTAACTTGAAGTGGAGTATTGAGCAAGAAATAAGAGATGGAGAGGAGGAATGGGATGCTTGAATGATTTCGGGTAAAATCGGTGAACAATTGAATACACTCCTGCTTTTATTTCTTTCCCTAGGATCCTCTACCTATTTTTGTCTTCAAGGAAAATGTAGATGCACGAAGGGAGAGAACTCTCACTCTCTTTGGCAGGAAAAAGTAAATGTTAGTGTTTGAACTTTGGAAGGGACTCGACCTTTTGAAGTGTATATTTTTTATTATTATATCACCCTATTTTAAGGATATTTCTTTGAAAATTGTAATTTTTAGGTAATTTATTTGTACACTAGATTGAGGATAGTGATTATTGCTTTCTATACATGAATGCGGGCTAATTTATTAATGTTATTCAAGGAAAATTACACCATTTGAAATGATTTATTGGCAGTCCAATAAGGGGTGGACATTCACTATTGAGAGATACTTTTGTTTATTGTGTCATTAATCTATTTTCTTATGTGTAAGGAAAATAAGCTCTTAGCCAATCAAAAACAATTTTAGATATTATTCGATGACCAAATACATTTTTTTGTTGTGTAAACATGTTCTCAACTAGGTTTTAATATGGTTCTTCTTAATGTCAATTCAATATATCTATTTTAAACACAAAACACGCTATGAAAATTCAAATGGAGCTTGAGGTATAGTTTTTATTAATCGAAAAAATCATAAATCTTAATTTCATATATATGAAACATTATAAATGGATCAAAAATAAATTAGGATGTCAATTAGGTTTAGCTTGGGTGGTTAAGAGGAGTTGTTATCCTCTTTCTCTAAGGTCAATCTTACATGTGATGTGTTTATTCCTCTAGGGTTTTGACCAAGTTTCTTAATTATAGAAAACCATAACCCTAATCAACAGTATTTTCAACCACAAACTAACCTTAGCATATGTGTATGGGTCAACTATAAGATTCTAGGGTATGTTATACATTGTAACAAGCATGAACTAAATTTTAATGTCTTAGACCTGATCATTGGTAGCTTCGTGGATCATGAGAAACTTGTTGGCCCTAATTTATGTATGCACTGCATATACAATATAGCCTAATATTATAGTTACAAAAATGGATAAATGTTAGTACAATGTTAAGGACAATGCTCTTGCATGCCTCGAAGTGCCCTAGATTCACATGAAGACTCTTAGTCGGTTTCTTTATTGTTTCTATGCTCAATGCATTTCTGAATACAACTCCTTTGCTCACTATTCTTTAGCTAGCATGTGAGGATGGTTTGTTTGTTAGCTAGGAATGCTAAGAAACATATTATTAGTGTGAAAATTTCAATTTTCGTTTTTTCATTGCCAAATTGAGATGAAATATTTTGTGATATAAGTTGGTCCAACCAAGCCTCAATACAGAGACTGCCTTTATGTTTTTCAAGGTGCTCATACCTAAGTCCCATCCCATAGGAAGCATGATGGGTGCGTTCAATGATGTGCGATGTTCAACTATAAAAAAATGGGTTAAAAAAAAATCGATTTTTGGCATGTGCTAGGGTTCGCCAATGCATGCCAAGGAATGTTATGGACTGTCAAGGAAACATAAGGGAGCACTAGTTTCAAATGCATGGAAATGAATGGATAAGTGTGTGAGAAGGAGCATCAACAAAATCTAGGTGTGCTAAGGAGGGAATGACAAGGTATGCTAGGTAGTGCCAAGAAATGCTAAAATGCCACGATGACATGCCAAGATGTCCCAAGTGCTAGAGTGTGCCAATGCATGCTAGCGAGTGTTAGCGAGTGCCACAGAAACACAAGGGAGAACTAGTTCAATTTTCATGGAAATGAATAGATAAGAGTGTGTGATAGTGAGTGTTATTGAGTTTCAAGTGTGTTAAGGAGGGAGTGACAAGGTTATATGCAAGGCAGTGCCAAGGCATGCTAGAGTGCCAGGGCATGTTAAGGAGTGCTAGGGTGTGCTAGTGAGTGCAAAAGAATGCCAAGGAATGCAGGGTATGCTAGCACATACCAATAGTGCTAAGGGATTGTTAGACATTAGGTGATATAGCATGTCAAAATGAAAACTATGTTACTTAGTTGTTTTATGGCCATGGTTGGGCGTGAGCCTTGACTTGCCAACTTTTTAAGTGGGATGAGTCGAGATTAGACAAGAGTAGCCTAAGATGAGTTATAGGTAGTTATTAGGTGAACAAGGCATAGTCTAGTTGCATTAATTGTAACTTGGTCAAGCTATTGTAGTCGAGACAGGACCTGGTTGGGTTCCCAAGTCTAAGAAAAGTAAGGTTAGTTGTGAGGGCATGATAACTAAGGAGTGTGAGGGCATGCCAAGGAATGAAAAGGCATGCTAACACACGCTAAACGATGTCAATGCATGTTGAGGAGTGTTAGGGAGTGTTAAGTCATCACAAGGGAGAACTAGGTTAAAATTCTTGGAAATGAATGGATAAGAGTGTGTGCCAAGGAGTGTTAGCAAATTCTAAGTGTCCCAAGGACAAAGTGTGCTAGAAGAGGTTCAGAAAAGGACTTGCAGGAGGCAAGCCTATGGTTTTGATAAGGCATGGGAAAATTAGCTTCAGAAAAAGGGAGGCTTGGGTTGGGCACAACATTTTTTGGAAAATGACTTGGTTGGGTTTCCAAGTCACAAAAAAAGTAAGGCTATCTATGAGGGCATGACAACAAGGGAGTGCCAATGTGTTCCAGGGAATGCCAGGAATTACTAATACCTGCTATATAGTTCTAAGGAATTTTAGGCATTCTAAGGCATGCCAAGATGTTTTAGGCATCAGGTTGTGACACCAACACATGCTAGGGAGTGTTAGGACTAAGTGCCAGGCAAACACAATGGAGCACTCATTTCAAATGCATGGAAATGAATGAATAAGAGTGTGACATGGAGTGTTAGCAATTACTAGGTGTTCTAGGTGTCAAAGCATGATAGGATGTGCTAGCTAGGGAGTGCTAAATATTGTCAAGGAATGTAGGTGATGCTAACATATGCTACATAGTATCAATGGATTGTTAGATGTGCCAGGTGTTATGGCATGTCAAAATGTAAACTATGTTTCTTAGATGTTTTACAAACACGGTTGAATGTGGGCCTTGTCTTTGTAACTTGTTAAGTTGTATGAGTTGAGATGCAACACGAGTAGCCTAAGGTGAGTTATAGGAATTTTTTTAGGTGAAAAAGGCATCATCTAGTTGTAGTAATTGTAACTTGGTCAAGTTGTTGTTATAGTCGAGGAAATATTTGGTTGGGTTCCCATGCTGCAAAAAAAGCAAGGGTGGTTGTGAAGGCATGATAGCTAAGGAGTGTAAGGGCAGGCTAAGGAGTGAAAAGGCATGCTAAGACATGACAGATAGTGTGAAAGCATGTCGATGAATGGGGGCGAATGTTAGGTCATCAAAAGGGAGAACTAGGTCAAAATTGCTAGAAATGAACGAATAAGAGTGTGTGTAAGGGAGTGTCTATGAATTTTGGGTGTCCCAAGGATGAAGTGTGTTAGGATAATTTTAGAATAGGACTTACAGGAGTCAAGCCTATGATTTCGATAAGTGGAGACAAAATGTAGCTTCAGATAAAGGGAGACTTTGGGCTAGGCACAACATTATTTTTTCAATGACTTGGTTGGTTTCCCAAGTCGCAAAAAAGGTAAGGCTATCTATAATGGCATGAAAACTAGGGAGTGAGAACGTGTGCCAGGTAATGCCAAAAAGTGATAACACATGATATAAATTTCCAAGGTATGTTAGGCATGCCAAGGCAAACCAAGTGCTAAGGAATTCCAAGATGTGCCAGGTTCGAGGGTGTGGTGCCAACACATGCTAGGGAGTGTTAGGAAGTGCTACGAAACACAAGGGATCACTAGTTCCAATTGCATGGAAATGAATGAATAATATTGTGTGATAGGGAGTGTTAGAAAGTTCTGAGTGTGCTAAATAGGGAGTGACAAGGTATGCTACATAGAGCTAAGGCATGCTAGAGTGCTAGGGAATCATGCCAAGGTGTATCAAATTTCAAGGTGTGCCAATGTGTTCTATGGAGTGTTAGTGAGTGTTGGGGAAACACAAGGGAGCACCGGGTCAAAGTCCATGGAAATGAATGAATAAGAGTGTGTGAGAGGGAATTTCAACTAGTTCTAGGTGTGTTAAGGAATGAGTGACATGGTATGGTAGGCACTGCTAAGGCATTGTAAAGTGCCAGGGCAGCATGTGACCAAGATCTGTCAGGTTTCAGGGTATGCCAACACGTGCTATGAAGTGTTATAGAGTGTCATGGAAACACAAAGGACCACCAGGTCAAAATAATGAATCGAAATAAATGAATAATATTTTGTGATAGGAAGTCACAGTGAGTTCTAGGTGTGCCAAGGAGGAATTGACAAGATATTTTAAACAGTGTTAAGGCATGCTAGAGGCTAGGGAAACATGAAAAGATGTGCTAGGTGCTAGGGTGTGCCAATACATTGCAGGGAGTCTTAAGGAGTGCCACAGAAAGACAAGGGAGAACTAGTTTCAAATGTTGGGTTGTGTTGTATTTTTTCCACAACTAACCCACATAGTGAACCGGGGGGTTAGAGGGGGGATGGAGCCCCCCCTTCATTCCGTAGATTGCGCAGCTGGAGGGTCAAGGGGGGGCAGAAGCCCCCCCTGTCCGGGTTGTTTGAGGGGGGCGGGTAGCCCCCTCTATGGGGTCTAGGGCAGTGCCCCGGGAAAAAAAGAATTGGACCATATATTAGGTTCGATGAACCTACCTATGGTTTTTGGTCCATGGTTTTGGACGCGATGGTTTTCAGTCCATTGTATTGGATGCTTTGGCATGTATAAATATGTATTATAATATTGAAAGGAATATAATGAAAAATCAAGCTGGTAGTCCCGGTTTTGGGATCCAAGGGAAAATCTCTGTGTATATGTGTTATGCTTTCGCATTGTTTCTTTTCTGTGTCTTAGAATTCGTATGCAGCTAATTTCTGTACAGGGTTAAAACCTACATTTGGTATCAGAGCTTTTTTGGCTTCAAGGGGATGCCTTTGTTGCTGAGACATTTCGCTCAGGCCTATGGTAGACCTTGTTCAGTGGGAGTTCTGCGAGATCGATTCTGGTGGTGAAAGAAGATGGTGAGCAGTGGAAAGATAAAGATCGAGAAATTTAATGGTCAGAGTTTTGAGTTATGGAAATTTAAGATGGAGGATCTATTGTTGGATAAAGATCAGTGGATCGCAGTAGATCCGAGTACAAAACCAACGGGAGTGTCTCATGAATAATGGAAGAATTTGGATCGGAAGGCAAAGAGAACAATACGATTGTGTGTCTCAAATTTAGTATTGTTGAATGTATCAGGGGAAGCTACGGCAAAGGTTTTGTGGGACAAGTTAGGGACTTTGTACCAATCTAAGTCTCTGGTGAATAAACTGTTCCAGCGGAAAAAGTTGTATAACCTGAGGATGAAAGATGGAGACTTGGTGACAGAGAATTTAAACACATTTAATACTGTGGTAAGTCAGTTAGGATCTGTTGATATTAACATTTCAGATGATGATAAGTGCATCAATTTTTTTTGTTCTCTACCAAATTCATGGGATAGTCTGGTTATTACAATAGGTAGCAATGCAAATTCCTTGCAGTTTGATGAAATTATCTCATCCTCGCTGACGGAGGAGATGAGATGGAATTTATGGAGAGCCAAAATGGTGATGCCTTGTCTGTATGAGGACAGTCTCAGAACAGAAACGATAATAAGTCATCGAGTGGGAGATCTAAATCTAGAGAGAGATCTAAATCTTCATGAAAACCGATAAAGGTGGTGTGCTAGAAATGCTGAAAGGAAGGGCACTTCAAAAGGGACTGTAAATTTAAAGCTCCTGATAAAGGAAAGGGATTTGATGATGTTCCTTCTGCAGAGGTAAAAACCACCTCAGATGAAGGTGGGGATGTGTACTTGGCTTCTTCAAGTACACATGTAGATCATGAGGCATGGTTGATTGACACAGGTGCATCCTCTCACTTCAATCCCCATAGAGAGTGATTCTGTGAGTATGAGAAATACAATGGTGGTGATGTCTTCTTAGGGGATTATAGGAAGGTTAGAATCATTG
Source organism: Pinus tabuliformis (assembly GCA_031772625.1). NCBI lineage: Eukaryota > Viridiplantae > Streptophyta > Pinopsida > Pinales > Pinaceae > Pinus > Pinus tabuliformis. The sequence goes on from CM062818.1 coordinate 1,607,719,365, forward strand.
GTCATGGAAAAGTAAAGTTGAAGTTGCAAGATGGAAAGGTTAGAACACTTCCAGGTGTTTTGCATATTCCTGCATTGGCCATAAATCTGATTTCTACAAGTAAGTTCGATGATGCAGGTGTAAAAACAGTGTTTGAAAAGGATACCTGCAAGATGGTTCGGGGGGCACTGGTATTGATGTGGGGAGTTCAAATTGGAACTTTGTACAATCTGCAAGGTAGAGCTATTGTTGATGGGTGCAAAAATTCCATGGTTCCTGAAAGTGTAGTAGAAAATGTAGTGGTCTCTGGAGAGAAGACCATTCTGTGGCATCAAATGCTTGGACATATTGGAGAGAAGGGCATTTGAATACTTCATGGTAAATGTATGGTAGAAGGTATGAATAATAGCTCTCTAGATTTTGATTTCTGTGAAACTTGTGTATATAGGAAGCAGAATTGGGTGAGTGTTATAGACATTTTTGTGCCTTACAGCTATAAGCTTGAAATGTCCATAATTCAAGGGATCCAATGTCCCTAAAGATGTTATTACAGCTCCTAAAGGAACAAGGTCAACCGATGACAGCTTCTCCTAGAAGTTCTCCACCAAAAACCACTTAGAAATAGTCAATTCAGGATCAATTCAGAGGCTCCACTAGCTGCCTGCGTTGAAATGCAGAGACTACACTGGCTAGGTGCACTGCAACGCAGGTAGAAGCACTACCAGGGTGCGCTGAGCGGGAAATGACAAATGGCAAGCTCATTCAACGAGGTGGAAAGACCCTGGAAGCTTCCAGAATCTTCTCCAAAGACACTTGCCTCAATGAATTCGACTAGTGATGAGTAAGAGGCTCTCAACCTCCAAATGGAAGCAAGAACTGACAGAGAGAAGCCACAAGTCAAAACATAAGCTGACTCATCCTCTCTACTTACATCTATATATGGATCTCTCACCCAGAGGTTCAAGAGGCTGGAATTTTGTACTTTGCAGAGAATTGCTGTTGGTTTGAGATTGATATTAGTACATTGGGTCATTTATGCTTTGTTGGAGGAGAGGAAGGGATTCCTTTGCTGGGAGGTAGATGCTGGATCGGAACTCACTTGGTTGTATCTCGTCTTGGACTTTATTATCATATCAATAAACTATTTGAGTTTTTCCTACATGCAGTGTACCAATGATGTTTTGTTATGCTTACATGTTTAGCTTAATCTGATCTTGAGCTTTTTATGAATGTATATCTGTATCTTTGTGTAGTTTCTCTCTCTTGTGATCTTGCAGGAATTCAGTGAAGTTGGGCCAGTGGAGGAGCAAGAAGCTGAGAGCCACTGAAGAGAGGAGTGATTGGATCGGCAAACTAGCGGAAGACACAGGTTAGTTACATCCTTCTTCCTCATTTACATTCCATAAAGGAGAAGACTCAATTAGTTTATCTTGTTTGTTGCTAAGGCACTATCACATCTTAGAGTGGGATAGGGGCATTCCGAATTGGATACTTTTCCCAACAACAAATTGGCGACTCCGCTGGGGAAAGTATCTTGTTAGTTTATTTGTGTTTCTATTGTTGTTCTTCTCATAAACTCAGGAGTGCCAAATCGAAATGCATTTGCCATTTTCAAATGAAAAGTAGAGATCTGCCACTCTAGTCCACTCACTGGGCCTGTTTTTATGATCTGAACAATCTGATCCACAAGTGCTCTAACAGCCCTTTGTGATAGATCTTAGTCCTCCTTTAAATCATCCTCCTAATTGTACCTAATTGATAGCTTTGATCCGGCCAAAAACTGTAGATTAAACTGCAAACCATGACCCAGAACCTAGAGAAAATTCTCTTTTCTGCTTCAGCGCAGACTCTGTGAAGAGGTTCTGCATTTCAACGCAGGTCCCGTGAAGGCTACCTGCACTGAAGTTCAGTTTCTCTGTGTTGAGGGTGCGCTGATCAGCCTTTGCCTTGTGCAGCTGTGGTTCCCTGCTTCCTTTTGCTCAATTTTATCTCTTTTTTTTGCAGCCTGTTATCAGTCAGTGTACCTATCTGAAACCCCTTTTCTTTGCCTCAATTCCACCTCAGTTGTATAAAGAAATTGTATTTGTTCTTTGTGTATTTGTTACATCATTTGCAGTTTCCCATTACAAAAGTAAACTAGTCATACTGTCGCCCTTAGATCTAGACCTGTTGTAAGTGTCGTTTTGATCTTAGGAGTGAGTTTGTTTGTTTTTCACGGTTGATTAAGCTTTTACTTTTGTCGTTTGGTTTGAATTTATGCATTTCTAGTGTCGAAACAAGTAAATCATAAAGTATCATAATCGTCTTTTTGATTTTGAAAAAGGAACTTGTTTATGTTTTCACTTGAAATCGAATTCAAATTTGTACAACATCTTTCCTTTTAGGCATCAATATTAAGAAAGCGAAAACAAATACATGCATTTGTGCATTTGCATATTGATAGTTTGTATGTTGATTTAGGAAAAGTGCATTTACAGTGTGCTCTATGCTCTTTGAGAAAAGTTTGTGTCTTCCTTTTCCCTTTGTAGCTAGGATTTTCATTGTTGAAAAGATATAAAAGCTTGCTTATCATCTTTAGACTGCATTTAGGAATTGTATCATACATCTCGTGGTGATCCAAAAAGGAAAACTTCTAAGAAATATCAACCTAAAATAAATTGAATGAACTTAACAACGCTTTGTAACTTAACGCACAACATAGAGGTCTAGGCTAGAGACGTGTTCCGACGTCGTAAAACCTGGTGACTATCGATCTCACTGATGGTTGGGTGATTCCTCCTGAGAGATGATAGCGCCAGTACGGATTGTGCTCCCACGTACCGTCAAGTATATATTGGGAGACCCCTATAGGAATAAAACCTTTATCCATAGGAAGCCGTGTCGGCCGCCCTACTGATCGCAATGCACTGAACACAGCATTCGGGAAGATTGACCACCCGTACCTTAAAAAGTATTCTGCGGTTTTGCGAAAAGTTTGGCACACCCTCTACCTAGAACTCCAGAGTAGTTCCTTTTGGCCTTTTTCAGACTCTATAACGGAAAAAGTCCATCCGAGCATTTTTCACTTCGGGCTCGTTAAAACATCGAAGGAGACTAGAGTCATCTTTTGCTTTTTCTTGACTCTTTAAAATTGAAAAAGAAATTTGTGTTTAAAGCGTCGTTAAAATTTATTTTAAACGGAACAATCACCCCTTTTTCCTGCGTTGATCTTTAGGTTGAGAAAATGGAGCCCACCAACCAAGGAATTCCCCTTGGTGGAAATCCTAGTCCTTTCTCCTCTTGGGGAGATGTTGGTGCGCCCCATATGGCCACATTGTCGCTTCCAAGACTGAAAATTGGCTTGCCGGTCTGGCTCTTCTCAACCAATGTTGTTCAGAACACCACTATTCCTGAACAGTCGAATCAACAGTTAGACCAGTCCAGAGTTGCCCACCAGCCTTCTACTTCCTCTAATTCTTACTCTCCTCCTTCCTCTTTGCTTGACGAAACCGGTAAAACAAAAAACCAAGTTCCTAAGGAGAAGAAGGAAAAGAAGAAGAAAGAGAAGAAGAAGAAGGAGCCAAAAGCGACAGGCTTTGATAAAGGAACCAGTCGACCTTTAGGGATCCTCCCCAATGTGCCTATCACATTGAAAGGGAAGACCGTTCAAATGAACGTGATGGTCATTCAAGGACCCTTGGATTATAACCTACTCCTTGGACGAGACTATATATATTGCATGGGAGCCATCGTCTCCTCACTCTTTAGAGTAATGTGTTTTCCGCACGAAGGAAGAGTGGTCAAGCTCGTGGACCAGCTTTCATTTCCCGTATCATGCATCACAAATAGTCATATACCATCCCTAAATAGTCTCTTCACGCAAGAAATGTCTCAACCTATGGTCCGTCCTCCCGATGAGCGCGAGTGATTCGGAAGGATATGACTAGAACCCAGGGGGCATGCGTCCTGGCCTGCTTCGGTAGGAAAACTTTGGGTATAGGGTAGGTTTCCGCGGGAGAATATGACTAGTCTGTACCCCGTCCGTCTTGGAAGAGGGGTTATTCTAGAATAAGATTCTTTTGTCAAAGTTATGTGTTTGGCGCTCGTTGTCACTCACCTTTGTTTATCTCGGTAGACATCGCCGAATAAGTGTTTTGTTTGAAAGATTAACAGGACAATCTTTGGGTAACCTGAAAGAGGTAGGCCTCTCTCGGTAAAACAATTGTTTTGGCGGAAGTGAAGTAGAGGTAACCTTGAAACTCTGTTTTATACCTGGGGGCATGCAAACCTTTTGGAGTGCAAGCAAGGGGCGGCTATTTATTTTTTAAATTTTTAGGTCCTCCCTTTAAACCTGTAGGTCTAACCCTTTAAACTCGTAGGATTAGTCGTTTCCGAACTTGCATAACGAAAGGATGCGGGCCATAGCTTTGTAAGGCGCAAGATCCATAAAAAATGGCATCTTACGTGAGACATTCTTGTCATATGACTGGATTATCGAGCAGTTTTAGCACATAGTTCATGCTCGTTAAAAAATAAGCATAAGATCGAGCAGTTTTAGCACATAGTTCATGCTCGTTAAAAAATAAACATAAGATCGAGTAGTTTTAGCACATAGTTCATGCTCATTAAAAAATAAACATAAGATCGAGTAGTTTTAGCACATAGTTCATGCTCGTTAAAAAATAAACATAAGACCGAGCAGTGTTTTTCGCGTTTAAGCTCGTTAAAAAATGAACTACCCTCCGGTAAATAACCACCGTGAATGTAACATTATCAGCCATTAAAGCCTTGGTCGTGTTTGCACCGTCACCTCCACTTTTCCATTGGCCGATCGTTCACCTCCATTTGATTGTTTACCCATTTTGAGGAACAGCTGCGAAGAGTGATTTCACTAGCCACCCTTGTGACACTGCCGTGATTGGAAAATTCCAACCCTTACCTGGAATCAGCTGCTAACCTGTTTTATCACTCGTTCCTCAAAAGACGAGTCTTCTTTAAGTTCTTTTCATCTGACTCATAAAATATGAAAAGATTGCCGAGTTTTGGCCTTCCAGCTCGTTAAAGCGACCGAAAGTGCTATCCTTCCTCTAGATTTTAATCTTTTTGGACCTGAGGGATTATTGCACAAAAATATCGAGCGCTTGTTTTGTTAGTCTCGTTAAAACTATCGAAAATTCATCCCTTCTGTATTATTTTATACTTTTTCGGACTTAAGGGATTAGATGACGAAAAAGGACTTTCGGAGTTGACTTTACGTACCTTTTCAGACTCTCTAAAAATGAAAAGGACCGAGTTATCTTTGTCGTTAGACTCGTTAAAAACATTAAATAGCGACAAACTTGTCTTTAGACGAGAACGAGTTTCACTATCACTAGGCTCGTTAAAACATAGCGATGGGTTTGCCCGAAGGGAAAATTATAGAACAAGCATATGTTATCCTCCTCAAGCTTGACAAAAATAAAGAGGTACTGGTCAGCAATGACTGGGGAAAAGTTGGGAAGAAACTCAAAGAACTTTATTGGTAGCAAGTCGCTCTTGAACATAACACTTCCACTCCGTGCCTGAGTCGGGTTGGGTTGTTTCATTCAACGGTCACATTTCCATGGTCTCGCCATACCATCCATCTTTGGGGTAAATGCTACCAATCCATCACATAAGTGTCGCCGATATGTTCAAGAGAAGTCATCCAGAGAAGTCAACCGTGTCCTGTCCACTACCATACATTATCTTTCATTCTTTCATGACCGCCACCCTGAACCATATATCATCAGATCGTTTTCACCTCCATCAAAATCATTTTCTCTGTTCCGTGTCACTGATGTGGGATACATCAAGGCCCTCCTTTGACGGATCACTTCTTGTCGACATCAGCTCATTATCCAAGAAGTTGATCTAGGGACACCCCCTTCAGTACTTTGAAGCTTGCATGCCTCAATGGCAAGTTTCTCACTTCCGGTGACAGGTATACATCAATGACCTTCGACCGAAAGATTTTGCGTGGTGTTCGACGCCAAGTCCTTTATTCACACCACGTGAATTGTACTGCAGTACCTTGAGGGTCATTATCATTATCGGTGATTCCTCTCGCGCTTGTTAACAGTTTACATCATTGACTGGTAATCAAGCGATGTCTTTCCATGTTCGACTTCAGAACATTTCTCCCATGGATAGACTTGTACTTAGAGTGAAGATCGAACGAGATTGAAGACCTCGGATCTAGTTTCATCCATCCGGGCTGCGATATATATTCAGGAAAAATAAAGACATTGACATGTACAACATTGCAGCACAGACAATCATCCTACCAAAGGATGATTATTTCAGCAGGATCATCAGTCTATCATCAGACAGTTGTCTGTCCTATGTACATAAAAATGAATTTATAAAGCTGAGCATGGGAATGCCTGCCTCAGCTAGATCATTAAAAAAAATATGAAAAATAATGTATTGTATTGTATCTTATTACAGGTCTCCTCCCAGCATTGAATGAACTTCGGATCCTCCTAATAAAGCATTTCACCCGATAAATGGCCTCATACTTTAGGGGGCAACTGTTGTAGACATTTTTGTGCCTTACAGCTATAAGCATGAAATGTCCATAATTCAAGGGATCCAAAGTCCCTAAAGATGTTGTTACAGCTCCTAAAGGAACAAGGTCAACCAATGATAGCTTCTCCCAGAAGTTCTCCACCAAAAACCACTCAGAAATAGTCAATTCAAGATCAATTCAGAGGCTCCACTAGCTGCCTGCGTTGAAATTCAGAGACTACACTGGCTAGGTGCACTGCAACGCAGGTGGAAGCACTACCAGGGTGCGCTGAGCGGGAAATGACAAATGGCAAGCTCATTCAACGAGGTGGAAAGACCCTGGAAGCTTCCAAAATCTTCTCCAATGACACTTGCCTCAATGAATTAGACTAGTGATGAGTAAGAGGCTCTCAACCTCCAAGTGGAAGCAAGAACTGACAGAGAGAACCACAAGTCAAAACATAAGCTGACTCATCCTCTCTGCTTACATCTATATATGGATCTCTCACCCAGAGGTTCAAGAGGCTGGAATTTTGTACTTTGCAGAGAATTGTTGTTGGTTTGAGATTGAGATTAGTACATTGGGTGATTTATGCTTTGTTGGAGGAGAGGAAGGGATTCATTTGTTGGGAGGTAGATGCTGGATCAGAACTCACTTGGTTGTATCTCCTCTTGGACTTTATTATCATATCAATAAACTGTTTGAGTTTCTCCTACATGCAGTGTACCAATGATGTTTTGTTATGCTTACATGTTTAGCTTAATCTGATCTTGAGCTTTTTATGAATGTATATATGTATCTTTGTGTAGTTCCTCTCTCTTGTGATCTTGCAGGAATTCAGTGAAGCTGGGCCGGTGGAGGAGCAAGAAGCTGAGAGCCACTGAAGAGAGGAGTGATTGGATCGACAAACTAGCGGAAGACACAGGTTAGTTACATCCTTCTTCCTCATTTACATTCCATAAAGAAGAATACTCAATTAGTTTATCTTTTTTGTTGCTAAGGCACTATCACACCTTAGAGTGGGATAGGGGCATTCCGAATTGGATACTTTTACCAACAACAGTGAGTTTCCCCTCTAGTGGTAAAAGGGTGAAACAAATATTAGAACTTTTGCACAGTGATGTGTTTGGACCTGTGAAAGTTCCATCAGTGGGTAAGTTTGTGTACTATGTATCATTTATAGATTACTTCTCAGGGAATACATGGATATATTTCGTTAAAACGAAATCTGAAGCCTTTGATAGGTTTATAGAATTTAGGGCTCTGGTGGAAAACCAGACAGAGAAGAAGATAAAGGTGCTAAGGACAGATAATGGTGGAGAGTTTTGCAGTATGGAATTTTAAGAATTCTATAAGAAGTGTGGTATAGCACGACAGAAGACTACTCTATATACACCTCATCAAAATGAAGTTGCAGAGAGAATGAACAAGACATTGATGGAAAAGGCAAGAATCATGCTCAGTGGTGTCGGGTTAGGATAGGAAATCTAGGTAGAGGCGGTGGAGACAGCATGCTACCTGGTCAACAGATCACCTTCACCAGTGTTGGAGGATAAGACTCCACAAGAGGCATGGACTTGTAAGAAACCCTCTCTTTCACATATGAGGGTATTTGGACGTGATGCATATGTACATATTCCAAAGGAGAAACGAACCAAGTTGGATAGTAAATCTGAAAAGTGCATCTTTATTGGGTATAAGGATGGTTTAAAGGGTTATAAGCTTTGGAACCCAGTAACAAGGAAGTTTGTGTACAGCCAAGATGTGGTGGTCAGAGAGGTGAAAGATGTTATTAAACATGAATTCCAACCAAAGGAACTTGAGAAGACAAAGTTTGAGCTAAAGGAGGAAGAATCAAACTCTACAGCAGAGGAGGAATCAAAAGATGAAGAGCCACAAACTCCAGGTGTAAGAAGATCAGTTTGAGAAAGAAGGCAGCCAGAAAGATATAGTCCATCTGCTTTCTGTTCAAATTTTGCTTTATCTATTACTGATGATGATCCCAGAACTATGAAGGAATTAGTAGATTTAGAGGATGGAAAACGCTGGAAAGAGGCCATGGTTGATGAAATGGCATCTTTGCACAAAAATGAGGCTTGGGTTCTCGTGGAGTTGCCGGCTAAAAGGAAACCCATTGGAAACAAATGGGTGTTCAAGAAGAAGAAAAATGCAGAAGGAAAGGTGGAGAAATACAAAGCTCAGTTGGTAGAAAAAGGTTATTCCTAGGTGACGAGAATTGATTTTGGTGATATTTTTTCTCTTGTTCCCAAAGCAACTTCTACTAGAATACTTTTATCTGTTGCTGCTGCTTTTGATTTTGAGGTAAAAAAGATGGATGTGAAGACAACATTTCTTCATGAGGATTTGTAAGAGGAGATCTACATGAAGAAACCTGAAGGCTTTGTGGTGAAGAGTAAGAAAGAACTGGTATGCAAGTTAAATAAGTCACTGTATGGGTTAAAACAATCACCAAGGATGTGGTATCAGAAATTTGATACATTTATATGGGACTTGGCTTCACCAGAAGAAAATCAGATCACTATGCATATTTTAAATTAATTGGTGACCATGTTATTTATCTGGTCTTGTATGTGGATGATATGTTGCTAGTTGGAAATGACAAAGAAATTCCAGGATTTGAAGACCCAATTGTCCTCCAAATTCGACATGAAGGATCTTGGTGCTACAAGCTATATTTTGGGCATGGAAATTAAAAGAGATCAGGCAAAGAGGAAGCTCTGGTTAAACTAGAGGAAGTATGTCGAGACAATACTGCAGAGGTTTAATATGCAAGATAGTAAACCGATGAAGGTTCCTATTCCTGTAGGTGTAAAGTTATCTTCTAAACAATGTCCCAAGACACAAGAAGAGGAAGAAGATATGTCTTGTGTTCCATATGCAAGTACAATCGGTAGCCTGATGTATGCAATGGTCTGTACTAGACCATACATTGCACATGTAGTGGGAGCATTAAGCAGGTTTATGTCAAAACCAAGGAAGGAACACTGGATAGTAATGAAGTGGGTTTTCAATTATTTGCGTGGCACTAGTGATTATGGTTTGTGCTACCAAGGAAGACTAGGATTGGACAGCGTGTTGGATATTCATGGCTTTGTTAATGCAGACTGGGCTAGAGATGTGGATCAGAGAATCTCTACAAGTGGGTATGTGTTTAACCTATTTGGAGGTGCAGTTAGTTGGATAGTAAGAAACAATTTGTAGTGGCTATTATCACAAAATCAGTACTAAGGGCTGCTACCTAGCAAGATCTCATGTAACTATTTCAACCAGACTTTAGACTAAGGATTAGCCTCCTTAGTCAGAGAGGGCTCTCTCACAGACTTTAGATAAGAATCCATTACAAAAACATATGGCTAACTCTTCACACATTTCATGAAAATAAAGCTGGTTGGAAATACAAAACAACACTTCTTCCATTGGGCTCATGGAGTCATATACTTCTGCAGTAAACTATTGATCACTCAATCATAGAAGCCAAGGCATATAACGTTTAACACTCAAAACATCTCTCCAAAAAGAACTCAACTCATAAATAAGCACAGGAAGTCTGAGCACTAGGTGAATTCAGAGTGATTGCATATTTAGTGAGCTGTAAAATACATAAAAGATAATGACAAAACCACAGATGTTCTGAGCCTTGAACATATAATGAATCTTGGGAAGAAAAAGTAATTCTTGTATTACTGTCAAAAGTCTTCTTACACAAGCTGATAAAAACTCTGTTTTTTTATAAAATCTCCAACCCTACTTACATCAAAGTTTTCACTATATATAGGAAAACCCAAACTAAAACTATCTTGAGTCTCCTCAACAAGCATGAGGGGAGAGCTCGATGATCTACCATTAATTAACCTTATCTATTTCTAAACAAACTTATTAAATACATGAGGTATTGGGCTGTAAATACATAGAATCCCAATTACATTGCAAATCCAACTTTATCTCTTCGTATGCATGATTCTCCTTGGATCCTTGACAGCTGTACAATTTTTGTTGTGGCTGAGATATGATGGGGAACATTCACTGAACGAGCTGATCTTCGGGTGCTAGCTGTGTAGATGACTCATAAATTAGTAAACCTGAACACCCTATTTTCACAGTCCCTGTCTTCCATTCATCTTTACCATTAAAAGACCACACTCCAAACTCTTTAATCCTTTAGTAACCACGTATAACACCATATTCCTCATGATCTGGATACCTTGTGGAGTGAACAGGTGTGCTAGCCAAAAATCTCCGTAACCCTACCAGAACCCTAGTATTTCGGTCATAAAGTGCCTTTAAGAGAATTTTAGCAAAAAACAAAACACTTCACTTTTCCTTCAAAACTCACACCTGTCACCATTTAAGCTGCTATGATATTCATGTATAATCTCCCTCCTGTCCTCAAGACATTCCTTTCAAAATTCGCTGACCTCATCATTAAATTTCATTGTTTCCTTATAAAACAGCGTTCTACAGTAGTTTCGTAGCGCGCTACGAAACTACTGTTTCTTGTCAAAACAAAACACATTCATCTTGCAGCGCTTTTTACTAAAACTCATGATTTCTTCAGATATTTGTACAGGTGCATAGGGATCTAAATAACTTCAAAATGATAGAAGTTAAACCAAAATTTATCAAAACTTTGAAAAGTACCTTTCTTCTTAAGCCAGTGAGCTAGTTTACCTAGCTTCTTTTTCAAACTGCTAACCTCCTCCTTCAAAGCCTTATTTTCTGATCTCAGACACATATTCAGCTTTCTCACGTGTTTTGCTTGTTTAAGTGCTGGTATCATCCATGAGAATACATCAGACCCTGAGCCAGCTTGCTTCAGTAGACTTGTGCTGCCCTTTAATACAGCCCTCCTATAACTAGCATATCTCATTGCTCTTTCTTTAGAAAGACTCTTTGTCTGAGCTACCTCTTCCTGGGTCTTTCCTGCCTGGCTCTTGATAGCAATGACATTCCCTCCTTGACTAATAATAACCTTTTTACTTTTGTCTTTACTCTTGGCTGCATGCACTGTTTTAGTCAAAATTTCAATAAACTCTGTACTAGGCACTTTTACAGCTGCCTCCTCTTTATGCATTTTCTCGGCCTCTTTCATTTGTCTTCTTGTAATTGGCCTCCTTGGTTTAAACACATATTCTTCACTTGGCTCCTCAAACCGTAACCTCTTTGAAGCCTTTGATTTCTTCAGGCTCTCTGGTGAAGATTGGGTTAAGTCAATGTGCATTGGTTGCACTGGCTGATCTTGTTCCAGTTCCATTGGCTCAATCTGTACTGACTGATCTTGTTCAAGTTCAATTGCTTCAAGTAAATCAGTTAAACTAGCTTTTGACACAGGACTCTCTTCAACAGCAATTGACTTACCCTTTTCCTTGCTCAACTGACCTCTGGTTTTTACTCTTGATCCTTTTTCAACTTCACTTGGTGCAGGTGCATCCTTCTTCTGTTTGACCTTCTCTTTTGATGATGATTTAGGTGTCTCCTTGATCACCACAGTCTCCTTGATCACCACAGGCTTGACTGGTTTCTTCAACTTGGTTTTGGACCTTTTTAGATCTTTCACCTCCTTCCTGATCTCAGCAAGAGTAGGTTCTTCAATCGTTTTCTCCTTTTCCCTAACAGGCAATGGAGTAAGGCCCGTCTTGCTCTGAAAGCCCGCCATAAAAATAAAGGAGTCCCAATCTCTTCCAATCTTCTCCAAACCATCTAATACTAACAACTTCACCAAACCATGATGGAACAGTGAAGTCTCACAGTCATCTTTTTTCAACTGAATTTTATCACACATTTTACTTAGGCTTCTAAATAAGTAGAAAGGGATATCAATTGATGCTTTGCCTGTGAAATGTAACAAAAGCTTAAAATGATATGAGTACACTTTGTTATACCTCCCTTCGCATGTTAAATACTTTTGGATTCATGTGAGGAGCAAAGCAAAATGTTCTTTCACGTAACTCCTTGGCACAACTTTCGTGAGGTCCTCATTAACATAAGGTTCCTTCAAAAATTCCTTACACGGGCTCCTGTCGAATTTAAAATTTTTGAACCATTCACTTCCACCTCTAGGGATCTCAGTCACATTAGAAATGTCTTCTGGGGATACGGGGAATTCTAGCATTGACACCTTAGAGTTTAAACCAGTAAAATTCAATGCAAAAGCTTTTGTTACCTCTGCGTGCCCTCCTTGCAACTTCTCACAAAACCTCCAGCAACCAGCGTTTTTAAAAGCTCTGGCAACACCTTCATCCTTTAAAGTAATATCAAGCCCCACAGGTTCTGTTCTTTGGCACCTACCGGATCGATGTTCCATTTTCTCCATTTTACTTTGCAAACTTTCGAACAGAAAACTAACAGCAGCTCCAACTCAGAAAAGAACTTTAGACTTTGGTATACAGGCTCGCTTGCAAACAGGTCCTTTTAAATGAAAACTCGGGCTCCCTCTCGCTTCAATGATTTTGTCATATAAACAAATCAGTTCCCGCACTAATTACAAGTATCACAATACAACCATGCATCATAAATCACTTTGGATGATATTTATGTGCGTGATTTTGAACCTCATAGCAGAATGATGACCAAAAATGACTTGGAGAGGACATCAACTGACAACATAAGCACGGACCTAATGACTCATCCCCCCAGACTTGACACTTCAAGAAAATGCGCTGCAAAAACCCCGAATCCCCGATTCCGTAGCGCAAACAGCTATAAATGGACAGAATTCGCTACGAAATGGCTGATAAATCACACGCTACGAAAAGGTGGAAACATCATTACGCTGCCAAATTGGCCAATCAGACTGCGCTGCGAAACTGCGCAAAGGACCAATGACGAAAACAGGACATGACATGCCTTAAAGAACTATAATGAAGGGTGACTAACGGTTTTTTGCAATGATTCACATCAATACCTTTTTAAAACATGATCCCTAACACACACAAGACTATAACCATTCATCACACATGACAATGAAATTTTTTAGTTTGGAACAACATTATGTACATGGACTAAAATTCTAAGTGATAACAGTGGCACTATCAACTATAGAGGTAGAATACATGGCAACCACTCATGCAAGCAAGGAAGCAGTTTGGTTTCAGAGATTGTGTTCAAGTATGGGGTTAGTACAGGGAGCTATAAGGATAGACTGTGATAGCCAAAGTGCAATTTTCTTGGCAAAGAACCATGCTTACCATTCAAAGAAAAAGCACATTGATGTTCAGTATCACTTTGTGAGGGATAGGATAGAAGACAAAAAGGTGTTGCTGGTAAAGGTGAAAACTTTCAAGAATACTACAGATGCATTGAAAGAATATGTGAGCTCTGAGAAGTTCTCTTAGTGTAGAGAAACAATGGGCATTTCAGGGCTGGAAAAATGACTAAGCTCTCCTGTGGCCCCCTATGGAAAGAAAACAACAAGTGGGAGAATGTTGGGTTGTGTTATACTCTTTCCACGAATAACCCACGTAGTGAACCGGGGGGTTAGAAGGGGGGCAAAGCCCCCCCTTCATTGTGCCAATTGCGTAGCAGGGGAGTCATAGGGGGGGCGGCAGGCCCCCTTGTTTGGGGCAGTGCCCCGAGAAATTTTTTTTTGGACCCTATATTAGGTTGGGAGAACCTACCTATGGGTTTCAGTCGATGGTTTTGGACGTGATGGTTTTCAGTCCATGGTATTGGATGTTTTGGCATGTATAAATATGTATTATAACATTGAAACGAATACAATGAAAACTCAAGTTGGTAGTCCCAGTTTTGGGATCCAGGGGAAAATCTTTGTGTATCTGTGTTTTATGTGTTATGCTCTCGCATTATTTATTTTCTGTGTTTTAGAATTCGTATGTAGGTAATTTCTATATGCGGTTAAAACCTACATAAAATGCATGAAAATGAATTAATAAGAGTGTTTGAAAGGGAGTGTCAGTGAGTTATAGGTGTGTTAAGGAGTGAGTGACAATGTATGCTATGTAGTGCCAGGCAGGCATGCCAAGATGTGTTAGGTTCTAGGGTGTATCAATGTGTGTCAAGGAGTGTTATGGAGTGCCATGGAAACACAAGGGAGAACTAGTTCAAAATGCATGGAATGAATGAATGTGAGTTTGTGATAGGGACTTTTAGTGAGTTTCAACTGTGTTAAGGAGGGAGTGATAAGGTTATATGCCAGGAAGTTCCAAGGCATGATAGAGTGCCAGGGAATGTCAGGGGGTGGTATGGTGTGCTAAGGACTACCAAAGCATGTCAAGGAATGCAGGGGTGCTAACATGTTCCACATAGTGCCAAGGGACTGCTAGATGCGTCAGGTGCTATGTCATATTAAGATGTAAACTACGATGCTCACTTATTTTATGGCCACGGTTGGACGTGAGCCTTGACATCGTAACTTGTAACTTGTTAATTGGGATAAGTTGAAATTGTACATGAGTAACCTAAGATGAGTTATATTTAGTTCTCAGGTGAATAATGAATAGTCTATTTTTAGTAACCGTAACTTGGTCAAGTTTTTTTAGTCAAGGACAGATTTGGTTGGGTTCCCAAGTCCCAGAAAAAGTAAGGGTAGTTGTGAGGGAATGATAGCTAAGGCGTTCTAGGGAGGGTGAAGGAATTAAATGGCATGCTTACACATGCCAGAAATTATCAATGCATGTTGAGGAGTGTTACAAGGTGTTAAGGAATCACAAGGGACAATTAGGTCAAAATGCATGGAAATGAACAAATAACAGTGTGTGTGAAGCAGTGTCAACGAATTCCTAGTGTCTCAAGGACAAAGTGTGTTAGAATAAGGTCAAAATATGACTTGTATGAGGGAAGCCTATGCCATTATAATAAGGGGTTGGTCAAAGAAATTTTAGATCATAAAGGGAGACTTTGCATTGGGCACAACAATGTTTTTCCAATGACTTGGTTGGGTTCCTAAGTTGTAAAGAAAGTAAATCTATCTATGAGGGAATGACAACAATGGAGTGCCAAGGTGTGCTAGGGAATTATAAGAAGTACTAACACATCCTAGATAGTTCCAAGGCATGTTAGGTATGACAAGACAAGTCAACTATTAAGGCATGCCAGGATGTGCCAGTTGCCAAGGTGTGACATGTAGGTTTTAACCCGTACAGAAATTACCTACATACAAATTCTAAAACACAGAAAATAAACAATGCAAAAGCGTAACACATAAACCAAATATACACATAGATTTTCCCTTGGATCCCAAAACCGGGACTACTAGCTTGACTTTTTATTATGTTCCTTTCAATGTTACAATACATATGTATACATGTCGAAGCATCCAATACCATGGAACGAAAACCATTGCGTCCAAAACCATGGACTGAAAACCATAGGTAGGTCCGCCCAACCTAATATAGGGTCCAAAAAACAAAATTTCACAGGGCGTTGCCTCAGACCCAGCAGAGGGGGGCTACCTGCCCACCTAAAACCCCCCTGTGACCCCCCTGTGACCCCCCTGCTACCCAATCGATGCAACGAAGGGGGGGCTCCGTGGTGGGCTGCAGTATTGCCGCAATACTGCTGCAACTCCTGGGACTCCCTTCTTTACTTTTATCAACCTGGTAGTTCGTAACAAACTTGGAAGCGGCGGTGCACCGTAGTCAAAGGAAGCGAACTCAAAGGAAGGTAGTCTACTTGCAGGAAGAAGCTGAAAGTGGAAAAGGAATGCAAACCTTAGCAAACCCGAGTTTTACAGACTAACCCTACTGGTGCGAGGAAAGAGATGAAAGCAGTGGAAATGGATGCCATTGACTTCTAGAAATGTAGAATGCATGTGACTAAGCTACTCTTGCAGTGAAATATGAAAAGGAATGTCTTTGTATTTTTGAGTAATCTTGTAGAATTATTATGCATGTTCTTAATTGTTTTGATTGTGCAGAGGTTGATTGATGGAAGGAAATGGTGAGGGCACTTGCAGGAAGTTGGGAAGGTGAGAAGAGGGCCTAAGGGGTCCCTAACACCCTTCCAGAGAGTTTCACAGTGATCAGATCTTGAAAAACCACTCTCGTGATCTTCTACAGGAAGTTTACAGGGGTTCTACAGGATGTTCCGAAAGGAGAGTTTGGAGGATTGAAGGTGGAAGAAAGGTGGAGAAGTGGAGATGGAGGTTGGATGAGGGTGTGAAGAGGTCTAAGACTTCGAAATTGGAGCTGAGAAGTGATGAGGATGGATGGATTTGTTCAAGGCTGAATAGAGCAGCATTGCACAAAAATATGGAGGTTAGGTCAAAGTGAGGAAATGTGGCAAACGAAGGGAAATAATCTGAGCTAGGGGATGGATCAGGTTGCGCTAATGGAGGAAGGGTAGGCATGGAGGTTTCTTAGGTGTTTTGCGCACTACTTCTTGAAACTGACCAAACAAAGATCATGCAAACCAAGTATCTAGCTATTCTAACCTAATTTGACCTAGAACAATGTAAACTTTGAAACAGGAACTATAAACTCAAAACGGGAACTCTGGCCCAAAAACCCCAAAAAAACCACAAAAACAGTGCTCAAAACGAAAAGTGTGTATACTGGAACGATGTTTTTTTTTAGGTGTCAATTTTGCGGCTGTTTTAAAAATGGCAGCGACTACGAAATTTTCTACGAAATTTTCTTGCAAAATATAGCTTCAGAAAGAAAGTGTTGATACTGGAATAATGTTTTTTTTTTTTAGGTGTCAATTTTGCGGCTGTTGTAAAAATGGCAGTGACTATGAAATTTTCTACGAAATTTTCCTGCAAAATATAGCTTCAGAATCGACCCGCCGCCGGTCGGGCGGGCCGGGGCAGCCCGGGGGTGCCGCTGCGTGGAATTGGTAATGTGGATCGTAATTTGATGTGTGGATTACCAATTCAGAGGAATATCCATAGATCGCAACTTTTGTTCAGAGGAATATCCGATGCGAAAATGGGTAATGTACACGGAGCGCATGGGATAATCTCAGTTCTGCGCCATTAGAGTGTTTGGCTCTTTCAGGTTTCTTTCAATACCACGATACAAGTTTGTACTTAAAGAAAATTAATTCTCTTGAGCAAGATTATTTCCATCGCAAACAGTCGGTACATCGACCTAGAAATCCCCTGCTGTGTAAAAAGTGTCTCGCAGAAAATGGACACTGTTGACATACATATTACCAAAATGAAACCAAAAATTCAGGCAGTGGGTGTTTCGTGTCCGGCCTGGGCGGGCAAAAAGATTTATGCCAATACAAACTGTTGTTTCCTTCCTGCCCTTAGTAGCCTGCCTATGTCTTGAGCAATGCGTCGTGCGTCTAGTGATGCTCCTAGCAACCCCCGCCTGGTGAATCCTACTGAATACAGCCTGTTTTCGCCCTTCGAACTGTCGGGAAACGGCGTCTTGGGCATTCCATCATCTGAAAAGAAATCGGAATCCTGGAGAAAACATAATTATGTTCATGAGCAACTCAGAAATGCAAACAAAGCTTTAAATATATTGAATTAATTACTCAGGTTATGTAATAGATATTTGTTTACCTTGAGCCAGTTGAGCACATTACTTCTATACCCGATGCACAGAATCACAAAGTCAAACTCTAACTTTTGTCTGTCTAGAAATTTAGCACCACATGGCGTGAGGCAGCTTATCGCAGGCAGAACCTGTGCAGTTGCAGGGCATCACGTTATTATGTTAGTCACAGTGACTGAAATCCAACTAGGGATACATACAGAGTTATGGATCAGAGGGGAGGACCAATTTATTGTTAAACTAAATCCCTTGTATAATTTGCAACATATCATAGACGAACAACTACAACTATTTCACATAAATACCAAGCTTGATGATTACCAGCCAAAACCCAAACCATAATGCAACCACAAGTCAAAGACAAAAATAACTGACAACGTCCAATACAATGATATCAATTCCAAGCATAAAAATGATAATTACAAACCAAAACCAAAAGCATAAAAATGATAATTACAAACCAGATTGTGAGTTAATTGCAGTTGTATTATCTATGGACGGGAGTAAAATGACTACATTTTTCCCAAAGGTATCAATCACTTCTTTCTCCAAAATTCGAGGTTAAAAAAGAGAAATTTCAGAGACAAGAAGAGTCTACTAATTTTCTTGTTTCCATGGATATCGAAGTAAAGAATGAGATTGTGGTATCTTGACTTGGCATGTGAAAATTGATGTAGATTGTGACCCATTGACTTGTCGTGGAAAACTTTAGCATGAAGCTTGCTTGTAATCATTTGAGAGGAGCAACATAATATTTTTTTTCTTTTTTCCATTTACGAATACCTGCAAATTACGAATCCACGTACCAAAGCATGCATTGAAGATCTACTATAAATATGTGTAGAGACTTTTATGTGGAATAAAGAGCGGTGGTTGTGTTTGGCATAGTTGTGCATATTAGCTGAAGCTTAACAGAGGATTAAATTGATAGACTACATGGTCGGACAAAGGCACAACTAGGAGCATTGTCGTGTCAGGTCCAATTTGAATGGGATGAAAGAGTCAGACCTATTGTCTAAGAACATGTGCAGCATGAAGACTTGCATTGAAAACATTATCATGCAACTGCAATTAAATCGCAATCTGGTTTGTAATTATCATGATAAAATGATAATTCCAAGCATAAAAATGATAATATATCAAAGTAAGATGACAAAGGTGTCGATTCTTTTGATTGAAGAAAGATTTAAAAAAAAAATCATGATCCAGTGAACATATACCGTATGCATTAATGGCTTCCAAAATGTTCTTTCGTGACTTGACTATTGTCAGATTGTCAATGTCATTTGAAAAATTCTCTCTAATTCATTAAGTAATGGTTTGTGAATTGAATTTAGTCTCATTCAGAAGACTCCCACTCATTTAGATATGTAGATATGTCGTCGCATACGGAAATAAATAATAAAACGAAATTTCATTATTGTAATATAGTTAGGTCCTCGTCAGATATTTCGTCGTATGTAGAAATGTAAAAATACGTAAAATTACAGTATATGAATTTACTTAATGTGATAGAAATGTAAAAATTACAATACGTAAAATTGAATCAATAAAATATAATGAATCGTAAAAGCAGAACTGTTTGGGCAAGTGAAGCTTCAAACGGTTATAGGTTCTCTGTTGCCAAAGGGAAACAAGGCAGTCTGCTTTCTCCAGAATAACACAGGAAACGCCCTGTTCTCTGAGGCAGGCCGCCGTGGCAAGCCCTGGATTACCAATTCCACGCATCAAATGACGATCCACATTGCCAATTCCATGCAGCGCCACCCCCGGGCCGCCCCGGCCCTCTCGACCGGCGGCGGGTCGATTCCGGGAATCTTAGTGCGCTTCATGTTTTCCTCTGTGATCCCCATTATACAAGGCATCCACTTGTACATCGTCTTCACTTGTTCCTCTGAAAACCCGAAACCCTGGAGGTTCTGCAATTTACGGACTGTATTATCTCTCGCCGTTGAAATAATAAGCTGGAAAACATAGGCAAACATCTTGGAAGCCTTCGTAAGCCCTAAATTTCCTGCCAGTTCAAACGCTTCAGTAATATGTTTCGCTGAAGTTATAAGCAGGCGGGGCTGTTTTGTTAGCAGCTCTGATAAGGCGTTGCCTTGGAATCCGTATTCCCGTAAAAGTGGCACGGAATTTTTCATGGTGTCATCCAGATTCTTGTTGAAAATCCTTGCATTCGCCGAGATGATTTTCCTTAAATCTTCCTCTCGAAGGAATGTTCGAAACAAGGAAATCTTAGGCTTGAGATTGCTTTCTGCATTGAGTTGCAGCAGACGCGGATTGGAAAGGAATGCGGTTCGAGTCTGAGCTTTACTCAAGCCGCAATCCTTGAACAATTGGACGATATTTTCCAAAGACTCGGTTGATTGCCTGTTAAGTATATTGTTGCAGTGCTTGAATCCTGTGGTGATGTTGGTCTCTGTTAAGCCACATTCATTTTGAAGAAACTATGTGATGCTACCCTTCTCTGGAGTTGGTTGAGTGCTGAAAGTGGCAATGTTTGGGTTGGGTTTGGGTTTTAGATTTACACAGTGTGAGGCAAGCGACGCACCAGAAATTGCAACGGAAATGTATTGCCATGACAAGGCTTCCAATCTCGTCAAACGGTTCTGGTACTGTGTATGAAACATAGTGCCGTTGCCGCGCACAGCGCTACCCCCGGGCCGCCCCGCCCTGCCCGACCAGCGGCGGGTCGATTCCTGGAATCGACCCGCCGCTGGTCGGGCAGGGCGGGACGGCCCGGGGTGCTGCTGCCGCGCGCAGCGCCACCCTCGGGCCACCCTGCCCGCCCGACCAGCAGTGGGTCGATTCCGGGAATCGACCCGCTGCCGGTCGGGCGGGGTGGGGCGGCCCGAGGGTGGCGCTGCGCGCGGCACCAGCACCCCGGGCCGTCCCGCCCCGCCCGACCGACGGCGGGTCGATTCCCGGAATCGACCCGCCGCCGGTCGGGCGTGGCGGGTGGCCCAGGGTGCCGCTGCCGCGCGCAGCGCCACCCCCAGGCCACCCCACCCCGCCCGACCTGCAGCGGGTCGATTCACGGAATCGACCCGCCGTCAGTCGGGTGGGGCGGGGCGGCCCGGGGGTGGCGCTGCGCGCGCATTGGGCACTTAATTTAGCGCAAGGTATTAGCACACGGTTGATTCAATCACACGGTCGCCATAACCCTCCGTCATCGTTTGAATTTTGAACAAAAGGATTATATTCTCGCCACTGTAACCATAACTTTAGTCATCTCTTGAATTTTGAAGCAACGAATTTTATTTTCAAAATATCATATGAATTTTGAAGCTGGTAAATATGCCTTCTGGCTGAAGGCAAAATTTGATGACTTTACTCCCAACTATTACTGTAGTTTGTGGCTAAAACGGTGTTGAACGAGATATTATATTTAAATAATTGTGAAGATCAGTATAATTTTGCAAGTTCTTTGTTTGAACGGAATATTTTATTTAAATATATTCGGAGGTTAGTATAATTCTCAAAATTTATGTTTGAAGGAGATATTATATTTAAGTAAGTTCGGAGGTCAACATAATTTTGAAAATTGTTGTTTGAACGAAATATTACATTTCAGAGGTTAGTATAATTTTGAAAATTCATGTTGTGTAACTTTAATATGATTTTTTTTAAGGATTTGAGTAGGCATAACCGTTATGTATATTTTAGTTTTATATTTAATAAGTGATGATGATCAAGTAGACTATTAATGACTATATAATAATTATGATATTATAAGTGGGGAAAAGTAAGGGGCTTAAGAGACTTCTTTATTATTATTATTTTTATCTATCTTATTTTATTATCTTCACTTTTTTCAAGTTATGAATAGGGGAGAAAATCAGTTTCTAGATTTAAACCATTACTCATATATCTTAACAAGGTGTCTCCCGTACATTCTTGGAACAAAAAGACAAGGTGTCTCCCCTCCATTCTTGGAATAAGAAGAAGGATTCAGGGGAAGTTGCTAGGGGGATGCATGAGAGAATTCAAATAGGAGGAAACAAACTAGGAAAAAAGGAATGAAAAGAGAAGTTTAAGAGAAGAGAATGGGATAAAATGAAGTGAAACAAGTATATAGACTAGATCAACTCTTAAAAAAGGTGGATCCATTTTCAACATTGTCCCTCCTAATGTGCGTCTAGAAATAAAACAATTGGATGTGAAGGTGGGAGAATAAAGTATTCATTGTTTGATTCGAAATTACTTGAAGATTTGGGTAGATGTGTTCAATATTGGTAATATGTGATTTTCGCATTGATTTTTAAGTTAATCATTATTTTTTGAAAAAAAAAGTAGTTATTATTATCTTTTTGACATGAAATTCATAAAAAAAACTATTATTTGACCATTTTTAGTTAATATTTTTGTATAAAAATTGTGATTTTGACATGTTAACTAGCAAAAAATTATCAAAACGTTTAGTTTTTTTGTTATATTTATGTTAAAAATGGTTATTTTTTATGTCCATTGTTAAAAAATGTTGTTTTTTAGAAACAATTATTTCATGTGGATTGAAAAATTAATTAAGGATGTCTAAATATGTAGATTATCTAAAATTCAAACTATCGACTTTCTAATTTAAAAACGCAAAACAATAAAAACCCCACTAAAAAAAAAAAAAAATTAAGATAGAGAACAAGCAAATATGAATACAATGACGACTTCAAAACTATCAAATTTAGAAAATATTTTTTTCCATTTCACACACTAGAAAATTTAAAGTCAAAAAATAGGTCTTTTAAAAAAAGGGTGTGATGCAGAATACTCACTTTTTAAAATCAGGATGAAAATCACTACCATTCACTACCATTCTAAAGACAGTAAAAAAACATATAATAGTACATAGAGGAAGACCTGGCACTTGGGTTGGGCCCAACCCCAAGAGCTACAAGCTCCTAAAAGAAGCTCAGAACTGATGCAACATAACACTGGTTTCCATTACATAGAAAACAACCATGTCCAAAATGTGTTATAGCAGAAGCTCCAAAATGGGCTCAGAAACAAAGCAGCACTATAGTACGAAATACAAATGTTCAACAAGTAACCTATGAAGGCTGGAAGACTTCCTACTTATGCCCTATGAGGACCTCCAGCAGTCCTCCTTAATTCAAGGGGCTTGGCTGCTCAAAACTGCAGTACTCAGCCACCTCATAAAATCTGCTCGGCTGCCTTTGGAAATCAACTTTGGTGGGCTGCTGAACTCCGATTTGATGGTGGAGAACTCAAATCCTTCTTACAAATCCTCAGCCTTGGCCCCTCATATTTGGCTATCAAATGGTCCATAAATTCTTGACCTTGGTCCAAAATTTGTCCAAAAATCTGCAAAAAACACGTATTAGCCTTCATGGTCAAGTGACTATTCTCATTCATTCAATTAACATTAACAAACTTCGAAAGCATACATAAACTATGAAGAATGGTGCATAAATGGAGAACAATAGGCAAAATTAGCCCAATAAGTTATCCATTTTTGGGGCTTATCATCTCCCCCCTGCTAAATGGGTTGCTCATCCTCTGAGCAACTAATCTAGCTCATCATCCTTGATAGCTTTGACCGCCTCGCTCATGTCCCAGGCCTCCGAGGTGATGTCTTCTTCTCGGTCATGAAATCTTGCTTTTCTTTCCACTCCCTCCCACTTCCTGTTTTCTTCTTCTTCCTTGACTCCTTCGAGCAATCCCAAAAGCAAGGGAGGACTGAACTTTAGGCTGATCCAATTGGCATGTAGATTTTGCATTGAATATTTATAGAGGGGTACCCTTGCCAAGGCCTCCCTCATCCTGGTTGGGGAGTTGTATTATCTTATTTTCAAACTATGGGGCAGTGTGTTCCACCTCCTTGTGCAAACATGCATGCAGGTATACCCCAACAGTCTTTCCATGTCCTCAAAGTGGGCAATGGCTTGAGCTTGTCCTTCAATGTAATCTGGTAAAACCTGAGGGTTGTTGGACAAGTGCTGATGGGCACATATTAGAGTTGATCTATCCTTTGGTTCTGCTCTGATCATGAGTGGTTCACTAAGCTCCATGTTCATAATATCCTAATTCTCTGCTGCCCTCTTTTCCTCATGATTTAACTAAGAGGCCATGGCCATAAGTTGCACATCTCCCAATGTAGCATTGGGATCCCAAAGAGTCATATTTGGAAGGGCCAAGTTGTGTAAATAGAATTTGGATAACTTAGCCTTATCTTCTGCTGAGCTGCTGTCACACAAGGTCATGAATTGATGGTAGCTTTGAAATGGAATGGTGCCCCTTTGGGCCAAGGTGTTAATCTGGAACTGCAACCATTGATCTTTAAGATATAGGGCATATGACTTGGCAGGTTGCCTACACTGCAAGGCCTCCATTGGCCAGATGGCCATGCAGGCTAGTTGGGCTTCCTTTTCTTGTACCTGTTGCTTTAGAGACTCTATTTCCTCAGCTGCCTATGACTCCTTCTCCTGTAGCTATTTTGTTAGCGCCTCAAGCTCGGCCTGCAGCCCGTCCACTTTCTATTGTTCATCAGAGGTTTCTTTGTCTGCTGGAGGCTTTTCCTGCTATTGTTTTTCTCCTAGAATGGAGGGCCTGTCTTCCTTATGAATTCCCTGTAGCCGTAGATGTTTTTTCAGCAGCTTGTTCTCTTCCTGTAGTTTCGCCCTCTCACTGCTTTCCACATGCTTCACCATGGCCAATTCTTTCCTTGACTCCCTAAGTTGTTCTTCTAGGGGGCCTATGTCTGCCACACCCTTGGACTTGGCAATCCTCATCCAAGTGTGAGTCCTAATTCTTTCTTCTTCCTGTGCAAAGAATAGTGGCACCGCAAATTTCTGGGGAATTATTTTCCCAGCTTCTAACAGGTTATAATATGAGCCCAAGCTGGGCTGAGGGCTTGGTTCCAATATTTCCTCTGTCTTTTCTTCTTCTTGTGATTGTTTGGCTGCCTTTTCCTCCAATTTCTTGGTCTCTTTTAGCTTAGCCCGAGTTTCCTGTAGAGATTTCTCAGCTTCTTGTAGAGTTGTCTTTGAGTCCATTTTCTTCATTCTCTCTCTCCAGGTGGAATTTTTTGGGCTTTCTCGTTCATAGGTGACCGATATCTTTTAAGGAGACCCTTCTTTTGGTTTAGGTGTTGTGTCCTCAATGATAATTGGCTCCTTTAACTGCGGCTAGGGTCTGCCTACTTTGATCTGTGTGCTCCTTCTTACTTTCAAGTACATGCAGGTTTGTCTCTTTCGCTTCCCCTTTTGTTTTGGAGGTGTTTTTAAGGTGGAAAGCACAACTGTTGCCTCTGTTGCCAATATTTCAGGTGATTTCCCCCTTTGTTGTTCTTTTTCCATGCTTCATGTAAAAGTCCCTGTGTCAATTGTTTCTGTCTGTATTCTGGCCACTTCAGGATCTGTCTTTCCCTTTTGTTTTGGTGTGACTACTTTGGCTATGACAACCTTCAGTTGGGGTTTTTTTGCCTTCTCTGCTCTCCTCTACATTCTCTCTTCCCTTGGGGTTTGTGCTATTGTTTCCTGCTATGTTTTAGGCTCAGCAATCTGGCCCTCTCCCCCTTTTTCCTTCTGTCCTTGTTGTGCTTGAATGTCTTCTGTTCCTTCACCATTAGTTTTCTTACCTTCTTCAGTGTGTCCTCCCTCCTCACTGCTAGATGAGGTGATGTCTTTGCCCAGGATTCCAATATCGTCACCCTGGGACATGTTTCAGAAGATTTCCCAAGATATGGGGACAGTGTAGGTATGCAGGGCATCTTCCACTAATAGCTTAATGAGCCCATGATGGGCCACCTAATCTGGGGTCCCTTCATTCAATTTTGTACCACATTCAGTTAGTGACTGAAGAAGAAAATAGGGAATGCTCAGCTTCTGGGCTGAAGGTGAATCAATCCCATGCCTTAGTTCACACAACAACCTAAAATGATATCCATAGACAATGATAAACCTCCCCTCACATGTAATGTACTTCGTAATTTGGAAACTGACCTCACTCCAGAGAGGAGGCAAGCTGGTTCTCCTAACCCCGTTTTTGCCTTCTACAAGATGTTCCTCTGGTAGGAAGAATGTTTTCTTGGCAACCTAGCCTAATGACCTCTTGTCTTTGCTCCAAGGGAGCCCTAATGGAAGACCAGTGACACGACTGATGAGCTCAGGGGTAAGTTCAAGGGTCAAACCCCTAAAACTTACTGTGGCCTATGTCTTTGATTAAGGTCTTAGGGGCATCAAAAATTCCTCTATTATCTCCTCTTCATGACCCCGAATTTTGTCAAAAAATGACATCCAATTGGCCCGGGTGAAAAGTTCCACCACCTCAGGATGCTCGTGCAGTTTGTTGGTGTCCAAGGGTTCTTTCCTTATGAATCCCCCTGGCATGGTGAGAGTGTTTTTCTTTTTTCTTTGATCAAAAAAAGGAATGTTGTTTATGGTTTTCCCCCTTAACTGAAGAAGGGATTTATCGGGTATCAATATTAATTAACAGTTATTCCTTGGTTTTTGAGACTGTTGTTGCCTAGAACTTGAGTGTCTGTTTATGAAAGGAAGAGTTTCATTTTTAGAGACAGAGTACATAGCTAAATTTTCCTCCCCGTCAGATATATAGATATAGAAATTCAAAATTTTCATACATAAGTTGACCTCCATAGTTGCATATCTCCTACAAGAGAAATTTAAAAAAAATAGGAACGTGTAGGAGAATTTGGATGTAGAAACAACTGAGAAACCCAGTGCAACACACATGAAAATGTTTTACTTCCAATCCCTGGCCAGATTTTTCTCTGGTTCCCCACTCTGATATCATTCAATTCACCACCTTTTCGAATCACACCATGCATAAAGAGTTTTTTGAGCCTACCTCCCTTGGAGCTCCAAATTCGATGAAGAAAAATCCCAGGCTTCCCTACTCTGGAATGTTGTGTAGGGTTTCCTGTAGAACCCTTCTTGTAGAAGACTCCTCGGTTCTTGTAGAATATCTCTGCGGAGGATGCATACTTCAGTCAAGGACGTCACAAGTACAAATGAACAGAGGGTGGCGTGAGTTTCAGCCGAGCATCTTTTAACTGCGGTGTAATTCATGGTGAGAGGATGAGGTGGTCGAGTTGAATCGTTTATCCAACATCATGGCCATAATTTCTCTGCATGTCTCTAGCCGCCATCACCTCCACTCTGCCTTTAACCACTACCACCACTGCCAGTCTTGATGATTTCTCCCTGAGTGGACACTTCACACGTGTTGGTTGCACGTCTCGTCAGAAATTTGAATGTAACTGAGCTTGTTCAGATCCCAAGAGGCTATGTAACTGGCCAAGGGTGGCCAGTTGACTGGCCACCAATTCCATTCTATCCAACCATTTCCATAGGCATGTAGCTCTTTAAAATATAGTTTATGTAATTGACGAATGAGTTTAGACACTTACGTGCGTGGTCACGGCCACATTATGCAGATTTTAGGTCTCAGAACCATTTCTTCATTTGTTGCTGCTTCCTGCACGGGTTTTGGAACCCAATCCTTCAGTCGTTGACACTACATGCACATGTTTCGGAATCAATTCCATTGTTTGCTATCGCTGCATGCTCAGGTCATGCTGGGTTTCGACTGCTGATGATGTTTTCACATTCAAGACGAGCTCTTTGCATGTCTCCTTTGTTGTTTTTCGGTTGTCCTTGTCTCTAGAGTATGTCTTCCAGAGGGATCAGCTGCTATAGGATTCCTGTAGGATGCCTTGTGGTTGCTTCTCCTCTGGGGATGCAAGCTAAACGAGCAGGGCTATATTGCTGACCAGGGATGTGGCTGATGAGGATTCCAGATGGAGATTGATAGGTAGGGAGAGAGAAACACCACTGCTAGATTTGTCACTCAAAGTTCTTGATGGCAGTATGAGGAGAATGTAGGAATTTACAGGGTAAGTTCCTCAGACAAAACACCAAAGGACACCGCTCACAAACAGATCATAGATCAATACACTAGTACTTTTGTCATGGTTAAAACCATCAAAGAGGGAAACAGGCCACGGCCTGAGCCAACATGGCCACTTCAGGCAATTTATTAATAAAAGAATGAAAATTTACATAGGCTTCTCTCATGAATGGTTAACCTACAAATGACCCTCCATGCTCTTTAAATAGAGATCATGGACCAATCGGGTGTTAAGCCACGGATCATGTGTCGTTAATACCGAGGAGAGAATGAACCATCAGATCACTACATATCGTGACCGTCGAATTGTAAGTTACAAAATGTACATAGTAAAGAAACACACTTTACCTAACTCTATACTAGACCAAGTTATACTTAACTATTTCCTATGTGTCGGAATATCCTAACATCCCCCCTTAAGAACAACTTGGGATAGGATTGAAGGATTTACAAATATGACACAATAGGAGAAGGAAGGAGGCACTAGAGCCTATCCCCCCTTAGTGACAACTTCCTGAACTCCAACCATAAATCGAAGTTTAGTAAACTTTGCCTCTGTGAGAGCCTTTGTAAAGATGTCTGCAAATTGATCATCTGTTGAACAATATTGCACTTCAAGAACATGGTCGTGAATGAGCTTTCTGATGAAGTGGATGTGCAATTCAATGTGTTTGCTGCGCTGATGTTGGACTGGATCTTTGCATAGTTGAATGGCACTTTGATTATCACACCAAAGTGTAGTCGGATGTTGCTGCTGAAAGCTAAACTCTGACAGGATATGACGAAGCCACAAGGCTTCCTTACTGGCTTCTACGGCACCACGATACTCTGCTTCTGCTGAAGAAAGAGAAATGGAACCTTGTTTCTTGCAAGCCCAGGTAATAGGTCCTGAACTAAGAGCGAACACATAACCTGCAGTAGACTTCCGATCATCAAGGTCACCAACCCAATCGGAATCAGTGAAACCAACCAATAGAGGAGATGCTTCGGCACTGTAATGAATCCAAACTAAACTTTACCTCGAACATAATGAAGTATTCTTTTACCTACTTTCCAATGACTTTCATGTGGGTTTTTCATAAACCAAGAAACAAGGCCAACAACAAAGGAAATTCAGGACGAGTATGGGTTAGATACAAAAGTTTTCCTACAAGTTGATGGTAGAAGGTAGCATCAACTTTAGGAGTAGTACAAGCGACTGAAAGTTTGACATGAGAATGAAATGGAGAAGGGGTTGGCTTACAGTATTCCATGTGAAAATGGCGTAGAATATCATAGGCATACTTGGACTGTTGGATATAATACTGAGAGGGGGGTGGTGAATCAATATTATCACATCAATAAAAAATTTTCATTTCCATATTCAGATTCATATATGGTACTTCCACAACTTCTTATGATTCAATTAGTTGATCCTTAATGAGTGCATTAGAACATTATCAACCATATTAACAGTAAACAGGTGCAGTAAAATAGAACAGATCATCACACATAAGCGACACACATGAACACCATGATATAAGGTGGAAACCCAATGTGGGAGAAAACCACCTGCTGCAAGTCATCTCAATCTTCTTCTTAATAAGAAAATCCTTTTACAATATTTATGTACTGGTGCAGTCTTATACCAATAGGCAGGCTTCTAGCTGTAGAGAGCTACAACCCTCTCTCGTTCTCCAGTCTCTCCTGGAAGGGAGCTACAACCCCCATAGTTCTTGTACTAGCCGATCCATTTACTAGTACGCAGGCTGCTACCTGTTACAATGCTCCAAAGTTTTCAACTGCTACTGGAAGGGAGCTACCACCCCCTTAGCTCTTTTACTAGCTAAGATACTAGTACGTAGGTGCTGGCCTACAATCTTCTCTCCTCCAAGTACCACATTTCATACATTTTCATACTGGATACTCCTGAAGCACAACACATAATCTGAAAGGCCATGTTTCATCCAATTTTCATACTGGACCCATTAATATCATTGAAGCACATAATCAATCAATCTTCTAAATCACCCAAACACCACATCAATACATATACAAGGATAATATATGTGTTAGCACCCAGATCTAGTCCATCAGATCACATAAATATGAGTCATTATGATCCTGATCCAATATTAGTTCTCATCCATCAATACTGAAGCTAAACACAATCAACCAAATAGGATATGCAGAATACTGACACCTTTAAACTGTCATCAGAACCCATCAACAACCAGAACCACCTGTGACTTCAAATATCATAGCTCAAATTGTATACGGTACTACAATGAACCAAACCTGCATATATACGCGCTTACACCAAGGCCAACCCACATACAGATCTATAAATATTCAAACATGACTTGCAGCGATTTCAAACTTAAGTTATACATAGTTCAGATCATTTTTCAATATACAGATCTAGAATAAGCATAATCAAATATATAGAGATAGTTCATTTCAAACCATTTGATCCCGATCTATCCTTAGATCTTGTTCTCCATCAACCGGTGAGATCCCTCTTTAGCTTAGATCCAGATCTGCACCATAACCCAATCACAGTATTCCAGATCTAGCACTTTATCAGATATTCAATAATTCAGATGATGCTTTGCCAAATTATCTCCTTCCTCTTTTATAGTCTTAGGCCTTTCACAATACCACGGTCCAAAACCATAATAACACAATATCTTGGACCCAATACTTGGGATCAACACTTTTGGATGCAATACCATGGACCAAAACCATAGGATCAAAAACTGTCGGACTAATACCATGAACCAACCATGAAAGTGCATGAGATCAACACTTTTGGATGCAATACCACGAACCAAAACCATAGGATCAAAAACTGTCGGACTAATACCATGAACCAACCATGAAAGTGCATGATCTTTTCTCTTGCATGAAGGGAACTTTTCTCTGCATGAAAGTGCGTGAATTTTTCTCTACATGAAATAAACTTTTCTCTGCATAAAAGTGCGTGAACATTTCTCTACATGAAATAAACTCTTCTCTGCATAAAAGTGCGTGAAATTTTCTCTGCATAAAAGTGCATGAACTTTTCTCTACATGGAATAAACTTTTCTCTGCATAAAAGTGCGTGAAATTTTCTCTACATGGAATAAACTTTTCTCTGCATAAAAGTGCGTGAACTTTTCTCTACATGGAATAAAATTTCTCTGCATAAAAGTGCGTGAAATTTTCTCTACATGAAGGAAACTTTGTTGCACTATAATTTATCATTTCTGTGATTTTCCATCAAGGACAACACTTGTCTCATAATGCCAACAATCTCCCCTTTGGACTTGTCATACTGAGAATTTTCATCTGATATCTCTTCT
Source organism: Pinus tabuliformis (assembly GCA_031772625.1). Lineage (NCBI taxonomy): Eukaryota > Viridiplantae > Streptophyta > Pinopsida > Pinales > Pinaceae > Pinus > Pinus tabuliformis. Next base: position 1,607,750,546 of record CM062818.1, read on the forward strand.
GTAGATTCATCTAGATATATATAAGTGAGTTGGTTGCCATCAAGTACAACACATGCATCATAATGCCAACAGTCTCCCCCTTTGGACTTGATGGCAAAAATACCAAATCACTCTCCCCCTTTGACATCAAGGGCAAAGGGCGGACCAAGATATTCCCTTCCTTTGCTGTCCATACTCCCCCTAAGTGCCTGCTGAAATTTCTGAATGAGCTCCCCCTTTGTATATGCCAAGGTGTACCAATCTGTCCATGCTCCCCTTGAGTACATGCTGAAGTCTCTACTCTGCTGAAGTGTGTTGTTCATGCTCCCCCTGACTATAAGAAAAGTCTGCAAAAAGATGTTTTACAAGAAGAACATGACTCTATCATAAATGACCTTCCTATCACCAAGGTCTCATACATACATCCATTTCCCAACCAAGTGGGGATATACTAGAATTGACTCATCCACCCAACCAAGTGGGGATACATCAAAGGTTTACACATGATAAAACAAGAACATTGCATTTTCATCCCAAGCATAGTGGGGAAACCAATATAGGCCGTTACATGACCTTGACACCATAAAAGAGATACATGACATAGAGACGAAATATCTAGAGCAAGACTTATGAAAGTCACAAATAACTCATAGCAGCAGCATCTGTCAAACACTTTTTTAGATTAGCAACCATGATGTCCTTTTGTTATCTTTCTGCACATGTTCTAACCAAAACAGCTCATGTACACGAACCAAGAGCTTCTAAGGTAATGCCAACAATGCATTATTAGAAGTTAATCTGCTCCCCCTGAACCTGTGCCAGATGGTCTCTGTCAGACCCATATCAGACTCTTCGCACCCAGAGTCTGGCCCACTGTTTTTATTCAAACCAACATATACGTGACTGTATCCACAGAAACTAGCGTATATACGCGGATACTCCTTGTGAAACTCGTGTATAACCAATTTCAGATCAGCAACCTGTAAATGTCCTATGACAAGGTATGTCTGCATATAGATATCAACTCATCATCATAAAATCATTCACATTATATCATATGTGTAAAACACCATAGCCATCTTATCAACAAGATCATCCATGTATCATCACTTGGGAATATCTGCATCAATCAACATATGTAAGTATCAACATATAGGTAAGAACTCATCATCATCATGTCTCCAACAACCGGCACTCTGTATCTTGAGCTCAAGATCATTTGTCTAGACTTATTTATATCATCAACATCAACAATCCTCATTCACATGAGCACAAAGAACTATAGGAATCCTGCATCATAACTGTATTATATGATCTTTATGCATGTGACGACAGCAGCATATGAGTGACTCATCATCAAGTAATGAAGATGTGTATTCAAGCTTTGTACTTCTCCTTATCCTTATGAAGATCACCATGTAAGCATCATATATGCACCATCTAAGAATCAATCCACTAATATGGTCTGAACATCAACTATGTAACCCCAAGAATCATATGGACAACTCATAACCACATCATAGCAAGATATATCATTTAGCCATATAATCTTCATCACCAAGGACTATTAACCATAATGCCCACAATGCAATATTAAAGGCATATGCTCCCCCTCAACATGTGCCATCTGTTTTACTGTTATATCTGATCAACAATAAGCATCAAGAGATCATCATCATCAAGCTAGGATCAAAACACTTCGAAACATCTTAAAAGTATCAAGACATTTCCACACATCCTCAACAGACTCTAACTATTAACCAATAGAGCAAATAATGGACTGAATCATATCAGACACTTTTTCTGAGCCTGTCCCTACTGCTTTTCCTCAGACTGACATATACGCGACTTTGCAGTGTCTATCTCGCGTATATATGCGACTTCCCTTTAAGAAACTTGCATATGAGATTCAGGACACTGAAGTTTTACACTTCCAGCTCCCTCTGATTCTGTTATGTCTGTATGTTGTGCTCTTTCTTTCTTCTTCCACATCTTCAAGTGCGATGATGATGTTTTCTCCTTTTGGTATGGTGCCCATACTTTGTTCCTGCATTCCTTAGCTATATGTCCAAGCTTGTTACATGTGTAACATCTTACATGTCTCATATTTTTTCTATAGCAATCAACATCTCTATGACCAAACATATTGCAAGCAAATCAATATCCATTAAAGTACCTTGAATGTGATGATCTTTCTGCATGATGGTCTTGAACCCTTCTTCTTCTACATCTGGCTGCAACATGTCCAAGGTTATGACATACATAACATTCAACATTATTCATAGGAGGAGTAAAAGATTTTCTTTGAAGAATTTCTTTCCTTGGTTGATGATGAGATTGACCTTTCATATCCTTATTGAGCATTTCAGATTTTGCAGTAGAGTCCGTTGTCTTACTTTGTGAACTAGATTCACCTTCAATAGATTCATGAAAACCAAGACCAGTTTTGATAGCAAGAGACCTTTGACTATTAAGAATATCATCCAAGACTTTAGTACTATCTTGAAATCGTAACAGTTTATCCTTTTCTTCTAATTTATCTTTTAGAATATTTACCTCAACTTGATGTTGCTCTTCCTTTTCAAGATACTGCTTCTTCACGTTTTCTTGAGCATTTCTTTGTTCTTCCAACTGACGTCTTAGTTCAAGAACTTCATTTTCATGAGCTTGGAGTAGTTCTTTATTATGCTTATTTGATTCTTCAAGATCTTCTTTTAGCGAGCGGATCGTGGCTTCAAGACTTTCATAGTAACTGGATCTATCTCTAAGTTTCTTGATGGTTCTGCTTCTTTCATTGACTTCATCTCTTAGTGATGTTACTTCATCCTGCAACTTTTGATATTTGTCCTTGCATAACTTCCTTACCTTGTTTCCTTCCTCTAGTTGAGCTTTTAGTTTGGCAGCTTCTTCTTTGAAGACACATTCCCTTTTGTTCAATAGATCTTGTTGATCTCTAATTTTGTCTGTAATCCTTTTAATTTCTGCCTCTATTTGATATCTTTCTTGCTCACCCATAAAAGCAAACTCAGTTGTTTCGCTATCACTTTCATCTTTTCCAAATGGATAGATAGCTGGAACATCAGAGGATAACAAATTCATACCTGATAGTTCATCTTCATTCTGAAATGATTATGAATCTGAAGTGCTTCTTCCACATAATCCCCAATCGATTCTTCCACTGTCATAGTTCTTCTGAGATGTCTTCTTTTGCTTAGGCGCTTTCTTCTTAAGCTTCTTTCCCATTGTTCCACAGATCTCCTTCAAGCGATCAAGCTTCAACCAAAGGACCTGCTCTGATACCAATTGTTGGAAATAATACTGAGAGGGGGGGGGGGTGAATCAGTATTATCACATCAATAAACCTTTTTCATTTCCATATTCAGATTCATATATGCTACTTCCACAACTTCTTATCATTCAGTTAGTTGATCCTTAATGAGTGCATTAGAACATTATCAACCATATTAACAATAAGCAAGTGCAGTAAAATAGAACAGATCATCACACATAAGCCACACACATGAACACCATGATATAAGGTGGAAACCCAATGTGGGAGAAAACCACCTGTTGCAAGTCATCTCAATCATCTTCTTAATAAGAAAATCCTTTTACAATATTTATGTACTGGTGCAGTCTTATACCAGTACGCAGGCTTCTGCCTACAGAGAGCTACAACCCTCTCTCGTTCTCCAGTCTCTCCTGGAAGGGAGCTACAACCCCCATAGTTCTTGTACTAGCCGATCCATTTACTAGTACGCAGGCTGCTACTTGCTACAATGCTCCAAAGTTTTCAACTGCTACTGGAAGGGAGCTACCACACCCTTAGCTCTTGTACTAGCTAATATACTAGTACGTAGGCACTGCCCTACAATCTTCTCTCCTCCAGGTACCACGTTTCATACATTTTCAGACTGGATACTCCTGAAGCACAACACATAATCTGAAATGCCACGTTTCATCCAATTTTCATACTGGACCCATTAATATCATTGAAGCACATAATCAATCAATCTTCTGAATCACCCAAACACTAGATCAATACATATACAAGGATAATATATGTGTTAGCACCCAGATCTAGTTCATCAGATCACATAAATATGAGTCATTATGATCCTGATCCAATATTAGTTCTCATCCATCAATACTGAAGCTAAACACAATCAACCAAATAGGATATGTAGAATACTGACACCTTTAAACTGTCATCAGAACCCATCAACAACCAGAACCACCTGTGACTTCAAATATCATAGCTCAAATTGTATACGCTACTACAATGAACCAAACCTCCATATATACGCGCTTATACCAAAGCCAACCCATGTACAGATCTATAAATATTCAAACATGACTTGCAGCGATTTCAAACTTAAGTTATACCTAGTTCAGATCATTTTTCAATATACAGATCTAGAATAAGCATAATCAAATATATAGAGATAGTTCATTTCAAACCATTTGATCCCGATCTATCCTTAGATCTTGTTCTCCATCAACCGGTGAGATCCCTCTTTAGCTCAGATCCAGATCTGCACCATAACCCAATCACAGTATTCCAGATCTAGCACTTTATCAGATATTCAATAATTCAGATGATGCTTTTCCAAATTATCTCCTTCCTCTTTTATAGTCTTAGGCCTTTCACAATACCATGGTCCAAAACCATAATAACACAATACCATGGACCCAATACTTGGGATCAACACTTTTGGATGCAATACCACGGACCAAAACCATAGGATCAAAAACTGTCAGACTAATACCATGAAATAACCATGAAAGTGCGTGAGATCAACACTTTTGGATGCAATACCACGGACCAAAACCATAGGATCAAAAACTGTCAGACTAATACCATGAACCAACCATGAAAGTGCGTGAACTTTTCTCTTGCATGAAGGGAAATTTTCTCTGCATGAAAGTGCGTGAATTTTTCTCTACATGGAATAAACTTTTCTTTGCATAAAAGTGCGTGAACATTTCTCTACATGAAATAAACTCTTCTCTGCACAAAAGTGCGTGAAATTTTCTCTACATGAAATAAAATTTTCTCTGCATAAAAGTGTGTGAACTTTTCTCTACATGGAATAAAATTTTCTCTGCATAAAAGTGCGTGAACTTTTCTCTACATGGAATAAAATTTTCTCTGCATAAAAGTGCGTGAACGTTTCTCTACATGGAATAAACTTTTCTCTGCATAAAAGTGCGTGAACTTTTCTCTACATGAAGGAAACTTTGTTGCACTATAATTTATCAAATAAATTTGCTGCACTATAATTTATCATTTGTGTGATTTTCCATCAAGGACAACACTTGTCTCATAAGGCCAACAATCTCCCCCTTTGGGCTTGTCATACTGAGAATTGTCATCTGATATCTCTTCCGTAGATTCATCTAGATATATATAAGTGAGTTGGTTTCCATCAAGTACAACACATGCATCATAATGCCAACATGGAGTGGGAAAGGGAAATAGCTTCCTTGGATTGCAAGACTTGAAGACCAAGAAAATAATGTAAGTGTCCTAAGTCTGTCATTTCAAACTTCTTTTTAAGGCTGGACTTCACATGGTTTATAAGGTTGGGATCAATACCAGTCAAGATAATATCATCAACATAAAGAACAAGAATGATAAGAGACTTGCCCACTTTCTTGGTGTAGGCAGTATTGTCAGAATGACACCTAGAAAAGCCATTTTCTAAAAGAAAGCTATCCATTTTGGCATCCCAAGCTCGAGGAGCTTGCTTGAGACCATAAAGGGATTTCTTAAGCCGACATACAAGGCTGGAGTCTGTTTGTATAAAGCCAATAGGTTGTTCCATATAGATTTCTTCATGCAAGTCCCCATGCAAGAAGGTAGATTTAACATCCATCTGATAGACTTCCCATTTGAAAGAGGCAGCAAGGGAAAGAACAAGGCGGATAGAATTCATTTTGGCAACAGGGGAGATGGTTTCAGTGTATTCAATGCCTTCAACTTGTGAAAACCCCTTAGCAACAAGACGCGCTTTATGTTTATCAACTTTCCCATCTGGTCCATACTTGGTTCTATAAACCCATTTGCATCTATCAAGTTTTCATCCCTTTGCTAAAGGAACAAGATCCAATGTATCATTTGCCAATAATGAATGATATTATTCATTCATAGCTTCTTCCCAATCAGGATGGCCTGAAGCTTCTGCAAAGGTGTCAGGATCATAGTTCACTAAATCTTGAGCCAGTAAAGAAGAGGCTTTAACAAACTGAGAACGTGTACGTCAATGATCTGTAGGATCACCGACAAGATCACCTGCTACATCCCGAGTAGCACAGACCCATTTTGGAAGCTGAGGAGCTGAAGGAGGATCCTGAGAATGTGGGGGAGGATTGTCATCCTCACTTTCATCATCTGAAGAAGAAATATTTTCAAAAGTAGAAGATATAGGGAGGGGTGGCACATCCGCCGAACTAGGCTCGTAGGCCGATATATTTTCAGCAAACTTTACATCTCTTCTAATGATAACGTTCTTGGAATTAAGTGGAATAAGTCTATATCCTTTGACATCTTCATAATATCCAACAAAAATACATTTTTCACTCTTAGGTTATAAAGCTTTATGTTTCTCATCTGGAATATGGTCCCATGCTTCACTTCCAAAAACACGAAAGTGGCTTGCATCTGGTTTAATTGAGCTCCATGCTTCTTCTGGAGTGATATTCTTTAGAACCTTAGTAGGAGTGTGATTTATTATGTAATTTGAAGAGTTAATTTCTTCTACCCAATAATTAAGACTAAGTCCTTTAGATTGAAGCATACAATTAGCCATTTCCTTTAAGGTGTGGTTCTTCCTTTTAGCTACACCATTTTGTTGTGGAGTATATGGAACAGTATGTTGCATTTGAATTCCATTCTCAGTGCAAAAGTTGATGAAGTTGTTGTTAACATATTCTCCGCCATTATCAGATCTTAGCTTAAGAATTTGATATCCAGATTGTTTTTCAACGAAGGCCTTAAAGGCCAAGAACATGTTAAATACTTCACTCTTGAGTTTTAAGAAGTATACCCAAGTGCGTCTGGAGAAATCATCAATGAAAGTTAAGAAATACTTGTAGCTAGAGAATGAAACAACTGGAAGTGGACCACATAAATCACTATGCATGAGCTGTAAAGGGGCTGAGGAGTGCCAAGAGGCACGTTTTTCAAAACTGTCCCAATGATGTTTTCTGAGTACACATTTGTAACAAACACCATCTCTGCAAGATACCATTGGAAGACCTGTCACCATATTTTCTTTAAATAGATTTTGAAGGGAGCGATAGTTTAAGTGACCAAATTGCTCATGCCAAAGTTTGCTCACTTCATCATTATGAGCAACAAATACCGAGGGAAGATTTGATGACCCAAAGTTGTGAAACTTATACAACCTTGTAGAATCAGCAGCAATGCCAGTAGCTAAAATCTGTCTAGGATCTCTTAGGTCCTTTATTACAACATCGTGAGGTGAAAATTCAACGATTTTACCTTCACCTGAATGAGTTATCTGATATACATATAGAAGGTTGTAGGATAAGGTTGGAACACATAATACATCATTAAACTGACCATTGTCTATATGAACAGTTCCAGTCCCTACAACACTAAGAGATCTATCATCACCAACATATATATTTTTGGTGTTACATTCATTTAAAGAAGAAAGCATGGCTTTGTTTTTGGCCATGTGATAAGAAGCTCCAGAATCAATGAGCCACTCATGAGAATGAGAAGAAGAAGATACATTTAGTGCATAGCCAGACTGAGATGATTGACAACCACATGCAGAAAGTGCCATTCCTAAAGATGAAGCTGAAGTTGAAGAGTGCTCCAAATGGATGTTATGCTTCTTCATTTCTGCTTCCAAGGCTTCCATCTTCTTAAAGCATTTGGATTCTAAGTGGCCATCTCGATTACAAAAGTTGCAATGTCTATCAGTCTTCTTCCCTTTGTTTTTATTTGTCTTATCATTTTGTTGAAATGATTTTTCATTTTGAGGCTGAAATTGCTTAGGACCCTTGTTTGGTTTAGGACCATTCCTTTTAGGATACAACTTGTTAGGATTCTTTGTATTTGGTTGTTGTTGGGCGGCTAACACTTTCTTAGAAGATTTATCAAGATTAAGAAGACCAAGGTGTAAGAGTTTTTCCTGTTCTCTTATTAAAGAATCACAAAAAGAATCAAAGGAAGGGGACTTGTAGTCTTGTCCTTCAAAAATGAAGGCTTCTCTTGTAGAATGGAAGGTGGAAACAAACACAGAGTAGGCTGGTCCCAACTTAGTAAGAATGGAATAGATAAGGTTACTATCTTCTTTCTTAACCTTAACACCTTCCAAGAAAAGTCTAAGGGTCTTGAACTTGGACAAAAAATCTTCAATGCAAGAAAAATTATTGGGGTCCAATGTAAGCAACTCATTTTCAAGTTGATGGCTCTAAGTTCATTTTTTATTCCAAAAACTTTAGTAATCTGTTTCAATGCTTCATCAGGAGTATCAAGTTCTACAATATGGAATCTAAGATCTGGAGAAATAGACATCCCTATCAACCACGTGCTTGATATTGCCCATAAACCCATTTAGCTGCCTTATCTTCATCTTTTGATTTGGTTTCTTGGCCTATGGCCATTCTGTAGAGACCTTTACTTCTAAGTAAATCCACAATGTAGGACCACCACTGGAAGTAGTTGGTGCTGTCAAGAATAACTTGGCATGGATTTTCCATTTTAACAGAAACTGAAACTATAGATGCTAAAACTAAGTTTTCCAATGGAAATATCTAAAAAAATTAGGCTGTTTAAAAAAAAACGGTTCTGAAAACGGTTTCCAGATGAAGAAGTTATGGCTTTTTAAAGAAAATTTAATGAAGTCGCCGACGAAGTGCGGGAATGAGCGGAAATGAAAAATCCACCCCCACAAAAAAGGAGACTTGAACTCAAGGCCTCTACTCTCATAAATTAGCTTTGGACCAAGTGAGCTATACAAAAAGTTTGAGAGAGGGAGAGAGAGAGAAAAAAAAAAAGGAGACTTGAACTCAAGACCTCTACTCTCATAAATTAGCTTTGAACCAAGTGAGCTATACAAAAAGTTTGAGAGAGAGAGAGAGAGAGAGAGAGGTTGAAGCTTTGGGTTGCGTGCTTGCTTTGAGAAAGAGAGGGAGAGGGGGGGGTTGAAGCTTTGGGTTGCGTGCTTGCTTTGAGAAAGCTATTTTTCCCTACAAAAAAAAAAACACAAAACCAAACATGGACATAAAAAATAATGAACCTTGCGGCTCGAAGTTAGCTTTAGCCGAAAACTAAATATTTTCCTCAATGTTTCTGATTTTCCATGATTACACTAAGGCACAGCGGAAAAGATCATACGCATGAGAAAAAACCTTCCTTTGTGTTTCTGATTTTCCTAGATCACACAAAGTCATGGGGCAAAGAGCATCGCAAAAATGAAAGGTATAGATCCGGTAATGAAAAAAGGCTAAATAAACAGAAACCAAAATAAACAGAGAGAAAATAACTGTAAACTGCAAATAAACACTGTATACCTCCAGATCTTAAAAATGACGCAGTTAGGGCTACCGGAAACCTTTTCGCGTGAAACGAAAGGAGTTCCCCACTGGAACAGATGCTCCAAACACAACAGAGTAGTCCTCTCGGCCCGAAAGTAGTCAAAAACAATAGATCTAGGAAACGGTAGTCAGATGCAGTTTTACTGGCTTCAGATTTGGATCATCAACGAACGCGGACCTCAAATAGCTCTGATACCATGTAGGAATTTACAGGGTAAGTTCCTCAGACAGAACACCAAAGGACACCGCTCACAAACAGATCGCAGATCAATACACCAGTACTTTTGACGTGGTTAAAACCCTCAAAGAGGGAAGCAGTCCACGGCCTGAGCCAACGCGGCCATTTCAGGAAATTTATTAATAAAAGAATGAAAATTTACATAAGCTTCTCTCATGAACGGTTAACCTACAAATGACCCTCCATGCTCTTTAAATAGAGATCATGGACCAATCGGGTGTTAAGCCATGGATCAAGTGTCAGTAATACTGAGGAGAGAATGAACCGTCAGATCACTACATATCGTGACCGTCAGATTGTAAGTTACAAAATGTACATAGTAAAGAAACACACTTTACCTAACTCTATACTAGACCAAGTTATACTTAACTACTTCCTATGTGTCGGAATATCCTAAAAGAGAACAGGGGTCTTTTATTTTTATATGTTTTTTGGTTTACTGTGCAGGAATAAATAGCAAAGTGGAGGTATAAAGAGATGAAATAGGGTGATGAATGAAGATGGACAAAAACAGGGGTGGTTGGAGGCTTAGCAGGTAGATTCCAACCTTCGGATTCGCTTCCATGATCAATTTTCTCCTGTCTAAATGTTCTACAAGATCTTCCTGTAGAAGATATAGAACTTCCTGTAGAAGGTGAAATCTTAGCCTAAATGTGATCAAATACTAGGAAAGGGGAGTGGTCATGGAGGAGGTGTGTGTGAGGGATGTTTGCAGTCTGGTGTTGACCTCTATCCTTGTTTTGCGCACCCCCCGAACTTGCAATGTCTTCCCTGCAACCTGCAATTATTCGAAAGAAATTAGGCCTATTTCCTTCTTTTTTTTTGTGAGATAGCTGGGGCGCCTCCAGGAGGTTTTCACCCTCACTCTCTGCCTCAGATGCCTCTAAGAGGTTTTCACCCACGGATATTTTTATTCTTTTCTGTTTTTTTTTTTTTTTCATGATCAAGGTGTGGGTGGAGTAGAGACAAGGCCCTGCTCCACTACCAACACTGACTTATCCGGAGTTTCAATGAACTCCTGCTTGGAAAGGGGCTTCCTATATATTTTCAATCGGTGCCTGTTGATGAGCATGGGGATGGTTTCTTCATCAATGGTCCTAATAAGGATTGAACCATTTTCGTTGCATTTCTCCACTGTATATGGTCCCAGCCACCTTGTCCTCAGCTTCCATTTGAAATCCTTATATCTTAAGTCATATAACAACGCTCAATATCCTCGCTGAAATTGCTTTTCGTTAAGGTGCCGATGATGCCATATCTTTCTCTAGAGTTGAACTACTTCTGAGTGGAGGAGGGCCTGCATTCTTTTTTCATCCAATCCATTCAGTCGTAGTAACCTTTCCTATTGCGCATGGCTGAGATCTAGGTCTAGCTGAGCTACCAACCTTAATGTGTTGTACTCGAACTCTATGGACAACAGAGCCTTCTTCCCGTAGACTAGCTCATAAGGTGTGAAAGCTGTTGTGGTTTTCCAAGTGGTGTTGTAGGCCCGGGTGGCCTCAACCAAGCGATCTGCCCAATCCTTTCTACTGTTGTTCACCACCTTAGTCAAAATTTCTTCTAGAGCCCTATTGGTGACTTCCACCTGCCCATTTGCTTGTGGACGATAAGGGGTGGAAGTTCTATGCTTGATCTTGTTATGAGCGAGTAGGTCTTCAATCAGGTTAGAGGTGAACTGACTTCCTTGATCTGTGACTAATTCTCTTGGGTAGCCAAATTTGTAGAAGATATTTTCCCTTAAAAACTCATCCACTTTTTCTTCTGTCATTGCCTTGATTTCCTTTGTTTCTGCCCACTTTGTCAGGTAGTTTGTGCACAGAATGATGTAAGACTTTTGCCTTGAAGGAGGGTTGATAGGACCCACAAAATCCATGCCCCACTTCTCAAATGGCTCGAAAGTCACTTGAGGTTGGAGGGGCATTTCATCCCTCGGAGTCGATTTCCCCATCCTTTGACATCGGTCACATTGGCTGATGTATTTTTTGACATCTTGATGAAGAGTGGGCCAATAGTAGCCTGCCTGTAGAATTTTGAAGGCAATCCTTCTTGCTACAAAGTGTCCTCTACAGGGTCCATCGTGACAGGTTAGGAGAATGTCAAAAACTTCCTCCTCCCTAACACAACGCCTCAGGGTCTAATCTGGGCTGAGTTTGAACAAGTTGCCCCCAATCTAAGTAAAGGGGGCGCTTTTCTTCACAATTCTGCTCTTTTCCTTCGAGGATAGGTGTGGAGGGAACTATGCTGATACCAAGTAGTTCATTATATCAACAAACCATGGAGAGAGTACTGAGATAGAAAACGGGTGTTCATCTGGCATCTGGTCATCCACCGTCCCTTCTTCATCTGTAGGCAAGTCTAATCTAGACAGAAAATCAGCAACGACATTTTGCTTTCCTGGCTTGTCAAAAATGGTTAAGTCAAATTACTCCAATAAAAGTAACCATCTAATGATACGAGCATTCACATAAGGTTTATTCATCAAATACCTTATCACAGCATGATCAGTGTGTACAAATGTTTGATAACCAATGATGTAGTGTCTGAACTTATTTAGGGAATGGACTACAACTAGGAGCTCTTTCTCAGTCACAGTATAGTTTAATTCTGCCTTGGACAGGTTTTTGCTGACAAAGTATATGGAATATGTTATCTTCTCTTCAATTTGTCCTAAAGCTGCCCCTATGGTTGTGTTCAAGGCATCAGCGTGGATTTGGAAAGGTAGGGCCCAGTTTGGACCTCTCAGGATTGGGGCAGTTACCAGTTTATCTTTTAACTCATCCAGAGTCTCTTGGCAGTTTTCGGTCCATTTAAACTCAACATCTTTCCCAAAAAGACCAAACAATGGTGAGGCTAGCTTAATAAAATATTTGATGAATCTTCTATAATATCCTACTAAGCCTAGAAAACTCCGAACATCTCTTACCTTCTGAGGAGGTGGAACCTTTTGGATGATAGAAATTTTGTTAGGATCCACCTGTAATCCTTGCTGAGAGATTGTATGGCCTAGCACAATCCCTTCAGTCATCAGGAATTCACATGTTTCAGGACTGAGGGACAGGTTCATCTCAATACACTTGGTTAAAACTTTTGCCAGGTTATTCAATGCTTCTTGGAAGTTGGACCCATAAGGGGTAAAGTCATCCATATAGATTTCTACCGAATCATGAACCAACTCAGCAAATATGCTTTGTACTGCTCTCTGGAAAGTGGCAAGAGCATTGCATAGCCCAAAGGGAAGGACCCGGTAGGCAAAGGTTCCACATGGACAAGTGAAGGTGGTCTTATCTTGGTCTTCTGGGCGGATTTGGATCTGATTATACCCGCTGAACCCATCTAGGAAAGACAAGAACATCTTCCCTGCTAGCCCATCTAGCACTTGATCTATGAAAGGCAAAGGGAAATGGTCCTTCTTGGTGGCTTATTTAAGTTCTCGATAATCTACATAGATTCTCCACTTCCCATTTTTCTTCGGCACAAGCACCAGAGGAGAAACCCATTCGTTGCCCGATATGGGGTAGATGAATCCTGCATCCAACAACATTAGAAATTCTTCTTTGACAATGTCCTTAAGGGTTGGATTCGTTCTCCTTGGAGGTTGCCTGACTGGTTTACAATCCTCTTTAATGTAAATGTGATGGGTATAGACCGATGGATGGACTCCTTTCATTTCCTTATAGCTCCAAGTAAAATCCTCCAAATGGTGGTTCAATAAGCTACATAGTTCCTTCTCCTGAGAGGGAGATAAGGATGAGCTAATCTTCGAGGTTCTTTCAGGGCCAAATTCCACATTCTTATCTCTGGGAGAGGTCGGATCAGCCACACAGAGGTCCACTAAAGCATTGGCTTGGGTACTTTCCACCAACTTCTCTAATGGAAGCACACTAGGAGGTGGATTTTGAATCAAATTCTCAATTAGGTCATCCTCGGTTCGAGGACCTCCCCAGGTGGCTTCCATTGTGCACACTGGTGTAGAGTAGACTTCATCCTCATCTTCCTCCCCCAACCAAAGAGGTAATTCATGTTCTAGCAGAGGTTGGGAAGGAGGGTATAGGACTAGTTGTCTGTTCATAGGCCCATTTTTTATGGTCATGCTCCCAGCTCGACAACTGATGTAAGCATTTGCGGTAGCTAACCAAGGCCTTCCCAAAATAAGGGGGTATCCAGTGAGTTTTTCCTTTGGCTGAAGGACCAAAAAGTCCGCAGGGTACTCCCAAGAAACAATAGAGACCAAGACATCCTCCACAATCCCTTTGGGAGTCACGGTGGAGCGGTTTGCTAACTACAGTACTGTCGAGGTCTTTCTTAAGGAACTCTAAAGGTTGAGTTTGAGCATAGTGTCCCTGGTCATCACATTGATGGTAGCCCCTAGATTGATCCGGGTGTGGGGGATTATGGTGCCATTGATGTGGACATCTACTACAAGACTCCCAGGATCCAAATATTTTGGACAGATTATTTGCCCCAACATCAGATCGGACAGTTGTCCTATGACATTGATAGTCAAGGCATCTCTCTTGCACCTGCCTAGGTGCCTAAAACACTTCTCCTTGATCAATTTGTTGTAGATTGGTACATCTTTTATGGCCTGGAGGAGTGGGATTTTCACACACAATTATTTAAGTTCTCCCAGAAGTTCAGTCTCCTCTAGGTTTGGTTGCGTGCCTACTGTTAGTCTCTCAGGAAAGGGTGGAATGGCTTTGGGTTTACTTTCTTGTTTCCCTTCCTCATCCTCCAGGGGAGGAGTTTGGCGATCTCGAAGGACCTTTCCAGATCATAGGTTGATCTCCTGAATCTCCACAACATAGGTAGGGAATGTCGTCTGTCCAGTGTATATCTATTGGGTCTGTCTATTGTTGGTGTTCGGGTTCGGTTGAGCAGGCATCTGGGGTTGTCTTGGAAGAGCAGGAGGTAATGGGTGTGGTTGAGTAGGAGGTGGAGGAAAAATAGCGGGAGGAGAGTTGTATTGGGGCCTCCACCCCGGTTGAGGTGCATTCCACTGAGGTTGTGGCTGAACATGAGAGTGAAACGAATGAGCAGCAGGTTGAGTATGGAATTGAGATGGATAAGACCAACGAGGAGGTGTGGACAAGGAAGGATGAGTAGGGGGGCCCCAAGAAGGCATGTGAGTGGATTGGTTGGGGTTGTAGTAAGTTTGGAATGTTCCTTGCATCCCCTACTAGTATGGTCTGGATCCATGCGACCTCCTTTGATTAAGGAAGGAGAGTGGCTCAGTGGCCCCTTCAGCCCCTTAGTACATGGCTTTAAGTCTAGGTAAGGTTGGGAACTGGTTTGTGGGGTGGTCTTCCTCACAAACAAAACATACCTCCACTAAGTGCAATGGACACTCATTCTTAGGATGCTTTCTTGTACATCTGGGACAAAAGATGGCCAAAGCCTTCTCAGCTTCCTCTTTCTTCTGTTGGATTCGGAAGGTATCTAGTTGCATGGCAATGGTCTGTCTCATCTCACTTTTGAGGTCTTCCATCTGATTTTCAAACTCATGCTTGGAGAAGGTGGCACTAGCTAAAAGTGGATTCCCCCTACCTCTTTTCCAAGCTACCCTAAATTGGTTTCTAAACATAGTCTTTATGTCCTCATAAGGTAGTTGGTATATGTCTCCTCCAGCTAGCAGATGGAGGGTATCTATAAGGTCTTTAGGGACTCCTCAGAGCAGGACCAACTTCAGAGATTCAGGGTCCAGTGTGCACCTGGTCGTTTTATAACTAAGTTGGAACCTTTCTTCATAGTCTTCTAAAGACTCATCACTTCCCATGGTCATCCGAAAGATCTCTCCCTTTGTTTCCTTTGACCTATAGTAGTCACGGTATTTGTTGTTAAATTCTTGTTGCATCTGAGCCCAGGTTGTGATACTGTTCCCAAGTAACCCCATGAACCAGAGTAGCATTGTATCCTTGAGGGTAGAGGGAAAGAGTTTCAACTTTTGCTCGTCTTCTGCATAGTCATAAGTTCGACAAAGGAAAACAAACTCAAACAGGAAGGTATCAGGATCTTCAGTGGTCAATCCATGGAAATGAGGTAAGGCTGAGGGACTTATGTTTTTCATTTTCATGTCCCCATTGGTCTCTCAGATGGGAAAGGCACCTTCTATTCTCTCCTCACCTTCTCTACCATTTCTGTGTTCAGCCATGGTCTCAAGAGGAATTTTTTCTTGCTCTTCTTCTGTTATAGGATCTTCGTATATCTCTGGAGGTTCACCTATAGGTTCTTCTGGATCAATGCCACCGAAGAAGAGAGAAATGTGACTCAGTGATGTGGTGGGGGTGTTGGGTAAGAATTTCCCTGTATTGTCTCTGTTCCTACAAGGCATGGAATGAAATATTTTTGGTGGAGTTTTGGCATTTTTTTTTTTGCTTGTACCTGCAAAACTGAAAGTGATTGAACTGCAACTAATTGAAATCTATCTTGCTGAAACAAAATTGCAGAAATGAAATGCTAAGCTACGCTTGCAGAATTGAAATGCTAATCTATGGAAGCGGGAAATATCTAATCTACGCTTGTTGGAATGAAATGAAAGCAGGAAATGTCTAATCTACTTTTACGGAAATGAAATTGCGGAATGGAAATGAAACAACTACTCTACTCTTACTGAAATAAACTACTTAGAAGAAGATTGAAGTAGAAAGTAGAAGAAAAGAAGCAATCACAAATACTCTGATGCTTCCCCGGCAATGACGCCAAAAAGGTGGTGGGCTCTAGTAATGCAGCAATAATGCTGCAACTACTGGGACTCCCTTCTTTACTTTTATCAACCCTGTAGTTCGTAACAAACTTGGAAGCGATGGTGTTATATGCACAAGTACTAGATCTTGTTCCAGCTATCACTGGATCGGCTGGCACAAGTTCGCTAGGAGCTTAAGCCAACTTCTATGAGCTCTTAGAAGAAGCTTTTAATGGTTATGGCTGAAAGCTAACTCAAAGGAAGCTAGTCTACTTGTAGAAAGAAGCTGAAAGTGGAAAAGGAATGCAAACCCTAACAAACTCGAGTTTTACAGACTAACCCTACCGATGCAAGAAAAGAGATGAAAGCAACGGAAATGGATGCCATTGACTTCTAGAAATGTAGAATTCATGTGAGTAAGCTACTCTTGCAGTGAAATCTGAAAAGGAATGTCTTTTTGTATTTTTGAGTAATCTTGTAGAATTATTATGCATGTGCTTAACTGTTTTGATTGTGCAGAGGTTGATTGATGGAAGGAAATGGTGTGGGCACGTGCAAGAGGTTGGGAAGGTGACTAGAGGGCCTAAGGGGTCCTATTGAAGCCCTGAAAATCGGGTCGACAACAAGGGGGATACCCACCTGGTCTGGACCTTGGTTGGCAGCTCCTTATCCGTTTGGTATAGCAGGTCCGACTCGGGATAATGGGACCAGTTTCCCAATCTAAGGGTGTGTGCGTGAAGAGTTGGATTATGCTGATCTAAGAGTTCTGATCTAAGCTACTCGAATCTAATTCTATGCTATTGTAATCTAATGAAAAAAACACATCTAATATATGCTAACCCGGGGTGTATTTCTTCTATTATGTGATCTGAAGAGATTTCAAACAATAACTGGTAATAAAGATCATTCAGCTATCATAAGAATAGAAATCAATTAAGATGAACCAATTTTCATAAAACGTTAGGCAAAACAGTTGTGAACAACATATCGCATAATAAGTTTTTCATATATCAAACATAAATAAATGACTCCATCGTACAAAAGTTCCAAATGGTAACTCACACATTCATGCAATAACATATAAACAACTAAAAACTGTATATCACTTCAAGAATATAAGCATAAATGGCCAAGAGATAAAAGTACCATTTATGACTGGTCCTACTCATAAGCTTCAAGTAATAATGATTTATCTCTCCTTGTTCTGATATCTACCAAGAGTACAGAAGTGCAACATCAGTAGCAGATATCAAATGCAAAAATTAATAAACCTTGATCTATTCATTCATCAAAACCTCCTTTGAGGGTGCAGAAGTGCATGTTCTGAGGACAGGTTTTTGACAAATTTCCAGACCCTTCTCCAAATGCATGAGAAGGGTTTAAATACTGCTAACTAAACAACTTAATTACATAACTTTCGGATACGGTTCAAAATGACCGCCCTTTATCTAAGTAAACTTATTTCTAAAAATTGAATCTAATTTCTAACTATTTTTGCATTTTCTCCTTAGTGCTGTGAGCATGCAACATTTGCTTGGGAAGAGTCGGCTAGTCGTATTCTGTTTTTGTTTAATCTATGAAAAAAGAAATGGCAAGCGCTGGCACCTCTTTTTAGTAAACTAGAAGATATTTTTGAGAATCATCTTCTGGTTGGGCGAATTCACTGTGTGTATGCTTGGTAACAACCCAAATTCTTCTTCAACTGCCTCTGCTTTTGCTATCTCGGCTTCCGGACTCGTGAATGACTAAGAAAGTTAGGGACTTTTATTTCTGAACAATTTTCTTAGCGATGCGCGATTAGCGCTAGGTGCTAATCGTCCATCAAAAACTGCCTCCATTCTTTGATCCGGGCCTTTCTGGTGTGTTTTCCGCCTTTAGCACTTTTTCCTTTACCAGGCATGAGCTTCAAAATTTTGTAAACATGCTGCTTTTGTGAGTTTCTTGACCTTGAGTGTCGAATCGCCTATTGATATCAGTATCTATTTAGTAACACTCTGAAATCTGCGTTCCTGTTGCATGCGGCATCTGTGTATGAGGGCATCTCTTTTCTGTTCTCCGAGCATTGACGCTTTCCCTTTTTCTTTAGATGTTTCCTGCACATTGCTTCATGTTGTTCCCTGTTTTTTATTCCTGCAGTTCACGCAAAGGAAAAGAGTAATGATAGTAAATTTTGACATGAAACTTTTGAGCTCTATGAATGTATAAAATCATGACACCCACAGTGAACTGACTCTTTGAAAAACACAAAACTGTCCTTCATGAATACTTTGGCGTACATTCATTAATCTTCTTTAAGCCGTGCGCCCAATTTTTGGTTTAAGGACAGCTTTTCTTGGGTTCTGAGCCGAGGAAAATTTGCGATGGGTGATTTCTGCGACTTGCAGATCGCAGATCGCTTTCTTTAAGAAAGCTCTGGACGACAATAATAGAGTTTAAAAAACAACAGTTTCATAGAAAACCTTTATTTTGTTATTGATACCTTTCATTGTGCTGATATAAAATAATTCCTTTGCTAAAGGTTGCTTTCGTCAAATTTTTTGGAGTTGAAATAACACCATATCTAGGCTAATTTTTTTAACTATCTGTCAATAATAAAGATCATATTTTCAAAAATTTTCTATTTATACAAGCGAAAAGCTCAAAATCTGAAAGATAATTGGTGCCTTTTTCGCAAATACCGATAGTAACCATTAACAACCGGTTTTATTATGAAATAAAAAAGAAAAACAAAACTATTCTACAAAATAGAAGAATAATCTTCTATGGAAAATATATTTTAAGGATTTGACCATTCACAGGCAAAGAATCCCTTCTACCTGCTAGATCCTGTAAGACAAGCGTTGATGGGCCTATGACTTCAACAATCTGAAAAGGACCAAGCCACATCTTTTGAAATTTTGTATGTTTGCCCTTTTCTTCATGAGCTTTATCCCATTTTAAAACTAAATCTCCCATCTGAAAAAAAATTCTGGTCATTTTGTTTGAATCAAAAGAGGATTTTATTAGCGCTTGATGATGAGCATGGGTTCTTTTAGCTTGTTCTCGTTGTTCTTCTAATTTGATTATTTCCATTTGTCTTAGCTATATGGAGGAAGTAGGTACTTCATCAATGTACTGTATTAAAGGCAAAGAGGGAATGAATAAGTGAGTTGGAAGAACCGCTTCTTTCCCATAAGCTAAATTAAAGGGGGAAGTGCCGATCGAAGCTTCTTTTGTTATTCTATCTGCCCATAAAGCGTTTATCAAAGGCTTATGCCAATTATTTTGGTTTTGGTCAACTGTTCTTTTAATAATCCTGATTAGGTTTTTATTTGTTGACTCAGCTAACCCATTACCTTGCGGATAGTAATTGGCCGAATATTTTAGTTTGAATCCCCTTTTAAGTGCGAACTCAATCATTGCATTTCCAGAAAAGTATGATGCATGATCAAATATTAAATCCGTTGGCAATCCAAACCTAGTGATTATAAATTGATCTATGAATTCGATAATATTTACAGAATTAGCTGTCTTGAGAGGAACTGCCTCTACCCATTTAGTAAAATAATTTGTTGCCATGAGGATGTATCTATGCTGCTTAGAAGAGTGAGGAACGATCTCACCTATTATGTCCAAGCCCCACTGGCTGAATGGTTGCTTGATGTTTACCAGTTGTAGTGGCAGGGACGACTTCTTTTTTCTTCCAGCAGTAGTTTGGCAGACTTGACATTTCCTCATGTAACTGTGTGAATCTTTGAACAGCGTAGGCCAGTAATATCCTGGACGTAAAATTTTATGTGCAGTAGCATCTCCAGCATAGTGTTCGCCTACTGTTCCATCGTGGAGTTCCTGCAAAAAAAATTCCTCTTCAGTTTTTTCAAGACATCTAAGAAGAACAGAATCATAATTCTTTCTAAAGAGAATATCATTTATGAGTTGATATTGTTTAGCTTTCAATCTCAGAGCTCTTTTCTTAGTGTGATCCAGGTGTGATGGAGCATACCCGTTCTTAAGATAATAAATGATATCAGCATACAATGATTCTGCATCGTTCAGGCTTACCTCATACATTTGTAACTCTTCGGATGACATTTCAGGGATTTGCGATGCTCCAGCCAACATCTTGCAGAAGCCTTGACCTCTTACAATGTTTGCTGGTTTAATCTCAAGATCATATTCCTGTAAATCAGTGATCCAATTTGCTCTTTTCTCGTCCATATCCTTCTATACTAGAAGACTTCTTAACGCTGGAAACAGTACTATGATCTTAATATGGGTTTTGAGTAAGAAAGGTTTGAAATATTTAACTGCTTTGAAAACAGCATAGGCCTGTTTCTCTACATCTGAATAATTGAGTTCAGCACCTTGTAGATTTGAGCTAAAACACGCAATTGGAGCTTCTGTTTTTTCTTGATTTGTTTGGGTTAGAATCGTAGCATATGATTTTTCTGAGGAAAATGTGTATAAAACAAAAGATTCTGAAAAATTCGGGGTTGCTAAAGATGGAGCATTAATAATAGCTTGTTTGATCAGGTTGAATGCTTCATGTTCATCTTGACCCCATTTGAAAGTTGAATTCTTTTTAATCATGGTTTGAAAAGGAGACACAATTCGTGAAAAATATGGGACAAATCTCTTTATAAAATTGATTTGACCAAGGAAAGATTGCATGGATTTTTTATTATGAGGTAGGGATTTTTCTGAGATTTCTTTGATTTTGTTAGGATCAATGTGATTATCAGACTTTGACACTATGAATCCTAGAAGTTTTCCTTCACTTAATGTGAAAAAATATTTCTTCGGGTTAAGTGAAATCCAATACCTTAAACATCGTTGAAAATTTTTCTTTAAATCTCTGAGATGGTCACTTCGCTTCTTGGAATACACTGTTATATCATCCAAATAAATCACTACAGATTTTTTGACTAAACCCTTAAATGTGATCTCCATGGCTCTTTGAAATGTAGCGCCGAAATCAATCAAACCAAATGGCATCTTCCGATATGTGTATGTGCCCCATTTAGTTCTGAATGTGGTTTTCAACTAATCATTGAGATGCACCAGCACTTGATTATATCCTGAAAATCCGTCCAAGAAAGACATTAGTTCTAAGCTTGCTACTGCCTGTAATATCTTTTCCATAGGTGGAAGAGGAAAATTGTCTTTTTGACAGGCTTTGTTAAGATTTCGAAAATCGATACAGATTCTAATATCTCCATTTTTCTTTCTAACGGGTACCATATTGGAGACCCATTTGGAATGTTTGACGGGGAAAATTATTCTGGCTTTTAATAACTTATTTAGCTCAGTCTTTATCTGATTTTATAAATTGGGGTGGATCTTTCTCAGCTTCTGTTGCATAGGTTTTTCGTTGTCAATCATAGGAATAGTGTGTTGAATGATAGAAGTGTCGTATGTCTTCAGCTCATCATAATTCCAAGCAAAAACATTTTTATATTGTCTCAAAAGACGAATATACGCTAGTTTTTCTTCAGGGGCCAGGCCTATGCCTAGATTAATGTTTTGTGGTTTATCATCGGTTCCTAGCTTTACTAATTCGTAGTTCAGAGTTGAACTGTAGAGCTTTGAATTGGTAGACCTTTTGAACTGATTTTTCAAATCGTACAAGTCTTCTAACTTAACCACCGATTTAGGTATAGCATTATCAATGCTATTTTTTTGTGTTTGTCGATCGTGATGGTCTTTGTCAATTATCTGAGTGGAGTGGGATCGTTCAGAAGTGAGGAAATTTACAATATCAGGACCGTTATTGAATACTCTCCAATTTGTAATGTTTTCAGGGATGGATGGTCCAAAGATTAATTCTATTGAGAATCTATCTGGACTAAAATCTTCGGAGGGAATAAGCCTAGAGGCTATGTTAGCCAAAAGGTATACACTCACGTTTTGGAGTCTCGGGATTGAAGATATATTAAATGCTATGAAATGCTCAATCAGATCTTGTACTAAAGATTGATAGTGTTTTAAATGACATGATAGGCAATGCATAGTGTTACGTACCTGTTTGACAATAATCTCAGAGTCTCCAAAGACCTGAAGATACTTGACGTTTAACCCGTTTGCTTTGTATAGGCCTTGCACCAAGGCCTCATATTCTGCTATGTTGTTTGTGCAATTGAATTTGAGTCTGCATGTAAGCATGGTCTTGTTTCCTTATGGACTAATCAGAACGCATCCTGCTCCTGCTCCTTCGTTAGATTTAGAGCCATCGAAATATAATTTCCAAAACAAAGATGTATTTACAAGTTCATCTACAAAACTAACACACTTTGAACTATCAGTTTGGGAAAAAGTTTCGACTTGGGACAAAACTGAATTTTCTAAGTAAGGTGATGGGTGAGCATTGAAATTACCGAGAAAAGAATCTACCGAGTAATTGCCTATGATACTGTTGTTATACGATATTTCTTCATTTTCTCCCTCTAATTCTGTCACTATATACTTTTGGTGTAATTCTCATTCAACCTTTATCTGATTCGGTTTACCGTTATAGGGTAGCCACATGTGCGACCAGTCGGTTGCAAAGTATCCGTGGAGTTTCTCAGACCAATCCCCGCTAAGAATTAATCCATAGAATTTTGGGATATCGGCCACTAGAATTTCAATAACCTGACATACATTCGGGTTAGATGACAATCTTATGGTTACTTGATTAATTTCACCAATCACTTCGACTTGAGATCGATCAAGCTGAACTATACGCACTGCGGATTTTTGTGGTTGAACATTTAGCTTAGCACATATTCATCTGGGTAAAATATTCGAAGAAGCACCGGAATCTACCAAACAATTGTGCACATTTTTGTTGAAAATCTCATAAGTGAGAAGAAACGGGGGAGTGTGAGATCTTGATCTTCCTCCAATTAAGGCGATAGCATTTGGATCAATCTTATTGATCGCGTTAGTTCGAGGTCTTCCCATATTATGGGAGGCTTGAGAGAGTACAGCGGTAGGAAAAGGTACAATAGGCACAACATGTAATTCTTTCATCATTATCTTCTATTGATGCTTCAATTTGCTCAATTAATAAAGGGTAATATTAGCCCTAGTCTTTTTCATGTCATCAACAATATTGTACTCCATTTCATCCGACACTATCAGTGTTTTTGATGGAGCTGTTTGATCTGCTCAGACTGGGCTAGACTGAGTCGCTTTAGTTGTTGCTTTCTTTTTTTTGACTTTATCTTTTGTTGTAGGGCTTGCGTGCTTCTACTTAGGGGTAGTTTGGGGAGGATCAAGCTGATTTTTGCTTCGTGTGCTAACCGAAAATACTTCTTGATCCTCTTCTTCTGGGAGGATGAAATCCCACATTCCTTGTAATTCCACAACTTCTTCGTCATCGGTTTGCCCTTCAGTGGCACTTTCTTCTTCTTCCTCTTCCTCAGTTTCAGCATTGGAGATGGCATTGGGTGGTTTTTCATCCGTTGAAGGACCTCTTTTAAAAGTTCTGTAGGGCTTCTTTAAAGAAGTTTCTGCTACTTGTTTTTTTATGTCAATCATCTCATTAGACATGGTCTTTAATACTTTTTTCAATCCTTCCAAATCGAAAGGGTCTTTTGTTTGTTTCTTCTTGGAGTCTTCCTTGAAGGTGACTTTTTTAGACTTTCGTTCCTCTATCGCGGATCTCTTTTCCAGGGCTATTACGCGTTTCTCTACTGCTATCGCCTCTGTCATGTTTTCAACTAAAGTTGTTTTATTTGCTCTATCCATGAAGATTGCTATGGTTGATGGTAAAGAAGTAATATACCATTCACATCGTACTTCTTCGCTGGGTTGCGAAGCAGTAGGAATTTTGTTGAGAATTTTATTGAACCGTAAATCGAAATCTTTGATAGGTTCTTTAGCTTGGGCTTTGAGATTGGATAGGTCATTGATTAATGTTGTTGTTGATCTGTCATCACCAAACTTGATAAGGAATTGATTGTGGAAGATATCCCAATTTGTGATAGACCCGGAAGGTAATGAAAAATACCATGACCTGGCTATTCCTTGCAGTGTGTAGGGGAAAAGCCGAACAACAACATCTTCATTAGTAACTCCGTTGAGATTGATAGAAAGCATGAAATTGTTTATGTGTTCTTCGGCTAGCATGCTTGCTTCTGGATTGAATTTAGGCAGCCATTTCTCAAGATGGGCCGGTATTGGGCTCAATGGTGCAGGCATCAAGACTGCCCCAGGGTTGTTCCATGGAGATTGGGCCATTGTTGAGCTGCTAGTAGAGAAAAGTGCAGGAGATGATCTCCGCGGTTAGGAAGATGAGGATACTATGATCGCGGATGATTGAAGAGGGATTGTGGTAGACGGATGAATGATGGTTTGGAATGGAGGTGTGGGTGGTTGACTTCACAGTGAGGTAGTTGAAATGGGTGATGTAGATGAAAGAATCTCACTGTCAGACTCTTGAGGTGATTTCCTCGCTCTTTTCCTGGTGGGAAGAGGAAACTCAGTCGGCTGGATGCCAAATTTTTCACTTTTCAATCTGGTTAGGGGATGAGCAGGATTGTACTGCGAATTCACACTGCTTTGAGATTTATCAGACCTCTAAGGAGAAATGGAAAATCCCTGAAGTTTGTGAATCATAGATTCAACTTCAGGAGGTTTAATGGTAAATTGGTCTAAAATATCAAGGTGTGCAGCAGCGATTGATACTCAAGCGACTTTCGATTCTAGATTTAAATATATTGGAGAAGTCGAGGGAGATGATAAGGGCGATTTACTCTCAGAATGGTATTTAGATTTTGATTTAAGTGCCATTCATAGTTCGGGCCCTCCTTCTAGTGCCAAATATGTTGAGGCCCCGAAAATCGGGTCGACAACAAGGGGGATACCCACCTGGTCCGGACCTTGGTTGGCAGCTCCTTATCCGTTTGGTATAGCGGTTCCGATTGGGGATAATGGGACCAGTTTCCCAATCTAAGGGTGTGTGTGTACAAAGTTGGATTATGCTGATCTAAGAGTTCTGATCTAAGCTACTTTAATCTAATTCTATGCTATTGTAATCTAATGAAAACAACACATCCAATCTATGCTAACCTGGGGTGTATTTCTTCTATTATGCGATCTAAAGAGATTTCAAACAATAACAGGTAATAAAGATCATTCAGCTATCATAAGAATATAAATCAATTAAGATGAACCAATTTGCAGAAAAAGTTAGGAAAAACAGTTGTGAATAGCATATCGCATAATAAGTTATTCATATATCAAACATAAATAAATGACTCCACCATACAAAAGTGCCAAATGGTAACTCACACATTCATGCAATAACATATAAAGAACTAAAAACTGTATATCACTTCAAGAATATAAGCAAAAATGGTCAACAGATAAAAGTACCATTTATGACCGGTCCTACTCATAAGCTTCAAGTAATAATTATTTATCTCTCCTTGTTCTGATATCTACCAAGGGTACAGAAGTGCAACATCAGTAGCAGTTATCAAATGCAAAAATTAATAAACCTTGATCCATTCATTCATCAAAACCTCCTCTGACGGTGCAAAAGTGCATGTTCTGAGGACAAGTTTTTGACAAATTTCCGAACCCTTCTCCAAATGCATGAGAAGGGTTTAAATACTACTAACTAAACAACTTAATTACATAAATTTCGGATACGGTTCAAAATGACCACCCTTTATCTAAGTAAACTTATTTCTAAAAATTGAATCTAATTTCTAACTATTTCTGCATTTGCTCCTTAGTGCTGTGAGCATGCAACATTTGCTTGGGAAGAGTCAGTTGGTCGTCTTCTGCTTTTGTTTGAGCTACGAAAATAGAAATGGCAAGCGTTGGCACCTCTTTTTAGTAAACTAGAAGATATTTTTGAGAATCATCTTCTGGTTGGGCGAATTCACTGCGTGTATGCTTGGTAACAACCCAGATTCTTCTTCAACTGCCTCTGCTTTCGCTATCTCGGCTTCCGGATTCGTGGATGACTAAGCAAGTTAGGGACTTTGCTTTCTGAACAATTTTTTTAGCGATGCGCGATTAGCGCTAGGTGCTAATAACGCATCAAAAATTGTCTCAGTTCTTTGATCCGGGCCTTTCTGGTGCGTTTTCCGCCTTTAGCGCTTTTTCCTTTACCGAGCATGAGCTTCAAAATTTTGTAAACATGTTGCTTTTGTGAGTTTCTTGACCTTGAGTGTCGAATCGCCTATTGATATCAGTATCTATTCAGTAACAATCTGAAATCTGCGTTCCTGTTGCATGCGACATCCGTGTATGAGGGCATCTCTTTTCTGTTCTCCGAGCATTGACGCTTTCCCTTTTTCTTTAGATGTTTCCTGCACATTGCTTCATGTTGTTCCCTGTTTTTTATTCCTGCAGTTCACGCAAAGGAAAAGAGTAATGATAGTAAATTTTGACATGAAATCTTTGAGCTCTATGAATGTATAAAATCATGACAGCCACAGTGAACTGACTCTTTGAAAATCACAAAACTGTCCTTCATGAATACTTTGGCGTACATTCATTAATCTTCTTTAAGCCGTGCGCTCAATTTTTGGTTTAAGGACAGCTTTTCTTGGGTGCTGAGCCGAGGAAAATTTGCGATGGGTGATTTCTGTGACTCGCAGATCGCAGATCACAGTTATCGCAGGTCGCATTGATCGTAGATCACAGTTATCGCAACATCGCGGTTATCACAGTATCATGGCATCGCAAATCGCAGATCGTAGATTGCTGCAATTTGTCAAGTTATTCGTGATGTTTATGCGACGCTGCGATATGCGATATCGCATATCGGCCATCGGAGATTTTCTTAAGATTATTCATTTATGGGGGCTTCTCAATGTATGCGATGTGATGAATTTCGCACCGCTTCTTCGCAGTTGCTTTAATGTGCTCATAAAGGAATGCTTGACTCTTCTCCGTGCGATACATTTTTTAGGAGTATAATACAAAAAAAAATTATAAAATATTTTTGGATTTTTTACTAAGGGTCCCCACTTCTTTAGCGTTATTGCTACTACTAAAGAAGGAGGGGGGTTGTTGGTGGTCACAACAGGTCCCTAACACCCTTCCAGAGAGTTTCATAGTGATCGAATCTCGAAAAACCGCTCTCGTGATCTTCTAGAGGAAGTCTGCAGGGGTTCTACAGGATGTTACGAAAGGAGAGTTTGGAGGATTGAAGGTGGAAGAAAGGTGGAGAAGTGGAGATGGAGGTTGGATGGGGTTGTGAAGAGGTATAAGACTTGGAAATTGGAGCTGAGAAGTGATGAGGATGGCTGGATTTGTTCAAGGCTGAATAGAGCAATGTAACACAAAAATATGGAGGTTAGGTCAAAGTGAGGAAATGTGGCAAACGAAGGGCAAGAATCTGAGCTAGGGGATGGAGTAGGTTGCACTGATGGAGGAAGGGTAGGCAGGGAGGTTTCTCAGGTGTTCTGCACACTACTTATTGAAATTGACCAAACAAAGATCATGCAAACCATGTATCTAGCTATTCTAACCTAATTTGACCTAGGAACTAGCACCCATGATGAATAGAAATTCATTTGTGGAAAATCATGTAAAATAACTTATGAAAACCAAGCAAGATTGGATCTAAGCATGTATTAACACCTGGCATCAACTTTTGTGACTAAAAAACTAACACTAGCAATTTCATGAAGAAGCAAAAATAGTGTTTTTGTGGCATCAAGGACACCTGGGTCTCAGCTCATGGTCCAGAGGAGGGAGAGGGGAGATCCAAGGTTGCTTGATGGCCTTTTTTGAAGATCTTTTCTGTTGTCAACCTATCAAATCACTCTGAACCATGAAAAGCTTTTTCAATCATAAAAAGAAATGACCTAGATAACAAAGCAAGATTCTAATCTACCAGCAGAAACTATTTTATGAAGATAATAAAAAAACATACAACAATACATAGAGGAAGACCTGGCACTTGGGTCGGGCCCAACCCCAAGAGCTACATGCTCCTAAAAGAAGCTCAGAACTGATGCAACATAAAAATAGTTTTCATTACTCAGAAAACAACCATGTCCAAAATGTGTTACAGCAGAAGCTCCAAAATGGGCTCAGAAACAAAGCAGCACTATAGTGCGAAATACAAATGTTCAAAAAGTAACCTACGAAGGCTGGAAGCCTTCCTACTTGTACACTACAACAACCTCTATTAGTCCTCCTTAATTCAAGGGGCTTGGCTACTCAAAACTGCAGTACTCAGCCACTTCATAAAAGCTACTCGGCTGCCTTTGGAAATCAACTTTGGTGGGCTGTTGAACTCCGAGCTGATGGTGGAGAACTCGAGGAAGGGGACATTTAGTGCAGGAGACACCATTCCAACGAATCCTCAGCCTTGTACCCTCGTATTTGGTTGTCAAATGGTCCATAAATGCTTGACCTTGGTCCAAAAGTTGTCCAAAAATTTGCAACAAACACGTATTAGCCTTCATGGTCAAGTGAATATTCTCATTCATTCAATTAACATAAACATACTTCAAAAGCATACATAAGCTGTGAAGAATGGTGGATAAATGGAGAACAATAGGAAAAATGAGCCCAATAAGTTACCCATTTTTGGGGCTCATCACTCCGCCACCCCTCTAACCCCCTGGTTCACTACGTACGTTAGTCGTGGAAAGAATATAACACAACCCAACATTCTTCCAATTGTTGTTTTCTTTTCACAGGGGGCCATAGGAGAACTTAGTCATTTTTCCAACCCTAAAATGCCCATTGTTTCTCTACACCAAGAGAACTTCTTAGAGGTCACAGATTTTTTCAATGCATCTACAGTATTCTTTAAAGTCTCTCCAGGAACACCTTTTCTTCTTCTATCATATCCCTCACAAAGTGATACTGAACATCAATGTACTTTGTCTTTGAATGATAAGCAGGGTTCTTTGCCGAGAAAATTGCACTTTGGCAATCATAATCTATCCTTATAGCTCCCTGTACGAACCCCATACTTGAACACAATCTCTGCAACCGAACTGCTTCCTTGCTTGCATGAGTGGCTGCGATATATTCTACCTCTGTAGTTGATAGTTCCACTATAGATTGTTTCTTACTCATCCAACTGACTGCACCTCCAAATAGTTAAACACATACCCATTTGTAGATCTTCTCTAATCCAAATCTCCAGTTCAGTCTGCATCAAGAAAGCCACGAATATCTAAAACTCTGTCCAATCCTGGTCTTCCTTGGTAGCACAAACCATAATCACTAGTGCCACGCAAATATCTGAAAACCTACTTCACTGATGTCCAATGCTCCTTTCCTCGTTTTGACATAAACCTACTCAATATTCCCACTACATGTGCAATGTCTAGTCTAGTACATACAATTGCATACATCAGGCTGTTGACTACACTTACATATGGAAAATGGGACATGTCCTCTTCCTCTTCTTGTGTTTTGGTACACTATTTAGCAGATAACTTTACACCTACAGCAATAGGAACCTTCACCGGTTTACTATCTTGCATATTAAATCTCTACAATATTGTCTCGACATACTTCCTCTGGTTTAACCAGAGCTTCCTCTTTGCTCGATCTCTTTTAATTTCTATGCCCAAAATACGGTTTACAACACCAAGATCTTTCATGTCGAATTTGGAGGATAATTGGGTTTTCAAATCCTAGATAATTTCTTTGTCATTTCCAACCAACAACATATCCTCCACATACAAGACGAAATAAATAACACGGTCAACAATTAATTTAAAATACACACAATGATCTGCTTTGCTTCTGGTGTAGCTAAGTCCCCCTATAAATGTATCAAATTTCTGATACCTCATCCTTGGTGATTGTTTTCACCAATACAAAGACATCTTTAACTTGCATACCAGTTCTTTCTTACCCTTCACCACAAAGCCTTCAGGTTTCTTCATGTATATTTCCTCTTCCAGACCCTGATGAAGAAATGTTGTCTTCACATCCATCTATTCTACCTCAAAATCAAAAGCAGTAGAAACATATAAAAGTAATCTAATAGAATTTACCATGGCAACAGGAGAAAAAATATCACTAAAATCAATTCCCGGCACCTGGGAATAACCTTTTGCTACCAACCGAGCTTTGTATTTCTCCACCTTTCCTTCTACATTTGTCTTCTTCTTGAAAACCCATTTTCTAGCACTGGGTTTCCTTCTAGCCGGAAACTCCACCAAATCCCAAGCCTCATTTTTCTACAAAGATGCCATTTCATCAACCATGGCCTCTTTCCAGAGTTTTTAATCCTATGAATATACTGCTTCCTCCACAGTTCTGGGATCATCATCAGTAATAGATGAAGCAAAATTTGAACAGAACGTAGATCGACTATACCTTTCTGGCTACCTTCTTTCTTGAATTGATCTTCTCACTCCCAGAGTTTGTGGCTCTTCATCTTCTGATTCCTCCTCTGCTGTAGATTCTGATTCTTCCTCCTTAAGCTCAACCTCTATCTTCTCAGGTTCCTTTGGCTTCACTTCATGTTTAATAACATATTTGATCTCTCTAAACACCACATCTTGGTTGTACATAACCTTCCTTGTTACTAGGTTCCAAAGATTATAACCCTTTAAACCATCCTTATACCTAATAAATATGAACTTTTCATATTTACTATCAAACTTTGTTCTTTTCTCCTTTGGAACATGTACATATGCATCACATCCAAATACCCTTAGATGTGAAAGAGAGGGTTTCTTACCAGTCCATACCTCTTGTGGAATCTTATCCTCCAACGCTGATGAAGGTGATCTGTTGACCAGGTAACATGCTGTCTCCACCGCCTGTGCCGAGAATTCCTGTCCTAACCTAGCACCACTAGGCATGCTTCTTGCCCTTTCTATCAACGTATTGTTCATTCTTTCTGCAACTCCATTTTGCTGAGGTGTATATGGAGTATTTCTCTGTCTTGTTATACCACACTTCTTACAAAATTCTTCAAATTCCTTACTGCAAAACTATCCACTGTTATCTGTTCCCAGCACCTTTATCTTCTTTCTGTCTGGTTTTCCACCAAAGCTTTAAATTCTTTGAACCTGTCAAAGACTTCAGATTTCTTCTTAAGGAAATATATCCAGGTATTCCTTGAGAAGTCATCTATAAATTATACATAGTACACAGACTTACCCAGTGATGGAACCTTCACAGGTCGAAACATATCATTGTGCACAAGTTCTAATATCTATTTCTCCCTCTTACCACCAGAGGGGAAACTCACCTGATTTTGCTTTTCATATACACAATTTTCACAAAAATAAAAATCTAGAGAGCTATTACTCAGACCTTCTACGATACCTTTACCATGAAGTAATCGAAGGTCCTTCTCTCCAATATGTCCAAGCCTTTGCTGCCACAACATGGTA
The DNA here is from genome assembly GCA_031772625.1 of Pinus tabuliformis. Lineage (NCBI taxonomy): Eukaryota > Viridiplantae > Streptophyta > Pinopsida > Pinales > Pinaceae > Pinus > Pinus tabuliformis. The sequence goes on from CM062818.1 coordinate 1,607,782,323, forward strand.
TTCTCTCTAGAGACCACCAGATTTTCTGCTCCACTTTCAGGCACCACAGAATTTTTGCACCCATCAACAACCATGCTACCTTGCAGCTTATACAAAGTTCCAATCCAAACTCCTCGCATTAATAGCAGTGCTCCCCAAACTATCTTGCAGGTATCCTTCTCAAACACTATTTTTACACCTGCATCATCCAACTTACTTACAAAAATTAGATTTCTGGCCAATGCAGGAATATGCACAACACCCGGAAGTGCTCTAACCCTTCCACCTTGCAACTTCAACTTTACTTTTCCGTGACCAATGATTCTAGCCTTCCTATCATCCCCTAAGAAGACATCACCACCATCATATTTCTCATACTCACAGAACCACTCTCTATGGGGAGTGAAGTGAAAGGATGCACCTGAGTCAATCAACCATGCCTCATGATCTATATGTGTATTTGAAAAAGCCAAGTACACATCCCCACCTTCATCTGAGGTGGTTTTCACCTCTACAGAAGGAGAATCGTCAGATCCCTTTCCTTTATCAGGAGCTTTAGATTTATAGTCCCTTTTGTAGTGCCATTCCTTTCCAAATTTCGAGCACACCACCTTTACAGGTTTTCATGGAGATTTAGATCTCCCTCTAGATTTAAATCTCCCACTCGATGACTTATTTTTGTTTCTATTCCTGGGACTGTCCTTGTACAGACAAGGCATCACCATTCTGGCTCTCCATATTTTTCCGTCTCATGTCCTTCATCAGCAAGGATGAGACTATTTCATCAAACTACAAGACAGTTGCATTGCTACCTATTGCAATAACCAAACTATCCCACGAATCTGGTAGAGAACAAAACAAACTGATGCACTTATCTTCATCTGTAATTTTAATATCAACAGATGCTAACTGACTTACCATAGTATTAAATGCATTTAGATGCTCTGTCACTGAGTGTTATAGACATTTTTGTGCCTTACAGCTCCAAGCATGAAATTTCCATAAACCAAGGGCTCCTAAGCCCTTAAAAGTGTTGTTATAACTCCTAAAGGAACAAGGTCAAAAAATTACAGCTTCTCCCAGAAGTTCTCCACCAAAAACTGCTCAGAACTAGTCAAATCAAGATCATTTCAGCTGCTCCACTAGCTAGCTGCGTTGCAAAGCACCCAAATGCACTAGCTAAGTGCGTTGCAACGCACCTAAATGCACTACCAAGGTGCGTTGAGCGGTAAATGACAAGTGGCAGAGTCATTCCACGAGGTGGAGAGACAATGGAAGCTTCCAGAATCTTCTCCAATGACACTTGCCTCACTGAATTTGACCAGGGATGAGTAAGAGGCTCTCAGTCTCCAAGTGGAAGCAAGAACTGACAGAGAGAAGCCACTAATCAATTCATGAGCTGACTCATCCTCTTTGCATACATCTATATATGGATCCCTCATCCAAGAGATCCAGAGGCTGGAATATTGTACATTGCAGAGAATTGCTGTTGGTTTTGAGATAGATATCAGAGTATTGGGTGATTTATGCTTTGTTGGAGGTGAAGAGGGGCTTCTCTGCTGGGAGGTTGATGCTAGATCAGGAATCATCGGTTGTAACTCCTCCTGGACCTTCTTGTTATATCAATAAAACTATTTGAGTTTCTCCAAGATGTGCCCAGTGTTAAGGTGTGCCAAGTGCCAAGGAGTGTTAGGGAGTTTCAAGTAAACACAAGGGAGTACTAGGTGAATTTACCTTCTCCATGAGGGGTATACTAGGCACATCAACACTAGGGGCCAATAGGTGCCAAGTGCCAAGTGTTAGTGCATTCTAAGTGCAAAATATTCCTCTATTGCTTCTCATCTACTTTCCAATAATTGATCTCATATAAATTTAATATAAGGCCATGCCAAAGGATACCAAGTCATCTCAATGCATGTCATACATGCTAATACTTGCCAGGTGCCAACATGTGCCAAGTGCCAACGTGTGTCACAAAGTGTTGTGCATGCTATGAAGTGGCAAGGCATGTTGAAGAGTGCTAAGGTGTGCTAGAGAGTGCCAATGCATGCTGAGGAGTGTTAGGGAGTACTAGGATAACACAAGGGAGCACTATGTAAAAATACATGGAAGGGAATGAATATGATGGTGTGCCAAGGACTGCCAATGAGTGCTAGATGTCATGCTAAAGAGGGAGTGACAAACTATGCTAAGCATCGGTATGGCATGCTAGGGAATATCAGGGCTTATCAAGAAGTGCTAGAGTGTGCTAGGTAGTGTGAGGGTGTGCTAACATGTGCCAAATAGTGCCAAGGCATGCCAATACATGTCAGATGCTAAGTCATGGTAGGATGTGCAGGTGCCAGGGTATGCCAATTTGTGTCAAGGAGTGTCAAGGAAACAAAATGAATAACCAAGCTAAAATGAGAGGAAATGAACACATAAGAGGGTTAATAAGTTTGGACTTTAGCTTTTTCAAAAGGGGCATGCTAAGCACTCTAATAATAGGTTTCAATACATGCCAAGTACCAATGTGTGCCAAGTGATAATGTATGTCAATGAAATATGCCAAGGTGTTCCAGGGCATGCTAGGGACTATAGGGCATGCCAACACATGCTAGGAGAATGATATGCTATGATAGGGCATTCCAACATGTGATTGGGCATCCTACTCATGAAAGATGTTCTAGGTACAAAGATGTTCCAAGACATGCAAGGTGCCAAGGAATGTTAATGTGTGCCAAAGCATGTAAAGGTGTGACAAGAGCATTGAGGAATGTTAGTTCTCTCTCATTAATAGAATTTCCAAATCTCGATTATGTGTTAAATAATATAGTTGCTACACACATTAGTGGAACTTTATCTAAAGGGAATGTTTTAGATAATAAACCTAATAAAGATGAATCATGTGTTGACTCATAGGAAAACTATATTCTTATTACTTGAGGGAAATGATACACACTAGTTACTTCTTAACAAATTGACTAAATCTAACCACTATGGACTTTAAACACAATGAAAAATACTACACAACAATTCTCTTAAATTGTTATATTAATAGACACATAGCATCATCAAACCCTCAATGGAATGATCAATGATGATGAACATTTTTTTTACCATCACCAAAAGTAACCAAAAATAGCATTGGCAAGGGTCAATAAAAGATCGCCACTAGAGGTGTCACCAAAGAGAGAATTATAGACGAGCCTTTACTGACCCTTACCAAAAGTGTCATTGAAAATGGCTTTGGTGACAAACCTTAAAGGACAGTCACTATATACACTTACAAGAACACGTTTTTAAGGACCATCACCATATGCAACATTGGTGATGGACCTTAAAGGTCCGTCATAGGCATGACCCTCACCAATGACCTTTTTTGTTTTAGTGGTGTACAAATAATAAGGAAGTCATTAAGTTCCCATACACAAGTGCATATAGCTCAGTTATAGAAGATGGAGCCAATGGATGTTGTGCAAGCCGGCCATGATGATAATTAGATAAAATATATGCATGAAAAATCAAGTTTGGGAACTTGTTCCTAAACCTAAAAACAAGAATCATACTGGCGTTGTTAAACACATACATGGTAGACACAAAGTGTGACTGATAAGCATGAGAGTGCATCTATTATTGGCAAATGATATACATTTATAATACATGGTGTAACAATTGGATTCATATTCCAAGTGGTCTCTTGGACTCCCTTTGGTTTTTCAGCTTCCATACCAACCCTTAGAAGATTAGGTGTCCAAAATTACCCCCCTTAATTTGAAGGGGTATATATGAGTCCAAGAAGAGAGTTGTAATACAAAATGTGCAAAAATTCATGGCAGCACTAGGCTGAATGTGCTCTCTGAAATGTTGGTATAAGGGAGGAGGTTTAAGGATGACCACCAAGACTGGAATTCTTAGTGCAATTTCGAGGACTCTTCCAAGTTTGGCATGAAGCTCAGGTCTTCTTCTAGATGAAGTGCTCTTGATGTTTTGAAGAAGGGAACCTTCAACCATGAAGGGGAGGTCTCACCTTGCATAAAAGGGAGAACCTCAACTTGAAAAGGGAGGTCTCAACTTGAGATGGTTTAAGGATGACCAACAACTTTGGAATGCTTAATGAAATTCCTGGAACTCTTCCAAAACTGACAAGAAGATGAAATCTTTTGCTAGAGGAAGTGTCCCCAATTCTTTGAAGAGGCATCACCAACTGAAGTCATGATCAAGGGCATCTTTGTCTCTAGCTACAACTCTGAATCTGGTATGGGAGGTTGTGGCTCAGGCTCGCTTGATGTGGCTTTGAAGATTGTAGATGACCATCACTTCTCCCCCTGTTAGATACAAAGTGAGATGATGGAGAAACTCAACTGCAAGAATGTTCAATGCTCTAGAACAAGTTCAGACATATTATTGAAACATCTTCTTGGTTGTTGATGCCCTTTGCCAAGAAGCGATCCATCCAAGATGAATCTTTCTTCTTGCAGGAGGCTTGTTTTTGAAGCATATGTTTGAAGAATGACTAATTTTATGATAGTGCTTACATGGATGAAGATCAAAATAGTGATCTTTCATATGGCCAACTCGGTCATAGTGTTGGAATTTCACAATATGTTGTTGTTGTTGTGGAAGAGGAGTAGAATCTAGAATAGATGAAGGTGAATTGTCATGAAGGAATCTGACACTTTGAAATTGGATAGGCTTTGAGTAATCTGGCATATGAAAGGACACATCCTTGTCATATCCAAGACTAGTTCTATGCTTGTTGTGGACAAGATCTTCCCAAGCTCTGATGACCGACTTAGGAAGTGCAGACTGAATTTATGCATCTTTATGTGAAGCTTCTCTTCAAATTGGAACTTGATGGGGATCAAACTCAACATTACTAACTTAATGACTTGCTGGTTGTTGATAAGATCCTATTTCAAAGTCAAATAAGGGATTGTTATGAACAAGTTCATAAGGATGTCTTCTCTGTTGTGACTCCTCTTATTGTAGCTTTGTCTTAAGATGCAAAAACTCAATATTCTCTTGTGGAAAGAGAGGTTTTGTTGATTTTAACCATATCATCAATAGTGGAATGTATTAGAGTATTTAAAAACTCTAATGAATTATTAAGTCTGGTCATTTTCTTCATTATCAAACTTACACTTTAAAGAAAATGATCACAACTATTAACCAATGAGGAAGAAGCAACAATCACTCACTATTCAATGTTACTGCAATCTCCTCTATTCTAGAAAGTCACATAATAGTTCTGACTGCTTTTGTGCTCTTACGTCGATAACCTACCTCTACCTTTGTTCAACTAGATGGAAGTCGACTTTGTAATATCCTTCTTAGCCAAGGATTGAATCAACTTGGGGTCCAATCCCATATCTTACATCAAAAAATAATCTGGACAAAATATATATAACTGCACTATATTTCTTTTGATATGGTATGGAAACAAATAGCACAATGTAAAATATTAGGTCTTTGACAAATTTTCCTCCTCATCTTGAATGGTAACTTATATTCAACATACCTACATTTAGATACATTGTTGTAACACATTCACCTCCAGTAATTACTTATAGTGGACAACTTTGCATACAACTAAGAATACAATTAAGATCGTATCACAAGACCACAATCCTGGCTAAGAATAGTTTGATTGTCTGGATTCAAAAATATTTCACAAGACACAAATTTCTTCATACCATATCTTCAAAGTTTAAATCATCATCAGCTTCATCAACCTCCACTATTCTTTTTGTGTCACCCATAGCTGTGACATAATTTCCTCAAACTCTTGGATTCTGAACCCTCTGTTCTATCCAACAGCAACACTAAACTCTACGCAGCCTTCATTACACCTCGAGAAAGGATTCTATTTCCTCAAGCCTAGATTTTGGGTCCCTGTAGTTTTGTTTTCAAATACCTTTAGGAATTCATTCACTGTTCTTCTCCAGAAAGGGCTTTTGATGGATTCTTTAGCTACTATCCAGCGCTTAATTTCTGTTACCAACTTCAGCAATGGTGTTTGGATGATTTTGATGCTTAGTAATGTTAGTATATTCCGACACATAGGATATAGTTAAGTTCAACTTGGTCTAGTATAGAGTTAGGTTAGAGTTAGGTAAAGTGTGTTTCTTTACCGTTGTACATTTTGTAACTTACAATCCGACGGTCACGATATGTAGTGATCCCACGGTTCACTCTCACCTCGGTATTACCGACACTTGATCCGTGGCTTGACACCCGATTGGTCCATGAGTTCTATTTAAAGCGCATGGAGGGTCATTGTTCAGGTAATCCGTGCATGAGAGAAGCTTATGTAAATTTTCATTCTTTGATTAATAAATTTCCTGTAGTACCCACGTTGGGACAGGCCGTGGACTGTTTCCCTCCTTGCACTCTGAGGGTTTTAACCACGTCAAAAATACTGGTGTATTGATTTGAGATCAAGTTGTGAGCGGTTTCCTTTTTGGTATTCTTTCTGTGGAACTTACTCTGTAAATTCCTACATGGTATCAGAGCTATTTGAGGGCCGCGTCCGTTGGTGATCCAAATCTAAAGCCGGTAGAACTGCATGCGGCTGTCGTTTCCTAGATCTGCTGTTTCTGACTGCTTTCGGGCTGAGAGGACTACTCTGTTGCGTTCGTAGCATCTGTTCCAGTGAGGAACCCCTTTTGTTTCACGCGAAAAGGTTTCCGGTAGCCCTAGCTGCGTCATTTTTCAGATCGGGAGGTATACAGTTTTTTTTTTGCAGTTTACTGTTATTTTCTCTCTGCTTATTTCGGTCTCAGTTTATTTAGCCCTTTTTTTTTAACCGGATCTATACCTTTCATTTCTGTGTATGCTCTTTGCCCTGCGACTCTGTGCGATCTGGGCAAATCAGAAACAGAAAGGAAGGATTTTTCTCATGCGTATGCTCTTTTCCCTGCACCTTAGTGTGATCTCGGAAAATCAGAAACATTGAGAAAAATATTTAGTTTTTCGGCTAAAGCTAACTTTGAGATTTTTTTTAAAAATTTCTAGTTTTTTGGCTAAAGCTAACTTCGAGCCGCAAGGTTCGTTTTTCTTTGCATATTCGTGTTGGGTTTTGTGTTTTCTGTTTTGTAGGGAAAAAGAGCTTTCTCAAGGCAAGCACGCAAACCAAGGCCCCCCCCCCCCCCTCTCTCTCTCTCTCTCTCTCTCTCTCTCTCAAATTTTTTGTATAGATCAATTGGTTTAAAGCTATTTTAAGAGAGTAGAGGTCTTGGGTTCAAGTCTCCATTTTGTGGGGGCGGATTTTTTCATTCCCGCACATTCGCGCACTTTGCCGGCAACGTCAACAATTTTTTTTTCAAAAAGCCATAACTTCTTCATCCGGAAGCCTTTTTCAGAGCCGTTTTTTTTAAAACCACCTATTTTTTCGAGATCTTTCTGTTGGAACACTTACTTTCAGCATCTTCAGCTTCAGTTTTTTTTTAAAAAAATGGAAAGTCCATGCCAAGTCATTCTTGACAGCACTAACTACTTCCAATGGGTAGAATACATGGAAGATTTACTTAGAAGTAAAGGTCTCTTCAGAATAGCCACAGACCAAGAGAAGAAACCAAAAGATGAAGACAAGGCGGCAAAATGGGAAAATAGACAAGATCAAGCACGTGGTTTGATAGGGATGTCTATTTCTCCTGATCTTAGATTCCACATTGCAGGACTTGAGACTCCTCATGAAGCATTAGAAAAACTTGCTAAAGTTTTTGGGATTAAAAATGAAATTAGAGCCCATCAACTTGAAAATGAGCTGCTTACTTTGGATCCTAATAATTTTTCTTGCATTGAAGATTTCTTGTCCAAATTCAAGACCCTTAGATATCTCTTGGAAGGTGTTAAAGTTAAGAAAGAAGATGGTAACCTTATTTATTCCATCCTTACTAAGCTGGGACCAGCCTACTCTGTATTTGTTTCCACTTTCCATTCTACAAGGGAAGCTTTCATTTGTCAAGGACAAGACTACAAGGCCCCTTCCTTTGACTCCTTTTGTGATTCCTTAATAAGAGAACAAGAAAAACTCTTACACCTTGGTCTTCTTAATCTTGGAAACTCTTCCACGAAAGCGTTAGCCGCCCAGCAGCAACCAAATTCAAAGAATCCTAAGAAGTCATATCCTCAAAAGAATGGTCCTAAACCATCTCAGCCTCAAAATGAAAGATCATTTCAGCAAAATGATAAGACCAATAAAAACAAATGGAAGAAGACTGATAGACATTGTAACTTTTGTAATCGAGATGGCCACTTAGAATCTAAATGCTTTAAGAAGATGGAAGCCTTGGAAGCCGCAATGAAGAAACATAACATCCATGTGGAGCCTACTTCAACCTCCGGAATGGCACTTTCTGCATGTCATTGTCAATCATCTCAGTCTGGTTATGCATTAAATGTATCTTCTTCTTCTTCTCATTCTCATGAGTGGCTCATTGATTCTGGAGCCTCTTGTCACATGGCCAAAAACCAAGCCATGTTTTCTTCTTTAAATGATTGTAACACCAAAAATATATATATTGGTGATGATAGATCTCTTAATGCTGTAGGGACTGGAACTGTTCATCTAGACAATGGTCAGTTTAATGATGTATTATGTGTTCCAACCTTATCCTGCAACCTTCTATCTGTCTATCAGATAACTCATTCAGGTGAAGGTAAAATTGTTGAATTTTCACCTCATGATGTTGTAATCAAGGATCTAAAAGATCCTAAACAGATTCTAGCTACTGGTCTTGCTGATGATTCCAAAAGGTTGTATAAGTTTCACAACTTTGGGTCATCCAATCTTCCCTCAGTATTTGTTGCTCATAATGATGAAGTGAACAAACTTTGGCATGAGCGATTTGGTCACTTAAACTATCGCTCCCTTCAGCATCTATGTAAAGAAAATATGGTGACAGGTCTTCCTATGGTATCTTGCAGAGATGGTGTTTGTTCTGGATGTGTACTCGGAAAACATCATCGGGACAGTTTTGACAAACGTGCCTCTTGGCACGCCTCAGCCCCTTTACAGCTTGTGCACAGTGATTTATGTGGTCCTCTTCCTGTTGCTTCATTCTCTGGCTGCAAGTACTTCTTAACTTTCATTGATGACTTCTCCAGACGCACTTGGGTATACTTCTTAAAACTCAAGAGCAAAGTATTTAACACTTTTTTGGCCTTCAAAGCCTTTGTTGAAAAACAATCTGGACATCAAATTCTTAAGCTAAGAACTGATAATGGTGGAGAATATGTTAAAAGCACATTCATCAACTTTTGCACCGAAAATGGAATTCAAATGCAACATACTGTTCCATACACTCCACAACAAAATGGTGTAGCTGAAAGGAAAAATCGCACCTTAAAGGAAATGGCTAATTGTATGCTGCAATCTAAAGGACTCAGTCTTAGTTTTTGGGCCGAAGCAATTAATTGTGCAAATTATATAATCAATCGCACTCCTACTAAAGTTCTAGAGAATATCACTCTAGAAGAAGCTTGGAGTTCCATTAAACCAGATGTAAGTCACTTTCGTGTGTTTGGAAGTGAAGCATGGGCCCATATTCCAGATGAAAAACATAAAGCTTTAGAACCTAAGAGTGAGAAATGTACTTTTGTTGGATATTCTGAAGATGTAAAAGGTTATAGACTTATTCCATTTAAGTCCAAAAATGTTATCATTAGAAGAGATGTAAAATTTGATGAAAATAAATCGGCCTGCGAGCCTAGTCCGGCGGATGTGCCACCTCTTCCTATCTCTTCTACTTTTGAAAACATTTCTTCTTCAGATGATGAAAGGGAGGATGATAATCCTCCCCCACCTTCTCAGGATCCTCAACTTCCAAGATGGGTCCGTGCTACTCGGGATGCAACAGGTGATCTTGCCGGTGATCCTACAGATCAGCGACGTACATGTTCTCAGTTTGAAAGAGCCTCTTCTTTACTGGCTCAAGCTCCAGTAAATCATGATCCTGACACTTTTGCAGAAGCTTCAGGCCATCCACATTGGGAAGCAGCTATGAATGAAGAATATCATTCATTAATGACAAATGATACATGGGATCTTGTTCCTCTACCAAAGGGACGCAAACTTGTTAGATGTAAATGGGTTTACAGAACCAAGTATGGACCAGATGGGAAAGTTGATAAACATAAAGCTCGTCTCGTTGCTAAGGGATTTTCACAGGTTGAAGGCATTGACTACACTGAAACCTTCTCCCCTGTTGCCAAAATGAACTCTATCCGCCTTGTTCTTTCCCTTGCTGCCTCTTTAAAATGGGAAGTCCATCAGATGGATGTTAAATCTGCCTTCTTTCATGGGGACTTGCAGGAAGAAATCTATATGGAACAACCCATTGGCTTCATACAAACAGACTCCAGCCTTGTTTTTCGACTTAAGAAATCCCTTTATGGCCTCAAGCAAGCTCCTCGGGCTTGGTATGCCAAAATGGATAACTTTCTTTTAGAATCTGGCTTTTCTAGGTGTCATTCTGACAATACTGTCTACACCAAGAAAGTGGGCAACTCTCTTATCATCCTTGTTCTTTATGTTGATGATCTTATTCTTACTGGTAGTGATCCCAACCTTATAAACCATGTGAAGTCCAGCCTTAAAAAGAAATTTGAAATGACAGACTTAGGACATTTACACTATTTTCTCGGTCTTCAAGTCTTGCAATCCCAAGAGGGTATTTTCCTTTCCCAGTCCAAGTATGCTTGTGATATTCTTCGTCATTTTCACATGGAAGACTGTAAGCCAGCCCCTTCTCCCTTTCAGTCTGGAGTCAAACTTTCAGTCTCTTGTACTTCTCCTGAAGTTGATGCTACCTTATACCGTCAACTTGTCGGAAAACTCTTGTATTTAACCCATACTCGTCCTGGTCTTTCCTTTGCTGTTGGCCTTGTTGCTCGTTTTATGCAAAACCCCCGTGAAAGTCATTGGAAAGCAGCTAAAAGAATACTTCGTTATGTTCGAGGTACAGTACAGTTTGGGATTCATTACAGTGCCAAAGCAGCTCCTCTGTTAGTTGGTTTCACTGATTCTGATTGGGCTGGTGACCCTGATGATCAGAAGTCTACTGCCGGTTATGTCTTCACTCTTGGTTCAGGACATATTACATGGGTTTGTAAGAAACAGGCTACCATTTCTCTTTCGTCAGCAGAAGCAGAGTATCGTGGTGCCGTGGAAGCTAGTAAGGAAGCCTTGTGGCTTCGTCAGATCCTATCAGAGTTTGGCTTTGAGCAGCAGCATCCAAACACACTTTGGTGTGATAATCAAAGTGCCATTCAGCTATGCAAAGATCTAGTCCAGCATCAGCGCAACAAACACATTGAACTACACATGCACTTCATCAGAAAGCTCATTCATGACCATGTTCTTGAAGTGCAATATTGTCCAACAGATGATCAGGTTGCAGACATCTTCACAAAGGCTCTCACAGAGGCGAAGTTCACTAAACTTCGATATATGCTTGGAGTTCAGGAAGTTGTCACTAAGGGGGGATAGGCTCTAGTGCCTCCTTCCTTCTCCTATTGTGTCATATTTGTAAATCCTTCAATCCTATCCCAAGTTGTTCTTAAGGGGGGATGTTAGGATATTCCGACACATAGGATATAGTTAAGTTCAACTTGGTCTAGTATAGAGTTAGGTTAGAGTTAGGTAAAGTGTGTTTCTTTACCGTTGTACATTTTGTAACTTACAATCCGACGGTCACGATATGTAGTGATCCCACGGTTCACTCTCACCTCGGTATTACCGACACTTGATCCATGGCTTGACACCCGATTGGTCCATGAGTTCTATTTAAAGCGCATGGAGGGTCATTGTTCGGGTAATCTGTGCATGAGAGAAGCTTATGTAAATTTTCATTCTTTGATTAATAAATTGCCTGTAGTACCCACGTTGGGACAGGCCGTGGACTGTTTCCCTCCTTGCACTCTGAGGGTTTTAACCACGTCAAAAATACTGGTGTATTGATTTGAGATCTGGTTGTGAGCGGTGTCCTTTTTGGTATTCTTTCTGTGGAACTTACCCTGTAAATTCCTACAAGTAAGGCATCACCTAATGGCATGAGTCTTCTTAGGATGAATATCAAGAGGAAAGTACTTTTTTTTCTTATATGATTCTCTTAATGCAAATCGTTAGTTCTGAGAAATTACAGTCAAAACTTTAACTATTGATAGCCTAACGACATCTTATAGAGCTTGTTGGACACTCCTCCAGTGACCTTTTTAACCCTAATCATGGAAATCTGCTACAAGTGGAGAGCAAGGGGGACACTCATTTGGAAATTCCGATCATTAGGATCCAAGCATCATTTCTTTCGACATTGCAGTCATTAGGATCATGAATTCAGGGTTCATGCTTCCATTGTAAACTGATATTATATGCACACAGATAAATTTACCATGCACAGAGAATAATATATGAATGGTGATATGTGAAATATCAACCAACACTAACAACCCAACTTTATCTTATGGTTTTAAAAAACTCAGTGACTCATATCAACTCCTCATGTAGGCATTAGAAGAGACTTCAACACATATTTGTTGCAACTTTTCCATGTCAGGCCAACATTCAATAGGAATCATCCAAGGGACATCGCAAAGAATAGAGTGTGGCTTTCAAAACACTAATACAATATGCAGATATGAATACAATGCATATGCATTCGGCATATGAACTAGAACACATAACAAAAATAGCTTCAACAAATTTTTAAAGCACATAACAGAAGGAGAAACTCATTGCTTCATTCACCAATGTGGAATTCAATACAACGCAAAATTGTTTTGTGTTCCCTTTTGCCTACAAATTTGGGATATGCTAGTATGGTCAAAACTTAATGGAGAGGTCGTTGCAAAGGAGTAGGTGAAAAGACATTATGGAAATGATTGTCAGACATGCGTTATATCAAAAAATGCATGTATTAAAGTGGCGCAACTGCTTCAACGCAGAGCTCAGGAGAAGAATTTTAGGGAATTAACTACAGACTACAAAGTTTCTGTAGGTAAGTTTGGTGAGTAAAGGAAACTCTTATGACAAGGAGAACAAAAGGCAAAACTAACATGCATAGGGAGGCCACAAAACTTGTGGCTCAAATATGAGCAAGGTAGGAAATCATTCACTCTTATACCATGTTAAACACATACATGGAAGACACAAAGTGTGAATGATAAGAATTAGTGTACATCTATTATTGACAAATGATATACATTTATAATACATGGGAGTGACCCTTGGTTTCATATTCCAAGTGGTCTCTTGGAATCCCTTTGGCTATTCAACTTCCACACCAACCCTTAGAGGATTAGGTGTCTGACAGGCACAAAGTGGGTCTTCAGGAATAAGTTCAATGAGAATTGGAAAGAGGTAAGAAACTAGGCAATATTAGTGAGCAAAGGCTATGAAAAAATTCAAGGTATGGACTTTTATGAAACCTTTATCCTCTTTCTTGATCGGAGGCTATTATTATGTTTTTAGATTTTTCTTGTTTATAGAAATTCATGATATACAGATGGATGTCAAATCTTCTTCATTGAATGGAGGTTTATAAGAAGTTTTCCTTGAGAAACCATATGGTTTCCAACTATTAGATCAACTTTATTATATCTTCAAGATGAAAAAGGCCTTGTATTGTCTCAGGCAAGCCCCATGGGGTTGGTATTCCAATTTGGTCAATTACTTGCTCTAGTGTGTTTTTAAAATAGGTGCAACTAATAGTAATTTATATGTGAAAACTATTGATGTCAAATTACCAGTAGTGGTTGTCTATGTTGATGATATTATTCCTTCTAGTGATTTAGATCTACTAACTTGCCAATTTGTTGCTGATATGAAGACTAAGTTTCAGATGTTTATTCCTGGAGGACTATATGATTTCCTTAATTTTTGGATTACACAATCCTCCAAGGGATATTTTATTTCACAAAGAAAGTATCTCAAGGAAGTACTGAAGAAATATGGCATGGAGGAGTGTTCTTTGGTTAGCATCTCAATGCTTATACGTTGAAAGCTCAACAACAATGATGAATCACCAGAGGCGGGTCAAACTTTATATAGATCTATTATTGGTAGCCTCTATTTAACATCCTCAATACCAGACATCATGTAGGAAATTGGAATTGTTGGAACATTTCAAGCAGCTCCTAGATAACATCATCTACTAGCAACCAAAAGGATTCTTAGATATCTCAAAGCCATAATGGAGTATGGAATTTGATACCCAAGAAGTAAATAATTTTCAGTAATAGTTTATACTAATCTCGATTAGGGAGGTCATGTAGATGATCAAAAGAGAACCAGTGGTGTTTCTTTCTTTCTTGGTGAATGTCTAGTTTCATGGTTGAGTAAAAAGCAAGCTTCATTCTCTCTATCATCTTATTTCTATTATCTGTGATAATACAAGTTCCATCAGCATGTCAAAGAATATTTTTTTGACTCTAAGACAAAGCATGTTCCAATTAAGTACTATTTCTTAAGGGAGAAAGTTGCAAACCATATTTTCAAGCTAGATTGTGTACCTACTAAAGAGTGGGTAGCTGATATATTCACCAAAACTCTCCCAAGAGATCCATTTGAGTATTTAAGGTAGAGATTGGGAGCAATTCCTCTTGCCTCCCTCCAATAGATCCTCCTTAAAGAGGGACAAAGGAATCCAACATGCAAACTCATCATATCAATATGAAGCTACCAAGTCGATAAGATCAATGTGACTAATGGAGATTATTAATAGGGGGAGCATGTTGATATCTTTGACATTAATCTCAAATGGGGAGATGAACCTCAAGAAAATAAAAGGGGAGAGGAAACACTAAAATTAGTAGAACATAAGAGAAGTTCATCACAATGGGAGAAATATCTAAATGAGAAATATGAAGTACACTTTACTTTTGTTTTATGGTGTTGTTTTTATTTGACCATGGTGTTTCAATTAATGCCAAAGGGGGATAATTTTAGAAATGTGTTTTCATTGATGGAAAATGTGATAAGAATGGAGGAAAAAGCAGAGATGATTGCAAGAAGAAAGAAGCTCAACTCAAATAATGGAAGAGGAAAAAATGTGTAGTTACATTGAACCACCCTTAGTTTAGTAGATCAACTCAAGAGGAATTGGAACCAACTTAGATGGATAGAGCTCTAAAAGGGATTTTTAGTGGTATATAGAAGTATGTTAAATGCTTCCTCAATCATAATTTATTGTAAGTCAAATTGTAGGTACCCCAAGAGTCAAAATTACATAGTAACTTGCTGAAGGATTGACTCGGAGTAAGACAAGTTTGGTTTTTTTTGAAACGGACCAAAGCAATTAGAAGAGTGATTGAATGAATTTATGGGAGAATATGGCTAACAACATAGTTGAAAACTATGTTTTTATTAGCTAATGATGAAGCTTGTGTAACACATAATACCAGCAAGAGGTAACCCATATGGATCAAAGATACAGATAAAGGGGAGAACCCACATTGATTCAAGCATAAGAAGGCATTAGTAGGTAAAGTATGTGTTGATTGGTCCATGGTGTAGCTAGAGGTCCCCACAAGAAATCCCACCCAGGGAGGCATTCTCGAGAAGAACTAAGCTATGTAAAAAGGAGAGGAAGCTAGGATGACATAAAGTCGGGCTAATGTAGAAAAGGTTGTGTAGTTCGGTGAATGTGGCAGCCTACAAATCTTGAACTTGGTGGTTTTATTTTATAAATTTTAATTAAAAAAATTGTTGAAACATAAAGACAGAGGAACCCCTTTCTCTTTTTGTACTAGTTATGCATGGAAAAAATCTATTGGCTCATGATGACATCAGCATGATGTGGTATTACATATCAGGTGATGTGC
This sequence comes from Pinus tabuliformis, assembly GCA_031772625.1. NCBI lineage: Eukaryota > Viridiplantae > Streptophyta > Pinopsida > Pinales > Pinaceae > Pinus > Pinus tabuliformis. The sequence goes on from CM062818.1 coordinate 1,607,798,106, forward strand.
GGCATGCATTTAAATGTTTTAAGGTAGTCAAGTGGGAAAAATATAAGTGACATGTGTCACCACTCAAATTGTACCATGAGGCATTGGTGATGTAAGCATGACATCACCCTAGAAGAGCTTCCCCAAAAGGAAAATAAGTTTCACAAGGTTAACAGCTCTGGGTTGTATAAGTATATGGAAGATGTGGTAGTTGTCAAAGATAACTCACACTGTATTGTCCATGATTAAAAAGGAAGGATGCTTCAAGCTAACAAAGGTTTGGGACATGGTGGCATACAGAGGAAAGTGCAGGACAAATGGGAAAGGGTGTGAGGTGGACCCATTAGCACGTAACCCCAGAAGAAAACTAAGGCTTAATAACCATGACATTATTATATGAAGAGTTAAGACCATAGCCATGGATGAACGCAAAAGAAGATAAGCCCCCTGGACTTAAAGAGAAATGGGTCTGTGGACTTATATGTGGTAGTGTTCTTCATAAGAGTTTTGTGTACATGGATGAACATGTCAAAAAGTTAGTGTTTTTATTAAAAGGTTTGGGCTTATGATAAATTTCTTGGGCATTATTTTTAAGATTTAAAGAATGAATGGGTTGGAAACTTAATTTTTGTTTGATACACTATATTTGGATGGACAAGTCAACAAACTTGGAATTTGGCATTTATACAAAACAAAGCATAGTGCTAAAAGTAATATAAACTAGGAATGAAAGAGTCAACAAAAATTTTAGTGGTTGTGGACATATTTGGTTGTTATGTGGATGTTTGGCTAAACTTATTAGTGTGTCAAATTTATAAATTCACAGCTAAATTTTGTCAAATTCCTAAATAGGAAAATTGAGCAGTTAAGCTCACTTTTACCTTCCAAAACTGGTAAGTAAAGATTAACGACTTGGAGAGAAGATTCAAATGACTTGATAGAAGCAAGACAAAGGGAAAATAAAGATTCATGCAAAGAACTGAAGTGCAAGATAAAAAAAGAGAAAAAATACTAAAAATATAAATCCAAATTCTTTAAAATCATAATCGAATTTGAAACATCGTGAAATTGTGTTGGGAGATAGTGTGTGAGATGAATTGATGTTGATGGTGTGTTTAGTGTTATGTTCAGTAATAAAAGACTATTGAATATTTTTTAATGGTGGTTTGGGTGGGTGATTGAAAGAAATTTATTTATAAATGGAAGTGGATTCATGATTTAACTTTGAAAAATGTATGAAAGATGAATCATTGAGGTTAAGAAAGTTATAGCTTGCAAGGTAATGCTTGTATCTCTTTCCAGTAGTTGTTAGTAAAATCTAGGGGTTGGAGATATTTTTAGTGGTAGCTAATAAAATAAGGGTTTGTATCTCCTTTTAGTTGTAGTTGAATAAATAAGGGAAGAGTTTCTTCCTATTGGTTGTTGCTTGAGAACTTTGTAATAGAAAGTAGCAGCTTTCCTTTGTGAAGAGATTGAAGAATTTTTTTAAACGATCCATGTGTGATAGCTTGTGTGCCCTATGTTGATTCTTTTTATGCTTATGTGAATGAATTTTTTAAGCATTATTTGGTTTCCTAATATCTTTTTCAAGTAGATTTTTTTTTTTTAATTCCTACAATATTAATTTACCCCTCTTCTCAATATCTTCTTGGTTTCTAACACCCTTGATGTATCACAAATCGATTGGATCGTTGGACTATTTATGAAAACTAGACCTAATACTTGTTATGTTGTGAACACGTTAAGCCAATTTTTGGTTGAGCCCTCGCATGTGCACTAGGTTGTAGTCAAAACTATACTGAGATATTTATGTGGCACCATTGAATATTGTATGAGATATCATTCTAATGGAGAATGGAACCTGCATGGATTCAATGAATCTTATGATTGGGATGGAAGCTCTAAAGATGGAAATATCACCTATGGATTCTATTTTAGCTTGGGATCCACTATGATTTCATGGTTTAGTAGAAAGAAAAATTATGGTGCTCTAGTTATAGCTGAAATTCAGTATACAACTATATGTTCAGCCTGTTGTGAAGTTGTGTGGATTCAAAGGCTATTTCTTGGTGTTGGGTGCAAAAATGTGCCTTTTAAAACTCCTATTTATCCCACATTAATTATCAACCCAGGAAAGTCCTCTTATTTCAAGAGTGTACACAATATGTGCACGCTATAATCCCAGAGAGTAATGTTTCTTAAATTACAATATAGATCTTCCAAATACAAAAGCAAATGGATACTTTTAATAATTACCAATTGCAATTAAAGAAAAATGAATCCTCTAATGAAATCAAATCATACATTTATCAAAATAACAACAATCATCAGTTGAGGATATAATAGTGATAACTCATTCCTCTTTTAATTGATTTAATCTAAATCAAACACAATCCTCAATAACCAATACAAGCAGCAAACGATCCCAATATAAGAGCTTCGATAGTGATAGTCAATACTCTTTACAATTGATTATCTCAAATAGAATATGTAATTAAATAACTGAATCTGAAATAACAGTAAACTAAATCAACAACACTAGAACAATTATGTTAAGATTGGAAAATAAGGAACAACAAAGCGATACAATTGCAGAAAGTAAGAATTCAATCAAACCATCACACTGCAGAAATCAGAAATGCATGATACAAGAACATCAAGTGAATCCACCAGGGGCCAGGCCCTTAGCTGCCAGTGAATACCGCTAGATTACTTCAGCAGATGTGAAGGAACAGAAACTGCTTTTATATATTAATCATTGCAAAATCATTATAGCAAGTTCGTGCTCTGCTTCAACAGCAAGAGTCAATGATCAAAGTTACAAATTCAATAATAATTCCCTCATCTCTCTCATATCCTATCCTATCTATCTCTAATCTAATAATCCATCTAATTTTCCCCCAGATTTGATCTCTGTTTTCATTTAAATACATAGAGAGCAAAGAGCAGTTACAATAGAGATGATTACAATGTGATTCCCATTACAAAACTGGATTGTTCACAAAAGAATGATCATCAAGATCATATCTGAAATATCTTTCCATCTACATTCAACAGAAACAAGTCGAATAAGGCGTTGCAGCTGAGATAATTTGGAAACAGCCGCAACAATAAAACTTAGAATAACATCTTCAGATAACCTTCTATTTCTCTTAATGCATATCAGTAGAAGGTTGCGGAGAGCTGGGGTTTATGATTTCCTCAGTGTGAGGCATAGTAACACTAGGCTCGCCCTCGTCTTGAGCTTCCTCTATGAAGAGAATAGAGACATGAGCTGTAATTCAAGGGCGGGTGAGAGAGCAGTTGAACGAGAAAATAGCTGAGCCAAAGGATTGCGAGTTGGCAAAGTCTAGAGAGTTTGGGTCTAGGAATTGACTTGGGCTCAGAATGCTCTATGTTCCGAGAGGATGAGGAGCTTTCCCCATGGAGCCAGACCCAGCAGAGGGCACGCAGGGTTTCCTCGGCCAGAGCCTCTGCGACTAAGCATGCGCTGGCGGGGTCTCAGCATTGCGGGGGATGAGCACAAACAACAGTAATGAAATCTCCGTCAGTAATGAAATCTCCGTGAGTGCCACGAACACCACAGGGTATGCCACCAACCGCTGAGGGGAGACTACACACCTTGATCTCTGCCTCAGGCGCTATCCAAAGACAGCTTCCGGTGCCTGACCCTCCCCAAGCCCAGTCTTTCTCAGAACTCCAGATCGTTCCAAACATAGTGAAACATAGTGACAAGTTGCTGGAGGTGAGGCTATTAAATACACAGGTGCCATTCCCTCGATCCTCACCCGCCATTACTATGGCAATCAAATTCGTTGTAGGTCGAAATCCTCCCGAGCAGGCGTAACTGGACCGCTTTTTAATGCCCAGACCGAACAGATGAACTCCCGTAATGTTAATCACCTGCGCATTAATATCCTCCCACCTGATATTCTGTCCGGAGAGCATGCTGGACAAGTGCTAGCCATGCTCCACCTTCCTCCATCCCATTGTGGTGAATGCCTTACAGATCACCCGCATCTGGGGTGTAGCTTCTTCTTGAACCAGCTGATTGCATTCCTGTATTTTATCATTGTTTGGAATTATGTTTATTGATCCTGTGAGTAAGGCGTGATTGCTTTCCACCCCCACATTGGCTAGGATGTTGGCGACTTTGTTGCCATCCCTCTTAACATGACTGAAGATTATTGCTATGTTGTTAAGAAGCTCAAGTTCTATAGCTCCTAGTCTGGCCTCCAGTCTCCAACTCATTGCTATCTTGCTTGCATGAGAGCCATTGAGGAGTTGTTTCACCATATTGATAAGAGCAGAGAGTCTCCCTCTACCTCCAGAGGATGGTAATTGTGTGTTCTTGCTAAGAGGAGACCTTGCCATAAGCCTTCCATTTCCGCCGAGTTGTTGGTGTCCCAACCAATATTTCCAAAGTAGATCAGTTGAGGCTTTCTTGCATGATTCCTGAATATTCCACCATAGCTTGCCTTCCCAGGGTTGCCCTTTGAGGCACCATCAAAATTGAGCTTGAATGTATGCACTGGAGGAGCTGTCCAAGAATCTTTGTTTGAATTGAAGGTTCGAGGGGCATTGTTGGGAGTTACATTAGGGAGTTGTATATTCTGGTTTTCCCAAATGGCTCTCTCATTTTCGAGTGAGGGAAGGTCCTCCTTAGTCCAGGTATGTATCAGCAGAGTTTCTTTGAGGTTTGAGCAAAATCTGCTCCATATATTCTCTAAAGGAGAGCTTTGATCTTTGAATATACATTTGTTCCTTTCTTTCCAAATTCCCCAAACTAGCAAACCTGGAATTATTTTCCACATATGATTAAGAATTCCACTCTTGAATGGTTTCTTTTGCCATAGACGCAAAGTATTTATGATGTCCTCTACCACTCTACATCTTTTCTAACATCTGAAGCTTACCTTCTCCCATAACTAATTGGCTATAGCGTAGGAGTCAAACAAGTGCTGAAGGGTTTCCTCCCGGGCTCTATAGTTGACACACATCGAGGGTCCATGATAATTTCTTTTCCTTAACCTATCCCATGTTAGGATTTTTTGATGTCCAACCAGCCAAAGAAAAAGGGATACTTTAGGCTAGATGCCTGAATCCAAAAATTTTCCCCAGAGGAGATCGAGGGGAGACAGATTGGAGTTGATTAATTTGTAAGCTTCGGAAGTTGTAAAAGTTCCTTTTGGCCTGTATCCCCATCTTAGAATGTCTTTTTCTTTTGAATGTCATATGCGTCAATTTTGGAGCTCCCGTTCCAGACTCTCTCTGAAGGGGCGATCCATATTCCTTATTAACCTGTCACTTTGAATCCATTGCCTGTATCCTTCCTCATTCTCCTGGGTCCAGTGTTGTCTAACTGTTTGCTGCTGTTGCTCCTCCCTAATGTAAGATGGAAGAGGGGGGAGAGTGCTACTGAGCTTTGGCATTTGGTTCCAGGCGTCAGTCCAGAAGCGTGTTGTTTCACCATTTTTTACGTCCCAAAAGCTGTGGTGTTGTATCAACATGTAATGTTGCTTGGCCGCATTCCATATGAGGGAGCCTTTTGCATTGGGAATAATTCTTATAAGCTCCTTTTGTGGTCTGTGATTTGCGTATTTGGTTGTCTAGATTGTGAACCAAGGTTTTTCAGTGCTGGAGAGCCACTGCCACCAGAGTTTGGCACACATTATTACATTACCTTGATTGGGATCTCGCAATCCAATGCCTCCCTCTTCTTTAGGCTTACAAACAGTTGTCCAATTTACCAAGGCCCATTTACGATTAGTAGTTGTGCTCCCCCACAGGAAGTTGCATTAAAGATCCTTTATTCTTTTTATAACCCATTTGGGCACTGCAAGAATTGAAAACAAGTAGAGCAGCATAGCCTGAAGCACAGCCTTTATGAGCACTACCTGGCTAGCAATGTTAAGAGTTCGATGTGTCCACAGATTTAGACGAGAATCCAGCTTCTCAATTAAGGTGCACCAGGTGGAATGTTTGATGGCTGAGTCTATGAGGGGGGCTCCAAGATATTTTGAGGGGAGAGAGTCATGGGGGAAGCCCAGAGTGCGAGCTATTGCACGTTGTACCACAGGAGTTGTGTGAAAGAAGAAGATTTGAGATTTGGCATTGTTAACACTTGCGCCCGAGGCTTCAGAGAAGTCGTTTGGAAGAGTTTTGTAGAGGGAGGCTTCCTGAACTGAAGGGTATCCAAACAGCATATTATCATCAACAAATTGCTGATGGGTTATGGCTGGGGTACCATTGATGGAGAGTCCTTTGAGCTGGTGGGAGACAAGAGTAGATTTGATGTGTCGTCCTAATCCTTCGGCCATTAAAACAAAAAGGAAGGGGGAGAGAGGATCGCCCTGCCGAATTCCTCTGGAGGGACTGAAGGGTTTAAAGGGAATTCCATTCACAAGTATGGAAAAGAAAGAGGAAGATATGAGACTCATAATCCACCGCACCCACATGGGTGACAAACCATAAGCATTTAACATTTTTTTCATATAAGTCCAACTTAGCTTATCAAATGCTTTTGAGAGATCGAGCTTCAGTAGCATACCTGCCTATTTATGATGCTTGAGGGTATGGATAACCTCATGCATGAGGATGATTCCATCGAGGATCTGTTGCCCTTCTACATAGGCAGACTATTCCGGTGATATTAACAAAGGCAGAAGAGGTTTTAGCCTATTTGCAGTGACTTTAGAGATAACTTTGTAAATGACGTTGCATAGTGCTATAGGGCGAAATTTATTCGGTGTGTTAGATATCTCTTCCTTTGGGATGAGAGCAATGAAGGTTGCGTTGAGAGCAGGTAAGAGCCATTGTAGAGCTCTGGATTCCTCCACCACTTGCGAAACCTTGTCTTTTATCATCTCCCAGAACTTGTGATAGAAGGTGGTTGAAAAACCATCAGGTCCCAGGGCTTTGCCCTCTTTGAGCTGGTGCATGGCTATGTCCACCTCCTGAGGGAGAATAGGACGAAGGAGGAGCTCATTATGTTCCTCAGTGATAATTTTTGGAATCTTTCGAGTGATTTTTTTGATGGCTGTATTTATGTTTGCCTTAGGCTCGTTGAGCACCTGTTTGAAATGTTGAAGAAACTCCTCCTCTATTTCTTCATGCTTTTCCACTCTTTTCCCTTCCTGATTCTGAATGAAGGTTATGTTGTTGTGCATTCGTCTTTGAACAGTAGTTCTATGGAAGAATTTAGTGTTCCTTCCCCCTCTTTTAACCATCTTATCCTGGATTTTTGCTTCCATAGAATTTCCTCTTGCTTTCGCCTCTCCTCAAATTGAGTATTTATGTGTTGCTCCTGTTCTAAGGTCCAATTGGTGTGTCCTTTGTCTATGATTTGTTGCTGAAGATCTGCCATTTCCTTGTTCAGAGTTTGTTGCCCCTTGAAAATGTTTCCAAATGTCTCTTGGTTCCATTTCTTAATTTGGATTTTTAGATATTTGAGTTTCTGTTGAAATTGAAAATTTTAGATCCTTCCGGTGGGCAGAAGTTACTCCACGTTGTTTTCACGAAGTCCTTGAAAGCAGGATGTGTGATCCAACACTCTTCAAAGCGAAAGGGTCGCTTGATTGTGTTGCTGGGCCTTTTCCATTGGAGAGGTATGGGCCAATGGTCAGATCCTAAGTAGGGGAGAATGCCGGTTGCTATATCCCCTCCTAGATGAACCGAATTATCGGTGATGAGGAATTGATCTAACTTTGAGATGATTTGATACTTTCCGGCTCTGCGGTTGCTCCAAGTATGTATGTCATTGCAGAATTGCAAGTCGATGAGTGAGTTGTTTTGTATGAAGTCTTTGCAGTGGACTTTTTCCTGATCTAGCCTGATTCACCCACCCTGTTTTTCCTCTAGCTTGGTGATCATACTGAAATCCCCTCGATGATCCAGAGTGGATGCGTTCTGCTTAAGCTAAGAGCTTCTATTGTATTGAGTAAGGCTATTTTGTTTCTATCTTCCTGTGGGAAGTAGACATTAGTGAGGTTGCCATGAATATTAGTACCTATGATGTGGAAGGTAGCCTGTATTAAATTGTGGGAGGCATGAAAATCCTGGAGAGAGATCATCTGTGGGTTCCATACTATAGCTAGTCCACCTGATGCTCCTTCTGCGTCAACTGCTACTGATTGGCATCCTGGACAAGCTCTGGAGAGGATGCTTCCTAGCGTATTTCTATTGCATTTAGTTTCTTGAAGAAAACACATTTGCGGTTTCTACATCTTTATCATGTGTTTTAGAGTTATGAGTTTCCTGGGCTTTTGAGCCCCCTTAAATTCCATGAGGTGAGTTTCATGATTCACTATTGATGAAGGGTTTGTAGTACTTCGTTAATTTTGCATACCTGCCTGAGTCCACCAGGATCTTTCCTACTTCAATTATTCACTGGAGATCTATTCTTCTCCCTCACTTTTTGAAGTCTCTTGGGGGGAGGATTCCATCCCAGGTACTGCTTGGTTGGATGCCTAGTTGCTTCTGCTGATATACCTTCAATAGAACTATTTCCAGCTTATTGAGTTGCATCTCTGGGATTTGATCATAGTTTTTCTTTTTTCATGCTTGCTCGAGCTCAAGTAAGTCCAGTCCTTCCATGTCGATATTTTCATGATCCTCATCCATGATTTTCGGTTGAATTCTCTCTCCAGTTGTTTCTGCGAGGGAGATGAGATGGTCAAAGATCCATCTACTTCCATATCAATCTCTTTTCCTGTACTGTCATTTTGATTATCCATTAGGGAAGCCTTTTTTTCCTTTGGGTTATTAGAAACAGGGGTAGTGCTGGAAGGATTGTTGGTGTCGGGGGTGGATAGCGGTGTCGCATTTGGCTTTGAGCTTAGGATTTGTTCTTCTGAGGTATGGGCCAAAATCTGAAAACTGTTACTCGTGGAAGGAATGGATGCACAGTTTTGGTGCAGTTTCTTCCCAGGTGCAGGCTTTTTGTGAGATCATTTTTGGTTATGAACTTTGGTAAAGCCTTCTTGGGCTGACTTATCATAGGGGTCAGAGGGGTTGGATATAGGGGCTATGACATTTAGTGGACAATCCCTAAAAGATGCCCATGAGCATGGCACTTGCGACATCGAAACTGAACATGTTCATAGTCTAGAGGTTGGATCCATTCATAGTCGTCATGAGATAGACTTACCGAATCAGGTAGCGCTTTGTGTAGTTGCATGAAGACGCATATGCAAGCGTATGAAGTGTATCTTCATAGCTTTGTTTCTTCTGCTGCTTTTATGTATTCCCCCAGTCCGCTTCCAATATCCTTGAGTATTCCCTCATCCCAATATTCTTTTGGAAGAGAGTACATTCTGATCCAGACAGGGGCCCAGGTGAGGTCTTCCTTGTCCAAGTTGAATCTTGATATCCATTCTCTCAGGTACAAGCCTGCTGAGTTAAAGAAATATGGGCCTTGAGTTAAGATTATGAACTTGTCTTCTAAGCAAAAAAAGATAACAGTAAAAAATCCCTTCAGTACGAGCTGCAGAGTGATGTCGCCCTTGGGTTTCCACTTTGCCGAGATCCAGCCATGCAACACTTTTTCTGTTGGCCACATTCCTATAAACTTTCCTATGAGTGCATGATCTGTCATGTACTGTATTCTCTCATTGATCTTCTGACTGGGCAGTTCTATCTTGGGTCTTTCCTCTGCTATTGGCTTGTAGGTTTTTGAAGTGACCTTTGTTCGTTCCTTTGGCTTGTCTGTTCCTTCTGGGTTTGCATCCTTCTTTTCAGTCGATATTGCTTTATCTTTCAACTTGATCTGTTGCAGTGACATCTCAGTATTCTTGTCTGCGTAGATTGACCCAAATATTAGGGATCCCGTGTGCTCTAGCGGCGCATCGTTTGACTGAGGGAAGGGCTTCAAGGCCCCCCCCTGGGGAGGATCCATGTGTGTCGTCTAATTTCCTGAGGCTCTTTGTCAAGCGCTGGAGGTCAGACCCTCTCAGGCTGCAGAGCCGTCCCTGTGTGCTATGGCGCAGGTTGTCTGTCGGAAACCCTAGTTGCAGAGCCTCACAACCGTTCTCAATTGGTGGGCCTTGTTACCCATAATATGGCATCAGAATTAATCCAATTCTAATTTGGTCTGTTCTTGACAAAACCCATGTTTTAGATTTTCCAGATTCTTCTCGATTTTCCCAAAACATCCAATCCACAATTGTCACTTCTTATTCCAGTGAATTTCTGAGTTGGAATATTTAATAATGAGCTGGAGATCAAATCTTCAATCTGGAAAATATCTTCGAGGCTAAAATGGTGAGTGATGTTACAACCAATTTATTAATAAACCATCATTCGTAAAATCATGCATAATAATCAATTTATTAAAAATAAAGAAGAAGAAATAACATTTATCCATAAGAGCATAAATAATTATAAACTTGAATTATATGATAAATCATGATAAATGACATGATAAAGAAGAGTAGAAATGGATGAAATAGGTGTTAAAAAATGATAATAATAATAATGACATGTTAACGGTCCAACATACCTCCAAACTGAATATATTTGTTGTCCTCATGCAACCCAAAATTGAATATATTACATGTCCTCATGCAGCCCAAAGACTCTGTGTTAACCAAGCAATAAAAAAATTGTTCGTCCCAACTCATGAAATGGATGGAACAAATGAATTCTTCCTCAAATAATGAATACTCAATTTTAACAATGTTGATGAAGGCGTAACAATTTTTACATTGACATTCAACTATGTGTACATGAAGTTGCAGCAAAATATGATATAGGTAACAACAAACTCCATTAACCATTTTCTCTAAAACTAAAATTTTGCAAGTAGATTTATAATATATTAATGCTTCTATGATCCAAAAATCAGATCGTTTTGACGCATGGATCATGAGATATAAACAAAATGGTTGTAGGTGATAGTGCACTATTTCTGAAATTTGACAAACTAATTTAACTTGAAATTTTCTGAGTTTGTGTATTTTAATGACACCTCTTTGTTATCAAGAAATCACAGGAATTCAATTCATAGTTTTAAATATATACGCCAATCAATTTTTGTACTGTATAAAAATGAAATTGCATGCTTTAAATGAGAAAGGAACTAGAAAACATTCATCATGTGTAGCAATTCCTCCCCCAAACTAGAGAATTAGCATGCCCTCATGCAATTCTAGAAAACAAATTGAGGTGGTCGCTACCATATGTTGAAATCTATGCTTGGTGTAAAACAACATGGAATAAGGGAGGTGTTGAGAATAAATAAGAAGATCAATGGATGATAAAGAATATTAATGACATGGTCATAAGAAAGAAATGAATGAAAGCAACACTCCTCCAAACTGAAAGATGATACGCATCTGAAAAATGGGAAGTGGTAAAGATGTGGAATGAGTGATGATAAATAATTCTCAATGGATTTTCATGAAATTCTCCTAAATTCGTAATAAATCAGAAAATTATGCTATTTTGCCTCAAGTTTTACCCCCGAAAAAAAGTGTAAATGACTTGTATGGATGGGCATTTGTTGAAGATGATCTAGGTTGAATTAATATTGAAGGTGATGCAAAAGGTGGAATCTAGGGAAGCACATCATGTCTGAACAATTGTTCACATTCGCAAGTTGCTCGTGCCTCTTTTGTTAGTTGCAATAGTGTGGTCATGCTGCGAATAGAGTTTCTCCCCCATACTTCTTGTTCTCCTGTAAACAAATCACTATTTTGCATACAATGTTCTTGAATCCATGGTGTGAGTTTTGAATAGCAACATATAAGATGCATGAAAAAATTTCAATCAGAAAAACTTTTGTATACATGCAATACTAATATTTTTTCAAATCAACAAGTTATGGAAGAGTGCAGTAATTATATCGCATGCTATCCCATAATGCATACATTCCCCCCTCCAATTGGAAAAGGGATTCCATGACCATAAAGCATATGAAAGGTGTTGTGTTGGCAAGGCAAGGGAATGAACAGTACAACAGTAAATGAAAAAGAGTACACATATCAATGATAGGACAACAAGAGGTATGGTTATAATGAGAGCAGAGTGTGTAAAGATAATTATAAATAAGAGATAGGATGCCTTGGATTGATGATAAGTTATTCAAAAAAGAAAAGGACAACAATATGCTAAAAAGATGGTTTGCTGACGGTATTCTAGCTGAAAATGATGTGATTGATCATAAAACAATTTCTCATACATAAAGGTTCAAAATAGGAAAAAATTAAGGAAATAACTTTTCTGATAAAAATAGAGAATAAGGAAGGGGTATCATAGTAATAATTGATGATAAGATATAATTTCAATACCATAAGCAGAGCCTCTACTGCCAGCAAGCATCCATAGCCTCGACAGGGTTTCTTTTTAACCCATATGAGCCAGGATCCTCAATTTATAAATGGAGAGTTACAATGTTGTTCCATAGAAGAGATCAGTGTGCTAACGTGGTAACCAAATAACCACACTGCCATTCACTGGGATGTAACAAAAGTGGTCAGGTCGGATCATGATGAGACCTCCTGTTCCAAGGATATTCTCGCTATCAATGGATCATAATCCCGGTGTGGTGGCCATAGTGGCAATGTCACTTCGCTACATCCTTATGAACATGGTAGGATAGCTCTTAATGGGACCCCCCATCCTCTACCTATATGCAAAATTTTGTTTTTATTACACATTTTTATAATAAATAGAGGGAGGCTAAATACTCCTTAAGAGTAGGGATGGTGGAAGAATTTGAACATGTCAATCGAAAAAAATATACCCATAATCTCATTTATTACTGACAGAGAAGATTATACGCAGGAAGGGTGAAACTAGCATGGTATTAAGATGATTAATCAGTATCATGTACAGTAGAAAATGATGCAGTAAAGTAGTATATAAATAATTGTGTCCCTTTCGAAAATAATCCATCATCAAGGAGTTGTTCTGTTAAAAATCATAAGGTGAATGATATAAACTCGCTTCAATAGAATCCATAATTCTTGTCCTCATAAAAGTAGTGTACTTCATGTCATGATAGGGAATCAATAAAATGTGGTTGAGATGAACTAGGAATAATTCCACAAAAGGAAGGAAGGGTTGTTCTCGAAAATACTCCCAAAGTGTTGTCCCCTTGAAGGAATAGCGAAAAAACTAAAAAAAAGTGTTGTTCCTTGAAGGAAAAAGAAAAGGAAATGCACACCAAAAAATGTTGTTTCCTATAGTGAACGACAGAAAAATGCACACGAAAAAGTGATGTTCCCTATAGGGAACAACAAAAAATACACCCAAAAAAGTGTTGTTCCTTTTAAAGGAACAACCAAAAATGCATGCGAAAAAGTGTTGTTCCTTAAAAGGAACAACAAAAAAATACACCCAAAAAAAGTGTTGTTCCTTAAAAGGAACAACAAAAAAATGCATGCGAAAAAGTGTTGTTCCTTAAAAGGAACAACAAAAAATACACCCAAAAAAAGTGTTGTTCCTTAAAAGGAACAGCAAAAAAATGCATGCAAAATAGTGTTATTCCATAAAAGGAACAACAAAAAATACACCCAAAAAAAGTGATGTTCCTTAAAAGGAACAACAAAAAAATGCCTATGAAAAAGTGTTGTTCTTTAAAAGGAACAGCAAAAATGTTGGCTGCTAAAAGGTGTCTTTTAAAACTCCTAATTGCATCACATTAATTATCAACCTGGGAAAGTCTTGACTCTTTTTATTTCAACAGTGTACACAATATGTGCAAGCTATAAATCGAGAGAGCAATTGTTACAGGGAAAAGTGTCTATATAGAACTACTCTATCCCAATAAGGTGTGACAGCTGCCTTAGAAACAAACAAAGAAAAGCTACTTTCATTTTTCCTTTATGAATTATAGATAGAGAGAAATGAGAAGACCAACCTCTATCTTGCGCTAATCTCCTGATTTGATTCCTCTCTTCTTTGATAGTCTTCAGCTACCCGCTCCCTTGCATGCCCAGCTTCACAAAGTACCTATAAGATCACAATAGCATAGCACTATACAAAGACATGGATCTATAATCATAAACAATCTAGGATCAGATGTAAATTGACCATACAAATGTAGCAAACATCAATGACACAAGAGCATGGAGGAAAACTTGAATAGCTTTTATTGATAAACAAGAAAGAGCCAAGAAGAGTTACAACCAGTTGTTCTGACCCAGCATCAACCTCTCAGCAAAGAAGCCCCTCTTCACCTCATACAAAGCTTAGATCACCCAACAATCTGATGTTTGTCTCAAGAAACCAACAACAATTCCTTACAATGTGCAAAATTCCAGCCTCTGGATCTCTAGGATGAGGGATCCATATATAGATATATGTAATGGAGATGAGTCAGCTTATGATTTGATTAGTGTCTTCCCTCTGATAGTTCTTGCTTCCACTTGGAGATTGATGATATCTTACTCATCCTTGGTCGAATTCAGAGAGGCAAGTGTCACAGGAGAAGATTCTGGAAGCTTCCATTGCTTCTCCACCTCGCAGAATGACACTGCCATTTGTCATTTCTCGCCCATTGCACCCCATAGAAGGGCTTTTTGAAATGCAACGCACCCACACAGTGTATTTAGGTGAGATGCAATGCACTTGGCCAGTGGAGCAGCTGAAATGATCCTGTTTTGACCAATTCTGAGCAGTTTTTCATGGAGAACTTCTGGGAGAAGCTGTAATCTATTGATCTTGTTCCTTTAGGGGTTATAACAACACTTTTAGGGACTTAGGAGCCCTTGTTTTATGGACATTTCATTCTTGGGGTTGTAGTGCCCAAAAATTTCTATAACAGTTGCCCCCTAAAGCATGAGGTCGTTAATCTTTTGATGTCGGGTGAAATGCTTTATTATGAGGATCCAAAGTTCTTTCAAGCTGGGAGGAGACCTGTAATAAGATACAATACAATACATTATCTTCATAATATTTTCATGATCTAGCTGAGGTTGGCATTCCCATGCTCAGCTTTATAAATTCATTTTCATGTACGTAGGACAAACAATCGTCTGAGTGTAAACTGATGATTCTGATAGAGCCATCATCCTTTTGATTGGATGATTATCTGTGCAGCAATGATGTACATTTGATGTCTTTATTTTCCTGAATATATATCGCAGCCCGGATGGATGAAACTAGATCCGGGGTCCTCAATCTCGTTCGATCTTCACTCGAAGTACAAGTCGATTCATGTGAAAGTTGTTCTGGAGTCTAACATGGAAATACATCGCCTGATTACCAGCCAATTTTGTAAGATGTTAACAGGCGCGAGAGGAATCATCGATAATGATAATGACCCTCAAGGTACTGCAGTACAATTCACGTGGTGTGAATAAAGGACTTGGCTTCGAACACCACGCAAAATCTTTCGGTCGAAGGCCATTGATGTAAACCTATCGCCGGAAGTGAGAAACTTGCCATTGAGGCATGCAAGCTTCAAAGTACTGAATGGGGTGTTCCTAGATCAACTTCTTGGATAATGAGCTGATGTTGGCAAGAAGAGATCAGTCACAGGAGGGCCTTAGTGAATCCCACATCAATGACACGGAATGGAGCAAATGATTTTAATGGAGGTGAAAACGATCTGGTGATATAAGGTTCAGGGTGGCGCTCATGAAAGAATGAAGTATAAAAGTATGGTAGTGGGTGAGACACAGGTGAATTCTCTGAATGACTTCTCTTGAATATATCAGCGACATAGATGTGATGGATTGATAGCATTAACCCCAAATGTTGATGGTATGATGGGACCATGGTGATGTGGCTGGTGAATGAAACAACCCAACCCGACTTGGACGCAGAGTGGAAGTGTCATGTTCAAGAGCGACTTGCTACCAACAAAGTTTCTTCAAGTTTTCTTCCCAATTTTCCCCAGTCATTGCTGACCAGTACCTCTTTATTTTTGTCAAGCTTGAGGAGGATAACATATGCTTGTTCTATAATTTTCCCTTCGGGCAAACCTATCGCTATGTTTTAACGAGCCTAGTGATAGTGAAACTCGTTCTCGTCTATAGACAAGTTTGTCACTATTAATCTTTTTAATGAGTTTAACGACAAAGATAACTCGGTCCTTTTCAATTTTAGAGAGTCTGAAAAGGAACGTAAAGGTAACTCCAAAATTTCTTTTTCGTCATCTAATCCCTTAAGTCCGAAAAAGTATAAAACAATACAGAAGGGATGAATTTTCGATACTTTTAACGAGCCGAACAAAAAAAGCGCTCGATCTTTTTGTGTAATAATCTCTTAGGTCCAAAAAGATAAAAATCTAGAGGATAGATAGCACTTCTGGTCCCTTTAACGAGCTGGAGAGGCCAATGGCTCGGCAATCTTTTCATATTTTATGAGTCAGTTGAAAAGAGCTTAAAGGAGACTCGTCTTTTGAGGAACGAGTGATAAAATGGGTAGCAACTGATTCCAGGTAAGGTTTGGAATTTTCCAATCACGACAGTGTTACAAGGATGGCTAGTGAGATCACTCTTCGTAGCTGTTCCTCAAAATGGGTAAACAATCAATTGCAGGTGAATGATCGGCCAATGCAAAAGTGGAGGTGACAGTGCAAACATGACTAAGGCTTTAATGGCTGAAGTACTACATTCACGATGGTTATTTACCAGTGAATAGTTCATTTTTTAACGAGCTTAAACGCGAGGGGGAAACATTTGCTCATGTCTTATGTTTATTTTTTAACGAGCTTGAACTGTGTGCTAAAACTGCTCGATGCGGGTTTATTTTTTAACGAGCTTGAACCTTGCGGTAACACTGCTCAATTAATCCAGTCGTGTGATAAGAATGTCCCATAAAAATGGCAACTTTTAGATTTTTGCCCCACATCCTTTCTTTATGCAAGTTAGGAAACAAGCAATCCAAAAAACAGATAAATGATCACTCTTTGCTTGCACTTCAAAAGGTTTGCATGCCCCCAGGTATAAAACAAAGTTTCAAGGTTACCCTTTCTTTATTCCGTTAAAACATTTGTTTTACCAGGAGAGGCCTACCTCTTACAGGCTACCCAAATATTGTTCTATTCACAATGCAAAAAAAACACTTCTTCGGCGATGTTTACTGAAATAGGCAACGGTGAGTGAAGGAGGCTACTCCACTCACGTAACTTTGACAAGAGAATCTTGTTCCAGAATAACCCCCTCTTCTAATCACGGACGGGAGTACAGACTACTCATATTCTCTCGCGGAAACCTACCCTATACCCGAAGTTTTCTTGCCGAATCAGACCAGGGTGCATGCCCCCTGGGTTTCAGTCATGTCCCCCGAATCACTCGCACTCATCACGTGGACGAACTAGGGATTGAGACATTTCTTGCGTGAAAAGACCATTTAGGGATGGTATATGACTATTTGCTATGCGTGAACCGGGGAGTGAAAGCTGGTCTACGAGGTTGACCACTCTTCCTTCGTGCAGAAAACACATTACTCTAAAGGCTGAGGAGACAATTGCTCCCATGCAATAAATATAGTCTTGTCCAAGGAGTAGATTGTAATCCAGGGGTCCTTGAACTACCATCACGTTCATGTAAACGGTTTTCCCTCTCAATGCTATGGGCACATTGGGAAGGATCCCTAACGGTCGACTGGTTCCTTTATCAAAGCCTGTTAGATTTCTCATCTCAGGCAAAAGCGATGGTGAACCAAGCGCTTTCCAAGCAGTTGAGGAAAGGATACTCACAGAAGCCCCTTCATCTATGATGGTACTGACCATAACCATTCTATATATTTGAACAATGATGCTAAATGGTATACTAGCTGGTAAACAGGGTCTTCCTAGTTGATTCCAGTCGAAGGAGACAAATAGGTTTCTTGGAGGTGGGACCAAATAGACGGCTCGGTACGACTCTGACGGACTTCCTTCCTGCAGTAAAGGAACGGGTAAATTACCCCCATGTTCATTGGAGTCTATGCTTATGAAAATAATTTGGACGGTGTCATCCTTGTTCTGTTCGGTGACTGTATCATCTGAAGATGGAACCTCTGAAGGCAAGACTGGGTCAACTGCCGCCTCGACCTTTTGACTTTCGTCTGGTATGGGTTCAGATGGTTTGTCTTCAATGATAGATGCTTCAGCCGACCACTTGAGTGGGCTAGCTAGATTTCCAACTAGTGACGGACTCGGCAAGAGTTTTTTATATCCAGGAGGAAGTCGTAACGGTGAAACCGGACGATCGTCCAAAACACTTTTAGCCTCGTCTAAGAAGGGACAATGGTGGACGGCATGATCGCCTTCGCATAGTTTACAAGGAAATCTATATTTTCCTTTTTGTCCTGGGGCTTCACTTTCACTAGTTGACGGTGTGTTTTCAACGTGATCATCATAGGTTGATGACACCAGGTTGTGAAAACGAGGAGACCAGTCCCTTAAGCTCCAAGGGATACAAGGACAATCTCTATGATAGTGGTCTCCTTTGCAAATGACACATGGCGATTTAGGCTTGGTCGGTGCAATGTGTGGATTTTCGCTAGATGACACTTGTTTGCCCCCATTCGCTTTTGGCTCCTTCTTCTTCTTCTCTTTCTTCTTCTTTTCCTTCTTCTCCTTAGGTACTTGACTTTTGGCTTTACCAGCCCCATCAAGCGAAGAGGAAGGAGGAGAGGAAGAATTAGAGGAAGTAGAAGGTTGGTGGGTAACTCTGGACTCGTCTAGTTGCTGATTCGATCGTTCAGGAATTGTGGTGTTCTGAACGACAGAGGTTGAGAAGAGCCATACAGGTAAGCCGATTGTCAGTCCTGGAAGTGACAATGTGGCCATATGGGGTGCACCAACATCTCCCCAAGAGGAGAAAGGACTAGGATTTCTTCCAGGGGGGATTCCTTGGTTGGTGGATTCCATTTTCTCAACCCAAGATCAACGTAGGAAAGGGGTAATGGATATTCCGTTTAAAATAAATTTTAGATGCTTTGACATAACTCGTTTTTTCAATTTTTAAGAGTCGAGAAAAAACAAAAGATGACTCTAGTCTCCTTCGATTTTTAATGAGCCTGAAGTGACAAGTGCTCAGATAGACCTTTTCTGTTAAGGAGTCTGAAAAGGAACGAAAGGGACTGCTCTAGAAATCTAGGTATAGGGATTACCAAACCAATCGCAAAACCACAGAATACTTTTTACGGTATGGCAGTCAATCTTCCCGAATGTTGTGTTCAGTGCATTGCGATCGATAGGGCGGCAGACACGGCTTCCTATGGGTAAAGGATTAAGCCTATTGGAGTCTCCCAAAATATACTCGACGGTACATGGGAGGAGCACAAGTTCGTACTGGCACTTATCATCTCAAAGTGGAGGAATCACCCAACCATCAGTGAGAACAACAGTTACTAGGCTTTATGACGCCAGAATACGTCTCTAGCTTAGACTTCTAAATGTTGTACGTTAAGTTCCAAAGCGTTGTTTGATTAATTGAATTTATTTTAAGTTGATCTTGTTTATGAAGTTTGCCTTTCAGGTTCACCGCGAGATGTAGATGTAATTCCTAAAATGCAATCTAAGATGATAAAAAATATTTTATCCTCTTTGCGCAATGAAAATCCTAGCTACTAAGGAAAAGAAAGACAGAATCTTTTCACAAAGAGCAAAGAGAACACTCTAAATGCACTTCCCTAAATCAAGCCAATCAGACTGTCTATATGCAAATGCACATGCATGTATTTGTTTTCGACTTTCTTAGTATATGAATTCTAAAAATAAAGTTGATGTACAAATCTGAATTTCTTTTCAAGCGACAAATATCAACAAGTTTCTTTTCGAAATAAAAAATGGAGACGATCACAACACCTTACGATTTTGAAATGAATACTTGTTCTTGACACTGGAAAATTACAAATTCAGACCAAAAACAATAGTAACAGGATAATCGACCATCAACAGCAATCAAACTCTTTCTTACGATTGAAATCAACACTTGTGGCAGTTTCAAATCAAAGGACGACAGTACGATTATGCTACTTTTGCAAAGGAGAACTGAAAATGACTCAACAAACACACAAAAACATCTAAAGTTCTTTTGTACAAAGGAGGCAGAGTAACAGCAAGGAAAAGGGGTTTCAAACAGACATTTACTGATCACAGGCAACAAAATTTAGAAATAGAACTAGAAATAATGAATCACAGAAACCAAAACTGCACAGAGCCTAGTCTGATCAGCACACCTGTAACACAGAGAATTTGAAATGCAGCGCACCTTGTCCACTCGGGAAGTGCGCTGCAGTTCAGATTCTCTGAACAGTACCTGCGTTGGGCCAGAAACGAGACTCTGTTTGGGTTCCAGGTCATAGTTTGCAGTTCAGTTCTTAGGTTTTGGCCGAGCAAAAAGCAATCAGTAATGCAACAATCAGGGGTAGATCTAAGGAGGATCTAAGAGCTATCACAAGGGAAATCAGATAGTTTGTGAATTGGTTGTTTAAATCATAAACAGATCGATAGATGGATTGAAGTAGCATTTATCTACTTTGCATTTGTTATGGAAAATGCAGTTCGAATGCTTCATGTAAGTTTATAAAACAGACAACAAAGAATGATAAACAAACAAACTAATTTTTCCCCAGTGGAGTCGCCATTTTGTTACAGCGAAAAGTGTCTATATAGAACTGCTCTATCCCAATAAGGTGTGATAGCTGCCTTAGAAACGAACAGAGAAAAGCTACTTTCATTTTTCCTTTATGAATTATAGATAGAGAGGAATGAGAAGACCAACCTCTGTCTTGCGCTAATCTCCTGATTTGATTCCTCTCTTCTTTGATAGTCTTCAGCTACCCGCTCCCTTGCACTCCCAGCTTCACAAAGTACCTGTAAGATCACAGTAGCATAGCACTATACAAAGACATGGATCTATAATCATAAACAATCTAGGATCAGATGTAAATTGACCATACAAATGTAGCAAACATCAATGACACAAGAGCATGGAGGAAAACTTGAATAGATTTTATTGATAAACAAGAAAGAGCCAAGAAGAGTTACAACCAGTTTTTCTGACCCAGCATCAACCTCTCAGCAAAGAAGCCCCTCTTCACCTCATACAAGGCTTAGATCACCCAACAATCTGATGTTTGTCTCAAGAAACCAACAACACTTCCTTACAATGTGCAAAATTCCAGCCTCTGGATCTCTGGGATGAGGGATCCATATATAGATATATGTAATGGAGATGAGTTAGCTCATGATTTGATTAGTGTCTTCCCTCTGATAGTTCTTGCTTCCACTTGGAGATTGATGATCTCTTACTCATCCTTGGTCGAATTCAGAGAGGCAAGTGTCATAGGAGAAGATTTTGGAAGCTTCCATTGCCTCTCCACCTCGCGGAATGACACTGCCATTTGTCATTTCTCCCCCATCGCACCCCATAGAAGGGCTTTTTGAAATGCAATGCACCCACACAGTATATTTAGGTGAGATGCAACGCACTTGGCCAGTGGAGCAGCTGAAATGATCCTGTTTTGACCAATTCTGAGCAGTTTTTCATGGAGAACTTCTGGGAGAAGCTGTAACCTGTTGACCTTGTTCCTTTAGGGGCTAGAACAACACTTTTAGGGACTTAGGAGCCCTTGGTTTATGGAAATTTCATGCTTGGGGTTGTAGTGCCCAAAAATGTCTATAACAGTAATGTTTCTTAAATTGCAGTATAGATCTTTCAAATACAAGAGTAAAGGAATGCTTTTAATAAATCCTAATTACAATTAAAGAAAACTTAATCCTCTAATGAAATCAAATCATACATTCATCAAAGTAACAAAAATCATCAGTCGAGGATATGGTAGTGATAACTCATTCCTCTTTTAACTAATTTAATCTAAATCAAACACAATCCTCAAGAACTAATACAAGCAGCAAACAGTCCCAATCTGAGAGCTTCGAGAGCGATAGTCAATACTTTTTACATGTGATGATATCAAACAGAATATGTAATTAAATAACTGAATCTGAAATAATAGTAAACTGAATCAACAACACTACTATGAATTATACAAAGCAGAAGTATTCTGTTAAAATTGGAAAATAAGAAACAACAAAGTGATATAATTGCAGAAAGCAAGAATTCAATCAAACCATCACACTACGACAATCAGAAATGCATGATACATGAACAACAAGTGAATCCACTAGGGGCTAGGCCCTTAGCTGCCAGTGAATACCGTCGAATTACTTCAGGAAATGTGAAGGAACAACAACTCTACTTATATATGTATTAATCATTACATAATCGTTACAGCAAGTTCATGCTCTGCTTCAACAACAAGATTCAATGATCAAAGTTACAATTTCAATAGTAATTCTCTCTTATCCTATCCTATCTATCTTTAATATAATAATCCATGTAATTCCCCATAATTCCCATTCTCCTATATTTGATCTCTATTTTCATTTAAATACACTGAGAGAAGAGGGAAGTTACAAAAAAGATGATTACAATGTGATTATCATTACAAAATTTGATTGTTCACAAAAAATTGATCAACAAGATCATATCTGAAATATCTTTCCATCAACATTCAACAGGGACGGGTCAAATTTGGTATTGCAACTGAGATAATTTGGAAAACGGCCACGACAACGAATCTGATAAAAATGTCTTCAGAGAACCTTTTGTTTCTCTTAATACGGACTAAATTTGGGAAATGGCTTAGGAAAAAAATAATTTGGTCCGTTCTGGACAAAACCCATATTTCAGATTTTTCAGATTCTTCTCTATTTTCCAAAAACATCCAATGCAAAATTGTCACTTCTTATTCCAAAGGATTTCTGAGCTGGAATATTTAATGATCAGCTAGAGATCAAATCTTCAATGTGGAAAATATCTTGGAAGTTAAAATGGTGAGTGATGTTACAACCAATTTATTAATAAACCATCATTGGTAAAAACATGCATAATAATCAATTTATTAAAAATAAAGGAGAAGAAATAATATTTATCCATAAGAGCATAAATAAAATTATAAAATGGAATTATATGATAAATCATGATAAATAATATAATAAAGAATGGTAGAAATTGATGAAATAGGCGTTAAAGAGTGATAATAATAATGACATATTAGTGGCCCAACATACCCTCAAACTGAATATATTGCATGTCTTCATGCAACCCAAAGACTCTATGTTAACCAAGCAATAACAAATTGTTCATCCCAACTCATGAAATGGATGGAACAAATGAATTCTTCCTCAAATAATGAATAATCAATTTTAGCAATCCTGATGAAGGTGTAACAATTTTTACATTGACGTTCAGCTTATGTGTATATGAAGCTGTAGCAAAATATGATATAAGTAACAACAAACTTCATTAACTATTTTCTCAAAAACTACAACCCAGATTTTGCTAAAATTTTGCAAGTAGATTTATAATATATTAATGCTTTTATGATCCAAAAATAAGATCATTTTGATGCACGGGACATGAGATATAAACAAAATGGTTGTAGGTGATAGAGCATGATTTACAAAATTCTATGAACTAATTTAACTTGAAATTATCTGGGTTTGTGTATTTTAATGATACGTCTGTGTTTTCCAGAAATCACAAGAATTGAGTTCATAGTTTTAAAAATATAAGGAAATCAATTTTTGTATTGTATAAAAATGAAATTGTATGCCTTAAATGAGAAAGAAATTAGAAAACATCCATCATGCGTAGCAATTCCTCCCCCAAACTGAAGAATTAGCATGTCCTCATGCAATGCTAGAAAACAAATTGAGGTGGTCTCTACCATCTGTTGAATTCTATGTTCGGTGTAAAACAACATGGAATAAGGAAGGTGTTGAAAATGAATAAGAATATCAATGGATAATAAAGAATATTAATGACATGGTCATAAGAAAAAATGAATGAAAGAAACACTCCCCCAAACTAAAAGAAGATGTCTCTAAAAAATGGGAAGTGGTAAAGATGTGGAATGAATGATGATAATTAATACTCAATGGATTTTC
The DNA here is from genome assembly GCA_031772625.1 of Pinus tabuliformis. Lineage (NCBI taxonomy): Eukaryota > Viridiplantae > Streptophyta > Pinopsida > Pinales > Pinaceae > Pinus > Pinus tabuliformis. Next base: position 1,607,821,984 of record CM062818.1, read on the forward strand.
ATGAAATTCTCCTAAATTTGTAATAAATCAGATAATTATGCTAGTTTACCTCAAGTTTTACCTCCGAAAAATGTAGAATGATATGTATGCACTGGCATTTATTGAAGTTGACGTAGGAAGAGCTGATGTTGAAAGTGATGCAAAAGGTGGAATCCAGGCAAGCACATCATGTCGGAACAATTATTCGTGTTCGCGAGTTGCTCAAGCCCCTTCTGTTAGTTGCAATAGTGTGGTCATGCTGCGAATAGAGTTGCCCCCCCATACTTGTTGTTCTCCTGTAAACAAATCGCTATTTTGCATACAATGTTCTTGAATCCACAGTGTGAGTTTTGAATAGCAACAGATAAGATGCATGCAAAAATTTCCATCAAAAAAACTTTTGTGTACATGCAATACTAATATTTTGTCAAATTAACAAGTTATGACAAAGTGCAGTAATCATATCATATGCTATCCCATAATGCATACATTCCCCCTTTAATTTGAAAATGAATTCCATGACCATAAAGCATATGAAAGGTGTTGTGCTAATGGCAAGGCAAGGGAATGAACAATACAATAGTAAATGAAGCAGAGTACACATATCAATAATAGGGTGGCAAGAGGTCTGGTTATAATGAGAGCAGTGTGTGTAAATATAGTTATGAATAAGAGATAGGACGTTTTGGATTGATGATAACTTATGTGAAAAAGAAAAGGACAACAATAGGCTAAAAAGATGTTTTGCTAATGTTATTCTAGCTAAAAATGACATGATTGATCAGAAAACAATTTCTCATGTGTAAAGGTTCAAAACAAGGAAAAATTAAGGAAATAAATTCTTTGATAAAAAGAGAGAATAAGAAAAGGGTATTATATTAATAATTGACGATAAGATATAACTTGAATACCATATGCAGAGCCTCTGCTGCCAGCAGCCATCCATAGCCTCCGCAGGGTTGATTTTTAACCCATATGAGTCAGGATCCTCAATTTATAAGTGGAGAGTTCAATGTTGTTTTACAGAAGAAATCAGTGTGTTGGCGTGGTAACTAGATAACCACACTGTCATTCACTGGGATGTAGCAAAAATGATCATGTCAGCTCGTGATGAGACCTCCTGTTCCAAGGATATTTTGGCTATCAGTGGATCATAACCCTAGTGTGGTGGCCATAGTTGGAATGTCACTTCGCTAAATCATTATGAACATGGTAGGCTGACTCTTAATAAGGCCCCCTATTATCTATCTGTAGGAAACATTTTGTTGGTATTACACATTTTTATGATAAATAGAAGGAGGCTCAGTACTCGTTAAGAGTAGGGATGGTGGAAAAAGTTGAACATGTCAATAGAAAAATATACCCATAATATAATTTATTACAGATAGAGAAGATTATCACCAGGAAGGGTGGAAACAACATGGTATTAAGATGATCAATCAGTATCATGTACAACAGTAAATGATGCAGTAAAGTAGTATATAAATAATTGTGTCATTTTTGAAAAGAATCTATCATCAAGAAGTTGTCCTATTAAAGACCATAACGTAAATGATATTAACTCACTTAAATAGAATCCATAATTAGTGTCCTTATAAAAGTAGTGTACTTCATGCCATGAAAGGGAATCAGTAAAATGTGGTTGAGATGAACTAGAAATAATCCTATAAGGGGAAGGAAGGGTTGTTCTCGAAAATACTCTCAAAGTGTTGCTCCCTTGAAGGAATAGAAAAAACACTCAAAAAAATGTTGTTCTTTGTAAGGAACAACAAAGGAAATGCATGCCAACAACAAAAATACACACGAAAAAGTGATGTTCCCTGTAGAGAACAACAAAAAAATGCACATTAAAGAGTGTTGTTCCCTGCAGGGAACAACAAAAAAATACACAAAAAAAGTGTTGTTCCTTAAAACGAGCAATGAAAAAATTCATGTGAAAAAGTGTTTCTCCTTAAAAGGAACAACAAAAAAATACACCCAAAAAAGTGTTCCTTAAAAGGAACAGCAGAAAAATGCATGCGAAAAAAGTGTTGTTCCTTAAAAGGAACAACAAAAAATACACCCAAAAAAAGTGATGTTCCCTAAAAGGAACAACAAAAAATACATGTGGAAAAGTGTTGTTCCTTAAAAGGAACAACAAAAAATCCACCCAAAAAAATGTTGTTCCTTAAAAGGAATAGAAAAAAATCCATGTGAAAAAAGTGTTGTTCCTTAAAAAGAACAACAAAAAATACACCCAAAAAAAGTGTTGTTCCTTAAAAGGAACAATAGAAAATATGTGTGGAAATGTGTTGTTCCTTAAGAAGAAAAGCAGTTATTCCTTAAATGGAACATCAACTGTTCCTTAAGAGGAACAACACAAACACATGAAACTATTGTTCCTTAAATGGAACAACAAAAAGACAAACATGCAAAATTGTTGTTCCTTAAATGGAATGGTTGTTGTTCCTTAAGAGGAACAATAGTTGTTCTTTAAATGGAATAGCCAAAGCAAATATATATATATATATATATATATATATATATATATATATATATATATATATACAATTTATACAAGAAAATTCGAATAGAAAAAAGTTTATATACAAAATTCAAAAACGAATGAATTGTTCACTAGATTGATGCTGAGGATGGGTTACAATTTGAAGGAAGAAACACCTGAAATACAAAAACATAAGAGAAATCAGAAAAGAAACAACATTTTATTTAAAGACAATATGTAAATAAATAAATTAAGTTACAACAGCTATGATGTTATTTCCTAAGGCAAGGAAAACATGATCTTTTTGAAAAACGTTTTGGCAGCAATGACATGACATGAATCTTCAAATGGAAATAAATTCTTCATTTCTTCTCTTATGAATCCGTTGGATAATGAATTGGATGAAATTCCCTTGTTTCATTAAAAAAAAATCAAGAATCGCTCGTCCATAAATTGACCTTCTTTATTCTCCTAGAACTTACAAAAAACGAGTGTCTACTTGCAATAAAACATTAAATCATGGAGAAAGAGAGGTGATCGGGCTCCCCTAATCCAAGAATTATGCAAAAAACAACAAGTAGTTGTTCTATATAACAAATCCACAGAGAAAATAACAAAGTAAAATTTATTTATCACTTGCACGAGAGTAGTGGCCAATCATGCTAACTTGCAGTGTTTTAATCACAACTTCTTTGTTTCTCGTCCAAATTCAGTGATTTCAAATGAAAATGAGAGATAATTCAAAATTTATATCTTCAGTAGAAATAGGTTTTAAAAATTCAATGATATGATATGCCAATGTTGCTTAGAACTGTTGGCATAACAGAGTCATTTTCGATTACCCCACTTAGAACAATAGTGGATATTTTAAGCATAGATTTTTCATTTGATGTCGGATTTGAATGATTCAAATTGAAAATGAAATTAAATTTATTTATTTATCTCTAATAGAAAAATGTTTTGAAAACAAAAAGAATTTACAGGTCAAATACTCTAAGGAATGGCCAAAAAAAAAGAGTTTTAAGAGTGTTGACTTACGATAGACAGTTAGTATTTTTGTCATAAATTCCTCATACGATATCGAAAATGAGTGATTAAAATTGATCTGTAAACTAGATTAATAGATGAATATACCATAGAAACAAATTTTCAAAATATAGTAATTTATGCCTCCAAAAACTGATTGTCCCAACTATGTTCCTAAGCTGCCTGCTAGACACCTTGTCAATGTTTTGGTTCTAATTTTTTCGTTTCAAATCCAAATTGGGTTGGAAAGTAGACATCAAGGGCTACTTAAGATAGAAATATTTTTTAAAAATATAGTCATTTAGGCCTCCAAACACTGACTGTCCCAACTCTGTTCCTCAATTGCCTACTAGACACCCTGTCTATGTTTTGGTTATAACATTTTCGTTTCAAATCCAAATTGAGTGATTCAAATTCGGTTAGAAAGTAGACATCAAGGGCTACATAGGATAAAAGCAGGTTCTAAAAATATTCCATTTTGGTCCTTTAAAACATGACTGTCCTGGTTGTGTTTTCAGAAATTTCCTCAAGCCCACAAGCCAAAAAATATGATATTCAAGCATTTTTTCCAAATTGGTGATAAAAATGAATATGAGTGTTTGTATTACTATTATTTCCATTATAATTCATCTACATACACAAATTAATTAAAATATTTATCATCGATGTTGATTTCCACAGCGTGTTGCAACAAAAAACAACTATTTTTACCTAAAAAAAAATGTGTTTATTTATTTCCTTATTTATTTTATTTTCTACACTAACCTATTCTGATTTGAAAAATGAATATGATTATGTACAAGAGTACCTCCATTGGAGCCATTTTCAAAATAAGGCTTCAAGTATGCACATACAAAAATTTGAAAATTGCATGTTAATAAATATTAGGGTATGAGAAGCCAACTTCCCTTGAAAGATGGTGCCAAAAATTCTTGAAGTATGGAGTGATGTTGCAAACAAATAATGGAGTGAAACCAATCTTCAATATATCATTTACCTTCTTGATTTCCCATAGCCATCATATCATGAAGTTCTTGAGCCTTTAAAATGACTTGTTGATGTAATCTAGAAGAAACCTCATTTTCTTCCATAACATCTACAATTTTTGAATTTGAAACATTCTGAATCTCATTGTAATTTTTCTCCAATGGTGCATGTGAAACAGAATGGGTGCGAAGGGTGGGTAAATTTTGCAGTTTAATTCTGTAAGCATGTTGTACTAGTTTGTTAAGGTGAGGGTGTGGAATGAGTTGAGCAGGAAATTGTGTACGAAATGGAGCATTTTGATGATGTAGTTGATTGGGTTGAGTGGATGATTTTGATAGGAAAACAAATGTTGTGGAAGAGCTAGTGAAGAATATGGAGGATGTGTTTGTTATACAAGATAAGGGAGAGTAGTCATGCAATCATAAGATGAACCATGCCAAACTTGTAGACAAGATTTGTGGAGGTTATATTGAGATTGACATGGTTGCCCTAGCACATGAGTATTCCGTAATGGATTATGCAAGTAAGAAGATGGAGAGGAAGTGTTTTGAACCATACTTATAGGCCATGATTTCCATGTTTTTGACCTTGTTGCAGCTTCCTCATCTCTTTGATATGTTACTTCCATCCTAGATAAGGAAGAACAACTATCTATGGGATGCTCCTTTTAGTAATGAGGGAAAAACACTTCTTCAATTTCTTAATTTTTCTAAAACTGCAAAACATCCAATTTTGAATTTAGAGAGCTAATAAAATAAACTTTAAAATTTTCAAATAAAGCATTGATTTTAGCTCTTATATCTCATGTTCTTGTAAAAGATTTGGAAAATAAAGAAGAAAATTCTCTAGAATTCTTAACAGCCTTGGAGATTCCTCTTGAGTACCTTATGCATAATTCACAAACATCATCATATGATAAGTGAAAATCATCACCTTTTCTTATCAGATTTAAAAGTTCTAAAAATTCATCTTTGATTCCTTTAAGAAAGGGTGTTTTTAAGATATATTTTTCCAAATACTTATGCTTGGATTTTTGAAGTCTATATCGAAATCGCTCCACATAGTCCTCCAAGCTTTCATCTTCCCCTTGTATCATATTGAAAATATCTTCATTGGATTTGTGGTAGTCTTAGTACTTCTTCAAGAATATGTTCTTCATGTCCACCCATGTTTGGATGCAGTTCCCACCTAGGCTCATGAACCATCGGAGAGTTGTTTCTTTTAGAGTAAGAGGAAACACTTTCAACCTTTGATCATTAGCACAATAGTCATATCCTCTACAAAGTATCTAAAACTCAAATAAGAATGTATCTGGATCTTCATTTGTCGAACCATGAAAATTTGTTAGAGAATATGGGGGAATTATGTACATTTGTATCACTCCTCATAGATATTTGATAGGGAATTCAAAAGTATAAATGTGAGTAATTTCTTACCATAATAGAAGATGTTCTTCATGTGTTTCTTTGAGGCTCATCCTTCAAATTTTCCTATCAATTGGTTAGTCAAATGGGTGGTGCTTACATCACCACTTGAGTGGAATTATGAGATTTTTTCAAAAAAAATCTACCTCTAAATTTCGTACTTCAATTCCTACGAAATTTTGCTAAAAAGCAGGTGGAGGAGCAAGAACTATACTTACTCATTATGTAGGTTCTTACCTTTCGTTTTTAATACCCAATTCTTTCACACCAGACAAATATATAAAAATACATCACTCTCTATGAAATGGAAACACTCTCCCCAACAACAACGCCAAAATGTTGGGTGCGAAAAGGTACCTTTTAAAACTCCTATTTATTCCGCATTAATTAACAACCTAGGCAAGTCCTCTTATTTCAACATTGTACACAATATGTGCACGCTATAATCCCATAGAGTAATGTTTCTTAAATTGCAATATAGATCTTCCAAATACAAGAGTAAATGGATGCTTTTAATAAATCCCAATTGCAATTAAAGAAAACTTAATCCTCTAATAAAATCAAATCATACATTCATCAAAGTAACAACAATCATCAGTCGCAGATACAGTAGTGATAACTCATTCCTCTTTTAACAGATTTAATCTAAATCAAGCACAATCCTCAATAACCAATACAAGCAGCAAACGATCCCAATCTAAGAGCTTTGACAGCGATAGTCAATACTCTTTACAGTTTATGATCTCAAACAGAATATGTAATTAAATAACTAAGTCTGAAATAACAGTAAACTAAATCAACAATACTACCACGGATTATGCAAAGTAGAACAATTATGTTAAGATTGGAAAATAAGAAACAACAAAGTGATACAATTGCAGAAAATAAGAATTCAATCAAACCATCACACTATGGAAATCAGAAATGCATGATACAGGAACAACAAGTGATCCACCAGGGGCCGAGCCCTTAGCCGCTAGTGAATACCGTTGGATTACTTTAGTAGATGTGAAGGAACGACAACTGCTTTTATGTATAAATCATTGAAAAAAAATTACAACACGTTCATGCTCTGCTTCAACAGTGACAATTGATGATCAAAGTTAAAAATTCAATAGTAATTCCCTCATCTCTCTCCTCCTATCCTATCCTATCTATCTCTAATCTAATAGTCCATCTAATTTTCCCCCAGCTTTGATCTATGTTTTCATTTAAATACATAGAGAGAAGAGAGCAGTTACAATAGAGATGATTACAATGTGATTCCCATTACAAAATTGGATTGTTCACAACAAATTGATCAACAAGATCATATCTGAAATATCTTTCTATCAGCATTCAACAGGAACAGGTCGAATTTGGTGTTGCAGTTGAAATAATTTGGAAACCGATCGTAACAACGAATCTAAGAAAAATGTATTTAGAGAACCTTTCGTTACTCTTAACAAGACTAAATTTGAGCAAACTACTTATCACAAAACTAATTTGGTCCGTTCTGGACAAAACCCATGTTTTGGATTTTCCAGATTCTTCTCCATTTTCCCAAAACATCAAATGCAAAATTGTCACTTCTTATTCCAGTGAATTTCTGAGTTGGAATATTTAATAATGAGTTGGAGATCAAATCCTCAATATGGAAAATATTTTGGAGGCTAAAATGGTGAGTGATGTAAAAACCAATTTATTTATAAACCATCATTGGTAAAATCATGCATAATAATCAATTTATTAAAAATAAAGGAGAAGAAATAATAGTTATCCATAAGAGCATAAATAATTATAAGATGGAATTATATGATAAATCATGATAAATGGCATGATAAAGAAGAGTAGAAATGGATGAAATAGGTGTTAAAAAGTGATAATAATAATGACATATTAACGACCCAACACTTGGATTGTTTGATTAAGTGCGAGAATTGACCATTAATTGTGAAAATCACAACTATGTGAAGCTTTCTGTGAACTTGGTGTTCCATGATAGGTAGAAGAACATTGAGATCCAGTATTATTGTATCCATAATATTGTCTAGATGCATGATGTGAGGCTCTAGTATGTCCTTACCAATGAGTAGGTTATTGATTTGTTGACAAAGACATTGTCCCAGATAATGCTTACTTAGTTTAGAAAACAACTTGGAGTTGTTGAGAACCTCTCTCTAAGAAAAAGGGAGAACTGATTGTACAACATAATATGATTGATGATATTTCTTAGGCTCCAACTGGGAGGCCTATGGATTGGTCGGGAATATTGTCCCTCCCATGGGTCAATTGACTGATAGGCCAGTGAGTTTGCTTAAAACGCTTAGTTCCGAGGCACATAATTATCCCTTAAGTCATGATTACTAAGAGACCATCTTGGTTGGGGACACTAATTTTGTGATCCCTCCCTTAGGCAGTTGTTGAGATACCTAAGGATTGGTTAGGTAGATTTAAGTTCTATCCGTTAACTCATGGAACGAAAGACTATATTGTCAAGGATTGAGGTATACATTCCTCCCTTAGGTTGTGGACCAAGATACCGTGTTTGTGCTAAGGGAGTTGTGTCTTATGTGTATGATTAGTTTAGACTCATTGATTTATCCCACTAGTTAGTAGGGAACTCACTTGAATTCCTTTGGGTTGTACATTTTGGGATGTGTTAGATCATATGTATCTTTCCTTATGATGAGACTAACAATCTCTCCCTTAGGGAGTAGTTGATATATTTATGGATTGGTTGGGGAGATTGATCTTTATAGAGAGAGAGAATTGTACTTGTGATCTCTCCCTTAGGATATGACAGAGAGACCTATGGATTGGTCAAGGAGATTGATCTTGAGATCAAATGAAAAGAAATTTTTGTAGCTAAGAGAGACGGTTGAAATTTTGGTAGCTATGGTCAATGTTTTCATTGGAAAATCAATGGAGAAAATTCAATTTTTGATGCTTGATCAAGTTGGCGTAAAGTGCATCAAGTTAGCCCCACATGTGGAAAAGTCACCTCCTAAATCACATATAAATAAGACTTAATTGGAGCTCATTTAGGCACATTGCATCACACATTACAATGATTTCAAATAGAAACATGCATCCACATGTGTGAAGGAATAAGTGGAGGTGATTGTTCTACGTTGACTAGCCACACATTTTTTTATTTGACTAATATTGGCTTGTGAAGAATTATTTCTGTTTGAACGAGATATTTGACTATTTTAGAGGCTAAAATATTCTAGGGATTTGTTGACTCTGTTTAACTATGATTTTGTCTTAGTTTTGGGTCATTGATTATAGGTTGAGTATAGGTCAATACTATGATTTTGATCAGAAATTGAGTGAATTTCATCCATCTCTTCTGAGCTAACTCAGGCCAAAATTCATCCCTTATTTTACAGACTTGAACATGGACCAGTGTTGACTTTATTCTCTCTCCTTTCACTAGTTTGACTTGGAATTTATTAAGGTCGGAATGTTTGGAATCTTGTTAGAATATTCTAATGTACTATTCCTGAACTAAATCTCTTTCTCATAAGGAAATATTGGCTGGGTTTCTCCCTTGTGGGTTTTTCCTTGATTGGTAAGCTGATTTCTACCGTCTCTTGTCTCTTATTTTATTGTTCATTGTGATCTCCATTGCTTTATTGATGAAAGTAAATGGTTCATTTTTCATTTATAACTTATTAATGATTGGAATTCTATAAGAATATTGGTTGTATAATTAGAATTAATTATCAATTTTGAAAAACTACATTAGTCTTGATTGCACTAGAAAATCAACATCATTCTCGTTATGAATCCATTTCTCATAGATTTTATGCTCTATGTTAAGAGGTTTCGAGGTTGAGTTATAACACTGAAATATGGTGACTCCATCCTTCTTAGACCCATCATATCAACAATGGATAATACTTTCATTGTTGAAAGGGAAGCACATCTTTCCTTCTCCTTCATTATAGCCATGAAGTCCAATCCTTAATAGTGTGAGGTTGTATAGGAGCTTTGATGCCTTCCATAAGAATGGTGATTGGTATATCATTGTCAAGGAGATAGGAAATGCCATGGAGAATATTGGCCTTCTCATACCACTTCAAGATATGGAATCCATGGTTGGTGACTTATTCTAAGTGGCAGAAGATGGCCTACATTTCGATGGGTTTTCTATTCTCTACACTCTATAGGATAGCAATTTTTTCGTTATGCAACCTTGAAAACAAATAGCGTGACTAGGGAAGATCAAGAGGAGGATTGGGCCATGGTGGGAACATTGTTTCATTTGTATCTACATCATACCCCATACAATCCAAAAAATATATACCTCTACATCAAAGCAACATTAGGGATGATGATTCAACAATAGACTTCAACTAAGTCTTTCTATTGACCTCCAAACTAGGAAATAGTCATTACACTATTACCAGGTCAAAGAAATCAAATAATAGAATCATGAAACAATTCCAAAGAGGCCTTAGCATTATTCATATTGAGAGGCTAAGGTTCCAATAGGAAAGTAGGTAGGAATAGGTTTGATGCCTTTTTTATGCCCATATGACCATCCCCTTCAATAAAACTAGTGGCACCATTCTACACTTGTAGGGAGTATTCCTAGTAGGAGATTATATTGCCCTTTATCCTAAGCTCACAACAACAAAAATCATAGAAACCACTAGTAAGACTATCCCTTCCTCCAATACTACTATACTGCAAGGATCATATTAGTTTCCAGCAACTTCCATAGTGTTATTTGCACCTCCTCAAGATGAAAATTCAAGTAACACATACCTCTCCCACTATTGCGTTGATCATTAGCCGAAAGCTGGTAGATTTAAAGGAATTGAACAATTATTATCCTTGGCTTCTTCTTTGGTGCTAAAAAAGTATCCATTTCTTCTTAGTGTGGAAAAAGATAGCATTTTTGAAAAAAACTTAGGGTTATATGAGAACACTACTAGTGGGCATGGATGTATATTCAGTTAAAGACCATGAGAAAGTGGGTAGCTCCTCTAATGTCAAATTATGTAGCAGCACCATCGGTGGTGTAGGAGCTATCAATAACAATAAAATTCCTTTTGTAGATATTAATTCCATGGATTCTATTGACGATGCCTCTAGTATTTGATTAAGAACACCTCATTTTCTTCAATTCCAAGATGATAAGTAGTTTGTCGAGGGAAATAACTCAAAGGAGCTCTCTTCTTTCTAAAATTCTACGTACTATATAACTTATTTTCAACCAGAAAAGACACTAAGTAAGAAAAGTTTAAGGAATTCTACATAGGAAAAAGATACTACCTCTCCACATTTGCTAGCTTATTCTGTCTCATATGTGGCTTTAGAGAATCAGAATTCACATGGTGGAGCATAATTCCAAACTAAAATTCAAAGGAACAATGATATTGCAACTACATATAACTCTTAATTTCTTAATCTGATGAATCAATAAATGTCAATATGTAGCCTTGATGTCCAAAAGGCGATTATAATACACCTATAAAATATATCTTAGTATTAATTTTTTCAAGTTCTAAGTTCACAAGTGACTTAGGCTGCAAGAAATAATTTCATAAGCATAACATGAAATAAGGAAACACCATTCAAATTAAGGAAGCACATAAATGTAGCAAAATTGTATAGTTCAAGGCCTTCTATCAAAATGATACTTCCAATACTGCAATGACCACACAACATCTAGCTTTCTAGAAAATAATAAGGATCAATAATGTGAAACTTGAGTGCTAGGAGGAAGACGTTATAACATATCATTAGATAGAAAGAATTTGCAAAGATAAGACACCATATTTCTACCAGGAAGTTCAAAAAGGGAGTTATCTCGAGCTCCATTTTCTAGTCCATGAATTGTTAGTCTCATAGTTGGCTCACAAGCATTATAGGGTATCTCTATCCTTGGATCCTCATTTCATCATGGTTATGGGTTAGCCACAAACTCAAGGTTATGTATAAAAACAAAAAACCCTTACCATTGAAATCCATTTGTTAGACCATACATTGTCAATATCATAGTTGGCCCAAAATCATTATAGTTTATCTCTATGCTTGGACCTTTTTTCGTCATCATTATGTGTTACCCACAAACCCACGGTTATGATTCCACTATACAAAATGTCTTCCATCAAAGTCCATTTTCTATGCTTTACATTATCATTATCACAATTGGCCCATAAGTATTACAGTGTACCTCTATCCTTAGACCTTAGTTGTTAAAATTGGCAACTAGGGCCAAACTCCATTTGGGTCATCTTATTAATGGAAGCTGATATTTTTATTAGATCCCTCTCGTTGAGAGGTGTAGGATTGATCGAAAGATCATCTGATTCCGATAAGTATTTATGAAGATATGAATTTATTTTGATTATGGAAAATTGTCAAGTCAGCTAGCAACTTATGTGGGCTCATAAGCTCAACCGTCATGTCTATTCAACCTCTACGTTTTAGTATAGATAGAAGAGGACTTGAAGTCATTTGTCACACACACACTCACTCTTGCGATCTCTCTTCATCATGTTTAAGGTTTGATGGGGGTGAGAGCTAGAGGGAGTGCCCTAGGGTATATGCTGCCCTAGATAACATGCACTAGATCTAAATGTTGTCATGGGAGAATAAGCTCTACATTGCTCAAAAAGCTAAAAAATCTGAAAAATCTGGAACTACCGGAAAAGCAGGAACCACCGGAAAAGCTGGAAATGCCGGAAATGCCAGAAAATCCGGAAAAACCAGAATTGTCAGAATTGCCGAAAAAGTTAGAAAATTCAGAACTGTGTGGAAATCTGGAAAAGACAGAACTGCTAGAAAATCCGGAACAACCATAACTGTCGGGAACTGTTGGAACAACAGGAGCATCTGTCTCCGAAGGAGAGTAGCATGCAAGGGGAAACTAACTAACATTGGGACAATTGTATGGTACTTAACAACAAGCTAAGGACAATAAGCATGCTAGGGACAAGAAGCAAGCAAGAGACAACAAGAAAGCAAGGTGCAACCAACACATTGGTCAGGATGGCAACATGGTGCAGCAATGGCACATAATGTAGTACAGTGATGGGTACAGTCATGATTAATGAAGAGTGATGAGATGCAGAATAATGATGATGGATGTAGCATGGTGTAGTGCGGTGAGGTGCAGCATGATGATGAAATGTAGCACATCGATAGGTGAAGGAGTCACCTTAGAGAATTAGTTGAAGCAGCATGCCTTCAACTGCTCTCATGTATCATCTTCTTAGAGATGATCTATGCTCTTATCTAGATAAGTCAAAGTGTTGACTTCTGTTGTAAACATACTATCTCTCTCTCTCTGCTGAACTATTGAACAAAATATAAGAAGAATTGATCAAGGGTTTCCCCACATTGGGGTTTGTCTCTGGCTAGCACCACGTCCTGTGTCCTCTTGTCTTGGCTTGTCTCTGCAATTTATATTTATGTTCTATCTACAGTTTAATTTAATGTTGATATGATTGCTAATCTGGAAAAGATATTGGAAAATTAAAATAAATTGCTCTAGCATAGAACATACCTAAACTTAACATGGGATCAGAGCTAAGGTGAAGACAATGCCCAAGCAAGAGTGAAAGAGAAATCACCGAAGAGGGTTAGGAAAGGAAAAAAGGATCAGTGGATTCATCATCCCTCTTCAAATTCATTGAGGGTGATGTTGAAGTAGAGAATATTATTAGAATGGCACAACAGAAGTTTCTGATGGCCTACCTAAAGATCACTTTAATGGGAAGTTTGGATATAAGGCTGGAAGGAAAGGTAGATGCCTTGGTTGTAATAAGTTCGTCCATTATGTGAAGGAGTGTCTGAACGGCAGAGACACATCTCTTGATGAAGTTAACAATCATTCCAGGGACATCTTCAATGATCAAAGGAATGAGAGGTAATGCAGGTCATCAAGGAAATGGCTCACTCTTCAAAGAAAGCAAGGAACCCCAAGTATGAAGAATCAAATCTTATTTTTGATAAGACAAAGAAACATTATCTTGGATTGGCCCTCTCCTTCAGATTCTTTAGGAATCTAACTTATTGATTGTATTGATTCAAGGCACTTCATTGGATAGTAAGGTGCACTCTCTAATTTGGTAGAGATAGAAATAATTGTGGGATTATACTTGGAGTTGATGCCACTTATCCTAGAAAGGGTGTAGGGAATGTTACCCTTAATTGAATGAGGGTAACTTGATTCATTTACAAAATCTCCTTTATGTACTTCATCGCAAGAAGAGCCTAGTGTCCATTTTGGCAACGGAAGTCAAAGGTTATAGGGTGGCACTCATCGATGGAAAGCTACGTGTTTGGAAATAGAATTTCCAAAGATGTTTTTGAGTTCAGTGTTGTATCAAGTTGCAAGAAGTCCACTAGGGACCATGTCCATTGACACATAGCACCGAAGGTCTATGAGTCAAATGGTGACAAGGATGCTTGAATTCAAAAAGAGCATGAAAGTACTTGTCTGAGACGTACCAAAGTAAAATCTTACAAGGGGACCCTTCCCCTCATGTAGCAGGTCCACAGGTTTGGAACAACTTGGGGGATTTGAGATTCATGATCAGGAATTTCATGTATACAGGTGGAAGAAAGTCCTCTATGGCTTGAAGAAAAACACCCAGGGTGTAGTATGAGAGGATTGATAGCTGTCTGATGAAGCTGAGATTCACTAGGAGTGAAACCAATCCAAACCATTACCTGAAGGTTGTGGATGATAGACCTCTCATATCGGCACCTTATGAGGATGACCTATTTCTGACAGGTGCAAACTCTCTCATTTGCAGAAGTAAGAGGGAGTTGGATTCCAAATCTAAAATGATAAACTATAAGCATGTGACTACCTTGAGGATTTTAACTTTCAAGAGTTATATGGTAGTGATGTCGGACTAGATTTGGGAAATGCCTTTGAGTTTCATGAACTCATTCACGTTGATGTTCTTGGTGAACTTCCATTCGGACTTATGTTTTGCAACTAGCATGGTGAGATCATATTTGGTTGAGCTTCACTGGATTGGTGCTAAGAATCTTCTAAGATATCTTCAGGGGACAATCTCTCATTGATTGAGATACACTCCCAGAAATATGAAACTGCATGATTATTCAAATGTTGACTAGGCAGGCAGTGTGGTGGACTATAAGAGCACTTTCGGGTGTTCTTTATCCTTGGGATCTGATTCGATGATGTGTTCTCCATGACGATTATGTAGCAGGATGATTAGTTCTTGTGTGAGGTCTAGATGATGTGTTCTCCATGACGATTTTGTAGCAAGATGATTAGTTCTCCTATGAGGCCTAGGTGATGTGTTCTCCATGGCGATTGTGGAACAAGATGATTCGATCTCTTGTGGAAAGGATGATTCGCTCTCCTGTGGACAGGATGATTTGCTCTCGTGTGGGCAAGATGATTCGCTCTCTTGTGGGACAAGATGATTTGCTCTCCTGTGGACAAGATGATTAGTTCTCTTATCGAGGCATCCTACCCATGTAGTTCGGGACTCATGGGAAGTACCTCTCATCTGATCAATGAGCAGGGAAATGAGGATAGGGACCATAGTAGTACTGATGGATGCATCATTGTATTTATCGTACTCCCTATGCTAGGATGACCTTCATTGCTCTGGGATCAATGATACTGGTCTGGGACCAATGGTGGGAGCTGTACCCACTATGACACTGACTTCGAGTCAATAGATGACTGGTCTGGGACCAGTGGTACATACTCTGAGACTGACTTCAAGTTAGTATACTACCAGTCTGGGACTAGTGGTAGGAGTTATACCCACTATGACACTGACTTTGGGTCAGTAGAGGACTAGTCTAGGACCAGTGGTACATACTTTGAGACTAACTTCGAGTTAGTAGAATACTGGTCTGGGACGAGTGGTAGGAGTTGTACCCACTATGACACTGACTTTGGGTCAGTAGAGGACTGGTCTGGGACCAGTGGTACATACTCTGAGACTAACTTCAAGTAAGTAGAATGCTGGTCTGGGACCAATGGTAGGAGTTTTACCCACTATGACACTGACTTTGGGTTAGTAGAGAACTAGTTTGGGACCAGTGGTACATACTCTGAGACTGACTTCGAGTCAGTAGAATATTGGTTTGGGACCAGTGGTAGAAATTGTACCCACTATGACACTAACTTTCAGTCAGTAGAGGACTGGTTTGTGACTAGTGGTACATACTCTGAGACTGACTTTGAGTCAGTAGAATACTAATCTGGGACTAGTGGTAGGATTTTGTACCTACTTTGACACTGACTTTGGGTCAGTTGAGTACTGGTCTGGGACTAGTGGTACATAATCTCAGACTAACTTTGGGTCAGTGGAGAATGGTATGACACATTCTCGATCAATTCTTCTTCTTAATGGTTCAGCAAAGCAGAGTAGAGCAAAGCAGAGCCAACAGAGTTGAGTAGAGCCAGTAGAGCTTAGCAGAGCAGAGCAAAGCCAGTAGAGCTGAGTTGAGCAGAGCAGTGCTACCAGTGCTAAGTAGAGAAGAGTAGAGCCAACAGAGCTTAGCAAAGCAAAGCAAAGCCAACAGATTTGAGTAGAGCAGAGCAGAGCTAGCATATCAGAGCAGAGCCATCAGAGCAGAGCACTGCAAGGGCACTAATGGCAGAGATAGTACAGTTAGGACATATGGATCACCGGATGGAGTTCTCCCTAGTTGAGAGGGAGTGTTAAAATTGGAAACTAGGGCCAAACTCCATTTGGGTCATCTTATTAATGGAAGCTAATATTCTTATTAGATCCCTCTCACTGAGAGGTGTAGAATAGATCTAAAGATCATGTGATTCCGATAAGTATTTATGAAGATATCAGTTTATTTTGATTATGGACAAATTGTCAAGTCGGCCAGCAACTTATGTAGGCTCAGAAGCCCAACAGTCATGTCTATTCAACCTCTACATTTTAGTATAAATAGAAGAGGACTTGAAGTCATTTGTCACACACACTCTCACTCTTGTGATCTCACTTCATCTTGTTTTGGGTTTGATGAAGATGAGAGCTAGAGGGAGTGCCCTAGGGTACATGATACCCTAGATAACATGCCCTAGATCTGAATGTTGTCATGGAAGAATAAGATCTAAATTGCTAAAAAATCCAAAAACGCTGGAAAATCCAGAACTACCGGAAAAGACAGAACTACCAGAAAAGCTGAAATTGCCGGAAAAGCCAGAAAATCTGGAAAAAACGGAATTGCTGGAAAAACAGGATAAGTCGGAACTGTCGAAAAAGCCAGAACTATCAGAACTGCTGGTGTTAGTGCCTAGATTTACCTTAGGCTGAGGAAGGTAGGATCCAAGGCCAACATAAAACCATGCTTAACCTGGTAGCTAGCCTTACCAGATCAGGAGAGGGCTCTCTACGGGTCAATCTTAGCAAATTCTGATTGATGATGGCTTCACATGACTGATAGAAATACTGATCTTAGGCTAGGTATATGTGTGAAAGAGTTTGAGTGAATGAAATGATGTTTTTGTTGTCTCTAATGGAAAGGCAGACTTTGGGTGCGGGGAATGAGGCTCAGCTTTGCATAGATCTCAATGGGGCAAGGTAGGCAACTGATTTTGGCACTTCAAATCGAATAAGATGGAGGGATTAGACAGGTGAGGAGTTGAAGAGGGCAGGAGAAAGCATGTATCCTCTCTAAACAACTGAAACATCAAGAAACTAAAGCAAACCTCAAGTACAACACTGCAATTTCAATGGATTCTACTTACACTCTTTTTTGATTTAGCTGAGAAGAAATAAGAGAGATAATGGCATACAATCAGACAAATAAATTCAAAATTACAAAGGAAAGCACTATACCAAGACAAATTTCCACATGGATCCCAAAGAGTGCTGCAAACCCTGGTCTCAATTCCTTAGCCAAAATGCTGATATGAGTGTACAATGAAGCTCAAGGCTTTCTCAAAAGTCCAACCATGCTAATGATTGAAAAAATACATAATATACACAAACCATAGCTCATCCTAGCCTCTAGGGGTCGAGCTCACATGTTTAGGAGCTGTTTCAACTGATTCTAAACTGAGAACTAGAAATTAGGCAATAGAACAACATGCCTCTAGAAACAAGGGAACTGATTCATTCAGTTTCAAACAACTTTTTAACAGATGAATCTACCTCCATAAGTGAAAATTTGACATATTTACATCATGATCCATCCATGTACATTAAATTACATCACAAATTTGAGATTAAGAAGGTGAAAAAGTGAATTGGAAAAAGATAGGCGAAAAACAGAGCATTCCTGGTCAAACTGGGCCAAATTTCCTCTATGCGTCGTGCCTGATTCTCTATGTGTAGTGCCTGTTTGGAGCCACTTTTGAAGGTCTTCCTGGTGTCCCAATTCATTACAAGTGTGTTTTTTCGAAAGGTCTACCTATCTACTTTCCAACCCAAGTGGAATTTTCCAATTTGGCCTCCATTTGGCCCTCCAAAATTTAGTTCTCCCAACACTGCTTCTTGTGTGTCAAAATAGGGACAGTGAGGTAATTTTTTGAGTGTTTTTTACCTTTTTGAGGGCCCAAAACCTATCCAAATTTCTTTTCCATTAGTAGGAAAGAATATTTTTTCATTCCAAATCCAAAAATGCTAAGTTTTGGTCATTTGGAGGCTCCTATCAAAAGCGAGCGCCAGGTGGCGCGGCGCATAGAGCAGAAAATCCTATTTTTTGTGCCAAAATTTCCAAAAATGCAAAAAGTGCCCCAGATTTTTTGAAATTTGGGCTGAATATTCTTCATCAAGCATTGTGTTGGACCAAGAAAGCCTCAGCCAATATTTGAAGTCCTTCATGCCCCTTTTGCCTCCTTGATGCTCTCTTCAATTTTGCCTTCAAGCTCCTGATTCTAGCTTGGCACACCATATTCCTTGACAAATAATGATATGCCATGTTTCTCAACATATTCTTCTCATTGATAGCCTTTTCTAACCTCCTCTCCAAGTGGATATTGGCTCTTTCAAGCCATGACTCCCGATCAGCATTAACCTCTTGCTCAAGTGAAGTGAGCTCCACCCCCCTCCTTTGGGCAACTTGGCGATTCTCCCGAATGTTTTGCAACTCCATAATCACTCGCTAATCTTCCAGCTGCTTATTTCTTTGCTCCAAGTATTGTATTGTCCATTTAGCCCTTTCCAATTTGAGGGACAAGGAATTGATGTCCGACTGTTTCTCTTGAATGACTTCTTTGAGATTTGTGCTTTGTGGGCCCATATCAGTATCATCACCCTCAATGAGAATGAAATCAGTCCCATGGTCACCTGATGGTCTTTCATCCTTTAGTGGCCTCTTTCCTTTGTCCTGAATCTATTGTGCTGATGACAGAAGTGAGACCCCTTCCACCCTGGGTGGAGATAATACTCGCTTAGATATTGCGAACAATCGTCTAGTGCCCTTCTGATAAGTGATAAACACCGGCATACTAGCGGTCTGTGTCTCATGACCCTCATGCTGATATGAAGGTCCACCTGTCTCATGTATAGTATTTGAAGGTCCCTGAGGAGCTGTGAAAGACTCACGAGAAATGAAGTCCTCCCAAGTGATGCCCTGTAAGCCAACATGATGGATGACCACAATTTTAATGAGACAAAAATGATATATACTGTTGAACTGCTACTTACGAGTCTTGTGCTATACTAGGGTGGTCATCTTCTCAAGTTTAGGCACATGAAGTATGGGAGGTTCACCATCCTCACCTTGGTAAAATGCATCAACAGTTTGATATGATAAGCATATAAACGGGAAAACCGGCCCTCACAGCTGAAATACTTAATGATCAATTTCATCAAAGGAGCATAAGAATCTTTGAGGTACTAGAAAGGAAACACTCTGCTGAGTTGTCTCAAATAGTTGCGCTTGATGTATGGTTCATAATGTTACCTGTCAATTTTTTTCCTCTTGTTCCATTGCTCTCCAATGTTAGGAATACCGGTTGCTAGTGAAATAGATTCTGGTGTTAATGTGAATGTGACACTAGCTAGAGTGGCTTGACCATCATGTAAATGAAGCACAAACAAATGAGCCAACTCAGATGAAACTGAATTCTAGCAACCATCTCACAAAATTCATAGCACGACTGGTGTTGAAAAAAAGTGATGGCAAGAAGGCAGGCCTATAACTCAGTAAGAGTGGTTGGTTCTTCTCGAATATGTTTGCCACCTCTATGAGGCCTCTTGGGTGCATGTACCTCTATAGGTGAGTCACAGTGTGTCTCCTCTTCATAAGCATATGAGGGATCAGATTCCATCTCTGCTAGGTGGATGAGCTTGTCTTGATGAGAAGTAGGTGATTTATGATGTTTTTGATTTTTGCCACCAAGGGGAAAAGTGATATGAGGGACTGTGGAGGGAAGAAACAATGAGGGATTTAGGGACTATTGGGACAAGGTTTAGTTAAGGGAATAGGGAATTAGAGAGTAATTTGGGAGCTTTTTGTATAGGACTAGGGTTTGGGAATTTGAATTTCGGATTTTGGGAAATGAGAATTTGGGTAGGAATAGATGATGTTTTAGGAATGTATGAATTTAGGGAATAGGGAAATCAGGGAAAATGAGTGAGGGAGTGGAAAGGTGAGGGAATAAAAAGATTTTCTTGGTAGCCAAAAAAACAGTTCAAACCCTAGGCAACAGTTTCCATTGAGAGATTTCAAGGGATAGGGTTTGATTTATTTTTAAACAATCACCATAAGACAGCCACCATAAACTTTGTAGCAAAATATTTCACTAGCCAAGAGGAGGATTGTACTTATACACTAGAAGATTTGGGTGATTTTGGCATTTTGGGAGAAGTTGTTGAAGCTTTTGGGCTTGTCATCTCTATGCACCGTGCATCAAACCCAATGCGTCGTGCCTTATGTATGCACCGCACCCATGTAAATTTGAACTGGAGATCATGGCCCTATGCGCCGTGCCTGTTATGTGCACCGTGCCAGTTGCCCAATGTGTCGCGCCTCTCTCTTGGGGCGATTTTTCACCAACTTTGTCTTACTTACTCACCAACACGACTTTGCTTTGCCCAACTTTGTCTTTGAGTGCAAATGAGCTTTTCAAATTGGAGAAATGACTTATATACAAGGAGCCTTTAAATTTTTGGTTTGCAAAACCCACTTTTACAATGTTTTGAAAATGACTTTATTTTAACTTTGTTTTGAGCTTTTTCACTTTATTAGAACTTGTGATGAACTCAATGACTTGTGTTTTGTTTGTTTTGCAGGGGGTTGGAGCTAGTGAGGCTAGGAAAAGTGACCAGGGTTGCAGGTGAAGTAATTTACATATGAAGGGATAAAATTACATGAATTTGTAAAATAAAATCCAAAAATACCCTATTTTTCCTGAAAACGGAGTTTTGAGGAAAAACACATCTCTGAACACTTGCTCATGAAATTTATTGTTGTTGGAACCTCCTCATGTGCCTGCTGGTTATTATTGGATTTTTTGAAACCCTTTTTTATGAAACCCTAGACCTAAATGACAATGAAACGCTAGAAAAGACTTATGCAATCTTTAAGACAAAAAGGTGACTGTATACAACTTTTTATTAAAAAACATGAGCCAGCAAGTAAATGACATGAGGGAAACTGTAGGAGAAACCACTACCGTTAGATGATCCATGCACCTAATGGAATGCAGCTAAATGGCGGGACACCTAATATGCAATGCAACAAGAGGATTTGATATCTGACAGAGGGATGAAGATACCGACACTAACATTGGCTCCAATGGGTATGGTAGCTCCTTGGAGGTGCCAAGAACTATAGATCTTTGGGAAAGAAAGCTATGGAGTCAATAACTTTGACAAATCGAAACCAACATCTGAAAACTGATTCAAACAATGCAAACCAAAACTAAAATCAATCCTTCAATTTTATAGCCTTCAGTTTAGGCCCCAAACTAAATGAATGACGATAGTACAAACTGACTCTGAAACTATCTTGACACTGACTAAAATAAAAAAAATTACTCAAGACTTGCTTAACTGAAGCAAGTACTTACAAAGCTTTTAAATGGCAACAGACCACCAAGATTTGAGGGCTTGAAATCATGACAAAAACCACCTGCCTATTGATGAAATATGTACAATCATGTGAAGTGGGCCTTCCAATGTAACCAATCCAGCAGATGGCTACATACTGAAATTCTGCTCTCACTTTCCTCGAGCAGGAAAAACGATGTACATGTAGGCAACTCACAATAAGAACTAAAACCAAGGCTTATGCTAACGAACCAAGCAACATTCATCTTCTCTAGTGCTTGTAAAGAATGTCAAAAGGATCTTGAAAGTCCTGAAGCACTAGCTTGGCTTGAGATCCAGCAGCAAAAATACAAGTACTCCCTTCATTCTGATCTGAAAGAACAATTGGTTGCCGAGTGAAAGGAAGGCACAGAGAGGTATAAGGTTCTTCCATCTGAGTGTTAGCTGTAAATTGCTTGACCATGAGAAATTCTGGCATATTATCTCTCTCAAGCTCATATTCCTCAACTTCATGGTCTAGGTCATTCTTAAACAGAAAACAATCTTCAAGATTATCAAACATGACAGCCTTTTCATCTTCATGCAAGAAAATATTATCTGTTTGTTGATCTATAAAGCTAATTACAAGATTGTCATCATTTTCAAAAGAGGAAGAAGTTTCACCAACACTTTCTTGACCATGTGTGCACTGCAAATCTGTTGTAGCTTGGGTTGTAACATGACCTTTTAGGAGTTGATCTATCTCATCTTCAGACAAAGGAGATAATACTTTTTGTTTTCTTTTGCTCAAATAGTGATTGTCTTCATGAAATAACATTTTAAAACATGAAAAACCTGAATGACAGTCCTTAATTCCGTGATCTTCTAAAATTTGAAAACATTGTTGATCATCTTCATATGACATGGCAATCAAATTATCATTTATCACTGAGTTAATGAAAGAAGTTTTTTCACTTACTTGAACAAAGATTTGATCTTGTTTTTCATGAACTATCTGGATTACCTCCTCATGAAGGCTTTTTTCTAATGAAATGAGAACATTTGGATCAATAACTTTGTCTTCTTCATTCCATATGATCTCAACAGTAGAGCTCTCCTTCATGGGATTCAAAACAAGGTAGTCTTGATCATCACAATCTGAATTTAGATCTAAAATAACCGACTTGACTTTATCACATTCTGAAATTGAAACTTGACTTTCCTGCATATTGTCTTCATCTATGGACAGATCTGAAATAAAACCCTCTCCTTCATCATTTTCCACAGTAGTAAGATCTTGATCCAGCTGCAAATTTTCCTACGCATCTTGATAAATATCCTCTTTATGCTGCTGAAATGGATTTTCATGCAGGGCTTCCATGATCTCATCATCCATGAAGTTATCATCTTCATAAATTCTCTCAATATTTTCAATAAAACTATAAGCATGTTTGCAACAGTTCTGAACTAAATTTAACGATGGATAAGATTCTTTATACCTTTCAAAGAACATGGCATGAAAATCCTTTAAACAGTAAATACAAGTAGGCGGAAAAATTTCATACCAAGATTAGGCTTCACCTTCCAGAGTGGCCATGAATATCTTCATCAAGCAATCTTTAGGAAAATCAACCTTCAACTTGTGAATATGCATGTGAAATCTAACCAGATGTAAAGCAGCATCATTCCTATCATCATCTTTAAACATAGGCAAATTCCTTTGCCAATTTACCTTCGGAATTTTATTTGGAAAACCTGGAATGTGATCTCGACTCATGGGAGCATATCTTCAATCCAATGAAACCATTTTGATAACAATGAATTCACCAAGAGATTCTTTAGGCTACTGGTTCTTGAGGAGTAGAGTTGCCATAAAAAGTATGAACCTTGGGATTTTCGACACTGGAGTCACCAGGTGAATGATTTCAGCCTTCCGATGTCTGAGCATTGTCCACCATCAACAATCAAATCTAAACTTGATTACATTTTACTGAGGAAACCAGATGTGACGGTTCATAAACTAAACCGAAGATTGACTGAAGCAACATTCATCTACTATGCACTTGTAGAGCAAGAGAAATTCGAAGGCTACCTGGCTGACTTCAGGCTCTGTTTGTAGTTTATAAAGCAAAAAATAAAATTTCGTTCCCCAACGGAGTGGTGAACGTTGGTAGTGCCTAGATTTACCTTAGGTTGAGGAAGGTAGAATCCAGGGCCCACATCAAACCACGCTTAACCTGGTAGCTAGCCCTACCAGGTTCGGAGAGGGCTCTCTCTGGGTCAATATCAACAAATTATGATTGATCAAGGCTTGACATGACTGATAGAAATACTGATCTTAGGCTAGGTATATGTGTGAAAGAGTTTGATTGAATGAAATGATGTTTTTGTTGGCTCTAATGGAAAAGCAGATTTTGGGTGTGGGGAATGAGGCTCAACTTCGCAGATATCTCAATCGGGCAAGCTATGAAACTAATTTTGGCACTTCAAATTGAATGAGATAGAGGGATTAGACAGGTGAGGAGTTGAAGAGGGCAAGAGAAATCATGGATCCTCCCCAAACAGCTGAAAACATCAAGAAACTAAAGTAAACATCAAGTAGAGCACTGCAATTTCAATAGATTCTACTTACACTCTTGTTTGATTTAGTTGAGAATAAATAAGAGAGATAATGACATACAATCAGATAAATAAATTCACAATTACAAAGGAAAGCATTGTACCAAGACAAATTGCCACATGGATCCCAAAGAGTACTACAAACCATGGTCTCAATTCCTTAGCCAAAATGCTAATATGAGTGTACAATGAAGCTCAAGGCTTTCTCAAAAGTCCAACCATGCTAATGACTGAAAAACTACATAATATACACAAACCATAGCTAATACTAGCCTCTAGGGGTCGAGCTCACATGTTTAGGAGTTGTTTCAACTAATTCTAAACTGAGAACTAGAAATCAGGCAATAGAACAACATGCCTCTAGAAACAAGGGAACTGATTGATTCAGTTTCAAACAAATTTTTATCAGATGAATCTACCTCCATAAGTAAAAAATTGACATATTTACATCATGATCCATACATTTGCATTAAATTACATCACAAATTTGACATTAATAACGTGAAAAAATCAAATTGATAAAACATAGGCAAAAAACAGAGCATTCTTGGTCAAACTGGGCCAAATTTCCTCTATGCGCCATGCTTGATTCTCTATGCAGAGCGCCTGTTTGGAGCCACTTTTGAATGCCTTCTCGGTGTCCAACTTCACTCCAAGTGTGATTGTTGGAAAGGTATACCTCTCTAATTTCCAACCCAAATGGAATTTTCCAATTTGGCCTCCATTTGCCCCTCCAAAATTCAGTTCTCCTAACACTGCTTCCTGTGTGTCAAAAAAGGGGCAGTGAGGTCATTTTTTGAGTGTTTTTGACCTTTTTGAGGGCTCAAAACCTGTCCAAATTTCTTGGCCATTGGTAGGAAAGCATATTTCTTCATTCCAAATCCAAAAATGCTGAGTTTTTGTCATTTGGAGGCTCCTATCAAAATCGAGCGCCAGGTGGTGCGGCGCATAGAGCAGAAAATCCTGTTTTTTGTGCCAAAAATTCCAAAAATGCAAAAAGTGCCACAATTTTTTTGAAATTTGGCTGAGACTTCTTCATAAAGCATTGTTTTGGGCCAAGGAAGCCTTAACCAATATTTGAAGTCCTTCATGCTCCTTTTTCCTCCTTGAATTTATCTTCAATTTTTCCTTCAAGCTCCTGATTCTATCTTGGCACACAATATTCCTTGACAAATAATGATATGCCATGTTTCTAAACATATTATTCTCATTGATAGCCTTTTCTAACCTCCTCTCCAAGTGGATATTGGCTCTTTCAAGCCATGACTCCCAATCGGCATTAACCTCTTGCTCAAGTGAAGTGAGCTCCACCCCCCTCCTTTGGGCAGCTTGGCGATTCTCCCGAATCTTTTGCAACTCCATAATCACTTGCTAATCTTCAAGCTGTTTATTTCTTTGCTCCAAGTACCGTATTGTCCATTTAGCCCTTTCCAAGTTGAGGGACAAGGCATTGATGTCCGATTGCTGCTCCTGAATGACTTCTTTGAGATTTTTGCTTTGCGGGCCCATATCAGTATGTTGAAGCCCCGAAAATCGGGTCGACAACAAGGGGGATACCCACTCGGTCTGGACCTTGGTTGGCAACTCCTTCTCCGTTTGGTATAGCGAGTCCAACTGGGGATAATGGGACTAGTTTCCCAATCTAAGGGTGTGTGTGTGTAGAGTTGTATGATGCTGATCTACAAGTTCTAATCTAAGCTACTTTAGTCTAATTCTATGATATTGTAATCTAATTAAAATAGCACATCTAATCTATGCTAACCCGGGATGTATTTCTTCTATTATGTGACCTAAAGAGATTTCAGACAATAACTGGTAATAAAGATCATTCAACTATCATAAGAATAGAAATCAATTAAGATGAACCAATTTGCATAAAAAGTTAGGAAAAACAGTTGTGAACAACATATCGCATAATAAGTTATTCATATATCAAACATAAATAAATGACTCCACCGTACAAAAGTGCCAAATGGTAACTCGCAAATTCATGAAATAACATATAAACAACTAAAAATTGTATATCACTTCAAGAATATAAGCAGAAATGGCCAAGAGATAAAAGTACCATTTATGACTGGTCCTACTCATAAGCTTCAAGTAATAATGATTTATCTCTCCTTGTTCTATCTACCAAGAGTACAGAAGTGCAACATCAGTAGCAGATATCAAATGCAAAAATTAATAAACCTTGATCCATTCATTTATCAAAGCCTCCTCTGAGGGTGCAGAAGTGCATGTTCCGAGGACAAGTTTTTGACAAATTTCCGGACCCTTCTCCAAATGCATGAGAAGGGTTTAAATACTGATAACTAAATAACTTAATTACATAAATTTCGGATACGGTTTTAAAATTACCGCCCTTTATCTAAGCAAACTTATTTCTAAAAATTGAATCTAATTTCTAACTATTTTTGCATTTGCTCCTTAGTGTTGTGAGTATGAAACATTTGCCTGGGAAGAGTCGGCTGGTCATCCTCTGCTTTTGTTTGAGCTACAAAAATAGAAATGGCAAGCGCTGACACCTTTTTTTAGTAAACTAGAAGATTTTTTGAGAATCATCTTCTGGTTGGGCGAATTTACTATGTGTATGCTTGGTAACAACCCAGATTCTTCTTCAACTGCCTCTGCTTTTGCTATCTCAGCTTCCGGACTCGTGGATGACTAAGCAAGTTAGGGACTTTGCTTTCTGAACAATTTTCTTAGCGATGCACGATTAGTGCTAGGTGATAATCACGCATCAAAAACTGCCTCTGTTCTTTGATCCGGGCCTTTCTGGTGCGTTTTCCGCCTTTAGCACTTTTTCCTTTACTGGGCATGAGCTTCAGAATTTTGTAAACATGCTGCTTTTGTGAGTTTCTTGACCTTGAGTGTGGAATCGCATATTGATATCAGTATATGTTCAGCAACACTCTAAAATCTGCGTTTCTATTGCATGTGGCATCCGTGTATGAGGGCATCTCTTTTTTGTTCTCCGAGCATTGACGCTTTCCCTTTTTCTTTAGATGTTTCCTGTACATTGTTTCATGTTGTTCCCTGTTTTTATTCCTGCAATTCACGCAAAGGAAAAGAGTAATGATAGTAAATTTTGACACGAAAGTTTTGATCTCTATGAATGCATAAAATTCTGATGCCCATAGTGAACTGACTCTTTGAAAAACACAAAACTGTCCTTCATGAATACCTTGGCGTACATTCATTAATTTTCTTTAAGCCGTGCACTCAATTTTTGGTTTAGGGACAGCTTTTCTTGGGTGCTGAGCCGAGGAAAATTTGCGATGGGTGATTTCTGTGACTCGCAGATCACAGATCACAGTTATCGCAGATCGCAGTTATCGCAGATCGCATTGATCGCAGATCGCGGCATTGCAGATCGCTGCAATTTGTCAAGTTATTCGTGTGATGTTTATGCGATGTTGCGATATGCGATATCGCATATCGGCCATCAGAGATTTTCTTAAGATTATTCATTTATGGGTGCTTCTCAATGTATGTGATGTGATGAATTTTGCGTTGTTTTAATGTGCTCATAAAGGAATGCTTGACTCTTCTCCGTGTGATGCATTTTTTTTTTAGGAGTATAATACAAAATTTTTTATAAAATCTTTTTGGATTTTTTTTTTTTTACTAAGGGTCCCCACTTCTTTAATGTTATTGCTAATACTAAAGAAGAAGGGGGGTTGTTGGTGGTCACAACACAGTATCATCACCCTCAATGAGAATGAAATCAGTCTCACGCTCACCTGATGGTCCTTCATCTTGTAGTGGCCTCTTGCCTTTGTCCTGAACCTGTTGTGCTAATGACGGAAGTGAGACCCCTTCCACCCCAGGTGGAGATAATACTCGCTTAGCTATTGCGAACAACCATCTAGTGCCCTTCTGATAAGTGATAAACATTGGCATACTAGCGGTCTGTGTTTCATGATCCTCATGTTGATATGAAGGTCCACCTATCTCATGTACAGTCTCTAAAGGTCCCTGAGGAGCTGTGAAAAACTAACGAGAAATGAAGTCCTCCCAAGTGATGCCCTATAAGCCAAGCTGATGGATGACCACAATTTTAATGAGAGCAAAATGATATATACTGTTGAACTGCTGCTAAGGAGTCTTGTGCTATACTAGGGTGGTCGTCTTCTCAATGTTTCAACACATGAAGTAGGGGAGGTTCATCATCCTCACCCCAGTAAAATGCATCAACAGTCTGATATGATAAGCATATAAACGGGAAAACCAGCCCTCACAGCTGAAATACTTCATGATCAATTTCATCAAAGGAGCATAAGAATCTTTGAGGTACCGGAAAGGAAACACTATGCTGAGTTGTCTCAAATAGTCGGGCTTTATGTATGATTCATAATGCTGCCCGTCAATTTGTTGCCTCTTGTTCCATTTCTCTCCAATGTTAGGAATACCGGTTGCTAGTGAAATAGATTCTAGTGTTAATGTGAATGTGACACTAGCTAGAGTGGCTTGACCATCATGTAAATGAAGCATGAAAAAATGAGCCAACTCATGATGAAACTAAATTCTAGCAACCATCTCACAAAATTCATAGCAGGACTGGTGTTGGAAATAAGTGATGGCAAGAGGGTAGGCTTGTAACTCAGTAAGAGTGGTTGGTTCTTCTCAAATATGTTTGCCACCTCTATGAAGCCTCCTGGGTGCATGTACCTCTGTATGTGAGTCACTGTGTCTCTCCTCTTCATAAGCATATGAAGGATCAAATTCCATCTCTGCTAGGTGGATGAGCTTGTCTTGATGAGAAGTAGGTGATTTATGATGTTTTTTATTTCTGCCAGCAAGGGGAAAAGTGATATGAGGGATTGTGGAGGAAGGGAACAATGAGGGATTTAGGGACTGTTGGGATAGGGTTTAGTTAAGGGAATGGGGAATTTGAGAGTAATTTGGGAGCTTTTGGTATAGGACTAGGGTTTTGGAATTTGTATTTGGGATTTTGGGAAATGGGAATTAGGAAGGAATAGATGATGTTTTAGGAATGTGTGAATTTAGGGAATAGGAAAATCAGGGAAAATGAGTGAGGGAGTGGAAAGGTGAGGGAATAACAAGACTGACTTGGCAGCCAAAACAACAGTTCAAACCCTAGGCAACAGTTTCCTTTAAGAGATTTCAAGGGATAGGGTTTGATTTATTTTTAAACAACCACCATAAACTCTATAGCAAAATCTTTCACTAGCCAAGAGGAGGACTGTACTTACTTATACACTAGAACATTTGGGTGATTTTGGTGTTTTGGGAGAAGTTGCTGAAGATTTTGGGCTTGCCGGCTCTATGCGCTGCACATCAAACCCAATGCACCACGCCCTATGTATGCGCCACACCCATGTAAATTAGAACTGGAGATCATGGCCCTATGCGTCGCGCCTGTTATGTGTGTTGTGCCAGTTGCCCAATGCATCGTGCCTCTGTCTTGGGGCAATTTTTCACCAACTTTGTCTTACTTGCTCACCAACACGACTTTGCTTTGCCCAACTTTGTCTTTGAGTGCAAATGAGCTTTTCAAATTGGAAAAATGGCTTGTATACAAGGAGCCTTTAAATTTTTTGTTTGCAAAACCCACTTTAACAATGTTTTGAAAATGACTTTATTTTAACTCTGTTTTGATATTTCTCACTTTATTAGAACTTGTTATGAACTAAATGACTTATGTTTTGTTTTTTTTGCAGGGGGTTGGAGCTACTGAGGATAGGAAAAGTGACTAGGGTTGTAGGTGAAGTAATTTACATATGAAGGGATAAAATTACATGAATTTGTACAATAAAATCTAAAAATACCCTGTTTTTCCTCAAAACAGATTTTTGAGGAAAAACACATCTCTGAACACTTGGTCATGAAATTTATTGATGTTGGAACCTCCTCATGTGCCTGCTGGTTATTATTGGACTTTTTGAAACCCTTTTTGATGAAACCCTAATGAAACCCTAGAAAATACTTCTGCAATCGTTAAGACAAAAAGGTGACTGTGTACAATTTTTTTATAAATAAACATGAGCCGACAGGTAAATGACATGAGGGAAACTGTAGGAGAAACCACTACCATCAGATGATCCATCTGCCTAATGGAATGCAGTTGACTGGGCGAGACACCTAATATGCAATGAAACAAGAGGATTTGATCTCTAATTGAGGGATGAAGATACCAACACTAACAGCTGGAACAGCGGGAATAGCCAAAATAGCCAGAACTACCATAACTGCCAGGAACTACAGGAACAATAGGAGCATCTGTTTCCAAATGAGATCAGCATGTAAGGGACAACTAACTAACATTGGGAAAGTTCTATGGTACTTATCAGCAAGCTAAGGACAATAAGCATGCTAGGGAGAACAAGCAACCAAGGTGCAACCAACACATAGGGCAGGATGGCAACATGGTGTAGAAACGGCACATAATGCAGTACAGTGATGGGTACGGTCATGATTAATGAAGCGTGATGAGATGCAGCATAATTATGATGGGTGTAGCATGGTGTAGCATGGTGAGGTGCAGCATGATGACAAAATGCAGCACATCAATAGTTGAAGGAGTCACCTTGGAGAATCAGTTGAAGCAGCATGTCTTCAACTGATCTCATGTATCATCTTCTTAGAGATGATCTATTCTCTTATCTAGATAAGTCAAAGTGTTGAATTCTATTGTAAACATGCTATCTCACTCTCTCTCCACTAAACTATTGAAGAACATATAAGAAGAATTGATCAATGGTTTCCCCACATTTGGGTTTGTCCCTAGCTAGCGCCACATCTTGTGTCCTCTTGTCTTGGCTTGTCTTTTACAATTTATATTTATGTTCTATCTGCAGTTTACTTTAATGCTGATATGATTGCTAATCTGGAGAAGATATAGGAAAATTAAAATAAATTTCTCTAGCATAGAACATACCTAAACTTAACATTAGTTTATCATGGTTATGGGTCATCCACAAAACCACGATTATCAGTGGACCATGAAAAACCCTTGTTTTCAACAACACCTGGTTTTGGGTCATCCAAAATCACACATCTATGCATCAACCACACAAAACCCATCTCTTCATTGGGTTATCATAACCAAAATATTCTCAGGAGGGAACTTCACACAATGGGGACCATCACATCCTAAAAGGGAGAATTGATCTTAATGGAAAGTGGAACCTACCCATGGTATCAACCTATTGTATTTGCCCATCATATTTTAATTCAAGAAGGTTATAAATATTAAGCCTCATTTTGTAAAAATAGATATTTCTCCTCCACAATATTGTTGGATAAGTGGTTTTCCTTTTAGTTAATTAAGTAATCCTTTACATTAAGTGGCTATTGTTAACATTCATGTGATTAATTTTATTTGCATATGTATATGCTCTCCCATAGTATCTCAACATTTATGGTCCTATATCTCATCACCCAAGATCTGAATAAGAATGAAGATGCCTCATCATTTCCTATTTCCTTTATGGAACTTGAGTTCTGTAAATATTGGAGACAAAGCCATGCAAATCAGTTCCTATTAAATGGAAAGGGATAGAAAGAATAGACTATTCCTAATACATGACTAGTATAATGATTTGGGCAGCGTCCCCTATTATTCCAAAGCCATCTGATTCTCTTTCAACATCTAAACAATGGTCTTTTTAGTTTCCATAGGCATGACATTATTAATTCAAAACCCAAGCTAGAAAATTTGTTTTCTTGAATTGGAAAGATTGTTGGAAGATCGTGTTGAATATTTTGATGGTAAATATGTTTTACAGGGATTATTCAAACCCTTTATGTTCCAG
The DNA here is from genome assembly GCA_031772625.1 of Pinus tabuliformis. NCBI lineage: Eukaryota > Viridiplantae > Streptophyta > Pinopsida > Pinales > Pinaceae > Pinus > Pinus tabuliformis. The sequence goes on from CM062818.1 coordinate 1,607,854,220, forward strand.
GTGATTACCTTCTTGAGGAAGCAATGTTTTGAGAGGTGTAGATATTCGAGATTTGCATGTATTGGTCAAGACAACCAACTTTCTACCTAGTGCGTCAATTCTTTAAAGTGCTAATTTCCTACCCCTTTTCGTGAATTAGTTTCTTTTTCTTTTCCTTTTTTGTGATGCTAATATGGACTCCTAACTGATGTGGGGCCTTAGATTTTTAGAGCACTAAAACTAGAATATTGTTTTTCTTCTTAGCAATCACATCCAGGTCATTACAATGACATGCATCCTCAATTCCCATTAAATCTAGCCCTTCCATGTGAGTGAACTTGTCCTACCTTATCATGATTATGCCCTCTATTTACTTTGGATCTAGGTCTGCAGAACTATTTCCTGGTATATATTAAACCTTTAAATATCGATGCTCCTCAACAAAGTATTTTTCAACACGTTCTAGAATGATTTATGAGATGTTCTCCTACTTTGGTTTGCTTGATCCTTCCAACAGATCTGCTAGCACCTCAAAGTCATTGCTTATCGCTTGTCTCTTGCATCTGAAAAAGATATATCTTCTTATTATGGTGTTTATTAGAAGGGATTTTCGTGAATCCTTCTGCTTCCTTTGTTTCATAATCTCTTGGGTTTTTCTTGGGTTCATTAAGAGGTAAATCACAGAACATGTTTCCATGCATGTGGCATTTCCTGCATCGAAAGGGGGCATGCTCACAGTCATAATTAAGTTTGAAACCAATCTTTATTTTTTGTTCGAGGGATATAGCTTTGGGAGAAAACTAAATATATTCATGTAAACATAGATGCTTACATAAAGAAATGTAAAATCCATAATTTCTTTGTTCTGAGATGCATATGAATTCACCCAACTTGCTGCAAAATCCATCCCATGTTTCAAGATCCCAGTATTTGTATAGAAGAGAATACATGTGTATCCAAGCAGAAGTCAATGAGAAGTCCTCTTTTTCATGGTTGAAGTGTTCTACCTAATGCCGCATGTGTAACCCAACTGAGTTGAAGAAGTAAAGACCCCTTTCTGTTATAGTCTTCTGATCTTCTGAGTGAAATAAAATTACAATGAAAAACCATTTTGAGCCCAATTTTACCTCTTAGTGGGATTCTGGCTTCTATTGCAATGTAATCCAATGGAGGAGTGCTTTTCCCATTAGCCATATTCCAATAAAATTGTAGATAAGAGCATGGTCATGCATGGATTAGAAATTACCATTCATCCTCACTAGAGGGATGTGAATTTGTGATATTTATATTGATTTTTCAATACAAGTGCTTGTACATTTCTAAACAGAGATCATTTTTAAATTTTCCCAATGAATGTTTTCAATCATGTCAATCGTGTCAATCATCTCTTATTTTATTTATTCAAGGTTCACATAAGGGTTCAGGCTTGTAGATTCGTTGGAGGGGCTTGGGGCTTGCCCCCTTTAGAAAACCATTCCAAGTGAAGCGCTCAGCAAGGGAATTTTAAAGAAGAATCAGAAAGATGGAGGAGAATGTGGTCGAGTATTCAGGGGTGATGATCATGAACCATAGGCAGGTCAATTTCCAAGGTGGTAGTAATTTTAAAGTAGCATATTCAATCCAAAATTTTAATACAACGATAGATTATAACATTACATAACATTTTACAATATGGAAAAAAATTAAATTTTTTTTAATCACAGTAATAAAAATAAGAAAATTAATAATATACAATAAAATAATAAAACTAGATATTATAAGTAAATGGACATCAATCTACCTACCATATTTCTTAATCCATAATTTAGTACCAAGTACAAAGATTATTAAATAGTGTCAAGCATGACCATGTTCTTCATCCAAAGTTCAACATTTAAGTTGACTAAATCCTCACACCCTGTAAGTTACAAAATATTTAGAGATTTAATTTTAAAAGGAATGGATTCACATTTCCTTAGTGGAGGTGGGATGTCATTAAGGTTCAAGCCAAGTAGACAAACATAGGATACTTTAGTATAGTTTCCCTTCAAGTTGGTTTTTGAATTTTTATTTTCCCCTCCATTTTTCCCTTTTTAGCCAAATAGGTTACTTTAGTGTTGTTTCCCTTCAAGTTGGTTTTTGAATTTTTATTTTTCTGTCCAATTTTTCCTTTCCCTTCTAATTTTCAAGTTCAACATTTGGGTTTTATTTATATTTTTTATTATATGTTTTCTATGTTTAATTCAATATTTTTCTCACTTTCAGTTTAGGACTCCATGAAATTCTCTTTTAGGAAAGGGATTTTCACTCTTAGATAAAGGTCTATATATATATATATATATATATATATATATATATATATATATATATATATTTGAATGAGTAGTAAAATGTCTTTCTTTTACTGCTTAGGTTTTTTCTTAATCGCTTAGAGTCATTAAAAATATGTCCTTATGAAATATAAGATATGATGAAATTCATAATGGTTTTGAGGTATCATGAGAAGATGATTCATGGAAATAGAGACTCCATCTGCTCTTTCTTTTTTTTTTGCTAAAGCAAGAGTGGGACCTTCTATTTAATTAATGATATACATAAGTTACATCAATCCAAAGGAGTTATGGATCAAGGGAGGGACCTGAAAACCCACCCAAAAAGGGGCAAAATACCCAACTTCTAAGTTCAAAAGACTATACAAGGCTGGACAAAAGGAAAGCAGAAGCGGAACCAAAACTAAGGACTAAATCAAATTCAAAAGTGAGAGAATCATCAATTCACAGGAAAGATGAGTCGGCTATGACTTAAAGACACCCATCCATTTTTCCAACCTGCCAAAAATGGAGGACAAATTCACTTCCCACTAACCAACCAACCTAACCCATTGATCTTCACCGTTGATCCAACATATCCAATCCAACAGCAGAGGACTATTTCGCAACGTTAAGAAGCACGAGCCTTAACCATCCCGACCATCAACTAGCTCGATCATTCCCAACCGTCGATCTGTTGCAGATGATCCAATGGCTGATGATCATATCGCACTAACCAATGTCACCAAACATTAGCATATGATGAGGGCGGTTTTCAGACTGACGCCACCACCACGCGTTGCTCTCTGTATGTGATCACTTCAAAAAAAGAAAAATTGTTTTCTGACTCGAGGCCCACGATCGCCGCAAAACCATCCCCCACCCAGTATTCCAAGCCCGAACGGAAAGATCATGGAATTGTGGCCCACGAGATTGCTTTCCGATGTGTCTTTTCTTCCGAACTGAGGAAAGAAGAGACTCCCTCCCAACTACCAAACTTCTCAGAATCAGAGCAATCTGATTGGCTACTAAACAGATTGTCTAGATCACCTGGGATCCGTATCCAGGGCTCTCCTTCGACACACAACTCTATCTTCTTCTGCCTGCTCATGACAAATCATTTTTAGCCTGCTCTGAGGCAGCTCTTGCCTGTTCAACACTATCATGTTCTGTGTGTTGTTAACACCTTGATTGGTAAGAAGATCCGCCATTTTATTTGCCTACCTTTGAACATGTTTAAAACTAAATGTACGAAGGCTCTGGATGTGAATCTGAATCCATTGAAAGCCCTGGATCAGCCTCCAGTTCTTTGAAACTTTTTCTGGCTTGGATCCCCAGCTGATCTTTTTGACCGAGTTGATGATAAGCTCAGAATCAGCCTCAACTATCACATTTTGCCGGTTTTCCTGGTTCAGAAGATCTAAACATTGTTCCATAGCCATCAATTCCGCCATGTTATTGGTGGCTTTTCCTAAATGATTGTGGAAGATGCAAAGGACACTTCCTTTCTCATCCCTTAACACACCTCCATAACCAGTGGTGCCCGGGTTTCCTTCTGAAGCCCCATCAATGTTGAATTTCAAAAAGCCCCTGGGGGGAGGATGCTAGAAATCTTGCTCAGACGCCATGGTGATTACATTCCTTTCCAATCCCTAAGGAGAAATATCTTGCATGCCTAAATCACAAAGAATTCTCAAATCAGCAGTAGAAGGAGGGTTCTTAGGAAGATTTCTCACAATGGTGCCAACAATTTCTTTGAGTTGTTTTAAGATCATCTTAAAAAAATGTGTTGGGATGACCTCTTTTCATTATTGAAGATTCTCTTGTTCCTTTCATTCCAAACATTTCAGATGATGAAACTAGGAAATATGGCCCATGCTAAGCCAATAACTTCATCATCTGAAACATTTCTTCTCCAATTGTTTAGGGTGTTGATGATATTCCTTTTATCTCTATCAGTCTGGCGGAAAATGGTGGCAAAAGAATCCCACAAACTAGGGGAGAAAATGAAATTGTTGAGAAGGTGCTCCATAGTTTCCTCTTGAACTTCATAGAGCTTAAATCTGGAAGGCCCCAGCATACCCCTCTTCCTAATGTTATCCTAGGTTAGAATTTTCCTATGCTAAACCAACCAAATGAATAGTTTGATTTTCATCCAGCCTTGGTGTCTCCATAGTTCAAGCCAAATCTTGTCTGGAGCTTGTGTGTTCATGTCAAGGAGAATGAGTTTTGCTTCCTTGAGATTAAAGTCCCCCTCATTCTTGTAGCCCCATCTTAGCTGATCTTGCCCCTTTGACTTTAGAATCTTCCTTTGGTCTAAAGTTTTTTGTAGAGTCTCTGCTTTAACTTTTAGGGGGTTGTCCTACCTAAAATCCAAGTTTCCCTAGGTTCTCCATTTTCCATTACTGTTGGCTTGATCCCAGAACTCTTTTAATTTAGATAACCCTTTGGTTTCTGTTTCGTGCCTGAGATCCCTACAGTCATCTTTGAACAATATGGGTTCTTGTTGCCATCTATCCTCCCAGAATAGGGCAAGATTTCCATCTTTGATTTCTAATGGCAGAAGTGTCCTCGAACACGTAATTTTATTAATCAGAAAAAATAATTACATAATTTGATTTTGCAAGAGTTTACACCCAAACATCCAAACACTCTTGCAATGAGATATTTATAAGCTCCATGTCCTAACTACCTCTAATTATGGATCACTTATTAAATAACAAGTGTCCATTTACAATAAATGCTATTCAAACCAACTAGCTAACAAATCTCCTAAAAGAGAGCATGAGATACGACACATTTGGAGAGTCATATCTAGTTACAACAATATACTAATTCTAAATGATTAAACATTCTAGAATAATAATTATTAATTTAATATCTTAAATTAATAATTATTTTATTTTAATTTTATAACCTATGATAAATTGTATTTTTGGATCACCTAAAATTCCCCCCTGTGATCCAAAGATACATTACAATAGATACCAAGTTCATCCCTGAACTTAGTAAATTTTATTCTACCAAGCGGTTTCATGAAAATGTCGAAGATCTGATCTTCGGAAGGACAATAAACTGGCTTGAGGACATCTTTGGAAATGAGAGATATGATATCATGATACTTGGTGTCCACATGCTTTGTCTTTGAATGAAAAATTGGTTTCTTGGCAAGTTTGATGGCTGACTAGCTGTCAACAAATAATGATGTAGCTTCTGCCTGAGAAATGCCCAAGTCCTGCAAAATTCTGCACAACCAAAAAATTTCACATGCTGCTTCCCATGTTGAAATGTACTCTACTTCTGCGGAAGAAGTGGCCACTGTAGCTTGTTTCTTACAACTCCAAGATACTGCTACTGACCCTATGTTCATTAAATAACCTGATGTTGATGCTCGATCATCAATACTCCCAGCAAGGTCGGCATCGGAATATCCACGAAGTACAAAATTTTTAGTCTTTTTGTAAAGAAGACCAAAATCTTTTTTTCTTTGGATATATCGAAGAACTCTTTTAGCTACATTCCAGTGGCTGTCTTGCGGTTCCTCCATAAAACATGAAAGAATACTGTCTGCATAAGATAGATCAGGACGAGTATTTGTCAAATAAATCATGCTGCCAATCAACTGTCTGTAAGTTGTACTGTCCACCTTTTCCCCCCTTTCAAATTTTTAAAGTTTCAAGTTTTGCTCCAGGGGGGTGAGGATGGGCTTGCAATCCTGCATGCCAAATCGCTGAAGAACCTTTGTTGCATACTTACTCTGAGAAATGAAAATATGATGTGGACGTTGGAAGACTTCAACTCCAAGATAGTAGTGAAGTAATCCCAAATATGTCATCTTAAAACCTACATGTAACTCCTTTTTCACCTGTGCAATATGATCATCATGGCTTCCAGTAATGATCAAATCATCTACATACATAACAAAAATTACAAGATATTTTTCCTGTTGTCATACATACAAAGTATCATCAAATTCACTTCATTGAAAAACAACTTTCTTAAGGTACTCATCCATCTTTGCATACCAAGCTCGGGGAGCTTGTTTTAATCCATATAAAGCCTTGATCAATTTGCAGACTTTATGTTCTTGTCCTTCAATTTCAAAACCTGGCGGTTGGGTCATATACACTTCCTCCTGTAAATCCCCATTGAGAAAAGCACTTTTTACATCCATTTGATGAACTTTCCATCCTTTATGAGCAGCCAATGCAAGTGTTAATCAGATGGTGTTCCATTTAGCTGTAGGAGCAAAAGTTTCCTCATAATCAATGCCTTCCTACTGTGCAAAGCCTTTTGTGACAAGTCGTGCTTTATACTTTTCAAGTTCTCCCTTTTGATTATACTTAATTCTGTAAACCCATTTTCATCCTATGGGTTTAACATTTGTTGGAAAATCGACAAGTTTCGAAGTGTTGTTATCAATTACTACCTGATATTCTTCAACCATAGCCTGTTGCCATTCTTTATGTTTTACTGCTTCTTTGTATGTGGAAGGTTCAGTAAAATTATTTGCTATCAAGGAAAAATTGCCTTCACTTCTATGTGCCCTTCTGGTGCCTGTTTTATTTTGCTCATCAGGCTTTACATCTTTCAAAAGTTGAACTACCCATTTTCGTAGTTGGTGCTCGCTTGTTTGCGCTTCTGTAAAATCTCCATCATTGTAAAGAGGATTAATATAAACTAATGTTCTTCGTTCAGGTGAAGAATCTGGAGAATCTCTGCTGGAAGAACTAATGTTGCTTGGTGATGCAGATGCACTGCTAGAAGACCCAGATGATGTTGTTGATGTAGATGGATTGGATGATTCATCTTCATAGGAAGGAAAATCAAGTTCATACCAATTTGGTGAAGTTGGTTGACATTGCATTTTTCCATTTCTTTTACTTCCCTTAGTTTCTAACTTGTGAAGAAGATTTTCAATTTCTTCAGCACTCTTACTCTCAGTTTCATCAAAAATGACATCCCTGCTCACAATGAGTTTTCCATTGGTCAAAATATGATACCTTTCTTCTCATCAGAATAGCCAATAATTGTGCATTTTAAACTTCTTGAGTCAAGCTTAGTTTTTTTTTTCTTTCGGAACTAAGGCATAACATATTAAACCAAAAACTCTAAGATGTTTAACTCGAGGTTTGAAACCAAACCAAACTTCATAAGGTGTGATTACATCTAAATAAGCAGTTGGAGATCTATTTCTTAAGTAGACAGTTGTATGTATTGCTTTTGTCCAATATGTTGGACTTAACCTCTTGAAAGTTAACATGGATCTCGCCATTCCTAACAAGGTGCGATTCATTCTTTCGACTACTCCATTTTGCTGTGGAATGTAAACATTAGTAAGATGTCGTCTTATGCCATTTTCACTGTAGTAATTTTTGAATTCATTTGAAGTGAATTCTCCCCCATTATCCGTCTTGAGAGTACCTATCTTTTCTTTGACTTCATTTTCAACAAGTTGGCGAAAAATTTTAAACTTATCAAATGCTTCTGACTTGTTCTTCAAGAAGTAAACCCAAGTCATTCTACTGAAATCATCAATGAATAGTAAGAAATATTTTCAACCACCAAAGGAAGTTTGTAGTGGTCCACAAACATCACTGTGAAATAGTTGTAGCTGCCTATTTCCATGCCATGAACTTGTTGGAAAACTTTCTCGACTTTGCTTTCCATAAATGCAAGCTTCACATTTTGCATTTTTCCTTTTCAAAGTGGGGAGTCCTTTAACCATTCCTTGTTTCTACAATTGAGAAAGACTCTCAAAAGTTAAATGTCCATATCTTACATGCCATAGTCTTACAGGTGAAATATCTGTACTTACTGCCCCTGCAAAATCAGAATGTCTTGGAATAACTGTCCCTTTCATCCGTAACAGTTTTCATCTTCATAGCCTGTCATGATAGTTTTCAAACTTTGTTTAACTGAATTAATCTTGACTAAACCATCTTCCATAATCACCTGATGTCCTGCTTGTCGAATCGTGACTAAAGAGAGCAAATTTTTCTTAAAAGTTGGTACATACCATACATTGGAAATCATTTTTTCTCCAATGCCAGGGAGAAAAACGTTAACTGCTCATTTTCCATAAGGAGTACGTTTTGTGTCATCTGCGAGAAAAATGGAATTAAGTTGGCAATCTTGAAAATTCCAAAAAAAATCACGTCGACGAGTCATGTGTTAATTTTCGCTAGAATCCAAGATCCATGCATCTTCATAGTCACTTCTAAGATGGGATTAAAGTTGTGATGTTGGCGAGGAAGTAAAAACATATTCTGAGTTATCATCATCTTGATCATTTGAAAATTGTGTTGAATGCTGCTGAAACTTGGGAATTTTATTAAGTGAAGTTCAACAATCTTCAGCATAATGGCCAACTTTGTTACATCTTCGACACACAATTTGACTTAAGTCTCTTCATCTTCCTAAAGATTGTCCTCTGCCTCTGCTTTGACTTCTATTTTGAGAGTGTCTTCGGCCTTGATTATTATTTGCTTGAAAATTTCATCTTCCTTGGTTGTTTCCTCTACCTTGAAAATTACTTCTTCCTAAACTGTTGCCTTTGTTAAAGGTGTTTCCTCTGCTTTTTCTTTGACCTCTACTTTGTACATTATGTGCTGCTTAATTCTAATTGCCTCTGCCTCTACCTCGAGAACTGTCTGCTGATGATTTACTAGTGCTGGCCTCTGTGAGAAAAACATCTTCACCAACTTTCTTCTTCTTCCCAAAGTTTTATCATGTTGAGTCAACATTTCACAGAGTTCATCAAACTTTAGTTTCTGTAATTTCCTAGTTAATTATAGAGTCTCCAAAAAATGTGTGTAGGAAGAAGGAAGTCCAGCAATTACAATTGTTACCATAAATCTATCATCTATTGCTGGAAAACCAGCATTAATGATTTCCTGCCTAATATTCCTAAGTCGTGAGATATATTCAAGAACATAACCTCCCTCAGTCAATTTTTGCTGTAATAATTTTAATTATAGATCAACTTTCTTTGATTCAGGTTGAGTATCAAAGAGGTCTTTAAAATTTTTCAAAGCAGACCATGCATCTGTAGAATTTTCTATATGGACTTACATTTCATCATTCACAGAAGATTTCATAAGAGCTAAAGCTTTGGCATTCTTAACTTCCCATTTTCCTAGCGCAGCTGCATCTGTGGGTTTATTCAGCTTAATATCTCCATCACATATAGCCTACCATAATTCATTGTAAATGAGAGTGCTTTCGATGAGACGATGTCGTGTTTTATAAGATTTTGTGCCTTCAAGTTTGTTGGAATCAGAAAACAAATTAGTCAACTTAGACATTGTAGTGTTGAAGCGTCACACCAAGAATTAGAACAGAAATGACAAGATAGTCAACATAACACACCACGCAAAAACACAATCTATTAGGGCTTGGCCTTGACCCTCGTATAGTCGTTTGAAGCAGGAGAAAAATGGCTTAGCTGTGCACTTGGCTCTAGTCAATTTCTCAAAAATTACAAGGTAACTTTCAAAATTTGACTTTTACAATGATGCTCTTGCAAAACTTGGTAAAAAAAAGTTACCCCCCCTCAAAGAAAAATTACTTTGAGTTACAATGTGATGATCCCAATTGAAAAATAAAAAAGAACTTCTTGAAAACAAATTACCCAACACACCTTATCTCTCCAATTTACAATTTACAAATAAAACTCCTGAATGCTCCAAAAAACAAATCACCTTATTATGCTACAAATGTTACAAGACCCTTATTACTCCAATAATAAAATATTACATAAAATTATGTATATTTGAATCAAAAATTTGCTGTAGCTATATAAAAAAATCCACAATTGATTGCCCACAAAAGAGTCCCTTCCAAAGACTGGCAATCGGTTTCATCCCTTTTCTTGCTTTCTTTAGACAATCGTAGCGCCAAGGTTCTGTTTAGCAGAGAGATTAAAAAGCTTTACAACTTGCGCTTAGAAGTATTTAGGTTTGGCGAATAACAAGACCATTTCTATTACTCTGCTGGAGAATGCCATAAGAAGGTGCCCTGAGTCGCATGAAAACCAGGCCGTTCCTTTGTTAGAAGATAAATCAGAAAAATCCGAAGATGTTAAATGCTCTGCCACTAAGCTACAGGTCCACGGTGATGTCCAGAAAAAAGCTGTTGTAATCTCTCAAACAATAAAACCAAGAACTATATAAATCACTTTAAAATTTGTTAGATTTCTATTTTCACAATATCCCAGGAAATCAACGCAAAAAGTTGCTAGCTGTTCACAACCTTTGTCAAGCAGAATTTACAATAAACTACTATGTTTCCATATAGTTTCACTTAATCCTTTCCCATGAGCATCAGATAGCAACTTTGGTGGTCACAATATACCTTCAGTATTTCGATGAAGGACATTGAAAGCAATGTTCACTGTTTTATGGACAGGTGGGTTAATCTAAAAATGAATTTATACTTGCAGCAAAAATTGTGTCTCTAGATTTTCCTCTATCAAAAAGAAACGATTCTCACTTCCGCACAAGGCATTTGATAACTGATGATAATTGACTATATCCAAATCCACTCAACTCCAGCTCAGCATGACAGGCCTCTTCACTGCATATTTCTTCAGCTAAAATATCATTCCACAATATTGACCAATTCGTACTCAACAGCACAAAGGACCAATTAGATTTACCAGCGCAATTTAAACACAAAAAATCTTAAACTACAGGAATTCCATTGGTGAGTTTATTTTAATCAAATGCAGAAATCTTAGGAAGTTGAGGTTTGGAAGGATGGATGTCTCCACAATCATTGTGCAATGGCTATAAAGAAATCCAATAGCAGAGGCAATGCATGGCACCGTGACTCAGCATTACTAGCATGAACAACATTGTTTCTACTTTTTCATGGACACTTGGGTTTGCACACAGGGTAAAACTTGATGGAAGTGCAAGGCTACTTGAATTTGCAGAAAAGCTGGAAGTTGCTTGAGTAGGAACTGTTGAGGCCGAAAAAAAATGACAAAATATTTGGCAGAAGTTTGGCGGAAGTTGAAGGTGAGAAAATAATAGAAATTCAAGACACAACGATTTTGATTATAATTCAAAACATTGATTTTCAGATTTCAAGATCTAAAATCAATAAAATAATAAAATTTCTTCTCTTTTGAACAAAAATTTGACAAATTTCATACCCAACATTAGTTGAACAATTCAATGGAGGTTTCCAAAAACTTGTAGAGCTGGAATCTCCTCCTCACATCCACTACAGCATTACTGGAGCTATGATACCACAATAATGGCAGAAGTGTCCTCAGACACGTAATTTTATTAATCAGAAAAAATAATTACATAATTTGATTTTGCAAGAGTTTACAACCATTTTCCAAACACTCTTGCAGTGAGCTATTTATAAGCTCCATGTCCCAACTACCTCTAATTATAGATCACTTATATAACAAGTGTCCATTTACAATAAATGCTATTCAAACCAACTAGCTAACAAATCTCCTAAAATAGAGCCTAAGATACAACACATTTGGAGATTCATATCTAGTTACAACAATATACTAATTCTAAATGATTAAACATTCTTGAATAATAATTATTAATTTAATATCTTAAATTAATAATTAATTTATTTTAATTTTATAACCTATGATAAATTGTATTTTTGGATCACTTAACAATTTCCTAGAAGTTGTTTCCTTGGACTAAGTCCCTGTTATCCTAGGCCTTATTCCAAAGGTAAGAGCCCTTACTATGTCCTGAAATTCTTATAAGATCGTTGTTTAGCCAAGTTCTAGCATATTTTCTCTCCAGATCATTTCCCACTAAGCCTCTGGGTCTTTAATCCATCGCCACCATAATTTAGTTCCTAAAACCCTGCTTAGAATCTCAATAACATCCAATCCAAGCCCACTGTAGATTTTAGGTTTGCAGATTTTTCCCATGCTACCATGGCCCATTTCTTTCGTTCTTCCCCCTTTCCCCAAAGAAAATCTCTTTGAATGGTTTTGATTTGCTGCAGGACTCCTTTTAGTGTTGGAAGAGTAGATAACATGAAGACTAGGATTGATTGAAGGACCGCCTTGGTTAGTAATAACCTACCAGCCAAATTTAAAGATCTGGTAGTCCATTTCCTAATTTTATCTTGCATTTTGTTAATTACTAGCTCCCAGATGCTCTTGTGTAAAGGCTTGGCTATTAGAGGAACTCCCAAATATTTTGAAGGGAGGGACTCCCTTTGAAAGCCCAAAATTATGGAAATATTTCTCTGAATAGCAATGTGAGTATTAAAGAAAAAAATCTTAGATTTAGAGAGATTAAATTCAATACCTAAAGCCATATCAAAGTCACTCAAGATTTGCCTATAATCTAGAGATTCTTTGATCATGGGGATACCCTGCAGCATGGTATCATCAACAAATTGCTGATGAGTTAAGGCCTAGCCATCTTCCTCAAGTTGGATACCCTTGACCTCACCAACTAATTTAGCTTGCTTGATTGCTCGAACCAGTCCTTCCATAATGAGTATGAAGAAAAAGGGAGAGAGTGGATCTCCCTGTAGGAGGCCTCTTGAAGGAGTAAAAGTCTCTGAGGGAGAACCATTGACAAGGATAGAAAAATTAGGACAAGTAACTAGGGCCATTACCCATCTGATCCAGTTATGATCAAACCCAAAAGCTGTGAGAATGTTTCTAATATAGTTCCAATTCAGCTTATCATAAGCTTTTGCTATATCTAATTGCATGATCATTCTTGGTTTCCTATTGATTGTCAATGAGTACACCACCTCATGAGATTGAACGATGTTATCGAGGATTTGTCTTCCTTCCACATATCCGGACTGTTTAGTTGACACCAGGGTGGGAAGAAGAGGTTTGAGTCTATTGGCCATAACTTTGGATATAATCTTGTAGACCACGTTGCATAAGGCAATGGGTCTAAACTTATCAAGGGTTTGAACAACATCCTATTTAGGGATGAGGGATATAAAGGTGGTATTGAGAGCCTTCAATATAGTTTTTCCCTCCTGGAGTCTTCCACTACATCCAGAATGTCCTGCTTCAATGTGTTCCAGCAAGCTTTAAAGAAATCCACATTAAATCCATCCGAGCCTAGTGCCTTACCATTTTGCATTTCTTTTAGGACCTCACTGACCTCCTCTTCCCATACTGGTGTATTGAGGTTGAAGTTGTCCTCTATTGAAACTAGCTTAGGTATGTGTCATGAAATAATCCTGATGTATTGATCTTTGTCTGAGCCGGTTTCTTGTGCAATACCCCGAAAGTGTTGAACCAGTATTGCTTCTATTTCTCCATGAGAGTTGAGCAGGTTCCCTCCCTTGTTCTTAACTGAAGAAATCCTATTGTGAGCTCTATTCACCATAGTGGATCTGTGAAAGAATTTAGTATTATGTTCTCCTTCTTTTAGCCATTGAACTCTGGATTTTTGCCTCCAGAAAATTTCCTCTTATTTACATAAGTTCTCCTATTCTTGATGATATAGAGTTGCCTAATCATTTCTATCTTTATCAAAACCCTCCATGATAAGGGTTTGGTTGAGCTCCTGCATTTTTCCATCAACCATTTTTATTTCTTCAAAAATGTTGCCAAATTCCTTCTTGTTCTACTCTTTGAACCGGAGTTTGATATGTTTTAGTCTTTTTTGAAGAAGGAACATTCTTGTGTCTTGAATATTCAAATCTTCTGCCCACCAGATGGCAACGTTGTTGCAGAAATCTGGGTGCGAGAGTAATGAAATGGTGATTCCTGGGAGTACCAATGCCCTGAATTTCCAGTTGCACCGGTCAGTAATCAGAGCCTCCAAAGGGGAGAACTCTTGCCACTATGTCCTTATCCTTGATCATAATATCTTTTGAGATTATGAATGTGTCTAATTTGGATGCCACCTGAGACACTCCTCCTCATTTATCGTTCCAAGTATAGGTACCATGTTCATTACAATATCCACTAGCTTGATATTGTCTATGAATGATTGAAATGCACAAGAATCCTTGTTTAGAATTCTTGTACCCCCTTTTTTCTCCGACAACAATTTGATCATGTTGAAATCACCCCCTAAGATCCAAGGGATTCTTGCATGTCTTTCCCTATGATCCTGCAGGGAGTCTAGAAGCTTGAGCTTACCATCCAATCTTTGGGGTCCATACACATTTGTGACTAGGTAACTTTCTTTATCTCCCACTGGTTGAATGACCACTGATAGATAGTCTCTAGATGCCTTTGCATCTATGATGTCAATTTTTTGGGGGTTCCAAAGCGTGAGAATTCCTCCTGCTGTATTCTCTGCTTTGACTTCCAGAAACTCAAATTTATTGAGCCATTTGCTGTGAATCTATTTCATTTTTGCATGGAACATTTTTTTTCATGGATGAAGATCACATCTAGAGCTACTTGTTTCATCTTATTACTAAGTAATATTTGTTTTCTTCTACTGTCTAGACCTCTTATATTCCAAGAAGTGAACTTCATTATTAAAGATTTGTAAAGGAGTAACTAGATAGGTCTTTCATCTTACCTGAGTCTATCATTAGCTTTCCACACTCCCATCAACAGTTCATTTTGCTTTTTCTGGCCTCGTTTCTTTCCTGGGATTCTTGGTGCTAATCCTGGTGTGTTTTTCATAGCTTCACCCCTTCGCTACCCTGTCTTTCATTTTCCCCTTGCTTTTCTAGCCCTTTGGTCTGAGTTTTCCATAGGAACAACTGTTGAACTCTGTGGAACTCTTCTGGAGGTAGCGAATCCACTCCCTCCCTGGTTCCTTGTTTCAAGAATCCTTCTAGATCTAGATTTTCTTTTTCAAGAATCTCCTGTAGTTCGTTGTCCTCCACTTCCATCTCACTGTGGATCATTTCCTAGTCCATCTCCAGCTCTCTATCACCCATCATTTCTTCTTTCTGTTTATTGTTGTTTTGTGTTTTCTTATCATTTTCTTCATTCCCCTCCTCCATTGGACTATCTCCCTTAACCTGATCTACTTCCGTTATCACATCCTCCTCTTCTAGGCCTTGAAACCTATTTTGATTAGCTCGTTGCTTTTCCCATTGAAGTTGCTTCGATCCCCTTTTGCTTTCCCTTCCTTTCTGGACCACCTTTTGAAAGCTTTCAAAATCTTTCACGGTGTTTTCTTTGCCCTTGTTTTCCATTTTACTGATAGGGAAATCTCTGAATAGGTGCCCATGCTCATGGCATTTACGACATCTGAATGGGATATGTTCATAATCCACTGTTTGCACCCATTCTTCATCAAACACTTCCAAGATAACCTCATCCGGCAAAGCTCCAGAAAGATCCATTTCCACACATATTCTTGCAAAAGATGTGTATTTTCCCCTTTTGGTAGCCTCAGAGGCTTTGAGAAAATGCCCTAGCTTATTTCCTATGGCAGATAAGGATTCCAGTTGCTAGTAATCCAAAGGTAGAGAGTAGAGTCTAACCCAAACTGGAACCGAGGAAATTTTTTCTCGTTCTGGGACAAAGTTCATAACCCATGGTTGCATGTATAGGCCTGGTGTTGCATAAAAGTAGGGCCCTCCTTCAAACACTCTGTCCTTATCCTCAATGTTTGCAAAAACAATAGTAAAGAATCCCTTTGACTCCATATGTAGTTCTATGCTTCCATTTGGCTTCCAGTGGTATTTAATCGATGTTTGTAAAGCTTTTTTAGTGGGCCATAAGCCCATGAATTTACAAATGATACCATAAGTCTGCATATGGTCCCTATGCGCCTACAGAGCAGGATCATTCAAAACTACTCTAGGCGTGACTGTAGTTTTGGGCTTGCATGGTCCCTTTTATGCTTTGTCTTTTGTTCTCTTTTCCTTTTCCACTTCCTTGCTTTCTATGGTGTTATTATTCTCCATCGATTTAGAGCCCTCCTGCTCCTCTTCCCTGTTTCTTAGTCTTACATCTGAAGGACCTCTATTTTCTTCTATCGGTTTTTTACCTCTGTTGGTAACTGCCTGTTTATAGGAGGGAGTGGAGCTTCCTCCTTTGCATCCCTCCATGGAGAAAAATTCTGCAAACCTGTAACCCTAGCTCGAAAATTGCCTTCACCCTCTTCCAACCTCTACAAAAATTCCATTATATCCACCCATGCAGTGATTGCTTTTATCCCGACTCCATTTGCTCTTTCATTTACAAATTGAAAGAGATTTAATAATAATGCATGTGCCAATTATCAGAAATTATGAATACTCTTTTATAATATGTTATTGATTTGTGTAATCCCTTGAAGAACATAGTGGAATCAATGAATAATGATTCTCTTCCAACGCCATCTAATCGATGAATTTTATAACTTGAACATAATGAATATGATCATACAATAATGCAAGTGATCAAGCCCTAGACACAATAAATCAAGAACTGACATAATTCAATTGTGGATTTCAATGAAAATTATCAAAACCAAGGACATAGATAATTAAGAACCCACATGCATTAATGCTACTATTAAAAGAGAATAAATTCATCAAACTTTTCTCTGTACATGTTTTTAAGAGCAATATGTATAGAGTTTAAAGTATCACAAGTTTATTGTAAATTTTTCTGAATGATGTTGGCATATCTATGCATAATTTTATATTTGGGAACAATAATACTCAATTTATGTATTTTGATAAATAAATATCCAATTCATGTCTTATAAATAAATTACAATAATTGTGATATCAATTTTCATGTATGATACTAAGGACAATGTTATTAGAAAGCACATTCATTTCCACAAGGTAAACTAACTTTCATGTTCATATTATTTTGGGTAAACTGCATTTTGATCTTATAATAAGATCTGAAATTGCTTCTAATTGGTTACGAGATTCTCTTCTTCTTATATAAGAAATTGGGGTATTGACCCATGACCTAGGGGCATATGTCGCAAGTTTCTTCCTTATGAGTTGCCAATGGATTCTTTTCAGTGGAGTGGATTTTCTAAAATAATGTTGATGAATATAATACCTAATGGTGTGGTTTTTCTTAAATAATTATGATGAGTACATAAATGGAATATCTAATGCCATAGATCAATGTGAATTTATACAATTTTTATATTTTTATATTTAATCTAATTCACTTATTTATGAATTTAAAATATTTTCAATCTAATTTTGTTTCAATATTAATGTTGATAAGAACTAAAGTTGGTTTAAACAAGTGTTAAGAATGAAATATATAAAAATGAGAATGTGAATATTAAAATAAGTTAGAAAGAAAAAAATAATTTAAAAGATGAAAGAAGGAAAATTCATTAAGCATATATCACTAGGTAACATATATGTAATGGTAATGAAGCTTAAAGCGATAAAGGTCTTCTTGTTACCTAAAAGCCTCATTTCTAACATTCAAATCCATAAATAACATTCTAATGAGCTTGAATCTAACATTCAAAGCCATAAATAAAATTGTAATTAGCATGATCTAATGGGAGTCAATAAGATTTTTACATTTTGTTTATGTGATCTTGGAAGTTAGCTGTGAGGCCTCTTTTAAGTAGTGTTGGAGGATTGGATATAAGAGCAAAGAAACTTGGTGTGTGTCAATCTCTAAGATAGCCTTGGTAAGTTACCAAGAAATGTGTAACATTGCTCAAAGGAAGATAGCTAAGCATATTTGGTATTCATAAGCCATGAGTATCTGGAGAGAACTAAGTAAATATTTGAAGAAATAAAATAATATATCTGAGATGAAAATAAGGAGGAGAATTTGAATACAAAAATACTATCAATATGGGATTGAAACTCTTAGATATGGCATATATCTAGATTTTGTATTTGATGTAAAGTTACATCAAGGTCACTTTTCCCCGAGTTAGCTGAAATTTTTTTATCACACTGAGTGCAAATGAATCTTAATATAAGAGAATATATGTTTCCCAAATTCATTTCCAAACCAACATTTTGGTGGATTTGACACAGAAATTTGGTTGCATAATTGGTTTCTAAAGGAGTAGCATATATACATGCAATGTATCAAATATCATGAGCTACAACCTCACGAATTTTGTCAAATTTGTCTTCAACTGAGACCTTGAAAAAATATAGTGATTCCTGAACCAAGAGTTTAGCCTTTGGGTTTCCGTATTTTGTGATCATACACCATTTATTGGTTGAGCCATGCACGAAACATCTTTCTTATATAGCGATGTCACATGTCCTATATCATCTATCTGTTCAAAGATAAGGTATTGTGAGATGTTACCCACTTGTATTTTTTTTATTTTCTTTTAGGACAACTTTATATGTGGAAATGTCATGTTGTTTATGAGTTTGTTACCTGTCATGCCTTTGCCACTCTAGGATTTCATCTCTATAGGGTACCAATTCTAACTATTGTAATTTAACCCATAACAATTAATTGTTAATGGGTGGGTAAAAGAAGTGGGGACAAGAATAATTATGTATAATTGTGAACAAGAATACTCAATTTATGTATTTTTATAAATAAATATCCTATTCATGTCTTAAAAATAAATTACAATAATTGTAATATCCATTTTGATGTATGATGCCAAGCACAATATATTAAAAAACACATTCATTACCACAAGGTAAACTAACTTTCATGTTGATATTATTTTGGGTAATATTTCCTTTTGATCTTATAGTAAGATCTAAAAGTGTTTTTTATTGGTTAAGAGATTCTCTTCTTCTTACGTATGAAATTGGGGTAATAACCCATGACCTAGGGGAATATGTCACGAGTTTCTTCCTTACCAGTTGCCAATGGATTCTTTTAGGTGGAGTGGTTTTTCTAAAATAATGATGATGAATATAGTACCTAGTGGTGTGGTTTTCCTTAAATAATTATGATGAGTACATAAATAGAATATCTAATGCCATAGATTGTGAAGCTATATAGTTTTGATAGCTTTTATTTAATCTAATTAATTTTTTACGAATTTAAAATATTTGTAATCTAACTTAGATTCAATATTAATATTTATAAGAACTAAAGTTGGTTTAAACAAGTGTTAATAATGCAATATATAAATATGAGAATCTGAATATTCAAATAAGTTAGAAAAAAAAAAAAAAAAAAGATGGAAGAAGAAAAATGCACTAAGCATATATCACCAAGTGACATATGTGTAATGATAATGAAGCTTAAGGCGATAAAGGTCTTCTTGTTGCCTAAGAGATGCATTTCTAACATTCAAATCCATAAAGAAAAGTGTAATGACCTTATTCTAACATATGAATATGGTGATAAAGATATTGTCTTAGACATGGCATATCCTCATGTTCATAAGAGACCTCATGGTAGAGATTCCAATTGATGATTGGATTATGTATCCCTTGATCTCTCATGGTCATACTTCTCATTAAGTGGTTTTTCTTCATTTACGTTACTTGATTGTCGTCGTAATTGAATTGATGAATATATATAAGATGTAGGGTGGAAGGAATGTGGTCTCCCTCTTGTTGCAACTAGGAAAAGTTCTAATGATAGAAATAAATGTTAGAAAAATATTTGATAAACATTTGTGCAATACTATTAGCAAAATATAAAATTTATTGATCAATAAACACACCATTAACTCCTACCTTGTGACTTCATACTCTATGCTCCACTCTTCCTTCAACCACTTCAACAATTTCCTTACGTGTTCCAAATTCTCTTCTTTGTTTTTGCCAAAAATTAAAATTTCATCCAAGTACACTACAACAAACTTTCCCAAGAATGCTTTGAAGACCTCATTCATGAACCTCATGAATGTGCTAGGGAATCAGCCAGATCATCAATCAAAGTGACCTCCAGTGAAGATGTAGAATCTTTCATGTCAACTTATGTTGTTGAGGTCATCAATACTTTCTTTGTATACACTTCACACGAATATCCTCTCTTACTTTCCTCATTTGTTGAGCTCCATTATTGATCCAAGTGGATATTGGTGGCCACCCACCTATCCCACTTGGACCCCCACAACTGTTTATTTCAGTTTTCCAGTTTCCTTATTTGCAACACAATTTACTATTTTTAGCAGTTTTTTGGGTCCTGAACTTCCGGAGTCATTTTGAGGCCGTAAATGGCATTTTTTGGGAAATTTGGGAGCAACATGGGTCCATGGATGAATGTTTCTCTTCCCAAAGCTGTATTCTTCGGACAGATATTTCTAACAATATATTGTGCGTGTCAAACTAAGATCCTATGCCAAAGTTACGACCCTGAGAAGTTGATGTACCAATTTACCCAAACGGGGCCCAAAGTTTGGCGTTTCATCTTCTAAGGTTAGTTTTTTGGATGTTTACCATTTTCCATTGTTTCTCAACAATAAATAGGCTTTCGAGCCTCATTGTAAAACAGTTCAAAGGCATGTATCCATCCCATATTTTCTTAGAGATAAGCTACCATCACCCTAGCTGGTTTATTTCCATTTCTGTTCGTAAGCATATTTCAGTATTTTACAGTAATGAAATGAAGTATTATTTTTGTTGCATATCTTTATTTATGGTTTTTATGTAATTTATTATGTTCCTGTCTAAATCTGCATCAGTGGTATCACAAAGGTATGTTTTTTCTCTATTTTTCTTTACATGTTGATGAGCCCCAAAAATGGACAATTATTTGGGCTCATTCAACCTCCTAATTTGACTTAATCCACCATTCTCATTAGTTTATTGCATGTTTTTAATTATATTTATGCTAATAGAGTGAATTCGGTTAGTCACTATGCCAACAAGTCTAATGGGTGCTTTGTGTAGCCTTTTTGGTCAATTTGGAGACAAAATTGAAGGTCTTAATGAGCACTTGGCAGCCAAATTCGTGGGAAGACAAGGGAGAGGATTTGTAGGAAGGTGTCCCCTTCACTTATGGGCCCTTACCTCGAATTCTCCACCATCATCTCGGATTTCAAGGGCCACCGAATCAATCAGCACAAGGGCAGCCAAGCAAGTCAAGTTGGACTGCTGTTAACTCCAAGTTTTGGGCAGCCGAGTCCCTAAAGTTTAGGAGGACTGTTGGGTCCTCAATTTGTATAAATAAGAAGGCTTAGGGCCTCATTTTGGTTAGCCAGTGGATGTTAGCTAGTTAGCCAGTAGATAGTAGCTAGTAGTTAGTCATTTCATAGCCTTGTTGTAGTCATTTTGTAATTCGATTTGTAGACAATAGATTATCTTTGCTTTCAGCTCATTCTCAAGCTCTCCTTGTGGACAGTTTTGATGTAACTCTTCATTCTTGATTAATAAAGATGAATTCAGCTTTGCACCAGCTCTAAATCTCTCTTGGGAGGCTGTAGCTCTTGGGGTTGGGCCCATCTCAAGTGCCCAGTACCTCCCCTGTTTATCTTTATGCGTGTTTGCTGCGTTCTTAAAATAAAATATGCCTTTAGATCTTGCTTTGTTATTTTGGTTGTTTTTGTTGGTTAAAGTAGCTTTTTATGTTTGGGAATCGATTGGTAGGAGTTTTTCATGCATTTAGATCTTTCGGAATGGTCTTGCTCATGTGATGTACATGGTTCTCTTTCCAAACGAGGCTGTTGTTTATTCATTTCATTGACAGTTAGATTAAGTTAGCTAGGACTTAGTTTGTTTGCAAGAATTCATTGATTCGGTTGAATGTGCATTGTGCAGGGCATCTCTATCACTCACTCACATGGTCAAGCTTCATCAGAGCCATCTGATTCATCCCATATCTAGGCTTCTCGCTTCACACCCATCCTCTTGCCCATGTAACCCTACCTTCTTCTCCATTGTTGTCTCAACTACCTTAAAGCCAAATCAGCCTTCCACATATCATCTCACCACTCCATCCATCAGTTCCTGGGTCACTTCAGACCCCCATCCTACCTACATAACCATCCATGCATCTTCCATCAATCACCCATCCTCAAAAATCCCATTTTGAAACATCCTGTAGAAGAATTACAGAACATCCTGTAGAAACCCCTGCAGACTTCCTGTAGAAGTTCATAAACACGGTTGCATGGCATCCAGACTTTGTGAAACTCTCAGAAAGAATGTTAGGGATCCCTTAGACTCTCTCTGTACCATCCCAACCTTTCCCAAAGCATTTCATCCCTTGATCCATCCCTGCACAGTGGAAAACTAGTTAGAAGCACATGCATGATAATTTCAACAACTTAAGCAAAAATACAAAAAGATGTTTTCTTCAGATAGTGATAACTTAGACACATGCATTTTACCTTCATAGAAGTAATGGCATCTCTTTCAGTAGTTTGCATGCTCTCCTTTGCGTCAGTAGGACTAGCTGGTAGAATTAGGGTTTGCTAGGGTTTGCGTTTCTTTTTGGATTTCAGTTTCTTTTTGCAATTAGATTAGCTTCCTTCGAGTTAGCTTTCATCCATCAATTAAAAAGCTTCTTTTAAGAGCTCATAGAAGTTGGCTTAAGCTCCTAGTGGACTTGTGCCAGCTGACCAAGTGACAGCTGCGGAAAGAGCTAGTACTTGTGCATACAGCACCGTCGCTTCCAAGTTTGTTACGAACAACCGGGTTGATAAAATTAAAGAAGGGAGTTCCAGGAGTTGTAGCATTATTGCTACAATACTGGAGCCCACCATGTTTTTGGCGCCGTTGCCGGGGGCGCGTTAGAGTATTGGTGATTGCCACTTTTCTTCTATTTTCCACTACAATCTTCTGCTAAGTAGTTTATTTCATTTCCATTATGAAATTTCGTTTATGCAAAAGTAGATTAGCATTTCCCGCTTTGATAGATTAACATTTCAATTCCGTAATTTCAATTCCGCAAGCATAGATTAGCATTTCAATTCCGCAATTTCAATTCTGCAAGCGTAGATTGGCATTTCAATTCTGCAAGCGTAGACTATCATTTCATTCCTGCAATTTCATTTGAGCAAAATAGATTAGTCCTTTCCTGCTTTCATTTCAATTCCGCATTTTCGTTTCAGCAAGATAGTTAGTTGCAGTTCAACCTATTTTAGTTTTGCAGGTACAAGAAGAAAAATGCAAAAATCAACCAAAAAGATTTCATTTCATGCCTTGTAGGAGTAGAGATAGCTCAGAAAAGTGATTGCACAACACCCCCACTGCTTCACACAGCCAACCTTCTCTCTTCTTCGATGGTTGTGAGAGAAGAACCCCTAAGTGGCCAACAAGACATATTTAAAGAACCTCTAGGGGAGAATAAGAAGAAAACATTCCTCTAAGCGAATGGCTACAAGCAGAAATGTTGGGAGAAACATCTTGTCCAAAGATGAATTTGAAAATCAGCTGGAAGATTTCAAGAGTGATATGAGGCAGTTTCTTGCCATGCAACTGGATACCTTGCGGATCCAAAAGAAGCAAGAAGAAGCCAAGAGGGCTTTGGTCATTTTTTGTCCTAGGTGCACTAGAAAGCATCCTAGGAACGAATGTCCATTGTACTCCATAGAAGTGTGTTTTGTCTGTGAAGAATACCATCCTACAGATCAGTGCCCTTCCTTACCCAGATTCAAAGCTGCATATCAGAGAGCCAAAGGAGCCACTGAATCACTCTATTACATGAACCAAAGTTGGCCACATGGACCTAGATCTTACCAGCGGGAATTGCAAGGGACACCCGAGACCTATTATGACCCCTATCAAGACACTTTCATGCCTTCTTGGGGTCCCCCTTCTCATCCTTCCTGGTTCACACCTCCTCCTTGTTCCTTCACAGATCCATATTATGCCCAACCAGCTGCTCATTTGTTTCACTCTTATGCTCAGCCACAGCCTCAATGGAATGCACCTTATCAGGAGTGGAGGCCCCAGTACAACTTTCATCCCGCTCATTTTCCTCCACCACCTGCTCATTCACAACCATCGCCTCCTCCTCCACCAAGGCAACCCCAAATGCCTACCCAACCACAATGCCATCCATCTCCATCTCAATTTCACACCTCCACTCAACTACCCGTACCATTTCAAAAGCCATACAATGGAGTAGCTCAACCCAATTGCAAAGTTGAGGCACAACATGTGCAAATGACTCCTCTTGAGCTCAATGATCCCATAGCTCAGGAAAAGCATTGCAAAAAAGAGATCATCTTGAAAGCATTGAAGGATCACATCTAGCAAAAGAAGATTCAAAAGAGGAGATCAAAGAACCATGGGCTGCACTTGAAAAAGAGAAGAGATCAGAATCAGAGATCGAGAAAGCCTCCTCATGGTTACCATCAAATCTTCCATGTATTCAAGAGAAAGATCAGCAAAAAGAGGAAGATGAGAAATTCATGATAGAAGGTGACATGAAGAAGGATCTAGATCAGGAAAAGGACCAAGGATATCAAAGCTATATTGATACATGGTTCCAGACAGTCACTAAGTTGCAGCAGTACTCTCTTCCTCAGCTATGCTTGATCCCTTCAAGGTCAGATCATTTGGTCTCTGAGATATGGATACCTATCCAAGCATGCATTTCGAGCCTTCACATCATTTTGTCTCTAATCTCGATGTGCACATGGCTCCATTGGAAGTATTCTTATACTTGAGAACGATTTTGTTTTTCAAGTAGGGTAGGGTAGAAAAAAGAAAAAAAAAAAAGAAAAAAAAGAGAAATAAGAAAAAGAAAAAATGAAAAAAGAGGAAAATAGAAATCTAAGGTGAAAACCTCCTCGGAGGCGCCTTAGATTGGCTCATTGATTGAAAACCTCCATGAGGCGGTCAATGGGTTGGAAAAAAAAGAGAAAAGAGAATAAGATCTCTGGGTGAAAACCTTCCTTGGAGGCGCCCAGGGCAGGCAATTAGGGTGAAAACCTCTATGAGGCACCCTAGTTGTTTTTCAAAAAAATAAGAGAAAAAGAAAAAGAAAAATAAAACTAATTTCCATTGGCTAATTGCAGGTTGCAAGAAGGACGTTTCATGACAGGAGGAGCACTCAAATCAAGGTCAAAGGAATTTTTCTTGTGCCTTCTACAGGAAGCTCTGTATTTCTACAGGAAACATCATGTAGAACCTTTGGACGAACCAAATTCAAGTCTAAAATGGAATCTGATGGTGGGAATTTGTTGATTAGGCCTACAAGCACTTGTGTGTCCATCCCTTGCCTTTCTCCATCATTTTTCCACCTCATTGTGCTTCTCATTGTGCTTCTACAGGAACTTCCTGTAGAAATTGTGGGAAACTAGACATGGATTTCAAAAAGTGGTTTGGCGAACATGGTAGCTTCATCAAGGGTTTAGAAGCCCTCATGCAATCTTCCAACTCCTCCTCCATCATCTCCATACCTGCATCACAGCCCAAGCTCAGTTTTCCCTTCCATGCAAACACATGCAAAGTGCCTTGAAGCAAAAACACATAGAACAGAATTTGTTTTTTCCATAACTTGAAAACCATGCATCCATTTGAAAAACCGTTTTATGGGGAATTGTACAAGGGAGATGGAAACATGCCTGAGCAGTTTCAGCCAATTCCGGTGCACGGTTTCCAAGAAATCAGCCTCCATCACCATCAGCCATTTTTACATTTTCTCCATATCCGTGCTTCCGTTTTAAAACTTGTTTCATGGGGAGATGCACATGGGTGATAGTAGCCTACCTAAGCAGTTTCAGCTGATTCCGATGCACGGTTTCCAAGAAATCGATCTCTGAAATCTTCAACCATTTTCCATTTTTCTCGAAATCCGTGCATCCATTGATCACGATTTTTCTATGGGAGATGCATCATGATGATAGAAACATGCTCAGCAAGTTTCAGATCAATCCGCTTTACCGTTTGCGAGAAATGGTGAAAACAAGTTCTCGTTCTGTGACATTGCAGCAGCAGCAGCTTGAATGTGCAGATCTGAACGTGGAAACAAATGCATGCAGCTTAGATCTGGTCAGAGGACACCTTCACAAGGAAAAGCAATAAAAAATCATCAGCCAAGACCTCATGCAACCAAAGGATCCAAGCATGCAGCAGCAGAACATGAGCATGCAGCAGCAAAAAGCTTCACAGCAGCCATTTGACTCCAGGTACGTGACTGAAACTAATTCCTCTGATTGCATGAATGTAATTTAGAAACTGCATGAGCAATGAGATGGTGAGGATGAAAAAGAAATCGGTGGCCAGCTAACTGGCCACCCGCATCTAGTTCAACAGCGCTCGGTGGTTGAGTAAGACACGTGCGCTCAGCCATCTCAGGAGGAAATTGGGAAAAAAGTAATGGTGACTGTTTGACCTTCAACGTGATTGATGGAGTGATCATAGGTAGGAAACGTGATGATTCGTGACAACACTTCTGTCTGCATGGCCAACACATGTTCTTGCCAGCTCACCACAAATCACGCAGCAACTAAAGAAGGCTCTGCTGAAATTCACGAACTGCTGTTCATCTGCACTTGCCACATCGTCAACTGAAGTTTGCACAAAATGATTAACTAGTCATCCTCCACCAATTTCTCTACCTGTCTTCTAGATTCTGATGTGTATTAGGCTCGCTCAGAGGTGCAGGGCGCTCTACAGGCATTTCTACAGGAAGTCGTCTACAGGAAAGGCAGAAAACAGCCCTGCAGAAAGAAAACACGGGATTTTAAGAAAATTTCAAGCTCAAAACGAGGTATGCTCGAGAAAACTCCTTTATGCATGGTATGTTTTGAAAAGGTGGTGAATTGGACAGCATCAGATTGTGGAATCAGAGAAAAATCTGCCAGTGAATTGGAAGAAAAACGTTTGCCTGTGTATTGCACTGGGTTTCCCAGTCATTTCTGCATCAAGATTCTCGTCCGTGTTTCCTGTTTTTAAAATTCTCCTGTAGGGAAGATGTATGCAACTGTGGGGGCCAGCCTGTGTATGAAAAATGTTAAATTTGCATATCTGTATGTGTGCTGAGAAGAAAACTTGATCTCTGTATTATGTCTGTGAAAACAAAATTCTTCTTTTCAAAAGCAGAGAGTCAAATTCAGTACAAAAGCAGTTTAAAACAAAGGGAAATATTGCAATTTGATGTTGTAAGGAGAAGCGCATGGAAAATTCCTTGTTTGGTTTCAGAAAAAGGTGAAAATTCAGCTATCCCTCTGTTTTCAGTTCTACCTACTTTCTCACCTGAGGATTTTTTTTAGAAAAAAACACTCAACACCACATGGAGGACAAGCAAAAGGAATTTAGAGAAACAATAGCCAAGGGAAGAGACACAGCCTGATGTTGAAATGAGGATAAAGCAGCACCAAGAGAGGAAGTCTCAGGCAGCAGCTGAAATATTGATACTGAAACAACAGTTGTAGGAGAGAGAAGCCCAGATGGCCTGCACAACCAGCTAGGCAATAGAAGCCCTGCAATGGAGACAACCAGCTAGATCCTATGCATTATATCTTAAAGACCAAGAAGCCCTCCATACATTCACACTCCCTAGTTGGGAAGTCTCCAGGGACATGATAGCAGAAAGTGACATAAAAGCCCTCACCTATGATATCAATCCTTCTAATAGTGAGGAAGAAGAGCAGAAAGGTGAAGAAGAGAAAGCTGCCGTAGTCGGAAAGTATTGTCATGTTAGGAACATAAATTTGAATTAAAGTTAACTAATGAAAAAACAGTGATTTTGCATGAAGTGAATCTACCATGAAACAAACTGGAAAGTTCTAGTGTTGTTCTGGTTAGATTTTTTTATTTCAATACTTTCCAAGGGGTTCACAAGGGCTTTTGCAATAGCCAGATTATTCCATCTGAAAGAATTATTAAAAGTGTGATTCGGTATGAATTTTTGCTCTACTCCTAGTTATACAACAGCTTGAAACAAAACTTGGGAATTCTCATTTTTGGCCTGTTTTGAAGCAATTTCAGATTGAAGGGAAATGCTGATTCATAGTAGTGATATGTGAGCAAGTCATATTTTCTCTACCCTTGATCTATCTTATGTTCTGTTCTGCTTCTGTTATCAATTCTTAGCAGAGTTCAAATCCAAGATTAAGAATGCCATTTGATTCAGTTAAAGGCTTGGAAACACTTTTTCCCATCCAGCTTTGGCATGCAATATCTATTCTTGGGCAGTTCATTGTACTTGTGTGCTTTTATAATACATTAAACTTGCCATTTGTGTTCGATTCGTCAGCTTTCAGGCAGCAGCATAGTTCAAGGAAAAGGTACCCCCAGCCAAGCAAGCAAAGTCAGAGAAAATTGGTTCTACAGGAAGTCAGCAGACTGTTTCTACAGGAAGCCAGCGAACTATTTCTACAGGAAGTTTGAAAAGAGGGAAGCAAAAGGAGGAATCGGCCGAGATGTTAGCCAAAGAAGCCACCAGGGCCATCAAAGATGAGGAGAGAGATTGGTTACTCAGAGGATGAGCAACACTTTCAGTAGGGGGGTGATGATGAGCCCCAAAAATGGACAATTATTTGGGCTCATTCAACCTCCTAATTTGACTTAATCCACCATTCTCATTAGTTTATTGCATGTTTTTAATTATATTTATGCTAATAGAGTGAATTCGGTTAGTCACTATGCCAACAAGTCTAATGGGTGCTTTGTGTAGCCTTTTTGGTCAATTTGGAGACAAAATTGAAGGTCTTAATGAGCACTTGGCAGCCAAATTCGTGGGAAGACAAGGGAGAGGATTTGTAGGAAGGTGTCTCCTTCATTTATGGGCCCTTACCTCGAATTCTCCACCATCAGCTCAGAGTTCAAGGGCCACCGAATCAATCAGCACAAGGGCAGCCAAGCAAGTCAAGTTGGTATGTTGTTAACTCCAAGTTTTGGGTAGCCGAGTCCCTAAAGTTTAGGAGGACTGTTGGGTCCTCAATTTGTATACATAAGAAGGCTTAGGGCCTCATTTTGGTTAGCCAGTGGATGTTAGCTAGTTAGCCAGTAGATAGTAGCTAGTAGTTAGTGATTTCATAGCCTTGTTGTAGTCATTTTGTAATTTGTAGGCAATAGATTAGCTTTTCTTTCAGCTCATTCTCAAGCTCTCCTTGTGGACAATTTTGATGTAACTCTTCATTCTTGATTAATAAAGATGAATTCAGCTTTGCACCAGCTCTAAGTCTCTCTTGAGAGGCTGTAGCTCTTGGGGTTGGGCCCATCTCAAGCGCCCAGTACCTCCCCTATTTATCTTTATGCGTGTTTGCTGCGTTCTTAAAATAAAATCTGCCCTTTAGATCTTGCTTTGTTATTTTGGTTGTTTTTGTTGGTTAAAGTAGCTTTTTATGTTTGGGAATCGATTGGTAGGAGTTTGTCATGCATTTAGATCTTTCGGAATGGTCTTGCTCACGTGATGTACATGGTTCTCTTTCCAAACGAGGCTGTTGTTTATTCATTTCATTGACAGTTAGATTAAGTTAGCTAGGACTTAGTTTGTTTGCAAGAATTCATTGATTCGGTTGAATGTGCATTGTGCAGGGAATCTCTATCACTCACTCACATGGTCAAGCTTCATCAGAGCCATCTGATTCATCCCATATCCAGGCTTCTCGCTTCACACCCATCCTCTTGCCCACGTAACCCTACCTTCTTCTCCATTGTTGTCTCAACTACCTTAAAGCCAAATCAGCCTTCCACATATCATCTCACCACTCCATCCATCAGTTCCTGGGTCACTTCAGACCCCCATCCTACCTCCATAACCATCCATGCATCTTCCATCAATCACCCATCCTCAAAAATCCCATTTCGAAACATCCTGTAGAAGAATTACAGAACATCCTGTAGAAACCCCTGCAAACTTCCTATAGAAGTTCATAAACACGGTTGCATGGCACCCAAACTTTGTGAAACTCTCAGAAAGAATGTTAGGGATACCTTAGACCCTCTCTGTACCATCCCAACCTTTCCCAAAGCATTTCATCCCTTGATCGATCCCTGCACAGTGGAAAACTAGTTAGAAGCACATGCATGATAACTTCAACAACTTAAGCAAAAATACAAAAAGATGTTTTCTTTAGATAGGGATAACTTAGACACATGCATTTTACCTTCATAGAAGTAATGACATCTCTTTCAATAGTTTGCATGCTCTCCTTTGCGTCAGTAGGACTAGCTGGTAGAATTAGGGTTTGCTAGGGTTTGCGTTTCTTTTTGGATTCCAGTTTCTTTTTGCAATTAGATTAGCTTCCTTCGAGTTAGCTTTCATCCATCAATTAAAAAGCTTCTTCTAAGAGCTCATAGAAGTTGGCTTAAGCTCCTAGTGGACTTGTGCCAGCTGACCAAGTGACAACTGCGGCAAGAGCTAGTACTTGTGCATACAGCACCGTCGCTTCCAAGTTTGTTACGAACAACCGGGTTGATAAATTAAAGAAGGGAGTTCCAGGAGTTGTAGCATTATTGCTACAATACTGGAGCCCACCACATGTCCCCAACGAGGTCGGAATATAAGGAGTTAGGGCTTGAACTGGTTGACTTTTGCAAGACCAGTGTCGGAAATCTCAATGGCCTCCCATGGCAGATGAAAAAAAAAGATGAGGGGGAAGGAGATCCTATCAAAATCTTTCTCGAAGAAGCCCTCGAGCAATAAAGGAACGCGATGATGGACAACTTTGCCCAGATCCTTTAGCGCTACCCAGAGGTGACACATCGGCTTCCAATAGCTACACTAGAAATGCCACACCCTTTAAGGCACAAGTTAATTTTGAAATCCCCATCTTCGAGGGCCAAATAGACACATATGTCGTAGATAAATGGTTAAATCTGCTAGAAGGGTATTTTTCTGTTCATGATTTTTCCAATTAGGAAAAGATTACTTCGTTCTTCTCAAAGTAGTCCCCCACGTCAAGGACTGGTGAGAAACGTACTGCGAGTAGAAGGATGAAAGTACGAGCTCACTATTTTCTTCTGCACCCATTTGGAATTCATTCCGGGATGCCATTAAGGAGAAATATAACCCTTTCAAAAGCTATGAGGACAAATACATAAAGTGGACCACACTGTGACAGGGAAGGGACCAAGATGTGACGTAGTACACAAACACTTTTCATATCCTTCGCATA
Source organism: Pinus tabuliformis (assembly GCA_031772625.1). Classification (NCBI taxonomy): domain Eukaryota; kingdom Viridiplantae; phylum Streptophyta; class Pinopsida; order Pinales; family Pinaceae; genus Pinus; species Pinus tabuliformis. The sequence continues at coordinate 1,607,885,310 of CM062818.1, forward strand.
CAGTTGGGTATCAAGGATTCTGAGATACATTTGGTACTCAAATACCGCGGCTGGCTACAAAGATACATCCAGAATGAGATGGAGTTACTAAACATCTCCTTGCTCGGCACGATGTACCGATATGCTATAAAAATCAAGCAAAAGTTCAAACAAAAGAAGCGAGACTTTGGATTTGTAAATCTGAAGACCAAAGGACAAGCCAAGGCAAGGTGACCCAAGATAACCCATCGAAGCCACAAGAAAAGAACAACACCACGAACTCGAGAAGGACACATGAAAGTGGTGTGAGTTCCACAAGAGCCCACTCAAAACACAAGTGAATGTCGAACCAAGCAGTCGTTGGTGGCCGAGTTGAAGGCTTTAGAATCATATGCATGTTCAGACCCTGAGTCAAAACTTGACAAGGGGAATGGCAAAGGGAAGCAGACCATTGATGCAGAGGTTAGCACACTGTTGCCACCGCCAAGGTCCAAAAGAATGAGATCAAAGATGCAGAGGAGGGCGAGCGTCTTTTCCATTCACAGATGTGGGTGAAGGGTTCGCCACTACAATTCATTGTCGACAGTGGCAACCAAAAGAACCTCATTTTAGCAGAGGTCGTGAAGTGGTTGGGCCTACTGACTACACCACACCCACAGCCATACAGTATCAGGTGGCTTCACCAAGGATGAGATCTTCGAGTCCGCTAGCAGTGTCACCTTCCCTACAGCATCAGACCCTTCAGAAATGAGGTATTGTGTGATTTTGCACCTCTGGATGTTTGCGATGTACTATTAGGCCAACCATAGTTATGGAGGTGACATGCTATGTATGAGTCAAGGCCTCGTGCTATTATTATTACTTTGGGTAATTCATTATATAGGATATTGAAGGTAGCCCCACCTACCACCACTTCTTTGATCTTTGCTAAGAAAGGCAGTAAGCTCATCTCTGAGACCAGGAAATTCATTTTCTGTCTGGTTCACTCCAAAAGTAAGGGGAAGATTGTCGCCACATCCATGACCCCTGCGAAGGGTTCCTCCATGCAGTAGCAATAACAGAGGGGTACGATCATGAAAGAACACAGGAACAACTTCTCCTCACCCACAGGGGTACCACACAAGTTTTAGGCAGGCAACAAAGTCTAGTTGCATCTGCAGAAAAAACGCCTTACAAGAGCCCATCAGAAGCTTAGACCACTCCGACATGGTCCTTACACCAATACCAAGGTTGTGGGAAACAATGCTTTGGAGCACAACATTCCCCCATTCCTTCACTTGCACCAAGTGTTTAATGTGGACTGCTCTCTACCATGCTTCCCACCATTACTGGACACATCAGAGATTGTAAAACATCTCATCAGGGACCAAGTTCAGCTAAGGAAGGAACTCAACTCAATGGGGACCATTTCTTCCTAAGGGGGGAGGAATGATCCAGGTGGATGTTGGTGGTTACCCACCTATCCCACTTGGACCGCCACAAGTGTCTCGTTTAGTTTTTTAGTTTCCTTATTTGTAGCACACTTTACTATTTTTAGCAGTTTTTCGGGTCCTAAACTTCCAGAGTCACTTTGAGGCCCCAAAACGACTTTTTTTTTGGAAATATGGGAGTAATATGGTTCCATGGATTGATGTTCCTCTTCCCAAACTTGTATTCCTTGAATAGATCTTTCTAACGAGATATTGTGCGTGTCAAACATAGATCGTATGCAAAAGTTACAACCCGGGAAGTTGATGTATCAATTTACCCAAATGGAGCCCACAGTTTGGCATTTCATCTTCAAGGGTTAGGTTTATGGATTTTTAGGTTTTCCATTATTTCTCAACAATAAATAGGCCTTCGAGCCTCATTATAACATAGTTCAGAGGCATGTAGCCACCACATCTCTTCTCAGAGATAAGCTACCATCACCCTAGCTGGTTTATTTCCATTTCTGTTTGTAGCAATATTACAGTATTTTATAGTAATGAAATGAAGTATTATTTCCGTTGCATATCTGTATTTAAGGTTATTTATGTAATTTATTGCCTTCCTATTTAAATCTGTATCAATTATTGTTATACTATAATGACCATATCCTATAATGTCAATTGGTTGAGATGATGATTAGGCATATCCTTCTGAATAGTTTTTTATGGTTATGGTTATGCCTCCATAAGATATTCCTCATGTTTGATGTAAAACATGATATTCAAAATATTTTCTAGTGTGAATTATAAGTTATGGCAAATCAAAACAAGAATGAAATCACAAAATCAGTCACTTCTAGCATATTCCTAGAGAACATTATATATATTGCATATGATATGTACTACCCTTGGGTAAACCCTAACCTAATCGTAGGCTTCAACTTGGGGCTTATTGAATGCTTGTTGCTCTAATTATTAATCATACCCATCTTATCAAGCCTTTTCTTGGCCTTTTGTACCTTAGTAAGCATTTCTCCTTTCCTATTCATTAAACACTAGGTCACGAGTCTATATGAGGCTTTCTATAATCATGAATCTTATCTCAATTGCCTCAAATCCTTGAGGTAGCTCCAAGTACACTCCTTCCTTATAGACATCATTAAGGAAGCCAACTTTGATAATAGAGCATTTAACAACATGTGATAGAATTTCATCGTACCCTTATTTCTTTGAGAGCATATTTCTTATCATAGTTTGAACCATATCACGGAAGCATCATATCAGATTGTTTCCCTCAATCTACTCCCTATGTATAAATAATAAGGAATTAGCATAATTACATATAAAAAAATTAAATACTTCGAACTAATAATTAAGTACAACTTGCTTCACTCGAATCTCCTATGGAACAATGTCTCAAAAAAATGATACATTATTACTATTACATCATCATTACCTCATACATGTGGCTACAAAATGATTCCATAAGACTCCTTCATAACATTACTAACACCATGATGACTCAACATACTATTGACTTGACTCTCAACCAATACATATGATGAAACAATAAAAGATACATGGCAGTATGTAAACCATGATAATCCTATTTTAATTTATATAAGCTATAACTGAAAGAAAGCGTCAAGTTATCCCCAGTTATCTTACCATTATAACATCTAAATTTTGGTGTCTCTTGTCCCCAACTCTTCCTTTCAAAACAAATGACTTGCAATGATTTTCTATTTCTCATCATTACGTATTTCTTTACTATTCTAAGATCTGCAACAAAAATTTACGATAGCCACATTGAATCATGGCAGCCTTACGATCCATTTTATAATAATGGCATGTTAATTAATAATATTAAGTTGTGAATTAAGTAACACTGATAATAATATTTAGAAGACTTGTACCGTAGAGTATGTGAACACAACCAAGGTCCCATGCTCTTTACGGACTTTCACTGATGGGAGGAGTCCTAGTAAGATTATGATCACCTAATATGACATACGAATGGTCGAATATCATCAATGGAGGAGTTAACTTGCTCCATAAAGACATTCTCTTAGATATGGCATAACAATAAAAAATTGTATCTTCTTCTATTAGATATAGCATATATGCAATGCTCTCTAGGAATACGGTGATATATCTCAATGTAATTTTGGTAGGAAAAAAATCTAAGCTTAGTGAGAAGGTTTGCCATGTTATAAGGAAAGTAGATTTTCGTGTTCTTCAATGGATGTTGAGCCCACCATTATGTTAGAGTTGTACATTAGAGTAGTGCTATTAATGTTTAAAAGAAAATAATCCTCTAGGTGTAGGCTATATAAATATCAATATGAATTCAATATCAATATGAATTCCCCTGTTTATCTCACCCTGTGAGGGATTAGGGACATTCATTGATAATCTATGTGGGGGTGGTTTACCAATATCAAGCTCAATTAGGTGAACAAATGTAGAATCTCTCACATACGAATACTAATTCATACCAAAACCTCCTATGAGGACTTAAGAGGAAATTCTAGATATCTAAGATCACTTTCAGAATTGCCCATCAATTTATTCTGATGCATCATCCTTACCATATGAAATGTCACTATATCCATGAGTGGGTTTGCAACATATTTCATAGGAGCATAAGTGACTTGTTTCTAGAGAGAGACAAGTAATCTCCCTATTCCCAAAATTCACATATGTTGAAAGGCTTTATGATTATTCTTGAATTATGGTAATCATTTTATCCCAATTGTGGAACTCTTTTCTTTCTAACTATATTCATTGTGATCCATTTAGTTGGACTAGTATTTTCCATTTACTTTTCCAATCTTTTTTTGGAGATACATTTTCACCTTCTTATTTTATCTTTTTTCTCTTTTGTCTTGCGATGCATTTTTCCTTCCCTTTATAAATAGTAGTTTAAACATTATAAGTTCTTATCTTTTTCAAGCATATTTTTGAGTGAATTTTGTTGAGTTAAAAATTGTTGGAATGACATATTTGAGTTGTTAAATGTATATGAAATCTAATGCCCTTATAATTTTTCAATGCTCAAAATGCTTGGATGCATTCAAAAATTCATTTTAAATAACAAAAATGAGCAACCTCACCAAAAAAAAATATTGGTAAATTTCATTAAATAAAAAACATACAACAATCAGAATTTAGCATATTCCATAAATCAAAAAAACTATACCTTTTCAACTTGGTTCAATTTTAATTCTTTATTTATATTAAAAAGTTTTCCCCTATATTTAGAGGTTTAGATGATTTTGAATGGGGATTTTTCATTATATTCAATTTTAACTATTTCATTAATTTTAATGAATATTAATATTAAATTAATTTTTAAATATTTTTTCTTATTTTATAATTCTAAAAAATAAATAATTAATATTTAATATTTATACTAGATTTAAAATGATTTATAATAAAAAAATATAATAATTATAATATTATTTGAATAATTTAGTTAACAAATTTTGAGCCCAGATGTAATCTAGTGGTTAGGAGTTTTTTTAGTTGTTGCCCAATCAAATATAGCCATTAAAGGACTTGCATTCCCTATTTAAGTGATGATTCAGATTTGTTCCTCAACTTGATGAACTACACTTAATTTTTATTTTTAATGTATATTAATATTTAATTCCATTACTTAACGGGGAAATTCCTCTGCATGAAAATTTATAAATAAAATTCTATGTTATAACTTAAAAAATTAAATAATAATAATATTTATAATAAAAAATAAAATAAATAATGGTATGAGAAAGGGTTATTATTATCTTTCTTGAAGATTTACTACAGCACAAGACACTCTTCCATCGTTATCTTTTTCAAATTTAAAAATAAGTGTGAGATTAAGTGTCATAATTTAATCAAGATTAAATGGAACAGTAACAGTGCCGAAACCACGAGAGTCGGACATTTTTTAATTTCATTGAGATTAAATGTAATAGTAACCATGACGGAATTAAGGGAGTCGGACATTTTGGGTAAATAACTAAGCCTTCAAAACGGAACAAGGCGGGAAGAACTGCAAGACTTTGACAATTAGGGTTGTCTGACATTTGAATTCGCGCATGCACTTTGCAAATAAGCCTTCAAAACGGAACAAGGCGCGAAGAACTGCAAGACTTTGAGGTAGGATACTGAAGAAATGTCGAGAGAAACCAGTTGTACCTACCCATTTGCGGAATATCCGCCTGTATGTATTCAGTTAACTATCTTGTCATTGGTTCTCTCGCCGTTGATTCTGTGTTTCGAGAAAGTTCGAAAGTTCAATTAAGATGTTTGAGCTATCTTGCCATTTAATCATTGTAGTAACATAATTAAAGGTGTTGCAGGAATAGCAATGAGAATCAGAACCAGCTTGGCCCTAATGATACAGTAAACCCCCGACGCCCTCCCGCCTCCCTAGCGGCTTTCAGAGACCAGACTTGGGCTGCTGGAGATATTTTAGGCGAAACAGCTAAAATGGCGGAGGAATACCAAGGATCTGATAATCTCATACAAGAAAATGAAAATCCCCGGGCAGAAAACGCCTGGCCTGTCAGATCATTGCCTCCATCCACTGTTGCTCCCCCTGTTCAACTCACCTTGCTTGGTGCCTCACATGGTGGCGCATTCACCACCGACAACCGAGGTATAGAAGCTCATCATAGATTTCTTTCCTTTTCATATTGGCTTGCCTCTTTTTAGAAACTTGTTCTATCATAGATTTTTCTATTAGATGTGCACTTGGATAATATTCACGCTTTTAGAAATTTTGATTCGTAAACCTCATCCAATAATTTCAAGGAATAAAAATATTAACAAGAACTCGTTGAATTTAACTCGGAGTAAATTAATCCACAGGGTAATGATTGATAGATTTGTATTAGATATTACTAAATTTGTCCAAGAACTGTATTGATACCTGCTATTCTAGAAAAAAATTCCAATAAATTCGACTCCTCCAACTAAATTAGTTGTATGAGCTTGTCAGAGGTTTCTGTTTCACTGATTATTTGGTAAGCTTTTCAAGTTATGTCAGAACATTTAGATCTATGCAGAGCCATGGCACTGCGAATTGAGTTATATAAAAAGTCTCTGGAGATTTTTTTAACTGGTGCAGACAGTTTTCTAAAAGTCATTTCCTTCCATATTAATGCCATTATTTGTGCTCTGCATTTCAGCCTGGGCAACTGTAACTTTATGATCCAATGGAATTTAACTAGGTCGAATTTTACTGACTCCTTGCACATTCTATAAATGTGCCAAAGCCAAAAGTCTGCTCAATTGTGCAATTCATTTTTTCTCAAATTCGCCCTTCCATGAAATATCTGAAAACCCTTACAAATGCCCGCGTAGAGTAGTGAGTTTAATCTATGAGGTGTTTTACATCATCTTTCTCATGCGGATAAAGGAAATCGGCCTGTTGAGGAGGAGGGAGCTGCAGCTGCAAAACCTTACAGGTGCAGGTTTTGTCAGCAGACCTTTCCCAAATCACAAGCGCTCGGAGGGCACATGAACCGCCATCGCCAGGGTAAAACGTTGCTCGTATGAATGATATTTTTGCAGTTGAATTTACCAAAGAATTCAAATGTTTCTAGCAAATGTAGTTTGTGTGGATGCATGGATTTCTGAAGATTAAGAATGCATGGAATCCAAAAGATTAAGATTAATATGTGCATGCATGAGGTTCTCATTCTAAAGATGTCTCTTTCCATCAAGATGCATCACATGTCTCTTTCAATCAAGATTCATGACATGTCTCTTTCAATCAAGATTCATCTTAATCTGGAAGTGTATATTTACAAAATCATGTATATTTCTTTCACAATGAACATGCAGAAAAAAGAGCCGAGCAGTATGATAATGCACTCAACATTGTACATTCAAGAAGAAGACAAGAGGAGCAGTATGAGAATGCACTCAACCTTATACATTCAATAAGAAGACACGAGGAGCAGTATGAGCATGCACTCAACCTTCTACATTCAAAAAGAGCCCCGTTCCAATCTGAGTTGTAAGCCAATCTGAGTTGGAAGCCTTCTATTTTTAATTTGTTCCTTTTTAAATATTTTACATCAATCTCATAGATTTTCCTTTTTCATCGAAATTGGCAGCCACAACATCGGTTCTCCATCTCTAATTCAACCACAATTTGCTGGAACTTCAGCACTTGGTTCCTGGTCAGGCCCTCCTCTACTTCAATCTCAATTTACAGCAATTCCGGACCAGCAAGAACCCTATAATCATACCCCACATCCATTCAGGTCCAATCCGGTGCACCCACAAGGCAATTTGTATCCAGACTCGGATGCTGAGCTGCAATTTTATACAAACCTCATGAAGAGACCAAACAGTTCTCAGGGCTGGAACCGGCCAGATATGGTGCCAACAACAGGCGATGACAGGAACCAGAACTCTCAACCTCGTCAGCAGCCGCCTCAGGTAGTTCTGCGTTCGGATCCAAACTCAGGCGTTGGCGCAAACATGCAAAGAAACTATGCTTCTTCATTCGGACGGCCAGATATGGTGCCAACAACAGGCGATGCCAGGAACCAGGACCCTCAACCTCGTCATCAGCCTCAGCTAGTTCTGCGTTCGGATCCAAACTCAGGCGTTGGCGCAAACATGCAAAGAAACTATGCTTCTTCATTCGGACGGCCAGATATGGTGCCAACAACAGGCGATGACAGGAACCAGGACCCTCAACCTCGTCATCAGCCTCAGCTAGTTCTGCGTTCGGATCCAAACTCAGGCGTTGGCGCAAACATGCAAAGAAACTATGCAGCTTCTTCATTCGGACGGCCAGATATGGTGCCAACAACAGGCGATGACAGGAACCAGGACCCTCAACCTCGTCATCAGCCTCAGCTAGTTCTGCGTTCGGATCCAAACTCAGGCGTTGGCGCAAACATGCAAAGAAACTATGCTTCTTCATTCGGACCAGGTACGTTGTCGTTGCCATCACCACGTGTCGCTGTCACAGAAGGGGATCAATTCAGTCCCCGCTTTCAAGCCCCGCTACTCGATAATTTAAGAATGGGTACTTCAGATCAATCAGGCGGCCTCCTCTCCGACTCACCAGCCCGCCATATTGAACGTGCTTTATCCGACAATTTCACTTTGCCGCCTATTACATCTAACCATTTGGCTAATCAGCGCTCGTATTTTCCTTCCAGCGTCTCCCCATTGCCCATGTCACTGCAAGAATTGCAGAACATGCAACCTCTGACTTACCCTTCTAGCCAGAATCGAACACTCGCAATAAATTCGATTGTCAATGAAGACTCTAGGCTGCCTAATATTGATGGTACTCTCACAGGCGGCTTAATACCGCCATCGGATCCAAACTCAGGCGTTGGAGCAACCCTGCAAAGGAACTATCCTTATTCATTCGGACATGGCATGCCATCATCGTTATCATCACCTGTTGCTGTCACACAAGGGCGATTCAATCCCATTATTCAACGCCAGAATCCAGCGCCCACAATCAATTCACCAGTGAATGAAGACTCGAGGCTGGCTAATGTTTCTGCTACTTTCAGAGGCTTAACACAGCCTTCTCAATTTCAGGCGGCAACAAGAATCAACTCCCAGGAGGATATAAATTTAGTTGAAGGTGAAAGTTATAGCGACAATGAGGATATTTATTCAGATTTGGAGTTAATTTCCAGTCCCTACATTTCCAGTTCAGATTACTCGTTCCTATCATATCCAGAGTGAAATAACCTCCTGTGCTGTAAAAGAACGTCCAGGTCTCAGTTTTATTTTAAGGATTCATCATTCTTGATGTGTTCTGTTCTCTGAGAGAAATATCTATCAGAGGTTTGAGTTTGAGCTTTTGTAAACAGTATTTTAATGGCTTTTCTGCCTTTTGAAAGTTTCAAGATCACGAGGAAAGATTGATCTCCTCGGTAATTTATTATTAGATGCCCTTTTATTTCATATTTTTTGAAATGCATTTTATTTTAAGAATTTTCTGTTTCTATCTTTTCCCATTTCTATTTCTATTGAAAATGAGTTGCGTTTTTATCATAAGATTAATTTTTGACATTCAATTATAATATCATATGCTATGTTTATTCTTAAATAAGAAAGTATATTATTAATTAGAAATACTTAAGCGTTAAATCTAAATCTTTATTCGTATTTTAAATTTGTTTATTTTCTGTATATATATATATATATATATATATAAAAGGGACTTGCTTTAAATATATATAGACACACCAAGTTATTCAAACAGATGCTATAATATTTTATTCACGGTAACAAATATAGTTAGTAAAGGTGATTTTTCTGGACTGTCAAAGAGATGGTTGATCATTTTTCTTCGGCTGCCATTTAAGTTAAATATGAATTTTATTAAATCATATACATAAATTTAATTAGAAAACAAATTTTATATATATTATAATTTTAAGTTTTTATATAATTTTAAAATGATTTTTTAAAGATGTATTGTTTAATAATAGATAATGTAAATTGGAATAATTTGGATTAAAATTAGACAAAGTTATTTGATATTGTTGTTAATTATTACATAGCACTCTTCTATTCCCTTAGCTTGGTTTACCAACCATCAAAATATGAGAAAGTGTTCAGGTTTCTCATGCTCTTGTTTAAAGTTATCTTAAATAATACAAGATGTTAAACTTAAAATTTTAAACATTATGAAATATCGACCACTTCCATTATTGCACGTTTCACACATAGCATAGATTCATGTTAACTCTAGAGAGGGATCAAATCACTTTTCACTCTAAAAGGAATTTGCATTTCAATAGATATGATGTCATCTTAACTTCAAATCTACCAAGGATGGAGAGGGATCAAATTTATTTTCACTCTAAAAGAGGCTTGCATGTAAAGAGATTATCCCATCTTAACTTTCGATCTACCAAGCATGGCAATTTAATCCCATCTTCACTTCAAATCTACCAAGCATGGAGAGGGATCAAATCTCTTTTTACTCTAAAAGAAACTTGCATCTCACACTACTACACCAAAGGCACTTTTGAGACATTTTTTTAAGACAAGAAATCTTTTGTCTCAAAAACTCATTCTCTATTTTAGTTATTTTACATTAAAAATTAATATCAATTGATTTGTCTTAAACATAAACTTTAAGACAAAAATAGGTTGAGACAAAAATATTTTAAGACAAAACTTTATATTTAAGACAAAAATAGTTTAAGACAAAAATATTTTAAGACAAAAGTAGTTTGAGACAAAAATATTTTTAGACAAAACTTTATATTTAAGACAAAAATAATTTAAGATGAAAATATTTTAAGACAAAACTTTATATTAAGACAAAAGTAGTTTGAGACAAAAATTTAAAGAGAAAACTTTATATTTAAGACAAAAATAGTTTAAGACAAAATTATTTTAAGACAAACATTTTAAGACAAAATTATTTTAAGACAAAACGTTATATTTAAGACAAAAACGGTTTAAGACAAAATTATTTTAAGACAAAAACAATTTAAGAAAAAATTATTTTAAGACAAAACTTTATATTTAAGACAAACATTTTGAGACAAAAATATTTTAAGACAAAACTTTATATTTAATACAATGACCACTTTAGATCAAACCTATGTTTAATACAATATTTCACTTCGAATGAAAATGGAGGGCAGCGCTGAGTTTCAGGGTGATCTGCGCGCGCATTCTGAACTGGAGCTCCTGCACCCCTGCTATTGGGCTCTCAATCCTTCCCGGCATCCACGCAATCGGGCTCTGCCTCCCTCCTCTAGCCAGTGCTGCTGCTGGCACAACATCTGCGTCTGGGTTTTGCGATTGCAGAGGAGCGTAGCTACCACCATGAGTGCGCCTGGGGATGGGGAGCCTTCTCCCACCCCACCAATCTCTTCAAAAGGAGCATTCAGAAGATTGTTCTCACTGAAAGGGAAGAAACGTTTGATTCCAGAAGTCCCGAAATTCATCAAAAAACTGGAGGAAATTCCTAAGATCGCCCTGCCAGAAGACCAATCGATAAAAATCGCCCTAACCTTGCCTGATAGAGGGTTGGTAGGACAATATGGGATGTTGGCCCTCTACAAAAATAACATATGATTGGATCCAATGCAACTAGAGGCCCCAGATGGAAAACAATGTGATCTGCTATGTTGTCGGAAGAGGGTATTTCATTTTCCAGTTCACCTCCAAAGGGGATCGAGATTTGGTTTTCAGAAACAATCTATATTTTATGGGAAATCAGGGTCTGTATCGTAATAAGTGGACCCCTGACTTCGATCCCTCAATCAATACCCCTAAAGAGGTCCCAGTCTGGGTCCGGCTTCCCAATATTTCGATCCATTGCTGGAGCTAGCAAACCTTGCAGAAGATTGGAAATGGCCTATGCCGTTTCATTGACAAAGCAGATAACAAGGGCCAATATACCTACACAAGAATCTGTGTGGAAGTCGATCTGGAAGCTAGACTACCTGAAGTGGTAAAACTTACTGTCGGAGAATGGCATCACTATCAAAAATTGAATTACGAGCAACTGCCTTTCAAATGAAAAACATGTCATGAACATGGACACTTCCAACGAAATTGCCCAAAAGATCCAACCGGGGACAAAGTGGACGAAGAATGATGGAAAGAAATAAAAAAGGGCAAGGCAGTCTGAAAACCAACTGAGAAGAAAAATTCAGGGCCATTGGTGAAGCCCCGGCCTAAACCAAAAACCAAAGAAGTTCCAAAAGAGGGTTCTTCCTTTGGGGTAAAGACAGATGCCATTGGAACCCAAGAGGAACCGGAAGACCCGTCGAAGAAAGTGAAAGAAGCAGAGGCAAAGTCAACTCTTCCTCCATCAAAGGATGAACAAGGGGAAAAAGAAGAAAACGAGGAGCGCATCAATCTGGGCTCTGATTCTGAGGGAGATTCAGAAGATGGAGTCTCATATTCAGACAGCTCGCAATTCACTCCTATCAAGTCAGCCAGGGGTCGAAAGTCCAAGAAGAAACAGAGAGAGGGACAAACTTATCTGGATGTTCTCCAAGGCTCTCAGAAAAATCTCAAAGGAATGATGAATACCAGATCTAGGCGCAAGCATGGTCAAGCTTTAAAATGAGCCACAACCTTCCAAGCCAGTAAATAATGAAATACGTCTCCTAGAATTGCAGAGGGTTAGGCAGCAGGTTGAAAGAAGAAGCTCTGAAAGACATTGTAAGGATGTACTCGCCTGAAATCCTTCTCATCCAGGAGACAAAACTGGAGTACCTTCTACTCCTCCAAGCAAGAAAAGCATTCTGGCATAAAGGCCAAGAGAGAGCAGTCAGCGCCAGAGGCGCCTCTGGAGGGATTGCCTCCTTTTGGGACAGCTCCAAATATGATCTGATTCACGAAGAATGTTGCCCCCATTGGCTACTCACTTAGCTCCTCCATAAAGAATTTGGCCACCAAGTATGTTCAATCTTTATGCTCCGGTCTTACCATCTCAGAAAAAATTTGTTGGGACTCGCTCCAGTCCTATCTTTTCTTGCACAACCCAGAAAATATTATTATTGTAGGTGATCTGAATGTTACGCTAGCTGCAGAAGAGAAAAAGGGGGGCTCGCTGGTCAGGGAAATTCACTTGGTCAAACAAAATGATGGGCCCTGGCCACATTGTTGCTCGTCTGGACAGATTCAATCCTCCTTATTGACTTGTGGTCTAATGGCCACCTCTAAAATTCTGCCGAACTATACCTTTGACCATAACCCATTCTGCTTGAGTTATCCTTGGATGGAAATCTTGGCCCCATTCCCTTTAGATTCAGTTCTCTATGGATTCATCAAGAAGGATTCCAGGAGGTGGTCTCCGAGGCCTGGAACCAGCAAGTTCAAGGATCCCCTTTCTTTGTGTGGGAAGAAAAAATGAGGAGACTTAAAAGGGAGCTCAAGGAGTGGGCTAAAAGGTTGAAAACGCCCACCACCAAAAGAAAGGAGATGCATGATAGTTTAGCAGGCCATCAATTAACAATGGAGAATTCCAATGTAGCTCAAATCCTTCTTCAAAAAGAAGTAGAGTTGCAGAAAGATCTCCATAGAGCAAGTAGGGATGAAGAAGAGCTCTGGAGACAGAAGTCCAGAAATCTTTGGTTATAGGCCAGAGACAAAAATACAAGCTACTTCCATAAGCAAGCTGAAGCATGCAAGCACTTCAAAACATTAAATGAAATTCACTATCAAAACACCGTGGTTAAAGATTTTGAAGGCAGAAAGCGAGCTGCTCACTCCTTCTTCAAAGATCTTTACTCTGCCCCAGAAGACCCTCCTATCGATTCCCAAGCCTATCTGATTGATCTTATTCCTCACCATGTTCAAGATTCTGACAATATCATGCTGACTGCTCCGATCAGTATGAATGAGATTAAAGAATATTCGGATTGCATGGATCCGGATAAAGCCCTGGGCCCTCATGTGTTCACTTCAAGGTTCTACTTGACTTGCTGGCCTATAATTAAAAAATACCTTCTGAGAATGATTTGTAAATCTCATACCTGCACCAAGATTGGAGGCAGTACCAACTCGGCCTTCCTTGCCTTGATTTCGAAAGACAAAGGCGCCACCGATTTTAGCAGATTCAGGCCCATATCTTTGTGTAATACAAGTTATAAGCTGATTACAAAAATAATAGCCAACCATATTAAGAAAATTCTATCGGTCATCATCCCTGAAAACCAAGGAGGATTCATAAAGGGGAGAAAGATTCTTGACAATATTGTGCCAGTGCAAGAAGCAATTCATTCAAGCTATCATCGAAAAGAGAAAGGCAAGGTGATTAAGCTAGATTTGACAAATTCCTTTGACAGGGTGAGACATGATTTCCTATTTTCTGTGATGGAGAAATTTGGCTTCTCAAAAGTTCTCATAACTTGGGTGAAAGCCTGCATTGCCTCCCCTTGGATAGCGCCTCTGGTTAATGGTCATTCAATGGAGTTTTTCCAAGCCCCGAGGGGGCTAAGACAAGGTTTTCCTTTGTCCCTGCTTCTTTACACCATTCAAGCTTCGGTGCTCAGCTTCTAGCTAGACTACTGTCAATAGATCCAAACTCTGTTAGGCCTCAGAATGGCTCACAATGTTAAAGACATAAATCATGCCCAGTTTGATGATGATACATTATTGCTTGGAGGAGCTAGCATAAATTCTGCTAGAACCTTCAAGAAGGAGGTAGACATTTATAGGGAGGTTTCAGGCAGCAAGATTAACTATCTAAAAAGCACGATCTATGGCTGGAATTCCTCGATCAAAGATTTGACAGACATAGAAATGCTATTAGAAATGGAAACAACCCTGACCTAGGAGTCATTTAAGTATCTTGGGATCCCAATCTTCAAATCAAATCCTAAGGTAGCTCACTTGATGCCCCTACTAGACAAGCTAAAACTTAGAATACAAGCTTGGGGAGCCTCATGGTTGAATAATGATGGGAAGGTAATCCTTATGAAATCTGCTCTCATAAGTCTCCTAGTTTATCAAAACTCCATTCTACTAGCCCCTAAAACCTTTATTAGTAAAGTGGATGGTCTCCTGAGAAGATTTTTGTGGGAGGGAGGGAAAAATAATGAAAGAAGGATTTATTTAGTTAATTGGGACACAATTAAGAATCCATTCTTGGAAGGAGGTCTCCAAATGCGGGATCTGGTAGCACAAAATCTTGCTCTAGGCTCCAAGCTCCTTTGGAACATTGTTTTTGGGAATCCTAGTTGGAGCAAGAGAGTTTTGTCGAAAAAATATTTTCATGGGTAG
Source organism: Pinus tabuliformis (assembly GCA_031772625.1). Taxonomy (NCBI): domain Eukaryota; kingdom Viridiplantae; phylum Streptophyta; class Pinopsida; order Pinales; family Pinaceae; genus Pinus; species Pinus tabuliformis. The sequence goes on from CM062818.1 coordinate 1,607,900,441, forward strand.
TGTTTGAGGTGCTTGGACCAGCCTCCTAGAATTTCGAAAGGATCACCAGTTTTCAAACTCTTTCTCACAGCTTTGAAACTCTTTAGTCATAAGCTTTATTGGATCCTAGGTAATGGGAAAACAATAAAAATTTGGGAAGATTAGATTCCTGGAGATCAGCCCTTCAGATGGCAGAACTAGAAAATATCAGAGCTTGGCTTCAGGCCAATCTGGAAACCCTTTAGGACATCTCCAATTGGACAAATGATGCAAAAAGTCTATGGGATGGTTGGAATTTTGGGGAGGTCCCTCATTTGGTAGATGGTGAAGCCAATTTATTGTTGGATTTCCTCCAAGGAAAATCTCCCTTAAAGGCCTCTTCTAAGGACAAATAGGGTGGGGTTCTCTTTCAGGCTCTTACTGAACAGTAGAAGGTTACAAAAATATGATGGCTATACCTAACGTCCCCCCAGAGCCAACTCAATGGAAATTTATTTGGTCTTTTCCTGCTCTCCCCAAAATTGACTTCTTTTGCTGGAATCTAGCGCATAAAAGTATCCTCACTAGAGATAACCTGAGGAAGCATGGAATGGAAGGTCCCTCCAAGTGCCCTCTTTGCGCATTGGATGAAGAAACGACTAACCACCTGTTCTTATTATGCCCCTTTGCTCAAGAAGTTTGGAAGGGTGTCCTGATGTTAGGACCTGACAAAATAGAGCTTCCAGGAAATATTCAGGACCTTCTAAGAAACTAGGCCAAGTTATCCCCGTTACGTCTCTCCAAAAAAATCCTTCTCAAGATTGGCTAGATGTGGATCCCCAAATTCACATGCTGGAAACTGTGGTTGGAGAGGAACAACAGAATATTTAGGGAGGAGAGTTGTAACCCAGTCAGAATTATCACTAAGATCAAATCTTTGTTGGGGGAGGCCTTGGAAACCAAACCCACCATATGAAATGGAATGATTCTGGATAGCGAGGAATATCAATGGTTAAAAGAGCTTGTTCCAAATCATCAGAATAGATCCATTCCTTCTGCTAAAGTCCCTTCTCATTTGAAAATTCGTCTGGAAGAACAGGAATTCATCAAATGGAGATCTACTTTGGATGATCACTGCCTATTCTTCGATGGGGCCTCTAAAGGTAACCCAAGAAAGGTGGGTGGTGGGGGAGTTATCTTAAGCCCAGGTGGCTCAACTAAGCTGCACTTTTCTTGGGGTCTGGGGCATGAAACAAACAACAGAGCAGAGGCTCTTGCTCTATGGTAGGGTCTAAATCTGGCTATCAAGAAGAATCTCCTCTCCATCTCAGTCTTTGGAGACTCCAGACTAATTATACAGGCTATGAACTCTCAAAAGATCCCTTCTCAGGTGGAGTTAGCCCCCATCCTCAAAAAAATAAAACTACTGTTGCCGAAGTTCCACAAAATCCCCTTATATCATGTTCTGAGGAAGTTAAACTCAGAGGCGGACTTGACAACCAACCTAGGCTCTCTCAGGAGCAAGAGATCTCTGTTAGTAAATGATGTTGAATCGGATTGCAGCATTCCTTAATTTTGGAGTTGTATGGGCCTCTGTTCCTTTGAGAATTTCGCTGATTCAGATTCTCCAAACTTCGGGACCGAACCATTTTGAGCTGGTTGATATTAGGAAACACAAACTCATCCACAAGGGAAAATTCAGAATGCAACCATGGCATTTTCGATCTCTATTCATCATTGGAACTCACTGCTGCATCTGGGTAGGTGCTGGGGAGTTCACAAGGGCCTCTTCAAGGCCAATTTACCGCTCTTGGCATTCTTGAACACTATATAACACTCCGCCAAACATTTCAAAAATAAAACACAATGATTCTTGGGATGATCTGGCACTCTGGCGTGTTGGATCTCCTCTCTACAAGCTAGGAAGCAGAGCTATGTCACGAAAAGCAAAAGCAGCGGAATTTCAAGCCACCATTCTAAAACCAAATCAAGTTCTTTTCAAGCCTCTATATGCATTCACAGTGTAACTCATTCAGCAGACTATTCAAAAGCAAAATCTTCTTTCCCCACCGACTGTAACAAGGAAATACAGGGTTTCAGTGTTAAATTCCTCGGTAGCTGATTTGCAAAATTTCAAATAAAAACTAACCGTTTATGTCAAAAAAAAGAAAATGGAGAGCAGAGCGCTTAGGGTTTGACGCTGCTCTGCAACTGGCAGACCTTCACAGACTGCATCGTTTTGCCATTAACCTTCAGCCATAAGGCAGCTACAACACAATAAGGAACATCTATCATGCAATGGAATCCCCCGAGGGGGAGGACATGATGCCTCCCCCCGCTGATACGGAAAACAGCCTGCGACAGACTCAAAATTTCAGGATGGACCATCTAGAAGATACAACAAAAGAGAATGAAAATACGCCAACGAATAACATGACAAATGAAGAACCACGAGTGACGTCAAACACCTGCCAGTTGGTAGCAGTTGACAGACCCAAAATCGAGCTCCCAAGTCACTGCATCAACACTTAGATCCAGTTTATGAGTGATCATGCTTTGGTAGGAAAGTTCATAGGCCTTTGGCCAATGGAGAAAGCTTTGCACGGCTAGATCACAACCAAATGGAAGCCAAAAGGGCACATAACACTGTAGTTACGGCCTAAGGGATTCTTTACTACCATTTTCAATTGTCTAGAGGACCGAAAGAGGGTATTGGATGGAGGACCATATTTCTTCAATGCAGTAGGGCTATACCTAAGAGGATGAATCGAGCGCTTTAACCCAAACAAAGAAGATTTGAGTTGGGCCTCAGTGTGGTTGTGCCTTTATTCTCTCCCCCTGGAGTATTGGGATGATGACTCTTTGCGAGACATTGGGAATGGTTTAGGCGAATTCATCAAAGTGGCAGAGGAGACAAAGCTGAAACGATACACCTCCTATGCGTGGATCTGTGTATACATGCACCTCATCAAAGCTCTCCCGGACGCGGTAAGCCTCTACCATGATGATTATGAATGGTTACAAACAATAGATTACAAGCATGTACCATTCGACTGTCGAAAATGCCACGCCCTAGGCCATTTATTTCGAGACGTTCCCTCCAATATGAAATCCACGACCACCCCTTCAATGGACAAATCCGACTCAAATGGGTTCACAAAAGTTCCCAATCGCAAAAAGACCCATAAAAATCCCTCTACCTCAGTCAAAAAACCTATCACCAGCACCTCCTTGCCTTCAACAAGCAACAACTTTGAAATCCTACTCCAGCCAGAGGTTCATATTTTAGATAATAAGAAACAACTTGAAACCATTACTAAGACTTCCACCCATTCTGCTCCATCAAGCTCAAAGAAAGCCCTCACTTCTAAGAAACCCGCAGACACCAAAACGCCCTCTCCCAGTAAGATGCAGAAAAGGACTGCTCAAGGTATGGAGGTAGATAGCACTCAAATGTCGTTCACGATTGTAGATGATACAGAGGCAGAGCAGGAAACAATACAACGCATGGAAGAGGAACCAGAGAGCTTCGACACCAGAGATCTAGATATACTTGGACTTGAACAGGATTGTAAGAAAAAGGAATATGACAAAATTCCTGAGCGACAGCTAGAAAACTTAGAAGTAATTCTCTCAATAGCATAGAAGAAAAGATCATTAGGCATCCAAACTAGTAGTCAGTGGGATGGAAGAAATATCTTCATAGACAAGAAGAAACAAGGACAGAAAACACATCTTCAGAGAACCATCCGCATAAGGGAGATTCTCGTGGAATTTGGAAGATACTCCAAGCTCACCAAATACTATAATCCCCTTCCCAATTGTGAATTATGAAGCTCATCTCATGGAACATCAGAGGGCTCAATAGCCCGGAGAAGGGACGATTAATAAAGAACATGCTACAAGAGTAAAAGACTCAAATTCTCTTCTTGTAGGAGACCAAGTGTAATTCCACAACGTTGGATTAGATCCTTGCCAAAGCATGGCCAGGAAGAAAAGAAGTGACGGTGGAATCCATGGGAGCCTCAGGAGGGCTAGCCATCGTTTGGGATGATAGAGCTATAACACTTACCAACATACATGCCAATAAGCACTTTATTCGGGCTAGGTTTCATTTAACAGGGACAAATGTTCATGGACACTTAAATAATGTCTACTTCCCCCAGGAGGCAACAAACAAAGTAGACACACTAAACACCCTAACTCAGATCAACTTAGAAATATCCCACCCACTTTGGATCACAGGAGGGTACTTCAACATGATTACAAGATTGGAGGAAAAAAGAGGAGGACAGATCAAGCTGGACTGTGAAAGCACGCACTTCAAGAACTACATTCATAACAATAGGCTTATAGACATGGAATTCAACAATGGCATTTATACTTGGAACAAAAAGCGTGCAGATGCCCACCAAATTGCACCTCGGTTAGAAAGATTCTTGATCTTTGATAATGCAATACATCTTGGCGGGGATCTCTTGGCCTCTATATTGCCACTCTCTGGCTCAGACCATTGGCTTATTAGGCTTCAGTGGCAAATACCAGGAGACAATGTTCACAGGCCCTTTCGCTTTGAAGCCTTTTGGCTGAATCACCCCGATTTTCATAACCTGATAACAGAGGCATGGAGAAATTTCACACCACCAGAAGGCGCAAAAATATACAAGCTCCAACAAAAGCTAAAACATATGAAGGAAGAAATAAAATAGTGGAATCGATTTACCTTCGGCAATATATTTCAAGCGCAAAACACTCTTGAAAAAGAAATGCGAAAATTACAGCATAGAATCATAGCTGAAGGCAGATCCGAAACCATAGCAGAACAGGAATGTCAACTACAAACACATATCTCAAAAAGAGAAAGACAGGCAGAGATTCTCTGGAGACAAAAATCGAGGATCCGATGGCTTAAAGAGGGTGAATGCAATACAAAGTTCTTCCACCATACCACTATCCAACGAAGAATGCACAACATCATTACTCTCCTCCAAAATCGATAAGGGGAACATCTAGAGAAGCATGAAGATATAGAACAGGAACTCCTCACCCACTTTCGGAGGGTGCATCAGGAAACAGAGACTGATCAGCTGCCAGCTATAGAGAATATCATCAAGATTATTCCTAAGATCGTAACTAAGGAACACAATCAAATACTCCTCAGATCTATTTCTTTACTCGAAGTGGAGACAGCTATGCGACAGCTCAAAGTTGGGAAAGCACCCGGACCAGACGGGTTCACTTCAGACTTCTTTCACAACTTTTGGGATCTAATCAAGGAGGAAGTCTAGCAAGTAGTCGAGGAGTCCAAAGTTAACAGATGGATGCTTCCATCCTTGAATGCCACCTTCATCGCCCTCATCCTTAAGGAGGAGAACAGCTAGACTCCAGACAAATTCTGACCTATTGCACTATGCAACGTATTGTATAAAATTGTCTCCAAAGTGATTGCCACATGCCTCAAGCCCCTGCTTCCTCTTCTTATATAACCGAAGCCATAAGGTTACGTGGAAGGAAGACAGATCACTGATGGCATAATTCTCACTCATGAAATCATTCACTCCCTAAAGAAAACCAAAAAGGCATGTATGCTCCTAAAAATTGACCTCTCAAAAGCTTTTGATACTTTAAGTAGGAAATATATTCAAAAAATACTGCTAGCCTTTGGCTTTACCCTCCCTTGGGTAAGATGGATTATGAGTCTCATCACTTCTACCTTTTTCTCAATTCTTGTCAATGGGACCCCCTCCACGCCCTTCCACCCATCCAGAGGTATCCGACAAGGGGACTTTCTCTCACCCTTTCTATTTGTTATTATGGAAGAAAGTCTTGGACGTTACATCAAAGATGCCCTTCAAAACCAGTAATTATGAGGCGATAGTAAAAAACAGTAAAGGTAAAGGATTAGGTGTCTGTCTACTGGAATTCACTGAGTGGTTGGTTTACCATGGTTGTGAAGTGATATTCAACAAAGGAAAAGCATTCCTCATACACATAGCCACATGGCATGTGAAGCAGATTGGGGTTCATGTGAAGAACCTGTATAAGCTAGATGTGGAAGAATGTGCTACATTAAGCACTAAGGCGGAGAAAGTGAAGGTCACGATGTCGATGAACTTTGGCACAAAATACTTGGTCATTTTTATCATGGTACCTCGAATATTATAGAACAAATAACCGATCACCTCTCTAAAGGAGCACTTAAGCAATAGTATATATGCAAAGGATGTACATCACAAAAGTACATAAAATCCACATTCCATGATCAGGACAACAAAGCACATGCAGTCCTAGAAAGGATCCACTATGATGTTTATGGACCTTTCTCGACAACCTACACTGTTAGACACAAATTTTTGGTCACTTTTATTGATGACTTCTCACGGTAGTGTTGGATCTTCTTCACGTGGAATAAATATGAGACATTCTCTGAGTTTGTAGAATTCAAGACACTAGTTGAAACGAAGCTAGCAAGAAGGTGAAGGCTCTATTGTAGAGGCTGCAACACCCTCCAAAATTTTGGCTTGCACTTAAATTTCAGAGCCTACTATGGATATTGTGATCAATCATTCCTTAGTCACTTATTGGTAAGTTGATGATCTCAAGCTGCCCTTTTCGATCTTAAGAGTCGTTTATGCTTTTATCTTTACATAGAATGTGTCATATTTGGGCATGGGGGTAATCGCTTATCATGCAAAGGGAGGTTTGCTTTGCTTCAAGGGGAAATATTTATGAGAATGAGACATGTTTAACACTCATTTCACACACTCTTACACAAGTGCCACCTTTATCCTCCCAAAGTCTATAATCGAAGCCGCACTTGCCGTAAGCTGCCACAAAGGTTGTTGCATTAAGTGAAGTATGTGTTATATGTTCTGGATGGTCTATGTTGTATCGATAAGTTTTCAAGTTTGTGATCGTAGTGAAGTTTTATCACTATTCACATAAGTTCCACTGATCCCACACTTAGCTAAATTTCAGAGTTTCCTTAGCAACCTAGCCTCATCCAACTTTCCTGAACTACACACTTCACATATGTAACCCTCAAGCTTTTTCGTTGCTTGTTCAAACCATGCAATGCATAGAAATCCCAACCTCCCTGACCATTCAAAAATTTGCAGTGGTTTCCTCCAGTGTCCTTCCCTCAGCCGGAACCCACTTGTTATCGGGAAATCTAGTGTCCATGCAGAGTTGCTAGTCCCACTAAGACTAGTAGATATCTTAGAAACAAACAAACTAAAACTACTTTCATTTTCCTTTATGAGAAGTAGATAAGAGGGGAACAAAGGAGACCAACCTCCGTCTTGTGCTTGGTTCCTTACTTGATTCCTCTCCCTTCTGATAGATCTTTGCCACTCGCTTCCTCGTATACCCAGCTTCAAAGAGCACCTGTGGAATCAAAGTAGCATAACACTATCCAAGAACAAAGATCTACTATCAAAAAAAATATAGGACCAGATATATATTGACCACACAAATGCATATATCATCAATCATACAAGAATGTGGAGAAAAACTTGAATAGATTTATTAATATCAAGAAATAGCAAAGAGGATTACAACCAATTGTTCTGACCCAGCGTCATCCTCTCAGCAAGAAATCCCTTCTTCACCTCATGAAAAGCTTAGATCACCTAACACTATGATGTTACACCAAGAAACCAGCAGCACTTCCTTACAATATACAAAATTCCAGCCTCTGGATCTCTGGGATGAGGGATCCATATATAGATGATTTCAGGGAGGTGAGTCAGCTTTTGAGATTTGATTAGTGTCCTCTCTCCGATAGTCCTTGATTCCACTTGGAGATTGATGATCTCTTACCCATCCCTAGGAGAATGCAGAGAGGCAAGTGTCACAGGAGAAGTTTCTGGAAGATTCCATGATCCTCCACCTCGCAAATTGACTCTGCCATTTTTCCACTCTCGCCCATCGCACTCCATAGAAGGGATTTTCAGTATTCATCGCACCTCCCATGTGCATTTAGGTGGGATGCAGCGCACTTTTGCCATGGAGCAGGTGAGATGGTCCAGCTTTGACCAGTTCTGAGTAGTTTTTCATGGAGAACTTCTAGGAGATGATGTAATCAGCTGACCTTATTCTTTTAGGGGATGGAACAACACTTTTAGGGAATTAGGAGTCCTTGGTTTATGGACATGTTTGATTGGGGTTACAGAGCCCAAAAATGTCTATAACAGTTTCCCCCAAAAGCATGAGGTCGTTAATCTTTTAATGTCGGGTTAAATGCTTTATCATGAGGATCCGAAGTTTTTCCGAGCTGGAAGGCGACCTGTAATAAGATACAATAAAATATATTCTCTTCATAATATTATCATGATCTAGCTGAGGCGGGAATTCCCATGCACAACTTTATAAATTCATTTTCATGTACATAAGAGAGACAATCGTCTTTGTGCAGACTGATGATTCTGGTAGAGCCATCATCTCTTAGATTGGATGATCATCTGTGCAACAATGATGTACATTTGATATCTTTATTTTCCTGAATATATATCGCAGCCCAGATGGATGAAACTAGATCCGGGGTCTTCAATCTCGTTCGATCTTCACTTAGTACAAGTCGATCCATGTGAGAGATGTTCTAGTGTCGAACATGGAAAGACATCGCCTGATTACCAGCCAGTGATGTAAGCTATTAACAGGCGTGAGAGGAATCACCGATAATGATGATGACCCTCAAGGTATGACAGTACAATCCACGTGGTGTGAAAAAGGGACTTGGTGTCGAACACCAGGCAAAATCTGTCGGTCGAAGGCCATTGATAATGAGTTGATGTCGACAAGAAGTGATCCATCATAGGAGGGCCTTAATGAATCCCACATCTACGACACGGAACGGAGCAAATGATTTTAATGGAGGTGAAAACGATATGGTGATATAAGGTTCAGGGTGGCGGTCAGGAAAGAATGGAGCGTAAATGTATTGCAATGGATGAGACATAGGTGAATTCTCTGAGAGACTTCTCTTGAACATATCGGCAACACTGACATGATGGATTGGTAGCATTAACCCCAATGTCGATGGTGTGATGGACCAATGGTGATATGACCAGTGAATGAAACAACCCAACCCGACTCGGATGCGGAGTGAGAGTGTCATGTTCAAGAGTGACTTGCTACCAATAAAGTTTCTTCAAGTTTTCTTCCCAATTTTTCCCCAGTCATTGCTGACCAGTACCTCTTTATTTTTTTCAGGCTTGAGGAGGATAACATATGCTTGTTCTATAATTTTCCCTTTGGGCAAACCCATTGCTATGTTTTAACGAGCCTAGCGATAGTGAAACTCGTTCTTGTCTGTATGGACAAGTTTGTCGCTATTCGGTTTTAACGAGTTTAACAACAAAGATAACTTAGTCCTTTTCAATTTTAGAGAGCCTGAAAGGGACATAAAGAAAACTCCAACAATCCTTTTTCATCATATAATCCCTTAAGTCTGAAAAAATGTAAAATAATACAAAAGGGATGAATTTTCGGTAATTTTAACGAGCCGAACATAACAAGCGCTCGATATTTTTATGTAATAATCCCTCAGGTCCAAAAAGATTAAAATATAAAGGAGGGATAGCACTCCCGATCATTTTAACGAGCTGGAGAGGCCAATAACTCGGTAGTATTTTCATATTTTATGAGTCAGATGAAAAGAGCTTAAAGGAGACTCGTTTTTCGAGGAATGAGTGACAAATTCGGGTAGCAGCTAATTCCAGGTAAGGTTTAGAATTTCCCAATCACGGCAGTGTCACAAGGATGGCTAATAGGATCACTCTTCGCAGCTGTTCCTCAAAAAGTGTAAAAAATCAAATGGAGGTGAATGATCGGCCAATACAGAGTGGAGGTGATGATGAGAACACGACCAAGGCTTCAAAGGCTGATGATAATTCATTCACGATGGTTATTTACTGGAAATTGGTTCATTTTTTAATGAATGAGCTTAAACTTTGGGGGAAACATTTGCTCACTGCTTACGTTTAATTTTTAACGAGCTTGAACTCCACATAAAAACTGCTTGATCCAATCATATAATAAGGATGTCTCATCTAAGATACAATTTTCTATGGAGCTTGCACCTCACACAGCTTTGCCCTGCATCCTTTCTTTATGCAAGTTAGGAAACGACCGATCCTACGAGTTTAAAGGGTTAGACGACCTACAAATTTAAAAAATAAATGGTCGCTCTTCGCTTGCATGCCCTTAGGTATAGTGAAGTAGTGTTTCCCAGGTTACCCCTCAATTTGTAGACAAAACATTTGTTTTATCGGGAAAGGCCTACCTTTTACAGGTTACCCCTCAATTTGCAGACAAAACATTTGTTCTATCGAGAAAGGCCTACCTTCTGACAGAGGTATCTTATTCCAGTATAATCTCATAATCCATTCATATATCCTTCATGGAAACCTACCCTATGCCCAAGGTTTTCCTGTCGAAACAGACCAGGGTGCATGCCCCCTGGGTTTCAGTCATGTCCTCCCGAATCACTCGCACTCATCAGGTGGATGGACTGGGGATTGATGGGACATTCCTTGCGTGAAAAGACCATTCAGGTATGGTATTTGACTATTTGCTATGTGTGAGCCAGGGAATGAAAGCTGGTCTATGAGCTTGACCACTCTTCCTTCATGCGGAAAACACATTACTCTAAAGAGCGAGGAGACAATGGCTCCCATGAAATAAATATAGTCGCGTTCAAGGAGTAGATTATAATCTAGGGGTCCTTCGACTACCGTTATGTTCATGTGAATGGTTTTCCTTCTCAATGTTATCGACACATTGGGAAGGATCCCTAACAGTCGACTAGTTCCTTTGTCAAAGCCTGTTAGATTTCTCATTTCAGGCAAAAGCGATGGTGAACCAAGCGCTTTCCAAGCAGTTAAGGAAAGGATACTCACATAAGTCCCTTCATCTATGATGGTACCGGGCATGACCATTCTGTATATTTTTGCAATGATTCGAAATGGTACACTAGCCGGTAAATGGGGTCTGCCTAGTAGATTCCAATCGAAGGAAACAACTAGGTTTCTTGGAGGTGGGACCAAATAGACAGTCGGATATGACTCTGACAAACTTCCTTCCTGCGGTAAAGGAATGGGTAGACTACCCTCGTGTTCATCGAAGTCTGTGTTTACAAAGAGAATTTGAACGGTGTCGTTCTTGTTCTCTCCGGTGACTATACATCTCAAGTTGGACCTTCTAAAGGCAAGACCTGGTCAACTGCCGCCTCAACCTTTTGACTTTCATCTGGTGTGAATTCAGATGGTTTATCTTCAATGATAGATGCTTCGACCGACCACAATGGCGTGTCAGTTGGATTTTCAACTAGAGATGGACTTGTCAGGAGTTTCTTATATCGAGGAGGAAGTCGTAACAGTGAAACCGGATGGTCGTCCAAAACTCTTTTAGCCTCATCAAGGAAGGGACAATGGTGGACGGTGTGATCACCTTCACACAGTTTACAAGGGAATTTACTTTTCCTTTTCTGTCCCGACGTTTTGCTTTCACTAGTTGATGGTTTACTTTCAACATGATTATCAGAGGTTGTTGACATCGGATTGTGTAAACGAGGAGACCAGTCCCTTAAGATCCGAGGGATGCAGGGACAATCTCAATGATAGTGATTTCCTTTGCAAATGACACATGGACATTTAGGCTTCGATAGTGCAGTGTGTGGATTTTCACTAGATGATGCCTAGTTGCCCCTTTTCGCCTTTGGCTCCTTCTTCTTCTTCCTTTCTTCTCCTTCCCCTACTTCTCCTTCCTAGTTACTTAACTTTTTACTTTACCAACTTCATCAAGCGAAGAGGAAGGAGGAGAGCGAGAATCAGACGAAATGGAAGGTTGGCGGGTGGCTTTGGTATCGTCTAGTTGCTTACTTGACTACTCAGGAATCACGATGTTCTGAGCGATAGAAGACGAGAAGAGCCATACGGGCAGGCCGATTGTCAATCCTGGAAGTGACAATGTGGCCATATGCGGTGCACCAACATCTCCCCAAGAGGAGAAAGGACTAGGATTTCCTCCAAGGGGAAATCCTTGGTTGGTGGACTCCATTTTTCTCAACCTAAGACCAATGTAGGAAAGGTGGTGTTTATTCCAATTAAAATAAATTTTAGATGCTTTGACACAACTTGTTTTTTCAATTTTTAAGAGTCGAGAAAAAACAAAAGATGGCTCTAGTTGCCTTTTATTTTTAATGAGCTTGAAGTGACAAGTGCTCAAATGGACCTTTTCCTTTAAGGAGTCTAAAAAGGAACGAAAGAGACTACTCTGGAAATCTAGATAGAGGGATTACCAAACCAATCAAAAAACTGCAGAATGCTTTTTACGGTACAACAGTCAACCTTCCCGAATGTTGTGTTCAGTGCATTGCAATCGATAGGGTGGTAGACACTACTTCCTATGGATAAAAAATATAGCCTATTGTGGTCTCCAAATATATACTCAACGGTATGTGGGATCATAAGTCCGTACTGGTAGTTCTCGTCTCAAAGTTGAGGAATCACCCAACCAGCACTCAAAACAACAGTTACCAGGCTCTACGACGCCGGAATACGTCTCTAGCCTAGACTTCTAAATGTTGTGCATTAGGTTCCAAAGAGTTTTTAGATTCATTAAATTTATTTTACAGTTGATCTTTTTTAGGAAATTTGTCTTTCAGGTTCACTGCATGATGTAGATATACAATTCCTAAAATGCAATCTAAGATGATAAAAAATCGTTTAATCTTCTTTTTGCAATGAAAATCCTAGCTACTAAAGAAAGAGAGATGATATTCTTTCAACATAGAGCAGAGAGCACACATTATATGCACTATCCTAAATCAAACCAACAAACAGTCTGAATGCAAATGCAGATGCATGTATTTGTTTTCAGCCTTCTTAATGTGTGAATGATAAAAAGAAAGCTAAGCACAAATTTGAATTATTTTTCAAAGAGACATTACTAACAAGCTTCTTTTCAAGACAAAATGAAGACAATGGCGACACTTTGCGATTTGGAATTGAAAACTTGCTTTCGACACTTGAAAAACTACTAATTCAAATCAAATACAAGAGTAATAATGTAATCAACTATCAAGAACAATTGGATTCTCTTCTATGACTGAAAACGACACTTGCAACACCTCCAAATCAAGAAACGATAGTTCAATTACGCTACTTCTTTGTAAAAGAGAACTAAAAATGGCTCACAATACATAAAAACATTTACAGTTCTTTGCATAATGGAGGCAAAATAATGGCAAGGAAGGGGGTTTCCAACAGAGGTATACTGACTACAGACAGCAAAACTCCTGAATAGAGCTAAAAAGAGTGAAGAAAAACCAAAGTCTGGAGGAAAAATTAGCCTTCTCTGATCAGCGCACCTGTTACACAGGGATTTCAGTATGCATCCCACCTATAGCACATAGGAAATGTGATGCATACTTATATCCTTGAAGAGAGGGTGCGATGGTATAGTGCGAGGCTTTTGATCCAATTCTTGATCACATTTTGCAGCACAGTTCAAGGATTTAGGCCAAGCAAGTGATAATCAGTAAATAAATCACAGGGGTAGATCTAAGGAGGTTACTAGAGCCATCACAAGGGAAATTAGAGAGTTTGTAAATCGATTGTTCAGTTCATAAATGAAACTCGAAGATAGACTAAAGCAGCATTGATGTACTTTGCACTTGCAGGGAAAATGCAGTTCGAAGGCTAGCTGGCTTGACTTCAGGCTATGTCTGTAAGTTTATAAAGAAAAAAAATATAGACAAACAAACAATCTATTCACTCCCCAGTGGAGTTGCCATTTTTTTATCAGGAAATTTAGTGTCCATGCAGAGCTGCTAGTCCCACTAAGATAGGTAGCTATCTTAGAAACAAACAAACTATAACTACTTTCATTTTCCTTTATGAGAAGTAGACAAGAGGGGAACAAAGGAGACCAACCTCTATCTTGCGCTTGGTTCCTTACTTGATTCCTCTCCCTTCTGATAGATCTTTGCCACTTTCTTCCTCATCTACCCAGCTTCAAAGAGCACCTGTGGAATCAAAGCAGCATAACACTATCTAAGAACAGAGATCTACTATCACAAAAAATATAGGACCAGATATATATTGACCACACAAATGCATATATCATCAATCATACAAGAATGTGGAGGAAAACTTGAATAGATTTATTAATATCAAGAAATAGCAAAGAGTATTGCAACCAATTGTTCTGACCTAGTGTCATCCTCTCAGCAAGAAAGCCCTTCTTCACCTCATGAAAAGCAGGATCACCCAACACTATGATGTTACACCAAGAGACCAGTAGCACTTCCTTATAAGATACAAAATTCCAGCCTCTGAATCTTGGGATGAGGGATCCATATATAGATGATTGCAGGGAGGTGAGTCAGCTTCTGAGGTTTGATTAGTGTCCTCTCTCTGATAGTTCTTGATTCCACTTGGAGATTGATGATCTCTTACTCATCACTGGGTGAATGCAGATAGGTAAGTGTCACAGGAGAAGCTTCTGGAAGATTCCATGATCCTCCACCTCGCAAATTGACTTTTCCATTTATCCACTCTCGCCCACTGCACCCCATAGAAGGGATTTTCAGTATTCATCACACCTCTCGTGTGCATTTAGGTGGGATGCAGCGCACTTTGACCATGGAGCAGGTGAGATGGTCCAACTTTGACCAGTTCTAAGTAGTTTTTCATGGAGCACTTCGGGGAGATGATGTAATCAGGTTACATTGTTCTTTTAGGGGATGGAACAACAGTTTTAGGGACTTAGGAGTCGTTGGTTTATGGACATGTTCGATTGGGGTTGCAGAGCCCAAAAATGTCTATAACACCACTGTCTCCAAAAACTATGCAGTTTTGTCCCTTGACTACCCAGTCTGCCTTGCAGCCTGAAATTGCATAGATGTGTCCTCCTAGGGCATCATCCCAAGTAGGGCCACGAAGAAAGATAACATGATAGATGACTCTCAAGGAGCTGAGGAGAAAAATAAGCAGACCAAGAAACCAAAGGTATGATAGAATATTAGGACTGCATGAAGACTCCATCTGATGCATAACCCTTTGGAGGCTAGGTATGGAAAACAAAGCACGTCTTTTGAAATACACCTCTTAATGTAGCTTAAAAGTTTTCTTATCATTGTCGTATCATTCAGTCTTCAATGAAATTCATGGTTGCAAGAACTGAAAGTCATTCCATGTGTTTGATCTACATTTCTTGCTCCCTTTCACTTGTTTATTACATAACTTAGAAGATGAAGAGTATTACCACTTTTTTACTTAAGCTACCGAGGTTGCGACCAACATGATCTAATGACTAACCAGGCATGATGCAAGGCATCCTAAGTGGAATGGAAGATGTTTGATGATATGTATGTAGTTAGTACACTCCTCTGCATTACTCTTTTGCATTAATCCTTTCTTTGTATCTTGCATGTACCCTCACCGCTTGTCATATTTGGCTACCTGCTGCCAATAGTCTCTTAGCTCTTTCCTGATGAAGCAGGTGAAGGAATTTCCTTCAACCTGATTTCTTCAAGGCTCTTCATAGAAATTATAGAGCTAAGAGAAGGAGATGTGGAATCTCACTATCAAAATCTTGAAAATACTTTGCATGTTTGAATATATCCAAACAATTAAGCTACCACTCAACAACATTGTCAATCTTGGAAGAGTCAAGAAAGATCACATCTCTAGATATTATAAACTTATTATTCACTTCATCATAGAGATGGTATGCTTTGGAGGTATGAGTACCCAAAGAAGATACATTTGTGACTCCTTGCAGTGAGTTTTTTTATCTGTTCCTTAGGTATGAAGGCATAATATGAGGAACCGAAAACCTTGAGATGCCTCACCGAAGGAATGTGGCCATACCACATTTCATAGGGAGTCTTGTTTCTAATAGCAAGAGTTTGACACCTATTATTTATATACACAACACATAGAACCAAATCAGCCCAAAACCTTATGAACTTAACATGTGAACTATGCCAAGTTCATAGTGAAAGTAATACATTCCAATGAACTATGTGTTGAAAAATGCAGCAAGAAATTCTCAATTTGATTTTTCCTTGATTAAATTGAACAAATTCAAATTTCCAAATCAACAGACAACTTGGATGATGTTAACTTGTGTGACATGGTTTGTGTCACCTAGTTTACTCAATAAATTCGAGTTGGAGGAGTTAGAGTTTAGTTTTGCATATGCGATTGCTAACTTGTGGCAATAAAGGTAAATTATCTCAGGTTGTTTTCGGTTAAACTAGTTCTAACTTTTGGAGGAACTACAGGAAGGTCATTTAAATAGTGGGACTTCAGTCAAACTCAGCGATCATCTAGTTAACTGATCAATCAACCCAAAATAGTTGGGGCATGAAGAGAAGTCAAGTCCCCTAAAATTGGTGAAGATTCGAAGGTAGTTTTAATTTATTGTAGCTCACACAGTTGCAAGAACTTGCTATAACCATAGTGGAGGAGGTAGCTTGATTAGGAGCTTCTTGTGAAATTAGAGAGCAAATGATTGTTGGTAGCATTAATAGCCTACTAGCAATTTGTTTTGCACCACACTTCAATGTTTTGGGCATGGTTTTTGAGGGTGGATTTTTTTTTATGATTTTTGGTCATGCACGTCCTCACTAAGTATCTTGGGAGGTATGTAATAGTTCCTTGCATGCAAATCCTCACTAAATATCTTTTGGGATATCTGTACTAGGTCCTTGTAAATTTCTGTTTGCCAAGGCTTAACTACTTATGATCTTAGGTGCTCACAACAATTCGACAGTTTATGGCACTTTCTAAATCACCATTCCTGAAAGGATCCAACAAAACGACTTCAGAGGAAGATGAGAAGGGAAAACTCTTATTGGAACTAGCCTAGAACTAGTGGAATTGATTGGTCCCAATGGTTTTAGAGTTGTACTAGTCTAGTTTGGTGGTTCAGATTGGATAAGGTCGGTCTAATAAACTGACCAATTGTGAAGAATGTAGTGCAACATAGCTAATGACCACCAAATAATAATTTTTTAATAAAAAATACTGAAAAGAAAAAAAAAGTATAGACTCGAGGGCCCTACAAAACCTAACCCTAGTAATTAATGGTAATATTTAATTTTTAATGTTAAAGTAAAAGTTGAAATTCTCCTTATCTTTCCTTTTTGAAAAGGAAAGATAAGGATAATGTCAGCTTTTACTTAAATTTTTAATATTAACATTAATTGTTTCGAGTTGTTTCAGAGTGGTTCCAACTTCATTTAGTTTTGAGAAAGTCAAATTTTAGATCCCATTCAAAACTTAGTGGTTATTGTTTGAACCGCTTCTTTATAATGAGTCCTAGACTTTGACTTCCAATTCTTCAGGTGCAATTATTGCATAATCATATTCCTCATGAGACTTTATAGCAGAAGTTGATCTTTAATCCATTGCAAGCACTTGACCTAGCATAGGGAACCATCAACTATCCCTCCCAAGTTGCACCTCAACATTGAAATTTTCTTTTTCAGTAGACATTCATTTTATCCATTAGATCATTTCTTCCACTGTGACAGTCCAACAACACCCCTGCCGACATATGCTTGACAATCCATCTCATCTTTAATGCTACCTTATAAACACTCTTAAATCTTGTGTCTCCAATATAAAAGAGGAAGAACCAGAAAGGGCCTTATTGGCCCTCTTCACAACCCACAATATGTTTAGCTTCTCTCTTGCGCTTACACTCTAGTCTTCTCGCAGCTTAAGAATGGTGAATCTTAAACACAGTCTCATGATTTCCATTCAGGGAAAAAAAATTCACCCTTTTTTTGAATCAAATTACCCCCCTAGTATTTTCCTTCTGGATGACTGTTAAGCTTCCCATCTCTATTTCGCCTCCCTCTCCTACCCTCATGAACCTGATAAGCTGAATTTAACCAATCTCAATGTATCTGAGATAAACAATCCATCCAACTGGGTAGATTGAGTTGAGACCCTTTTAGAAACTAAATCCATCCCTCCACAATGATATATCCCTCCCCAACAACATCATCATGCTCTGTTCGAGATCTATCATTCCCATGATCACTATAAATTTCTGAGTCCTTCACTTACATATTTGGTAACATCATCATTTAGATCACTTATACTTTGTTGTGTTGTTTCTTGTGTTATGATTTCCTTTAATGGAAATATCTCCCTAGTAGGCATGAGTAACTAAATTCAAGTTCTTATTGAACTCTTGCGTTAACATACTTAATTTTCATTTTGACCTATTCGGTTTCAAATTCTTGTGTGGTTGGTTCACTGGTTAACTATTAGCATTCACCAAGTGGTTATTTATGATCATAGTTAGTCTAGAGTGAACGTTGGACTTCGCCTTGAAAACCAAGACCCAAGAATAAGCACTTATCATGGAACATTTCAGAGCCCATACTAGTGGAAGTCCAATTGTGTAGTGGGACTTTAGTCAAACTCAATGATCATCTAGTTAATTGATCAATCAACCCAAAATATCTAGTGCATGGAGATTCGAGTTACCCAAATATGGTGGAGATTCCAAGGCAATGTAACATCAATTGTAGACTAGCCTTGAGTGTACAACTATTAGATACTTTCACCCTTTTATTTCTTATTCATTCATTTCCAAACACTATACCACTAGTTCTAAGAATCTTGTGGATACTATCACCACAATAAATGTATATTTTATTTTATACGACACAAGAATTGTATATTTACCTTTGGGACACTCCAAAAATATTTTGATGCACCTTTGTGACCTTTATGACTTTATGACCTTAATTCCCATTCCATGTTCATCCATGTGGACACACTTTATGATGTTCTACGACAACCTAATGTCCTTGTCAACTTCCTCTCATCTTCCTTGTCATGTTTTCGGGACTTATGTATCCAAAAAGAAATTTGGGAGATGAATGCCATCAAGGTGGAAAATCAAGGGGGTTTCAAGTCATTTATTTAGGGTTCCCACTAGCATAGTCCCACCATATGATCCACCGAATCCCTAAATTGGGGTCTACTGCTATTCCAATTAATTATTAGATGATCATGGTGGGCCATAATTCCAAGTTAAATTTTATGACTCTTCATATGATAGTATTGGAGATACTTGAGGAGACATCTTTTTGGCTAAAGGGTTAAGGGAGGATTTTGACTTCACTATCAACCCATCAACCATATCCTCAACATTTGTCCCATCAACCATATCCTCAACATATCTAACCAACAATCAAGAAGACAACTGAGGTGAAGCATGGGCATCCTCTCTCGCCCACGTTGTTCAACACATATATCAATTTATGAATGCCTCTACACTCCACCAACTGTGCATCAATAAAATTTTGGGTTTCCCCACTGTCCTCCAATATGGATACATGTTGTCCCTGCATTGTGCCTTTGATTGCAGAGTGGCTAATAATCATAGTTTATCGTGCATGATTATGATCGTGCGTAACATCCATGGTCCAATTCATTTGTTTGGTGCCCAATGTTGGTGAATCATTGTATTGCATCATGGTAGAAATATTGCCTTTTTTAAAGCAAAAATATATTGAAAATAAATTAAGTTATGTCTCATGCAAATGTTCAATATTATTGTGTTGTGAGAGATTTGCATATTATATGTATCATATATCTATAATAACTTATTTCAAGCCTATTTTAAGAAATAAAGGAAGAGGTGGAAGCCCTTGCCATAAGGACTCCTACCAACTCCTTTTCTCGTAGAAAATTTTCAAACGTTAGCCCATAAATCAAACACATGCCCTTGTTTCTCTAGTTTGGAAACCCTTGGATGTTTTTGACAATGAACTCCTCCCAACCACTAATTTAACCATCTATTGAATGCCTTTGATTGGTATGTGTAAATTATTTTGATTGATTCCTGGAGAGGTGTGAAATCTAATTCTGCATGACATGATACAAACACCAAATTTAACCAGTGGTAGCCAAAATTTTAGCCTTACAACTCTCTCATCCAATATTATATACTTCACTAATTATTCAATGGGTAATCTACTTAACAATATATTAAATATTAGAAGCATTCATATTAATATAAAAAATAAGAATAGTATTTAATATTAAGTTATAATGCAGGTAACTGCCAAGTTGACATATTCTCTGCCTTGGAAAGTGAATAGTCAGCTTGACTTAATGTCCGATGTTAGTTTTAAGACAATTAAGATAAAATTGTTTAAGAGAACTCACATAGATTTATAAGTGCTGAGATGATAAATATGATGCAAAAATTTACTCAAAATTTCATATTGTAAAATATCTTTTCACTTATAGTAATATGATCCCATTCCTCCCTTGATAGATTCAAGGTTCGTATATTTGTCCCAATATAATAAATGTGTTTCTCTTTTATATTATTAAATTAGGTTGCTTCAATAATCATGTCCTTATTGTTAAGGGGAGATTGCCTTAAAGTAAGTGTTGTCATAAGTAGTGTGATAGAAGTAACAAAGGGAAACTATATCTATATATTTTTTTATACATGTGAAAAATTAACCCCTAATTTACTTATGTCCATGTTAGTGAAAATCTATTTTTTATAGTGGTAGCTCAATTATTTGTCATGTCAGTATGAGTAGTGGTACCTTTTGGTCATTGTATTATGTTTAGTAGATATAGTAATAAATGGTGTAATTTAAAAAATTTAATTTAGACTACATTTACATCACAATGTGATACTCTATAATTATACCAAAACTTAGCAGTGAAGACATGACAAGTAACTAGATGTATTCAACAAAATTTTAATGCTTATCATTGTGTCTTTGAATAATATTTATAGTGCTAGCTAAATTGGGTAGTATTGACTTACTTTTATGATTCACATAGATATCATCATAACTCGTTAATTTTGATTCTTGATTATTTGAAAATAAATGCTAGTTAAATTAGGTAGTATTGACTTAGTTTTCCAATGCTAGTTAAATTATTAACTCGGTTAATGCTATCTTATAGAACATGTGTACATAGCCAAATTGTAGGATTTCAATGGCTCGCAGCGATGGATAAAGTTGTTTGAGTGAATATGGAAGTTGAAGCACAACATGAGAACTACGCTGCTCTATGCAAGGCCTTATTCCTTGAACCATCTCTCGGCACATGCCTTTGAATGCGAAATATCTCTCTGCATTTGATTTATGGCTACGACCCATGTCTCTGCCCGTGGCATTCCCTATATCCAGCTACCCTACGCGTGTCTTTTGTTTTTCAGGTAAGATGTCTTCATGATTCATAACATCATTTTGGTCTTAGTCGACCATTAATGTTTCCTGTCTAGACGAGTGGATATCAGATTTTATCCTGGTAGCTGCGCGTGGCCATCTTTAGTCTAGCGTATGGCCTTTCTCTTTCTGTTTTGCCTGGTGTGTGGTATGATTCTAAATTGGTTAGATCTTTTTTGGCACCTCGCATACTAGTTATGGCCTGACAATTGCAGGAACACAGAGGGTTTCAAGGAACAAAGAGGGTTTCTGTAAGGATCAGATAGGGTTTCTGCAAGGAACAGAGGGACGAGAAATATTGAGAAATGTTTTCAGATTCACGAATATGGTGACAGTGCCATACCAATGTCACTTTGTTTCTATTGTGTTAAAATATGGCTAGAGAATTGCCTCGATTTTTTCCAGAGGGATTCTCCAGATGACACGATAAATTAGGCTTTTGGGAGGAATTGATGGAACGAAATCCAGCGGTGGGCCTGGCGGAACTACTCCATTCCCTGCCTAATTCCTGTCGTGAATTTCCATTACGAATCCATTGGAAAATGGTGTTGCATCTTCATCAACCAAACCTTCCTCCACACTGCAATGAACCAACACCCTTGCTTCTACAAACAAACCTTCCTCCTCGTTTGCCCCATTGCAATGGAGGGTTTGTCGAGAAAATGGAGAGACAAACAAACACCAATGTTTGAGAGCCACGAGACTAGGGTTCCTGTGATGGGCATTAAAAGCATGAGGCCTAATGGCAACAGAGTACATACTCATTTATTCGTGAGTGGCGGGAGATAGATATTAAGACCTTCATTCTTATGAAAAGTGGGAGACATGGGAGGGAAACATCAGGAAACAGTGGGCTAGGCCATTTGAAAATGGAAACAAGACAGCTGAAACCACCGAAACCTTTTTTGGTGTAGAGGCCGAAAATATTTTTGGTGCTAAATTGTTTAGTTTTTATATGTTGAGGCTTTCACTATTATTTTGCAAAGGAACTCGAAGCTAAGCTAGAAATTTCAAGGAAGACAGCAAAGGGTTTATCTTCCACAGGTATTTTCCTTTCAATTTGATGTATTTCCCTTGCAAAGATGTTGGGATTGGTATTATTTTCCTTGCGTAGCTGTATTCATTGGTATAGCTGTAGGAATTGGGATTATTTTCATGGTATAGATGTAGGCATTGGGGATTATTATCAACAATTTCCTGAGCCATGTCTGGTTCTGTTTCTTTATAATTACATGAACAACTTAAATTCTGCTTTGAAGTTTCGCTCTCTATTTGTGTGTAGACATGAATCCAATAAACCTTGTAATGAGATGACTCACCTGCATTCTGGGAAGCACTAGGCATTGGCTCATACATACTAGAGACATTGTCCACTTTGGAACCATACAATTCATCAAGTCCATAAAATTGTTTGTCATTGTCTGGACTCTGAATAATGAAATTTGTCTTCATGAACTTCATCATCAATAGCTGAGTTATGAGGTTGCAGACCAACATATGAAACTAAAATATTCTCATAAGCTTCTTGAGGTTCATCATATGATGAATGAATCAGTTGATGATCTCCAAATTTCAAAGAAACTGCATTAGACAACATGGGACAACCATCATTTTGGCTACTGTTATAATTCTTATGTGATTTTCATTCTTCATCATCGTGAGTTTCACTTTTGTAAACCTATTCAATTTTCTCTTCTTTTTCAACTACATGATCTTGATATCTTTCAATTGCATATGAATTCTTAAACCCATGCTCGTGAGTTTCATTATTAACAAGTGAGATGGGATTTTCCTGAAAAGAAGTAGCTAAAATGTACTGTATGGTGCATTCTTAACCATCTCGAACTTCATTGGATGATGCCTCCTTTCTAAATAAAAATTCTTTCTTATCAATGAAAAACTGTCTCCTTTCTAATTAAGACAAGAAAAGAAATTTTCTTTATGTATCCCATGGAGTATAACCTTTTATATGCAATTGTGTCTTATAACATGATAGTGTTGCACCCTAACCCAACATACAACATTGTAACAATCCTAGTTCCTTTGGGTGTGTTTTGAGAAATGAGGTCATCCTTTTATGAAAATGCACGCCCCATTGGCTCATTGTTATATATTTCAACTTCTGTGCAATAAATGGCCACATTGAGTCACTTGATATCCACCATTCTAGGAGATGCACTGGGATGATCTTTTGCTTGGATATGTGATCATGTGTTTGGCACTAGACTCTAATTCGTTAGCACGAAATAGATTCTAGACGGGTGTTATGGGAATATGATTGATTCTCCTCTGAACATCTCAAATCTCCACAAATATGTGCATAGGTATAATACCAGGCCATGATATTTGTAGCTTGGGTCTTTGAGAAGTATGAGGCATGAAATTAGCCTTATTTGTTTTAATCCCACACCAACATTTACTCATGAATTGATGAAACCAGAGCTCATGGGAATTCACTACATTGTCTTTCATTTCAATTCACTTATTCCATGTGTGGTTAACTATATTGGAGGGTTAAACATAATTCTGAGTTTTTATACCCTCTCTGCCACCAGTGTTCTACATTATTTTATGTCTTTTCATTTTCCAAGCATATTTCAAGGTTCTTTATTGCATATTGGTGCTCTTCTAAGGCAGCACACCATATCGCTTCATCTACCATAATAATTCTTTGGACTCTGATTAGTAGTTTCCATGCATGCTTAATATGCTTCATATGCATTGCTTTTCAAATGTTGATTTCACGGTTTAATATAAACTGGTGATAATTTATTTAAATATTTTATATACAAAATGATGCTTGTTTGTTAGGAACACTGTTTCTTTTTTGAGCACCATATATGGAACCTCGTTGGTTTCAATCCATAATTACAGAGAGTCAACCAACCAAACTTTCATTTAATTTTCTAAAATCTCTCACTTTAATCCAACTTCTGAATGTTTTTATATAAATGATCGAACAGACACTAACTGTGGTAGAAAACTATCTTGAGGCATTATTTGGGCAACAAATCATTCCTGAGACATTATCTGAGGCATTGGCCTATCTCTAAGGCATTATCTATAGCAACACATTAAATCTGAGGCTTTACTATGGCAAAAATATGTCTATGAAGCAATTCTGAGATAGAAAGATACCTCTGAGGCACTATTGATGACAACAGATCATCCCTGAGGTAACAATTGTGGCAGCGAACCACCTATAAGGGATTGTTTGTGGCAACGAATCACCCCTAATGTTTTTATGTGGCAGAAAATCATCTTGAGGTATGGTCTGGGATTTTGAGGCAAGCAAGGTCTGGTTTGGAGTTGATTGTGGCTGCAATGAGATAGTGAAGTAATGTTTATAGGCAACAAGGAGATATTCTACAGAGATTACTTTTCATTATGCGACAACAATTTAAGGCAATGCATTGCCCTTTGTAATATAATCCAGAGAACTCCTCAATGAAATTAGTCTTACATGCATAGAAGTTTAAACCAACATATTTTAGAATCATTCTATGGTTTTACACATTGTCATATATTTCAACATTTATTTATGTAATGATCCTAACTAGTGTCCACAAACTTTTCTTTGTAGATTTCTATTACATTATTCTATACAAAATGGTAGACCAGGTATTTATGTTGCTTTTGGTATTTGTATTATTTATGTTGTTGATTTAGTTAGAGGTTGGATTTGTTTTTAGAAATAACTTTAAAATGATACTTCAAAAGTTTGTTTCTGACTAGTTAAATGCTTGTTGGAACACTCTGATAAGCTTGCCTCAAATTGTTGGATAGATCTTCAATGCTCACTGAAAACATATTTGGTGTTACCGATTCTATTTTCTTATCGGTATTTTGATCAAGGTTTTCTTATTTTTATGTTATTATGTTTTTTTTTAAGAATGTACCCATGGGTGTTACTGATGCTACTATGGGGGATTCAATGATATTCACTACTTTTATGGAAATGTTAACAAATGCACGAGGGCAAGACGTTGCTATGATGATGCATGAGGTAAGCTTGAATATTGTCTTTTATATGTTCAATTATCTTATATTCCTTATTATATTAGCTAATTTATGTTTGTGGAATGCAGGCAATCGCTAAAGTCATTCCAACCCCTATAACACCTTATAAAACATCTAAGGTAATGATAGTGGTAAAACTTGATCAATATTTTTGTGCATTTAGTTAACTTATTTCACTATATATATTTATTAATATTTGTGTTTTTACTAAGCGTGCATTTTGTTGGCATGTAGGATTCATTTATGCCCATCAATACAACCAATGTTGAGATGCAGGGATCATTAATGCCCCCATATACATCTAATGTTATGCAAGATGTAAGGTTCAACCATTTATTTATGTGAGTTTGATTATTTTATTTGTTGAGAAATATAGGGCATATATTTAATAAAGTTTTTGCACAACGACTCCATGATTTATGAGGTGTTACGAAGAGCTACATCATGCCTTCAAATGGATCACCCCATCCGTTTTTTTCTTCTTGTACATACAATACTAATTTAACAAGTAACCCAAGCAATATATTATTCCAAAACATGATGTCAACTTACTTTTTTAGGGTTTTTATGTAATCAAGAGGCCTTTTTAAGGTTTCTTAAATTCAAACCTTAGATCATACTCTTTTCCCTTTATGTCATTCTAGAGTTTATCCCATGCCCTAGAAATCAAATCATAGGGAACAAATACCTTAAGATTAAGGTTCGTAAATACTAGGGTATTTCTTAAAATATAAACCCATAAATTCAACCCTACTACATCTTATGATGGACCCTTTAAAAGAAAATTATTATACATACCTCATGGACACCTGTCTGTATTGATTAGTATTTTGGTTGCCATGATTATTTGCAACTTTACTATACATTTCATTGATCATTTGCCACCTTCATGACCTTCTTTTAATGAGTCTTCCGAGATATTGTCATTCTATAATGGGACTTGCTTCTTCATGTGTTCATGAAACCCATGCCTCAGTCATAACAAAAACAATCTTCTTTTTCCTTTTTCTACATAAATTACATAGAATTGTGATTAGATATGTCATTATGAAGACTGAACCTAGTTACATATTTCAACATTATTCATCTATTATTCCATCTTATTATTTATATTTGTGCCCTAGGGTGACTCCAACAAGTATACGATCTGTTGGTATAGAGGGTCATGTTATACCATCTACACCTAGACCAGGACCCCATAACATACCCTCTACATCAAATGTGGGTCTTGTTAGCATTCTCCCACCAGGACCAGAACAAGTTTCTTTGAGGAGTCTTATAGACTCACAAACAAGAATGTTAAGGCTCCTACCAGATATTCCTACAAATGTTCAAATCAGACAAGAAATAATTAAACAAATTCAATTATGGGAAATGTCATTGTTGGAGACTGTAGCTCTTGCAAGAGATCAACAGGTAAAATTATTTTATTTTTTTATAATTTCAATTGTTATGTGTAGGATCATTATTTTAGAAATGAAAAATAGTTTCATATTTTGTTGGGTTCTTAATAATTCCACAATTTCATTGTAAATGTAGGAAGTAAGTGACACAGTGCCTAATGTACCTATAAGGGAACCTTCCTCAATCGCCAATACTACAAAAATATCATCGGTGACCATAAAATGAATGCAAGAAGTTACAATCTTGCTCACTTTAGAAGGAAATGTCTTGAAGGATGAAACGGGGCTGAAATTTTATCACTTTATTTTTTGTCGTGCAAAACAATTATTTGGAAATACCATCCAAATGGATTGGAGGAAACAAGCCAATGCCAAAAAGAGGAACTATTTAAAGATGTAGTAATAGCATTTGGTAATCCTCGATTTCATAAGGAACTTATTTTAAAGATTGCAAGTAAATACATGCACTCAAAGACAATTTAAGGACAAAGTTGACAAAAAACTTGATGTATCCACGTCCAGCTTGGATCACAGGCCAAGTGACATGGGATGAACTTATGAAAGATGCCAAGTTTAAGAGGAAAGTCCTCAAAAATCCAAAATATACGCCATTTGCACAAGGAGGAGCTAAGAGACACCTACGAGATACAAGAAAAGCAACCCAAGTTAGGGTGTCAAAAATTGGATCTCACAAATTAGGCTCTGGTGGATATAATAGTATTCATGGTGGTATGGTAAGTGATATTTCCATCTATTATATTTTCTATTTTAGGCAAAGTAACTATGGTCACGTTGAGTTAATTGTATCTTATTAGTTATTCTACCTTATAGATATGATTATGTTTGTTAATTTAGGTTCACCAGTTTCAAAAGGAAGCTTCAGAGGAAGACCTAAAATATGCTTTGTTACATGGTTCCCAAGGTCTTCGCCAACACATGATAAATCGAGGGGAAAAATTAATTACTAGTTATGGATCCGAGGTTAGTTGTTTATAATATTATATGAATAATGCAAGAGGTTTTAATGTTATTATAACAAGTTAAAGTGTGTTGTGTATAGGAATCAGGTGAAACATATGGGAGTGAGCATGGGGAGGAGATACTAGCACATGATGATTTTCTTGTTGCAAAAAATCATTCAACAGTCATTCTTGAACCTTGGCAAGAAACCATTGTTGAATTTCAGCAAATGCGAGACAAAAATAATGAGGAGGGTGTTCAATGCAATGAGCATTCCATACCCACAATTAATGTAGTGCCTCCCAAAAAGAGGACAAAAAGGATTGATATGTGTTAAATTTTAATAACTTGAACATGCATCGCTATAGCTTCTAAGGAGTGCACTAGGTTGTGAGGGTCCAAACATAAACTAATTATGTGTGCAACAAAACAAATTTTGAAGATACTTTGCTTTTTTTATGAGTACTTACATATTATGGGCATCACTAAGACTGTTGCAGGTCCTAACTTGTATTATTTGTTTGATTATGATCAATTTGATATGCTTATATTTGTGTTGTATGTAGATGACCTGGTCCTAAAAGTTAGTTAAAAAAACTCTATCCCATGGTGCAAGAAGAAGCTGGCAAGTGGAGTTGACATGAAGGACATACACCTCATGTGTTATTTCTTGGTCTTGGAGGTTTGCCTGAGTTGAGGTGAGGTGGTCCTCGAATAGGGGTGAGTAAGCAATTGAGATTCTGAAGAAGTTTTAGATAATGGAAAATAAACCATAGGCTGCTTTTATGATACATATTTTGAAGTTATCAGTAGATTAAGATTCAAATTTGGTTGATTCGTCAGTGTACAAAAAGTATATAGGTTCCCTAACATATCTGGTAGAATTTAGCAGTCAAATTGTTGTGTGCATGAGATCCCTTGTCTCACAAACAAGGGGGGCTCAGACACCAATTTAGTGTCCAGATTGGCTGCTAATATATGGTTGAGCTAAGGTTGCTGCAAATATGCTCCATGGTCTGAGGTATGCGAGGTACTTAAAGGGCACACGGGCACAATGCTTTGAGCTGCTACATGCTTTAGTGGATTTTGACAGGGCCAGAGATGTAGGTGGCAGGAAGAGTGATTCATGGTTTTGTTTCAACTTGGGTTCAAATATAATATCTTTGTTAGGATGGGATACCCATGTGTGCAAGTTGAAGAAGTCCATTTTTGGGCTAAAGTAGCCTCTTGTGCTTGGTACTCATGGATTTGTGAGTACTTACAAATTATGGGGATCACTAATACCATTGCAGGTCCTAAATTTTATTATTTGTTTGATTATGATAAATTTGATATGCTTATATTTGTGTTGTATGTAGATTACCTGGTCCTAATAGTTAGTTTAAAAACTCTATCCCGTGGTGCAATAAGAAACTGGCACCTCTGGTTTCATAGAATGAATATTTACATATAAATTTGTTATAGGTCTTCGATGAATGCATGCATTTACATTTGATCAGGTAATGACAGACCCAGATGCTCCTAGTCCAAGCGAACCCAACATGTGTGAATGGGTTCACTGGTATAATAAATTCCTTCGCTTCTCCTTTCTTCAATTTATACAAACATGCAGGAATGGATTCAATGGTATAATAAATTCCTACCCTTCTACTCTCTTCAATTTATACAGACAATGCACTAAAAAAGAAATACACTGCAAAAAATTGAAAGAGAGACACTCTAATGGTAATAATATTTGGTTACTATTACCAGGTCTGATATACACATCGAGGTTGAAGAGTTCATATCTCCAGTTTTAGTATTCTAATATGCATGCTTAAGCTTCACAACCTCTGCAATCTTATCAAAGTTTCTAGTGCATATTAAAGTAGATAGGTCTGATTTTATTTGGTAGTGCTCACATTCAATTATAACTTGATGGTGTCTAAACAGTGGCATCGATTTATATCGTGTTGTGCCATTTTCCATATTCAATGAACTCACTACCTTTGTCCATATTCAATGTACTCAGCGCTGCCACAAAATGGAACATACATAGAAGCTGAGTCATTCCCATCCTCACATAGAGTTGCCAGCACTTCCTCTTCCTCCTTTTGCATTTGTACTATCACCACTTCACTTCATATTTGCCACACCATACTATTTAGTATTTTTATATGGGCCAATACACTGTCCTAGCCATCCCAGCTGTATAATGCACAGTTGTACCATTGTAACACTAGCATAGGCACCAGAAGCTATGCTACTAGAAAGGATTAAAAGTAAAGTAGGATGCTAAGACCTTAATGTCTTTGCATGTCAAACACTATATAATAAATATTCAGGTTGGCACATGGAGTTCATAGGTTCAAGGGTAAAACATTGAGATCTGTGGCCAGCCCTAATAGATTCAAGGTTGTTTGCTTCTGGATTGTAACACTATCTACGAAACATTTTGTTTGCTCATTGAGTCTGTTGATTCAAAGTTAAAATCAATATTATCTAATAAAGAGTTTCTTTTCAGAAAGAGCTAATAGATTCAAGGTTAAAACATTCAAGTCTGCAACTAGAGTTACTAACTTAATAGATCCATCTTCAAGGTTAAGACATCTTTTTTTTTTTTGGCCCGGGAAACACTATCTAATAAATATTCAGTTCGAAATCATAGTCTTTGGACAATCAAGTATTATTTAATAAATATTTTGAGTATTTTCAAAAACCTAGCAATCATATATTCACTTTTAAAACATTAAAATAACAGTGTTTGTCTTGTCAAAATACCATATAATTGGTACTAGAGAATAATAGATTCAAATTTTTGAATATGAGGTTTGCACACAGTTATTATTTTATTCTGGTTAACCAAAATAGATCTGGTGAAAATGGATCTATTATTTATTGTAGTTCTTTAAATTTGGTATCTTAGTGAACTTTGCACCCAGCTTAAAAATAGATTGATAAAGATGGATATAATGCTGGTTGGTATTGGTAATGGGAGTTTGTTCATAGTTTTTCTTATAATTTGGTTTCTCTTTGAGGTTTGCAGCTGGTTGATGGATAGATCATAGTTCAGTTTGATCTACTCTAATTTTCATCTAGCTTTAATACATCATGGATGGCTTTAATACATCATGGATTTTTGTGGACTTTAGTGGTTAAGAAAATTTTGTCATAGTGTATTAGGTTAAGATGGTTTATTTATTTATTTTCTCCCATATTTTTCTTAAGTTGATATATTATTTGAGATTAGGATGCTTTTTTAATAGGTTTGATGAGGATTAATGTATTCTAGTTTACTAGGTTAATATTTTTTGTTTTAGTAATTTTTTTGTTCTCATCATCTTAAAGATAACATGAAGTTAATATGAATCATTTTAGGTCTAAACTTTTTTGGTTTTAGGTTTAGTTAGGATTAGTCTCTTCTAACTTGTGAGGTTATTTTGTTTTGTTTTACTTTTTTAGTTTTTTTTAATTGTTTTACTTTTTTAGTTGTTTTTACCTAAGGCGATAAACTCTTGAACTGAGATTTTTTTGTCAGTTTTTTTAAATACTGACTTTTAAGCATTAAGGTGTGATATTTTCGAGGTTTAGATAGATTTATACTATATTTAGGTTATATTAAATGGAACTGATATTCTTACGGATTAGATAGATTTGTACATTCTTATGTTAGATTAAATGGAACTATGTTGGATTCTACTAGGTTATTTATAGTTGTTTTAAGATAATGGTCAATAAGTTGAATAAATAATAATTTTTGTTTTTATATTGGTGATCTCACTCAAGATAGTGACTGATATTCTTGGAGCCACAGATGCAGCTCAAGGCCAGCTAGCCTTTTCACTTCGTGGACTGTGTGGATTACATAATACTTGGCCTTCGTTCCTTCTATTTTTAACAATTCAAAATGCTGTTTAATTTCATTATTTTATTTCAGTGGTTGAGTTTACAAGTTTTTGCAGGGCATGAAATAGATATGCTGTGATTTGTGACATGATGTACTTTCTATCCCATTAACTATTTTGGTCATCTTTTTTTTCGCATGCTTTGTAATACTAAGTACTTTTCCTATCTATCAGCGGAAATCATGAAGTTTGATGTGTGCAAAGGAGTATGCTTCTGGATACCCTTGCAAAAGAATTGGCTCCAGGAAAACTCATATTCAATGCTAAAGTTGTTTCCATTCAACAGTCTATAGATTCTTCTTTAACTATAGTAAAACTGGGAGATGGAACGCTTATCAAAGCTAAGGTAGCATCTTAAATCCAAACTTCTGACTCCCATTTGAAGTAGTAAAACTTGGGCATAATTCTGACAAATTACCGGCAGTTACGCTATAATAAGCTTTCTGAAGCTGAAGTAGAATAATTACATATCCTTGGAATGTAACAATGTAACAGAGTGCTGAGCCCCTCTAGAGACATCCTTCTATAGACTTTAATTCTCAAATGATATTTGAGGCATCCCTGTTCTCCTATGTTTTTTACCTGTTTTCTATGGAATGGGGATGAGAATAGGAATGCCACAAATATCATTTGATGCATCTCTAGTTTTTTGGTAACGGCTCATTGTATGTCACTGGGACATCCCCTACATGAAGGGACCATTATTAGGATATTCCTAGCAAGAAAGGCACTAGTCTTCCATTCCTGAAATTTGGTTCTATGTTGGAGCCATTGTGAAATTCATTTGCTTGCCAATTCTTGTTGGAAGATAGAGTCATTAACCTTTGGCCCATTACAATGTCAACCTACAAAGACAAATAAATAATTGTATAAAGATGCACCTTTATACCACAACAAACCTTTCATAGGTTGTTTGAGACAAATAAAATGCAAGCTGAGTTGAGTTCACTATTATATATCCATAAATAGAAGTTCCTCCTCAACTATACATTGTATATATTATAACCACTGACATAATGATGGCATGATCTTGTGAGAAGCCTTCATTAACTAAATTACATTATGTTATATGAATTTTCTTGATTTACTATCGAGTACTCACATGTCTATTTAAGGTTAAAAAATTAGTAAACTGCATTTAAATGCATGCTAGTCACATTTTTTCTGCTGGACAATTATATTGTAGATAAGTAGGCATTGTGCTACTGGACAATTGTCTAGCTTATGAATAATTACAGGTAACCAAAAAATTTGGTTTCTCTGGTAGAGAACTATTTAGCAGAAAATGAAAATATATTGCTAGTCTTTGAGTTTTTTTCGATCTTCAAGACAAACTATTTCCACTGTTAAAACTTAAATAGATATAAGGTAGAGGGTAGGCGATATTTAGCTGGCCAGAGGCCAAGACTACATTATGTAACCCAAAGTATAATTGTGAACAACTATAGCTTGTATTGAAACACTTGCATATAGGCAATGGAGAACATAAAGTCCCATCGTAAGTTGCACATGTACATAATCAAAATGTTTGCTATTAAATAATTTAAGAATCAATACACATTTTAGCCTAGGAGACCATGACCATATACAACGATGAGAATAGAAAAATTATTTCCCAACTTAATATTCAACCTCAATTTGATTTTCCTGTTTATAATCCAAGAAACCATGGTAAGAAGGTCTATAGATCTGGAGGAGGAGCTCAGAATGATGGCTCAAGAAGTCCATGGTTATGTGGAAGCTGTTCTGAATAGTCTTGCTGCAGATGTTCCAAAAGTAAGACATCCATGTGGATGAGCACACAATACAACCATATAGAATCTCAGTGTTTATTCAGTCCATGATACTTGAATTGATGATTTGATGATTTGCAGGCTGTGGTGCTTTGTCAAGTTGAGAAAGCAAAGGATGAAATGCTGACCCAACTTTATAGCTAAGGCAGGTAAGGTTTAATGACAAAATGTGGTTAAAGTACATCAATAATTAGTTTGATTATTTTCCCATTTCTGTATTTTTCCAGACTGATTTTGATTTTCACTTGAAATCAAGTCTCTTGGAACTTTACGAAAGTAGTGTTTTTTTCATCCTCTATAGGTGTAGTAGACACCTGTTGATTGGAGCACTGTACATTTGAGATTTTTGGGAGCCTTTTAAACTTTTTGTTTAAAAAGGTCCTACATGGATTTAAACTTGGATCGATCCCAAGAGAACTTTTGACTTATCAATTCTATCTTCCCGTGTTGATATGTATGTAGTGTGGGCTTAGTAGCAACACCTTTTACTCTCAATATCAATGAAAATGGAGCAACTATGAGCCCTTTTTTGGTTCCTTTTTATCAGCACTCTGTTTTACTCATTTATGTCTCTTTATTTTGAATTTTAATTTAATTTAATTTTGAATGTATAGATAGACTATGTTATTGGTTGTTTTGATCAATACTGGTTTTCTTTTCCTCCTTCTATTGGCATTTTCCTTGTTCACTTGGTGAGGGTTCTGTATTTTTCCACTTATATTTATTTGAATTTTAATTTAGTTCAATTTTGAATTTATAGACAGACTCTGTTATTGGTTGTTTTGATCAATACTAGTTTTCTTTTCCTGTTTCTATTGGCATTTTCCTGATTGAATTGGCGAGGGTTCCGTGTTTTTCCACTTCTATTTATTTGTTTCCTTCTTATTTATTGATTGGGATTTTGTTTGTTGCAGTATTCATGGGCAATGTGAAGTTATCATGTTTGATGTTACTGCACGATTGACTTACAAGAATGTCCCAACGAGGCACAAATATCTTTGGAGGTATCTCTTTTGTAGAGGGATTGGATCTCTAAGTAGAAATGAAGGTTCCTTAATTGCGTGGTGGCACAACTGCCTGAACCGATTAGCTAAATATCTTTGTGAATTTCAGGGTGTGTGAGAACATTCCTATTGTTCTTTGTGGAAACAAGGTTGATGTGAAGAATAGGAAAGTGAAAGCTAAGCAGGTTACTTTTCATAGAAAGAAGAATCTTCAGTACTATGAGATATCTGCAAAAAGTAACTACAACTTTGAGAAGCCATTCCCATACTTGGCATGGAAGCTGTCAGGGTGAGCCTTTAATCTAGTTTTTGATGCTCCCTAGTATGAATGTTATATTAGAAAATTTGCATTGATTCTATAATGGGTTATTTTTATAGGGATCCAAACCTTCATTTTGTGGAGTCACCTGCTCTTGCTCCTCCTGAGCTTCAGATAGACCTTGCAACCCAACAGTAGTAAGTAGAATGCTATTTTCTTATTATTTTGTGTTAACTTTTATTGAAATAATTTGTTCCATTTCTAAAAGATTGAAACTTTGGCTTACAATCTTTTATGTTGTCAAGTATGAGGTAGAACTTGTAGTAGTTGCGGCCCAACCCCTTCCAGATGACGATGATGATGCTTTTGAATAGCTTTGTTAAGATGCTTTTTCATATTTAGGGATTGGTGGATTCAATTAGTTTTGTATCATTGGAGTTTGCTCTTGAGTTCTGACATTTAATTTAGATTTGTATTTGGGGCTTAGAATAGCATTATCGCATCTCTCTATATGTGATTTCGGTACTGTGCAGATGTTTTAATCGGTGGAGTTGGCTAAGATATCTTAGTTCAAATCCAATACAGAGTTATTTTTATATGCTAAGATATTTTTTTCCGTTATATACTCTTGCACATTTTTCACAATAAATTTTTGTACTCTTCAAATATTTCAAGAATGCTCAAGTGCCTTTCGTTGTGTATTGTTGGGGGAAATGCTAGTTGCAATGATTGTTGCTTGTAATATATTATGGCTTGTTAAAAATTTCTCTGAAAATTCTAGCTATGTCTGAGGATTTATTTTAACTCTAAAATTGGTTTACATAAAGCTTGTACAATGAACAATTTACCTGCTAGCCTATCAGAATAAATGATATTATAAAGTAAGCGCTAATACCTTGTATACGGGCCAAATCCTCCCTTTGTAATATTGTTTTCATCCTGGACACTTTCTGTTGCAACTGTCAATGTTTCAGTGGTAAAAACTATTGGTTGACCCTACGTATAGCCTCTATTTCCATTCGGGGCTCTACAGATTGCAATTTCTGCAATGCGAAATTGCAATTTATAACTTCGATTAGCAGTCGCACAACATCCGTATGGAAAAAAGATTGTATTTGCAATAACATCAAGAGGAAAGAAAGATCCATGTCCTCTAGAATGGATCTTCACACTGAGACCAGTGATAATGGTGTTGAGAAACTACTATGCAATGGAATAAATAATGTTGAGGTGCAGAATAAATATATTTTGCCTCCCTAGGAGCAACCCAACATTTCTCGGGTATCTTTCTGTGAGAGCATTCCAGTGGTGGATCTGAAACACCTGGATGGCCCTAGCAGGACCACTATCATACAACAAATCCAACTTGCATGTCAGGAGGATGGCTTTTTCCAGGTACAACCTTCAATCTCCAATGTCTGAAGCTATGATTTTTTTTTGCAGAAGGGATTGGATTCATGAGGCTTTGAATTTTGAATCTCATGATATTGCGATATAAACTATTTTGAAGATTTGAATTTTGAATTTTAAGATTTGAATTTTGAATCTCATAATATCTCTCAATAAACTTCCAAAATCTCAATTATGAACATTAATTCTTAAAAAAAAAATTGTTCAAATTCAGTATTAATATGGTTGAACCTACATGATATGATCAGATAGTGAACCATGGGGTACCAGAGAGGGTGACGAAAAAAATGATGGGAATCGCCAAAGAATTCTTCGAAATACTGATGGAAGATCATGCATGCCTCTATTCAAAGGATCCAAAGCAACTAGCTCAGCTTGCTACAAGCTTCAATATTCACAAAGATGAAGTCCTTAATTGGAGGGACTATCTAAGACACCCTTGTTTTCCATTACACGAAGTCATCAACTCTTGGCCTAAGAAAATTGTAGCCTATAGATAGCCATTAAACCTTATGTCAACCATTAAAGCAACAATCATAACTCGTTTGGCTTAATATAATATTGAAGCTTTTGTTATAGGTAAATTATAGGAAAGTACACTATGGAGGTGAGGGCACTGTGTTTAAGGCTACTGGCTACAATTTTTGAAGCTCTAGGACTCCATTCTGATTACTTGAATAATATTTTTGGGAACACAGACAGTTGTTACTTGTAAATTACTATCCACCATGCCCAAACCCAGATGTTACCCTTGCTTTAAGAAGCCATTTAGATGCAGGTGGCATCAATGTTCTAATGTAAGGTGATGTCGGCGGTTTGCAAATACTTAGAAAAGGGAAGTGAGTTGTTGTATAACCCATTGCTAATGCCTTTGTTATCAAACGTAATAAGCGATCCTTCCTCGGTTAAAATCAAAATAATTCACGGGCTATATAAGAAACCTCACAAGATTTTGATAAGTGATCAGTTAAAGAATATTTGTGATGAGTCTATTCAGAGTATTAATTTTCAACAATGATCAAAAATATTTTGAAAAAGAAGTTAAAATAACTAGGTGGGCATAAAAACGTTCCATTACAGACCGTTCAAGCAAAAGAATACTCACTCTATAATAATGTGTAATCCAGTTCTAGATATCATACTCACTCTATAATACTTCGTAATCCAGTTGAGCGATGAAGCTATATTTTTCATAACATGATTGATGCATAACACTAACCCATACTTGCCACCAACAAAATTCCTACAATCTTGTACAGTTGATAACTGTGGCTATCAAGCCTACTTGGGTATTCTTGTGGGTATGTTGTCTGTCGAACACATAAAGGTATTGCCATTTCATTAATTGGGCTCTCAATTGACTTCTGCATAAAGATTCACATTGTCTAAATCTAAAGTCATTTCCATTCAACAGTCTACAGATTCTTCTTTAACTATGGTAAAACTGGGAGATGGAATGCTTATAAAAGTTAAGGTAGCATCTTAAATCCAAACTTATGACTCCCATTTGAAGTAGTAAAACTTGGGCGTAAATTTAGTTATGAATTGGATCCCCTCTTGCTAAACAAAGGTAATATTAATAACCCACATGCGCTGGTTTCTATCAGACAGGAATTTCTATGGTGGTTTCTCTCATACACAAGTACTATTTGTGAACATTGAATGTGAAACTACTTTGAAAGAACATTCAAAATGATTTTATTTTTTATTTTTTAAATAATTTTTTATATTGTCTCTAGAGAGACAATAGTTTGAATTACGGACATATAGTCTCTATAGAGACAATATGTTTTTAATCTCAACTATTGTCTCTAAAAAGACAAAAATGTAATTGTCTCTAAAGAGACACACATGAAGTTGTCTCTAGAGAGACAAATGAAATTGTCTCTTAATAGACAATAATTCTTGTTTTTATAGAGACAATAATAATATGTGTTCTATATTGTCTTTATAGAGACAAATTTTTGAGACATTATATTTTGAAACACCTGCTTAGAGACAATATTTAAGACAATACACAAGTTTCTTTTTGTCTTAAGTTAAGACAATTGACTCAAATGTTGTCTTAAAACCCCCCTACATGTAGTAGTGTCAAGAGATTATCCCATCTTAACATAGGATCTACCAAGCTTGGAGAGCAATCAAGACCCAGAGGAATCTCACTGGCAAGACTAAAAACCTACCCTCTTACCATCTCATTATCAGGACTAAAATCCTGCCCTCTTATGCATCTCACCGGCAAGACTAAAGTCTTGCCCTCTTATGCATCTCACTTGGAGGACTAAAATCCTACCCTCTTACCAACTGCCAATGGGGAATACTAGGTGGCATGGTTTTTCAAGGGTGGTGAGTCAACTTCCATGTGGATGGTAGCCATTGATTTTTGTCCTAAATGTTGGTTTGAAAACTAAGTTATGATAGGTTTTTCTACTTTGTTATATATATATATATATATATATATATATATATATATATATATATATATATATATATATATATATATATATATATATATATATATATATATATATATGTATATATATATATATATATGTATATATATATATATATATATATATATATATATATATATATATATGTATATATATATATATATATATGTATATATATATATATATATGTATATATATATATATGTATATATATATATATATATATATATATATATATATATATATATGTATATATATATATGTATATATGTATATATATATATGTATATATATATATATATGGTTAGTCATTGAGGATACTCATCCTCAATGCTTGTAAGCATATGCAAAAGGTGTTTTTTTCCCTTCTCAATAAAAGCAAAGGATTTTTTTCTTGGGAAAAGGAAACTGAAATTATATATATATATATAGATAGATAGATAGCTTTCATTGAGAAGGCAAAAAAAATACCTTTTGCATATGCTTATGAACATTGAGGATGAGTATCCTCTATGACTAACCAGAAAAAATAACTAAAATGAAAATAAAAATACAAGGGGAAGATTAAGTAATGTAAAAATCACTTATCTTCGCTTTCTTTCCTTTCCTTTTATAGACATGCTACCATTCACCTAACTTGAGCAACTAGTACAAAAGAAATTTCGCTTACAATTATCTATGGTGCTTGTTCTTTATTTGAATATGAGCTTTCTTAGGCATGTACTTGCTTTGTGCCCACTATCCCATCCTTCTTGTCTGCCACTTTTGTCTATTGTTTTGATTCCTAGACCATAACTTGGTTTGACCCATTCTACTTTTGGGTAGCATTGTCATTCTGAACTTGAGTGCCTACTTCTTCTTTGATTATATGGTTTTTTATGTATTCTCCTTCTTCTTCGTAGGTTTAGTAAGGGCATGGAGGTTTCCACCCTTTTCTTTTATATTTCATCCCTTTTTGTTTTCAGTTTTGGGTGCTTTTATGCCCAAGGGCACATGTCCTACAAATGTCTAATTGGATAGAAAATTCAACATCTAAATGTTGTATTTTCATAATCCTTAGTTGGATCCACTGGAAACTTTGATGTTTCATTTGAATCCAATCAAGTAGCCCTTTAATAAGATCTATCTCCATAAAGATTCTAGCGAAGGTAAATATCCCTTTATCTATCCTCTCGGTGTCCATCTTTTTGAAAAATGCTAGAGTGTTTTTTATTTCCTTGAGGAACTTGTGGCGCTAGAAAGGGAGAGAAAGGTTTGGTAGCCTCACCCATACTAGTATTTTGGAGGCCTCCATTGTTGTGGTATATAAGTATGGAAAGCATGGGGTAATTAAGAGCCTTGCATTTCATCATAAATGAGAGTCCTTTTAATGCTCTATCTTGTTCCTCCTGAGTATCAATTTAGACAATGAAGAAGCTTTTTGAAAACAACTATATGTAATAGTTGGTGGTCCAATTTTTAAATACCCCTTCATGTGGAGAATTTGATCTAGGCTAGAAACCATCAAATCTACATATATTTCTGATATTGAAGAACGAGAAAGGGCTTATTAACCTCTTTTAGGTTTTCCTCCATGAAAGGCACTTGCTGTTGTTTTTGTTCAACAATCTAAGGTCCAGGGTTGAAATGAGGCATATATAGTGGGTTATGACCTTTAACTCATGTTGCATCCTTGTGTGAGGGTGACCAATTAAGATTCTTGGAAACTAAGGAACCCTCATGCAACTGCAACAACAAGGTGATTGTAGAGTTACAAAGAACACCATAATCATTTAGTTGAGAATAATTTTATAGTTTCCTCCCATCGCAGAGAAGGTGTTACATGGCTACATGAACCACTAATCGGTTCACAATAAGCTACTTTAGGTCTACCCTAAAGACTGGCCTGGAGACCCAAATTTGGACCATGTGTCCTTTAAGGGATCTTACAAAAATAAAGAAATGTGCCTTCTTTAGAGGATCTTCAATGCCCCACAAAGGCCTAGTAAGACATGCATAAAGTGGCTTAACATATTGTTCTACTTCAATTTGGGTGGATTAAAGTTGTAAGGGAATGCTACATTTCCTAGTGAACCCATTCACAATCGCGCTACAAGAATTCGTCTCAACATTCACACCAACATAGTCCACAAGAACTTCCTCATTTCTCACCTCACTCTCAAAGCTCGCATCAGCAATGTTGGATGCACATGTAAGGTAGAAAAAAGCCTCAACCCATTCTTCCACATACCCATGACCAGTCGTCAAAACCTATGCAAGGCACAGGTAGCCAGTAGCTTTACTGTGATACTTCTAGTTACTTGACTATGAATTAAGTATTTAAGACATAATTATTTTTCCATCTTTCTCATTTTTTATAAGAAGATAAAAGTTTGGAAAAGATTGTTAATGTAAATATAATTTTTTTTTTTTTTTTTTCTTAATTTTTTTTTTTATATATATATATGTATAATAACTCACATTTTGTATGAATATATATATATATATATATATATATATATATATATATATATATATATATATATATATATATATATATATATGAAAATTATGTGATAGTTAACACTCTAGTGAATGTGCTAAGAGCTATCACATGAACTTAACTCCTAATTGCTAGAGAAATAGTTGGAAGTCGGTTATGCCCAAGAGAAGGGCAGAAGAAAAAGAGGAAAAGGGTCTCCATTCTGATTATTCAGAAAATAAGAAAATTTTAGAGACCAGGTAATATGTCCAAGTTGGATATAGATGCCATGGAACTGGCTCTACTTAGAAATATTGTGGTAGAGAAAGAGATAAATATAATAAATCCTAAATAAAAGAGAGTGGGAGAGAAAGACTGGTTGAAACCTCAAGAAAGGAGTGTTGGAAACAATGTTAATACTAAAAGATTGGGTGGGGGGTAGGGGGGGGGGGGGTGGGTGGGGGGGTCGGGGCGGTGAAACAATATTAAGCCTAATTGAACATTTATTCCAATTTATCTCTTCACATTCAAACTTGACATCCATTATGTATGCAACAATCAACAAATCATAACAACAACCAATATGGAAACCCTTATGGGAGAAAAAAATAGCAAAGCACATTTGTTATTGATGTAAATATGAGCTTCTACTCTATTACATCAAAAAAATTTTATGAGCAACCACTAAGAGGAAGAACCAAGTCCCTTTTATTTTTTTCTCGCACCCACCAGCAAGAAGAACCAACTCCCTTTGATTATTTTCTATCACCCACTAGCAGGAAGCACCAACTCCCTTCTTCTACAAAAACCTGACTAGCCTACCTAAAGCACCAACTTCATGGATTTATGCAAGCACCCACTTGAATGATCAACCAAACTCCAAGCTCTCCTTAGATACCCGCTAGATGGAAGCACCAACTTTTTGGTTTGCAAGCTCCAACCCACACTCTCTAAGGAACTAATGTCCATTTTCCTTTGCACTCATTTTTCCTTGCTTCAACTCTTTGATATTCTTTGCAGCCTCCACTTTACTCATCCCATGCACCATTTTTTTTTTCGCTAACTCTGCAACATCACACATATACATAGCTTTGGGCCCTATAATATTAGCAGCATACACTCATCTCTCAGCTCCTTCTATTCCATGGGCTCTCTTGGAATCTCACAAATAGCATAAGCACACTCTTGGCCTCCAAACTTGCACTAGAACACTCTTGACCTATCCCTATAGAAACCTCACACCTTCAGAGCTCTCCACTTAGCTAACTCAATTATGTTGCAATCCCCATTTGTTCAATTACCGACCTTGGTTTCTTTCAACTACCACACAATGGTCGATCTTGCCTCTGTAGTAAATCACACAACTTGAGAGTGTACTATACACATGTATCTCCTTCCTATTATATCATCTGATACATGACAACTATATCTACATTCAATAAAAGGATGGGATTTTAATGTTTATACAAAGAACTAATTCTTAGTTGAACTGTGCACACAAGAGGTTACTCTATTAAATTTCCCTCATACAAATAACATGAAATCATAGAAATGACATCTGGTTATTTCTTAGTTCACATGTGTGCTCCAACAAAGCTCTCCATGTTTCTTAATTTCCCACGGGGCTCAGATTGTACTTTAGTCATGACTCTCTTAGTCTACGGTGAGATATTTATTCATTGAGCAATCCCTTTCATTTAATTTTTCATGGCGTGCAAGGAAGAGAGAGTTGGCTTGCTTCTACTCAAAACAGGCCCCATTAATTCATTTTTTGTAACCTAGTCGTATTCATCTAAAACCGAAAATTTCTGCAATTTCCATTATTCCAGCGACACCAACCATATTTTCCACATTTACTTGGCTACCCCAGGCTTTTTCTAATCCAGCCATGGTCATGCCCAATTATGGCACATAGTTCCAAGGGATGTTGACTCATTCAAACTCCACAGAAACTGGAATATGGTGCGCTTCCACATATGGAATCCCTGCCTAAGATGGAGGACTTCTCCCAAAGTTGTCATCCCATCCATCCAAGTGTCCAAGCACCTTATCAAAGGCACAAAGCCTTTTTAATATAGTTGCTACAAACATAAGCATTGTGGATACATTTTATTTAATTAAAAGACTCACTTCCAAATCTGTTGAAATGCCTTAACACCTTTCCCCTGGTGTGTTTACCTATTTTCTACCATTTTACAAAGTGTCATGACCTTCATCTAGGTCTTTAGGCACTAAAATTCTTTGCTAGCGAGTGGGGAGTTAACTCCCCTTGTAAAATTCCTCACAGACTAAGCCACACTCATATAGATATGTTGCTACTTCATAGCGTGACATTTCTTTAAAATGTG
Source organism: Pinus tabuliformis (assembly GCA_031772625.1). Taxonomy (NCBI): domain Eukaryota; kingdom Viridiplantae; phylum Streptophyta; class Pinopsida; order Pinales; family Pinaceae; genus Pinus; species Pinus tabuliformis. Next base: position 1,607,943,632 of record CM062818.1, read on the forward strand.
TTTCATACACATTTTTGGTACTTGCTCCAATAATACCGTTACGGGTATAGAACCAAATGACTTCAAGAATTTTGATCTTTGAAAACTTCTAGGCTCGTTAGCCTCTAGGTTAGACAACTTTCCACATGTCAACCTCTTGTAATGAATACCTCTCCCTGTCGGCCCCACTAAAAATCCCTAGATTTCAATTAAAATTCCTTCTGGGCTTTCAATGGTCTGGGAAACCTCCGTTACAAGTTTTATCAATTAATGGTTCCATCAATTATTCTTCCTCCAGGATGGCCCACTTTCCACCTATCAGCCTCTTGTAATGAATACCTCTACATTTTGGGCCCACTGCCAATGCCCGACTCTCAATTAAAATCACTTCCAGTATTTCAACCTTTCAAGCAATCTTCGTTATGGGTTTAGTTGATTGATGGTTCCATCAACTATTGTTCCTGCTAGCTCGGATTCAAACTTTCCTCAGTCACTTATTTGTAAATTTCTAAGCTTCCAAGCTTCTGAACTTCTAGGAAATATCCATTACTAGTTTCATCAATTCACGGTTCCGTGAATTTTTGTTCATGCTAGCCCTAATCCATACTTTCCCGGGTCACTTATTGATAAAGTTTTGGGCTTTCAGGCTTCTGAAATTGTGCTTTCTCGACAACTCCGTTAAGGATCTCCGACATAGTTGTCAAATCTGCCAAACTAACATGCCACTAAAGAGTATCTTATTTAATTTAGGCAATGCAACTATGGCTTTGGAGATCCTTAATTTGACTATCAATAACATTCAATCCAAGAGATCATTTGCAAAATTCCACATACCATTGGAAATATTTTTTCGAGTACAATCCAACTATGCCATTTCCAAGAGCTTCTAAGCTAATCTCTTGATGCATGGATTTATCCAAATCCTAGGTCTCCCTAACCATCATAGGTACAATATTTTAGCCGCTTACTTCACCCTACTACTATGATGGTTCTATACTAGATACTGCATCAACCATGGGACTCCCCCTAATATTGACACACTATGCACATCAATGCTATTTGGTTGATATCAATGCCAACACATTTTTTACCACTAGCCATCTAGATAATGCCAACTATCCTACAATCTCCCCCTTTGGAATTGGTGGAAACACCTCATCACTTCTTCACATTGATGTCCAATCCTCATGTTTCTTCTGCACTTATACTTGCATGAGCCACCAATGGATTTCTCTCCTCTGCTTAGGTCAACACAACTTACTCTCTCCCTTTAACATTAATGGAAAAGGGCTACAAGCTGCTTCTTCTTCCCCTTTCAATGACTAACTATGGCTTTGTCTATTGATGAGCATTCTACTTCTATAGAATTCTCTTCAAGTGATGATATATTCATGATGGGAAACTTAAAGTATATCATAAAAATTCGACTACAAACACCATAAGCAAGGACATTTGCAAGAATCAAGTATTAGCAAAAAATTTCCTTATGTCTTATTATAGCTACTACTGCTCTAGGAACTAACCATATGAGGTATGCTCCCCCTTAATGTATACTGCCTCTACTTTGAAAAATAATCCAGTTTTGAAAACGTTATGGTTGTTAACTAAATATTCATTTTGTAAATGTATATTTTATATCAATTAAATGGAAACTGATACCAATTGAAATTTCTCATGGTATTGTTGTTGCATGCAAATATCATCCAATAGTGATACATTTCAGCTTTCTCCTTGTCATTTTTATTGCTACTAAGACTGTGCTCACTTGAATTGAGCATCCTAATAGCAATGCTTCTCCCCTTGAGATCATACCTCTTAAGAAAGGGACTATTGCTTGAATGACACCAATTACACCAAATGGTTGATACAAATTGGACAATGTAATAGGAAAAATATCATAACTTCTTCTCAAAGAGGAAACTCCCATTGTCACAAAAAGATTACTCCATATGAAAAAAATACCACCAATTGATATAGCAATACTAATTCAAAGCTAAGGGACATTCAAAGTTTGCACCAATTGTTTCATGAACATATGATTCTTAGGATTAATCGAATTCACAACTTAAACGAAACAAGGGTAGTTTACCCAAGATGAAAACCTTTCATTTCATAGGAAATCTTTTTTCCTAAGGCTAAATATTGTTTCCTACTACTGCTTGCAAAAGAAGCTCCCCCTGAGCCAGTGCTATTTTTTAATCCCTGGTCTCTTTGCATCTTCATGGAGACTAATACTGGGGAATTGACCTAAATTATGAGCCTCTTCATTCGACACTTTTGTTGTAGCTCATATTCTTCTCACAACATAAAGTGTTCTGAACAAACCCTGGAACCATGTTGCTAATCTTTCCTACTCCTCACAATGTTGATATACTTGAAATACAAAAATTATCACTATAACTAGCATAGGGACTTAGTGATATCTTCAATATTTATATGCATATCTCTATCTTAATTCTTTGTGATCTCTACATATGATATATTTGGCCTCACTTTGAGGCCATTCTCTTCTTTAAACAAAGAGAAATAGAGGATCTACTCCAATAGAGTATATTTTCCTCCTTTTTCTTTAAGACCTTCAATGGTCAAGTCCTGGCATGAGCATTTACTTCCAACATCTCCTTCACCCTTTTTTGGAAATTTTCTTTGTTTCACATGGCTAGAGGGCACTCCTCCTTTTGTTCCACTTTCTTCACCCAAATCCTCTTGCAACCTGTCAACTTTATTTGCAAGGATGGATTAAATGGGCTATTGTTGCTCTTTCATTCTAGAATCCTACACTCATTATAGCCTGTACTCATAAAGGGTTAAACCATTGGAATATAAGGGTCATCCTTCTTAGTCTCTCTCTGATTTTTATTTCAAGAAAAATCAACTCGATGATTTCTTCTTCCATTTCTTAGCATGTCCCTTTGACACATAGTGCTGAAGACAAAATCCTATTCCTCTGTTCTATCTTTCATTTTTGTCTCCAAATCTTGAGTTTTTACATTTGCATGCATCTGCTAAGAATCCAGATTTGTTTTCGTTATATGAAACATGCTTCCTTATGCCCAATGTTGCCACAATTGTAGCATTTAATATGGATTAAGAATGGAGCAAAAATATTTCTATACCTAGCAATATTCCTATCAGAACTTCCCTCGTGGCCAATATACCTTCTCTTGGACAATTTGTGTATTTTTGGGTTGTTGCTACACAACATATTTTGTTTTCTTGCATGCCATCTAAAATATATTTCTCTATGTGAAAAATTATTGCAAGAAAAACAATAACAATGAAAAGGCTTTTTAGTATTGAAGATACCTTTTATTTGAGATATTTGTCCTTCAGAATGAAAGGACTTTTGGCAGTTATTCATGTGCCTTCCATGGCTATTTGAATTACTACCATGAGAAATTACGTTTTAACCACTTCTTCGTGTGGCTATTTGTAACACCCTCCTCCCACACTTACCCAAGAAACCATCCAACCAAGTAAACATGAAAGAGAGACTACTATGATTGGATTCAACCTCCTATGTGACCTTAAGGAAGTGGAATCAATGGAAAACATCAACCAACCTATCCACATCAACAATAGAACCCTCAAGAGACATGACACCCACTCAACCATCCTGTCCCTGGGTCCCACTAATGTTTTGCACATCTCAAGCCTTAATCACTCCCATTCTATAGGTATGAGAGCATCTACAAACCAAAAATAGCTCTCACATGCTTGTCTGCCAGTGTCCAGAGACCTAATTTTCCAACGTTATGCCATCGACCCCAGGATTTGAGACACCTTTTCAGGCCCAGAGGCTAGGCCACTCCCCAGAATGGAATGATAAATTAGGAGTAGTAAAATAACAGGGAAATAATGATGCAAAATAAATAAGTTAAACAAGACCTTAATTAGCTCGCTACTAGCTATGACAGGGATTTCGTCAAACATGTCGCAAGCATGTAATCTACAAGTGTAACCAACAAAATTAATCATAGGGATCTTGCACTTATCTGAGAATCATTAAGAACCATTGTTCCCTCATGCCATTTGTTTCATTACCATCTATTAGGCCATAGATACATTATCCATTCATTTGCAAGGAAAAACATGCTGAGAGACATACATAGCTGCTATCATAAAACACGCATATAACCAACATAATAACGATAGTAGTACTCGTGAAAGTACAACCATATAAACCATATGTAATCCATCAAATTTCTGATAGAAATACAAGGAGAAATAACCTTTCATTAATGATGTAAAAACCAATCCTAAGATTGGACTTCTACGTTCCACCTAACCATAGAATGGTTGAGCCAAATATCTCTTTAGCCATTGAACCCCATGCCATATTCCAAGCATGAATGTGGGACTCCAACGAGAAGAATGAATGAGAGCATATCGAGGCTAAACCACCTCACCCTCATCAATATAAACCAGACCTTACTATAATCCATCTTGGATCATTAGGCCAACACAATGAACACATCATAACATGCTTTAATGTGATCTCCACCAGATCACTAGGCCAAACAAGCATGGATGCCACCAGATTTCTCCACCTACACTGTGAGGAATTTTCCTTCCTCCTAGTCTCTTAGGCTTTACCGCAATCCCAACTTGAATCACTATGACCTAAAGGGAGACCCACTCTCCAAGATTTACCGCATATCCCAAACCTGGATTACTAGGCCCAAAGGAGCGAAAACCATCTCTTCTCTTTACCATATATCTTGCCACTCACAAGCAAGGATTTTGAAGCCCGTCGAGGGAACATAATCCTGACTTTACCACAACCCACAATTTATCTCAAGGGTGTTAGGCCCCTATACTACTAGTGTAACCCCTTATTGTTATTAGTACAACCCACTTATTATATTGATGTACCCATGTAATTCCCATATTGTTATTATTGTGCCACATAGAAGCCCACTATTTTTATTGTTGTGCCCTACAATATTATTGTTATGTAGGCTTTGATTGTATTGGGACCACTTAGACTCCTATATATAGAAAGGAGGTATTTTCATTTGTATCATCCAAGAATTGTTCATTTATGTAATGTAAAGGAGGTTGCACCCTCAAAGAGGCTGAATTCTAAGGCGTGGATCTCTCTTTTCTATCTTTTTGTGATCTGGTTTCATAACATTTGGTATCAGAGCTTTGGATTCTAGGGTTTCGCTGCTCCAAACAGGTCATTGTGGCATTTTCACTATAACTTTTTTTCTATGATGTTTCAGAAGTCGCAAAAAAACCCCATTTGAGAAGAAATCGCGCTGAACCTTGGGTCCAAATTTCAAATTTCTTTACGCGATATTTGCGGAGATATGATCTGAGGAAGTTGGTTTTTTTGCAGACTCCTCAATTACATTCAAAATAGGTGACCTGGGGAAAATAGTCATAACTTTCTCTTTGGGGATCGGATTGAAATTTAGTAAAAAGGTACAGAAATAGGACGGATTTTAGTTTCTTGTATACATTTTTTAGATCCAAATATCGAAACAGTGACTCGTGGCACGTCGTACAAGTTCGCTCTACTGAACTAGTCTATAATCAAGTCATTGTGGGAGATTTTGCATAATGCTTCCTTGGAGAATCCAAATTGGGTAAGACTTGTGGCATTAGAAAGAGGACACAGAGGGCTACTAAAGGCCACAATTTCAGAGCTTAAAGATCTGAAAGTACAGAGTTACAGGAGTTTCAAGATCGAGCTCCTAAAATCAATAAAAAGCGAGATGAGGAAGTTTGATGGCAAGGATCTGGTAAATTGGATACTACAGATGGAGAAATATTTCGATCTACATGAGGTGCAACTGTTACAAAAGGTATGTATTGCATCTTCATATTTAGAACCAGATCAATTTTTATGTTATGATGGGCTTTGTTCTCGTAAAAAACTTGTTACGTGGTCAATTTTCACGGAGGAAATGATAGCACATTATGAGGATACAAAGAGCAACACCTTCTTTAGAGAAACACCACAAAAATTGGAAAGAGTAAAAGGGCTTTGTGACATAGTGGAAAGAAAAATTATGGAAACCAGGAAGCATACCCCTCACAACTATAAAGATGGAAGTGTTGTTTCTTCTAGCCTTCCACAACCTACAAGGGTTACACCACAACAATTGGAAGAAAAAAGAGAAAAAGGGCTTTGTTACAATTTTGATAGCAAATGCATTAAAGGTCATAAGTGTGCTGAGAAGAAATTATTTTACATAGAATATGAAGAGGAGGAAGAAAAGGATCAAGAAATATCAAAAGAAGAAGGTATGCGCCAGGAACCCATCCCAGAGAAAGAAGAAATGAATCAGACAATATCTTGTAAAGCATTGGCAAGAATTACCACTTCTCAAACTCTCAAGATAGAAGGAAATATCAAGAAGAAAAAGGTGCAAGAAGTGAAAGATCACATCAAGAAAGAAGAAATGAATCCAACCATATCTTGTAATTCATTGGTCGAAATTACCACTCCTCAAACTATCAAGATAGAAGGACATATCAAGAAGAAAAATGTTCAAGAAGTGAAAGATCACATCAAGCATCAAAAAATGAATCCGACCATATCTTCTAAAGGATTGGAAGAAATTACCACTCCTCAAACTCTAGAGATAGAAGGACATATCAAAAAGAAAAATGTTCAAGCAGTGAAAGATCACATCGAGCATCAACAACAAGTTCTCCAACTTTTAAAGGATAACGCCACTTCGGTGCAAAATCAAAGGAAACAACAGGTAGATCAACATTGTAGTGAAAAATGTTTTGATGGAGGTGATTGGGTATTTTTACTGCTACATATCAAGCAAGCTACTTATGAGAAGGAAACGTTGGCAATACTACATGCACTTAAAAAATGGCGACCTTACCGAATGGGAAGACTCTTCAAAGATGAGGATGTGGAAGCATTATTTTATGCTATTTCTATTATCCAACTAGATTGGATAAACGAAGAAAGGGATGAATGGAAGAAGGATGAGGAAGTATGGCCACTTATTTAAAAGCTGCAAAAGATCCCAATTCAAACAATATTGCCAAAAATTGAAGAGGAAGGAAAAATCATATTGGAACCTGGAGCAGTCACAGAAACAAGACCTCGACAGCTACAAAATCGATCAATTTCAGAGTATCTCATCAAGTGGAAGAACCTACCCGCTGAAGATTCCACATGGGAGGACAAAATTTTTATACAGAAGCATCAAGAACTACTCAAGCGTTGAGGACAACGCTTTTTGAAGGAGAGGGGCATGTTAGGCCCCTATACTACTAGTGTAACCCCTTATTGTTATTAGTACAACCCACTTATTATATTGATGTACCCATGTAATGCCCATATTGTTACTATTGTGCCACATAGAAGCCCACTATTGTTATTGTTGTGCCCTACAATATTATTGTTATGTAGGCTTTGATTGTATTGGGAGCACTTAGACTCCTATATATAGAAAGGAGGTATTTTCATTTGTATCATCCAAGAATTGTTCATTTATGTAATGTAAAGGAGGTTGCCCCCTCGAAGAGGCTGAATTCTAAGGCGTGGATCTCTCTTTTCTATCTTTTTGTGAGCTGGTTTCATAACAAAGGGTCACTAGGCCAGTGGCTTTACAGTGATCCCGAGTCTGGTTCAGGGACCACTGGGCCTTGTGCTCTATCATTTGAAGATCTATCTCACTCAACTTTGAATCCAAATGGAAATCCAGCTCAACCAAAACATGATAACCTCATCACACCATGGCTACCCGGAAATGGAAAGGATAGGCTGAAAACACTATTACACCTCGCAAAATCCATGCCACAACAGAAAAAGAACCACATACAACCAGGCATGCAAAATCTAGCAAGGAAAATACACATGCAATTCAATACCTACAATGAAGCCTTTTGTAGCTGCTTGATCCTACCTTTCCTTGCTTGATCTTTGATTCATGTTACCTTCTTTTCCTTTCTTGCTCCAATGCCAAAATAGCTCCAACAAAAATCTAAGTGTCCAAGAGTGAGATAGAGAGAGAATAATGAGAGAGATCCAAAACTCAACTGAAGAAAGGTTACCAATTGATCCTCAAAACCCTTTTTATTAATGAGGCCTCTATTTTCTTCATTTTCCATTATTTTCCTTCAATTTCCTCCTCACATGCAACCTGTGACCTTTCACCTCCCTTTTCCCCTAATTTCCATTATTTTCATAAATAAATGTGCCAAAAATGCCTTTTTTCCTTTCCAAAGCCTTAGTCATTTCCTTTGCGCATTTCCTTAGCCATAAACAACCAAATGAACACCCCCTAGGATGTCTTGCCCAACATTCAACTTGGAATAAGCGTCCCATCAACCATGATTATTATTTTTTTCTTTATTTACTTTTATTACATTAAATTTTTACCAGGGTTATTAAAAAACCTTCCCCACTGGAGAACATCATCCTTGGTGTTAGACCATACCAAGACCTTAGTAAAACCACTGGAAAGCAAACATACTGCCCACGGATTTTTATAACATAGTTCGATGTAGTATTTATAATGATCATCCTGCAGAAAACCAACATAACAACATAATAACATGACATCATAATGACATCACACCCATACCGCTTATTGAAGCTTTATAACATAGCTCATGGTATTATTTACCTCCATATACATATGTACATATAGAAAATTCATCAGAACATATACTAGAACATATACCAAGGCATATACCAAAATCACACCAAAACACCAAGCCAAAATTGCTTTGCCTCAATCAGCAAACAAGGAAGGATACATAGCCCGAATTTGATCCTCCATATCCCATGTAGCTTCATCGGGCCTAAAGTGCTTCCACTGCACTTTAACTTGCTCGATTGCTCGGTTCCAGAGCATGGGCACCTTTTTCTGCAATATAAACTGAGGCTTTGATTGGAATTCTCCATCTAGTTCCACCTGCAATACATACAAGTCAATCACATGATCAACATATTTAACATACTTATTAAGCAATGATACATGGAAAACATCATAGAATTTCACTATCTTAGGCAATGCAAGTCGATATGCTACTGGCCCTATCCTCTCAACAATGCCGAAGGGTCCACAAAATCATGGTGCCATCTTGGCACATGATCCAATAAGCAAGGAGCTCTTCTTCAGCTTGATGTGCAAGTACATCTGTTCCCCAACCTGGAACTCCTTGAAAAACATTTTTCTATCTACATAGCCCTTTTTCCTATCATGTGCTTCCTTTAGATTCTTTTTGATCACCTACATTTCTTGTTCCATGTCTTCCAACATTTCTAGTCCAATCAATACCCTATTAACCAGATCACTCTAACTGAAGGGAGTATTACAACTCTACCCATACAATGCCTCAAAAGCACTCATCCTCAATGACTCTTGATGGCTGTTGTTGTATGCAACCTCAACCAAGGGGAGATAACCTTCCCACTTCTACTATTGATGCATCACATACATTCTCAACATGTCCTCCAATATCCTATTGATCCTTTCTGTCTGTCCATCTTCCTGTGGATGATAAGTCGTGCTGAAGGCCAAGTGTGTGCCCGAACATGCAAATAACTCCTTCCAAAACTTGGAAGTGAACTTCACATCCATGTCTAACACAATATTCTTTGGAACACCATGCAATCTAATCACATCTCTAATTAATACTTATGCTACATCGTTAGCTAAGATTGTAGACTTCACAGGAATGGAATGTGCAACCTTTGTTAATATGTCCATAACAAACATGATGGAATAATGTTGTCTCACTGTCTTCGACAACCATGTGATGATGTCAATGGAAATGACCTCCCATTTCCACTGTGGAATCACAATCGTTTGTTGCATTCCACTTGGATGTTTACACTTTGCCTTTACTCTCTTAAAATCAAAACACCTAGCCACAAACTTTGCTTCATCCTTCTTTATATTCAGCCAATAATAATATCTCTTCACTGCATTCAATGTCTTCTGATAACCTGGGTGACCTGAATAAGGTTTTGCATGAAACTCCCTTAAGATCACCTTCTTGAGCTCACTGCTATCCAACACATATATCATGTCTCTGAATCTGACCAATCCATCCGTTGTAAGACAATAATCAATACCCTGTGCACTTGCACCTGCACTTGTACATGTACATATACCTGTATTTCCACATGTGCTTGTACCACTACATCTTCATGCACCTGCACCTATACATGTACCTGTAATATCACCTTTACCTATACCAATACCGTGTTACAACCTGTGTACAATCTTCAAATATATGGCATCCTATTGACTTGCTTGTAAGATCCTATCTTGTAGATATGTCCCATAGGCATTTTAGAGAACTTTTAAGGTCTAAAATGGGCCTCATAAGAAAAATGTACAACCAAAATAAACTTTAAGAGATCCAATAGGATTCAAGATAATGATCTCAACCATGGGGGATGATTCACCATCTTTTGGGTAAAAAAGTAAAAATGATAAAAATAATAAAATAATCAAACTACTTTTTTATCTTGTATTTTCAACTTATCTCCCTAATATTTTTCTCGATTTTTGAGTGGGATTACTCGTTGGATGCAAAATTTAATTCATTGTCCAAGGAGTACCCATGTTGCATACTTTTAATGAAACCTGCTACAAAAAAAAAATGAGAAATACATGAAAAAATGTCATTGCAATCACATTTTTCATGTATTTCTCATTTGTCATGTAGCAGGATCCATCGAAGGTATGCAACATGGGTATTCCTTCTATAGGTGTTTACCATCAATAGCCCCATTGTTTAAGCAAGCTATGACTTCTATTGGAACTCTAGGGAGCTCCAACTTTTCCCTTGGGTGAAGTCGCTATCACATATAGGATTAAATTGCAACAACACAGTCTCACAGTATGGCCCATACTATTGAAAACAAAAAAAAATGTCTCTTTCTTTAGTTTTGGTGCCTGTGTTCATTGCAATTACAATGGAATATTTGTTGTGAGTCGTAATTGTGACATTATTTGTATGGCATCATAATTGTGACATTATTTGTATAGCATCATAATTGTGATGAAATATGTTGTTCAACAGAAGAGAAACAAATTGATTTTTGTGTCATACTTATGATAGACCGCATTTGTTGTCACAATTGCGACAACTAGTGGTTTTTTGCACCCTGAGGTTAATTTGACCATTTACTTGACTGGTCATCTTTGGATTTGACTAGTCTTATAACGTCGTAATTGCAACGATAAGCAAATATATAAATACCCCACATGTAAGAGATGTTGTGACATATTTGAAATAACTACAATAATTCTAAAAGTTTATGAGTTCTTTTTTGCAAGTGAAAAATATATTTTCTTTTATGTAATTGTTTTTTGGTTGGGGGAGAATGTCAAAAAGCATTATATGGAGAACCAATCCATAAGGGGTCAATGATGGGGAATCATATTTCCTTTGCAATTCTTGCAGGTATAGAAGTCTGTGGAGAATTTAGTATGAAAGAGTTAATAGATAGTCTAAGAAGAATGGGCATATTGAATGGGGGAATGAATATCATCTGGTAGTAAGTAGTTATTTATGAATCATTGTATATATTTTCCTATATTAATCAAAATTTTAATTTTTATTATTATTATAATGTTTGTTCTGCAAGCTAATTATTTCACATGATTCTTTGAAATTACTTGAAATTCAAGGTGGCCTCCTAGGCATTGTGATTTGAATATTGCACAAGTATTAGTGATAGAAATGATGTTTTATGGGTTGAGGAATATGGAGAAAATATTGAAGCTCAAATAATGATCCTATGCAAGGAGATGACGTTAATAACAAAATTCCAGATGATGGGACAAATTAATTGATCAAATAAGTGCTTAGAAATGAGAACAAAAATGTTTTTTGTGATGATGAACATGTGCTAGATAAGTTGGCGACATGAATTAATCAAGGTTTAAGAGAAAATATTCTCTCTATTACATTATTGTTGATGAACTTAAAATTTTTGAATGGTTTATTAAACACTTATATGACACGTATCCTAAGGTATAATGTAATATGTTTCACCACATGAAAGACTCATTTTTTTTCAGTTTTTTAAGTGTTAGTTAATGTGTAAAATAAGAATGCAATATTTATGATTAGCACATTTATAATAACAAGAAAATTTTTATGTCGTAATAGATTGTTGGGTGAATTTTTGTTACCGTTACCAAAAATTGACCTTGCACATACCAAGATTTATTTGTTGTTATGAAACAAATTGGAATGGATTATAAATCTATAGATGCATGTGCTAATGATCATATTATATATTATGGATAACATGCGTCAAAAACAAATTTTCCGAAATGTAACACCAGTACATATAGAACTAATAAAATAACAAAAAAGGTTCCTCAAAAGTTTCTACATCATATCGCATAATTCCACATTTGCAACGATTGTTCAAGTGTGAAAATATAGTAAATTTTATGGATTACCATACATGGAAGAGAAGTGAAGATAGTTTTCTTCGAATGGCCATAGATGGTTATGCATTAAGGAAAATTGAGGAAAACTGGTGGTGTTTTAAATATGAAACTTGTAATATTGGGCTTTCATTGGCAACTAACAATGTTGATCCATTTGTGGAGGTCACGCCTATTTACTCAGTGTGGTCAATTTTTTTTATCAATAAAATGTGTAATTTAAACAATTAGGGATGTACCAAGTGATGAGCCCCAAATTTGGTAACATTTTGGGCTCATTTGGCCTAACTACCCTTGCTCAATCCTTCATTTTTCATAACTTATGCATCATTTTTTTGTATGTTTATGTCATTTGTACGAATAAGGGTAGTCACTATTCCTATGTGGCTAACACATGCTCATTTCAGGTTTTTTGACACATGTTGGAGCAAAACCGAGCAGACAAGGGCTAGGAGACAGCCAATATGGGGTTGGGGATTCGTAGGGGGGTTGTCCACTGCATTAAATAGCCTTCCTCGGGATCTTCACCGCCAACTGCGAGCTTCAAAAGCCACCAAAACCGGATCTAGAAGGCAGACAAACAGATTTTGTGGAAGCAGTTGTTCACTCCCAGTTTGGTCAGCCAAGTCCCATAGATTTAGGAGGCCAGCTTGGGCCTCGTGATGTATAAATGATAAGGCTTCAGCCTTCGAAAATGACTTTTTGAAAAATTGTTGCACATTCTGCACTACGAGCTGCCAGCTCTCTTTTTGCTCTTTTGTAGCCATCATTGGCATACCTCTTGACTTATGATTATTATTTTTTAATGAGAAGCAGTCAGATTTGATCTCAACTCTGAGTTTCTAGAGGAGCCATAGCTCTCGGGGTTGGGCCCAACCTGAGAGCCTAGGGCTTCCTTCTTTGTATTGATATCTTTCCTTTCAGCATTATGATTTTCTTTACATGCATTTGAAACGCAGTTTGTTGCGTTAGATTTCGTTGTGTGGTTAAGTAGGTCATTGTTGAAAGATAGAGTTGCTTCAGATGTCTAGAATAGAGTAATGGGATAAGAATTGATAAGAGTTCCAGAAAAGGGTTGCCTGCACTCTCATTTTCACCCCTTTCTAGCGGTTGGAATTGTAGACAGTGCTACCCAACAAAAACACTAGTTTGCTTACTCATGCAATCTTTGGTGCAATGTTTTCATTTGTAAGAGTTATTCATGCGTTCAGACCTCTTGGAATGTTTCTTTGCTTCAGTACTGTACATGGTTATCTTTAGAAATAACGTTGATGTTCATTGGTTTCATTAACAATTAGGATAGATTAGTTAATATTTTGATTATGTGCAGGACATGGATGATTTGGTTAAGTTTACACTGTGCGGTGCATCTCCATCACTCTCTCGTCCATCTAAGCTTCATCCAGGACAACTGCTCATCTCCAAATTAGATCCCTCATCTCACAACTACTCTTTTGCCCACGTCACCCTACCTTCTTAGCCTTCCATTTCCTCTGCCCTCTTTAAGACAAGCTAGCTTTCCACACCCTCTCATCACTTCATCTCTCTGTCACTAAGTCATTCCAAACCCCTATCCTACCTCCCTATCCATCCATGCATCCTCTTCCACTCACCCATCATCCAAAATCCAATCGTAGAACATCCTGTAGGAATTACTGAACATCCTGTAGAAATTCTGAAACATCCTGTAGAACCCCTGCAGACTTATTGTAGAAGCTCACAAATGAGGTTTCTTGATATCCAAACTTTGTGAAACTCTTTGGAAGGGTGTTAGGGACTCCTTAGACCCCCTCTGAACCTTCCCAACCTTTTCCAAGCCTTTTTCCTCCTTGATCCACCTCTGCACAGTCAAAAATAGTTAAAAGCACATGCATGATAATCCCAACAACTTAATGAAAAATACAAAAAGACATTTTCTTCAAATAGAGGTAGTCTAGACACATGTATTTTACCTTCATAGAAGTAATGGCATCTCTTTCAGTAGTTTGCATGCTCTCCTTTGCGTCAGTAGGACTAGCTGGTAGAATTAGGGTTTTCTAGGGTTTGCGTTTCTTTTTGACTTTTAGTTTCCTTTTTGCAATCAGATTAGCTTCCTTCGAGTTAGCTTGCATAATTAAAAAAATTCTTCTAGAGCTCATAGAAGTTGGCTTAAGCTCCTAGCGGACTTATGCCAGCTGACCAAGTGACAACTGCGACAAGAGCTCGTACTTGTGCATACAACACTGTCGCTTCCAAGTTTGTTACGAACTACCGGGTTGATAAAATTAAGGAAGGGAGTTCTAGGAGTTGTAGCATTATTGCTACAATATTGGGGCCCACCATCTTTTTGGCGCCGTTGCCAGGGAAGCGTCAGAGTATTGGTGATTGTTTCTTTTCTTCTATTTTCCACTACAACCTTCTGCTAAGTAGTTTATTTCATTTCCATTCTGCAATTTCCTTTCTGCAAAAGTAGCATAGACATTTCTTGCTTTCATAGATTAGCATTTCAATTCCGCAATTTCATTTCTGCAAGCGTAGATTAGCATTTCAATTCCACAAGCGTAGCCTAGCATTTCATTCCTGCAATTTCATTTGAGCAAAATAGATTAGTTCTTTCATGCTTTCATTTCAATTCTGCATTTCCATTTCAGCAAGATAGTTAGTTTTAGTTCAATCTATTTTAGTTTTGCAGGTACCAGAAAAAAGAACAAAAGCAATCAAAAGTCTTTCCATTTCATGCCTCGTAGAAATCGAGATAAAATAGACAAATTCTTACCCAACACCCCCACCACTTCACTGAGTCACCCTTCTCTCTTCTTTGGTGATAGTGATCCAGAAGAACCTATAGGCGAGCCTCCTGAGATATACGAAGATCCTATAACAGAAGAAGAGTTAGAAAACACTCCATCTGAAGCCATGGCTGACAATAGGAGAGAAGATGAGAGAATAGAAGGTGCCTTTCCCATCCGAGAGACCAATGGAGACATGAAAATGAAAAACATAAGCCCCTCCGCTTTACCTCACTTCCATGGACTGACTACTGAAGACCCTGATACCTTCCTATTTGAGTTTGTTGTCCTTTGTCGAACCTATGACTACATGAAAGATGAGCAAAAACTAAAACTCTTTCCCTCTACCCTCAAGGATGTAGCATTACGCTGGTTCATGGGTTTACCTTGGAACAGTATCACCACTTGGGCTCAGATGCAGCAAGCTTTCAATACCAAATACCAGGACTACTGTAGGTCCAAGGAGGCCAAGGGAGAAATCTTTCGGATGACCATGGGAAATGATGAGTCTTTAGAAGATTATGTGGAAAGGTTCCAACTTAGCTATAAACGGGCCAAGTGCACACTTGACCCTGAATCTCTCAAGTTGGTCCTGCTCCGAGGAGTCCCTGAAGACCTTTTAGATACCCTTCACATGCTAGCTGGAGGAGATATTTACCAACTACCTTATGAAGATATAAAGACTGTGTTTAGAAACCACTCTAGGGCAGCCCAAAAAAGAGGTAGAGGAAACCCCCTCTCAGCTAGTATTCCTTTCTCCAAACATGAGTTTGCAAATCAATTAGAGGACCTCAAGAGTGAGGTGAGACAGACCATTTCCATGCAACTTGACACATTCTGAATCCAACAGAAGAAAGAGGAAGCTGAGAGGGCCTTGGCTATCTTCTGCCCTAGGTGTACAAGGAAGCACCCTAAGAACGAGTGCCCATTACATTCAGTTGAGGTATGTTTCGATTGTGAGGAGGACCACCCCACAAACCAATGTCCAACCTTACCTGGGCTTAAATCCATGTACCAAGAGATGGGAGCACCCACTGAACCTCTCTATTTCCTCAACCAAAGGAGGCCACATGGACCGAGACCTTACCAGCAGGGGATGCAAGGGACATCCCAAGCTTATTATAGCCCCAACCAATCTGCTCCTATGCCTTCCTGGGGTCCCCCTGCTCATCCTTCCTGGTCTATGCCTCCCCCATGGTCTTACCCACCTCAGTACCATACTCAGCCCACTACTCATTCGTTTCACTCACATGCCCAGCCACAGTGGCACAGCCTCAGTGGAATGCACCTGAACCGGGGTGGAGGCCCCAGTACAACACTCCTCCCGCCATTTTGCCTCCACCACCAGCTCAACCACAACCATTACCTCGTGCTCCTCCAAGACAACCCCAAATGCCTGCTCAACCGAACTCGAATCCCAACAACCGATAGGCCCAGCAGGTATATACTGGGGAAACATCATGCCCTACTTATGTTGTGGAGATCCAGGAGATCAACCTACTATCTGGGAAGACTCTTCTGGATCGCCAACCTCCTCCACAAGAGGACGAGGAAGATAAACGGGAAAGTGAACCAAAAGCCATTCCACCCTTTCCTGAGAGACTAACAGCAACCACACAACCCAACCCAGAGGAGGATGAGCTTCTGGGAGAACTCAAATAGTTGTGTGTGAGAATACCACTTCTCCAAGCCATCAAAGATGTACCGATATACAAAAAAATCGTTAAGGAAAAGTGTTTCAGACACCGAGGCAGGCAAAAAAGAGAAGCCTCAACCATAAACGTCATAGGACAACTGTCTGATCTTATGTTGGGACAAGTAATCTTCCCAAAGTATTTGGATCCTGGGAGTCCTGCAGTTGATGTCCACATCAATGGCACCATCATACCACACACATTGATTGATCTGGGGGCTACCATTAATGTGATGACCAGAGATACCATGCTCAAACTCAACCTTCAGGGTTCCTTGAGAAAGACCTCAACAGTCCTGCAACTAGCAGATCGCTCCACCGTGACTCCCTAAGGGATTGTAGAGGATGTCTTGGTCTCTGTTGACTCTTGGGAATACCCTACAGACTTCTTGTTTCTTCAACAAAAGGCAAAGCTTGCTGGATACCCCCTTATTTTGGGAAGGCCTTGGTTAGCCACCGTGGATACTTACATATGCTGCCGTGTAGGAACAATGACCATCAAAAATGGTCCTATGTCCAAGCAGCTAGTCCTATACCCTCCTGCCCAACCCTTATTAGAGCATGACTTACTTTGGTTGGAGGAAGGAGAAGAGGATGAGGTGTACTCTGCACCCTTGTGCACCCTAGACACCACTAGGGGAGGTCCCCCAACCGAGGATGATTTGATTGAGACCTTGATTCAGAATCCACCTCCCAGTGCATTGTCCTTAGAGAAATTGGTGGAGGATTCCCAAGCCAGCACCTCAGTGGACATTTGTTTAACCAATCCAGTCACTCCCAGAGTAAAAAATGTGGAGTTTGGCCCCGAGAGAACGTTAAAGATCAGCTCCTCCCTATCTCCTTCCCAGGAAAAGGAGCTGTGTAGTCTGTTGGCCAGTCATCTAGATGCTTTTGCTTGGAGCTATAAGGAGATGAAAGGAGTCCATCCTTCGGTCTGTACCCATCACATCTACATCAAAGAAGATTGTAAACCGGTTAGGCAACCCCAAAGGAGAATGAATCCAGCCCTTAAGGACATTGTCAAGGAAGAATTGCAAAAACTGTTGGATGCGGGATTCATTTACCCCATCTCGGATAGCGAGAGGGTTTCCCCTCTGGTGTTGGTTCCCAAGAAAAGCGGGAAGTGGAGAATCTGTGTGGACTACCAAGAACTGAACAAAGCCACCAAGAAAGACCACTTTCCTCTACCCTTCATAGATCAAGTGTTGGATGGACTGGCGGGAAAGAAGTTTTTCTCTTTCCTATATGGGTTTAACGGGTATAATCAGATCCAAATCAGCCCAGAAGACCAAGATAAGACCACCTTCACTTGTCCTTGGGGTACCTTTGCTTACCGAGTTCTTCCCTTTGGACTATGCAATGCCCTACCACGTTCCAGAGAGCAGTCTTTAGCATCTTTTCTGAGCTGGTCCATGATTTGGTGGAAATATATATGGATGACTTCACTCCTTATGGGTCCAACTTCCAAGAAGCATTGCCCAATCTGGGAAAAGGCCTAACCAAGTGCATTGAGATGAACCTGTCCCTTAGTCCTGAAAAGTGTGAATTCTTGATGACTGAAGGGACCGTGCTAGGACATACCATTTCTCGCCAAGGGTTACAGGTGGATCCTAACAAAATTGCTCGCATCAAAAAGGTTCCACCTCCTCAGAAGGTAAGAGATGTTCGAAGTTTCTTAGGTTTAGCAGGGTATTATAGGAGATTCATTAAAGACTTCAGTAAGCTAGCCTCGCCATTGTTTGGCCTCTTGGCAAAAGATGTTGAGTTTAAATGGACTGACGATTATCAAAAGGCTCTGAATGAATTAAAGGATAAGTTGGTGTCTGCCCCAATCTTGAGAGATCCAAATTGGGCCCTACCTTTCCACATCCACACTGATGCCTTCAACAAAGCCATAGGGGCAGCCTTAGGACAAGTTGAACAAAAACTTCCATATGCCATATACTTTGTCAACAAAAACTTATCCAAGGCAGAACTGAATTATACCGTAACTGAGAAAGAATTCTTGGCCGTGGTCCATGCACTGAACAAGTTCCGACATTATATCACTCGCTATCAAACATTTGTACATACTGATCATGCTGCAATTAGATATTTAATGAATAAACTAGATGTGAATGCTCGTATTATTAGATGGTTACTTTTGTTGCAGCAGTTTGATTTGACTATCATTGACAAACTAGGTAAAGAAAATGTTGTTGCTGACTTCTTGTCTAGATTGGATTTACCTGCAGGTGAGGATGGAACAGTGGATGACCAGATGCCAGATAAACATCTGTTTGCTATCTCAGTACTCTCTCCATGGTTTGCTGATATAGCAAACTACATTGTCTCAGCACAGTTCCCTCCACACCTATCCTCCAGAGAGAAGAACAGAATCGTAAGGAAGAGTGCCTCATTCACTTGGATCGGGGGAAACCTGTTCAAGCTTGGCCCCAATCAGATCTTAAGGCGTTGTGTAAGGGAGGAGGAAGTCTTTGATATCCTCCTAACCTATCATGACGGGCCTTGTGGAGGACATTTTACAGCCAAAAGAACTGCCTTCAAAATCCTACAGGCAGGCTACTATTGTCCCACGCTTCATCAAGATGTCAGAAGGTATATCAGCTAATGTGACCAATGCCAAAGGATGGGGAAACCGACTCCAAGGGACGAAATGCCTCTCCAACCTCAAGTGACTCTTGAGCCATTTGAGAAGTGGGGTATGGATTTTGTGGGTCCAATCAATCCTCCTTCGAGGCAAAGGTCTTACATCATTGTGTGCACAGACTACCTGACAAAGTGGGCAGAAACCAAGGCAATCAAAGCAGCGATAGAAGAAAAGGTGGCCGAGTTCTTAAGAGAAAACATCTTCTACAAATTTGGCTACCCAAGAGAGCTAGTCACCGATCAAGGAAGCCAGTTCACGTCTAACTTAATTGAAGACCTACTCGCTCATCACAAAATCAAGCATAGGACTTCCACCCCCTATCATCCTGAAGCAAATGGGCAGGTGGAAGTCACCAATAGAGCATTGGAAGGGATCTTGACTAAGGTGGTGAGCAGCAGTAGAAAAGATTGGGCAGATCGCCTGGTTGAAGCCACTTGGGCTTACAACACCACTTGGAATACCACAACCGGCTTCACACCTTATGAGATGGTCTATGGGAAGAGAGCTTTGCTGTCAATTGAGTTCGAGTACAACACCTTGAGGATGGCAGCTCAGCTGGACCTAGATCTTAGCCATGCCCAACAAGAAAGGTTATTGCAGTTGAATGGGTTGGACGAGCACCAAATGCAGGCCCTTCTCCACTCAGAAGTGGTTCAACTTCAGAGGAAGGTATGGCATGAACAACACCTCAATGACAAGCAATTGCAGCCGGGAGATTGGGCACTGTTGTACGATTCCAGACATAAGGATTTCAAGGGGAAGCTGAGAACAAGATGGCTGGGACCATATGCAATGGAAAAGTGTAATGACAATGGGTCTGTTCTTATTCGGACCATTGATGAGGAAGCCATCCCCATGCTCGTCAATGGGCATCGACTAAAGATCTACAGAAAACCTCTTTCAAGGCAAGAATTCATCAAAACTGTGGAAAAATCAGTGTTGGTCATAGAGAAGGGTTCTGCCTCTGTTTTGGGCATACCCTGAACATCAATATATATATATATATATATATATATATATATATATATATATATATATATATATATATATATATATATATATAAAGATCCTTGGGTGAAAACCTTTCTGACGCTCCCAAGGCAGATGGTAGGGGTGAAAACCTCATTGAGGCGCCCCTGTTCTCTTTCTGAAAATTTTTGAATAAAAAAAGACCCTTGGGTGAAAACCTCTCTGAGGCGCTCAAGGCAGATGGTAAGGGTGAAAACCTCACGGAGGCGCCCCTGCTGTCTTTCAAAAAAAAAAAAAAGGAAAGGAAGAAAGAAAATAACAAACAAAGAAACAGGAAAACAGGCTCAGGATTTGACAATTCATGCAGGTGGTAGGTATTCCATGCAGAAAAAGAGGTCCCTCAACTCAAGGACAAGGGTCCCTACTATGCTACCAGGTGACCTCACTAGCACTCCCTCCAGAAACACTCATCTCTTCCAAGGTCTGGGCACGATTTGATCACAGTTTAGCCTTCTACAGGAAGCTACAGGACTTTCTACAGGAAGTTCTGTATTTCTACAGGAAACTTCCTGTAGAATCTTTGGACGGCCCAGGACCGACTGTGTGGAATAATTTGAAGCCCGAAGTCCAATACAGAGGCATGGAAACCAATGTTTTTCTCCATCACCCACTGCTGTCACTCCTTCTACCATCCCTGTTGCCATGCAATGGAAATACCTGCACAGTCAAATCAGAACGTTGGATTCTCAGAAGAAACAATTCTCAAATGGAATAAAGTATGCAGAGGCCCCATGCGCTACTTATCAAAGCCATCCGAGGACCCTGCGACTGTGACCGTGATTCCACCGTTTCCACCGTTTCGGCATGCACCCGAGGAGGAGAAACAGCTACAGGATATCCTACAGGAATCCTGTAGCAGTTGATCCTACTAGAGCATACACCATGAAGGCACCTGCAACTCAGAGAGCGGGCACATGCACCATCCGCAGCCAGGTAACCGGTCTCGTAACCAGCAACAGCAAGAAGGAACTCCCGTGCCTGTGCATGAAGCAGCAGCAAGCGGATCCGTCACCCTCGTCCTGAAACCAGAAAATAACGTTGCGGTGGCACAGGTAAGTGCCTCACCCTTTTTCGTCAAATTACATGAACAATGCTCTAAAATGTGTGCGAGTATGGAAATGAATGGGTTGAGCCAGTCGGGTATCCATGCAACTGGCCACCATGACCAGTCCGATGGTCTCGTCCGATTCGGAAAGTGTTGGTTGTGTCAAACAAGACGGGAAATGGACACGTGGGAAGCGTCCAGTCGGGGAGAAGCGACGATCTAACAGAAATGGCGGCGGTAGATATGCAGGGAATGATTTGGCGGTCAGGCAGACTTACAGTGGAATGATAACAGGTGACGTCGTCCAACGGTCCGGCAGGGACAGCTCACCCCCGCGCCACGAGTTTCGCAGGGATTCAAATCCACCGGCTAGATCACGTATGGCACTCCACTCATTTATCATCAACCGCTTTGCAGTCGAGTAAGCGCCTGAAATTCCCTAAAGACTGTTACTCCGAGTCCTCGGCTTGTTCAAATGTTTGGTGGCTACACAGAAGGCCCAAAACCACTGACACGCTCTCCAGAACCCGTGCGTGACTTCTACAGGAAGCTGCGCTACAGGAAGCTCACCGCTACGGAGGAAATTAATCTATTCACGTCAAAGGTGGCAAGTTGGAATGAGGTAAGCCTGAACCTAGTCCTCCCATGCAATTGTTTCGAAGGGTGGCGAAGTCGACGTCCTGAAAAAAAAAAAAGTAGAACTACAGTCTGCGCATGAGTTTGCAAGCGTCGTCTTACTTCTGCATGAGAATTGTCGTCGTAGTGTATATGTGGGGTTTTCTACAGGATTTGGTTCATAATTGAGCCACTGTCAAGGCTCACCTGTAGACAACCGTGAATTCACAAACTGTGTGCTTGACAGAGGCATAATTCTGCGCTCTGTCTAAGGAAATCCCAAAGGTCCATCTTTTGGTACGTGCCAACCAACTCCAGCTAACACAGCAAGCATTCACCATGCCAGGTGGGTTCATTAGGAAAGAACCGACAGACTCAAAGAAGCTACGGGAAAACCCTGAGGTGGTAGACCTTTTTTCTCGTGCACGGTGGATGTCGTTCTGTGACAAGCTTCGAGGTTATGATGACGAGGTGGCAGAGGAATTCCTGCGAGCTTTGAAGCCAAAATAAGAAACGTTGGCCGTTGTCAATTTCAGAGGTTTGAATCTCAGACTCACCCCACAGTTCATCAGCAGAGTCACTGATCTCCCGATGGGGGTACCGTGGGATAAGGAGGAGAGAAAACTAGGCCAGAAGGCTAAGAAGGAGTTCTTTTTGCCGGAGGAGCAACTCTCAGAGGACAAGAACGGAGTTCGAAGAGCTAGCATACAGCCGCTCTGGAGTGAGGTCAGCCTCCAAATTATGAAATATATCACGTGCGAAGGACGATTCAGCATCGTATATGGGTACCATTTCCGGCTGCTCACAGAACTTAGGCACCAAATGGACCTACCCTCAGAAAACAAGTTAAGTATTCCTTACTTCCTCCTACAGTCCATGACTGAATGTGCCACCAAATTACGAGAGGGAACGCCAGACCAGGTAGCCCATCATGGGCTCATTAAGCTCCTCGTGGACGATGCACTCCACACATACACCGTCCCTCTCTCGTGGGAAGCCTTTCGAAATTTGACTAAGGATGGTGACATCAAAATGTTGGATGAGGAGCTCACCTCCTCCAGTAGCGAGGAGAAGGAACCAATTTAAACAGAGAAGAAAGGAAAAGGCCAAGAAACCATGGCCAAAGCACCAAAGAAAGAAAAAAATAGGAAACAAGAGAAACACCAGCCAAAACAGAGGATGACAAACCCACATTAACACCCAGGGAGAAAAGGTTACAGAGCAGGGTGGAAAGGACTGAACAAGTCCACGTCAGTGAAGGCACCTCTAAGGCAGCCTCAACAAAGTCAAAAGAGAAAGCACCCTCAGCCAAACAGGCTAAAATGGTGCCACCTGTTTCTACAGGAAAATAAAAAACGGCTTCTACAGGAAGCCAGAAATCAGCCGCTACAGGGCTTTCTACAAGAAGTCCTGAGAAAGGAAAACAGAAGGGGAAGACAGCCGAAATCCTTGCAAGGGAGGCAGCAGCTGTGTTGGCCACCCTTAGTACCCCTCCCAAGCCGAAGGAAAAATGAAAGAGGGAGATCCCTCTGTATTTCAAAGCAAGGAGAAGTGTCAGAATCAAAACAGGCAGGCCCCAACCTCCATCCAACGACCCAATTACCATAGAAGACACCCCTACCTCGCCAAGGGAGAGGTCCCCCTCAAAAATATCAGTCACTTATGAGCGGGGGAGCCCGAAGACGACTGCCTAGAAGGAGAGGATGCAAAGGATGAATTCGAAAACCCCTCTACAGGATGTTGAGGCCTTTCTACAGGAAACATTGGCCAGGCTCAAGGAGACCGAAAGAATGGAGGGAGAGGCAGCCACATCACCACCAAGGGAAGACGGAGTACAGCCACCGAGGGAAGAAGAGGTAGAGCACATTCCAGAACCTAGTCCCTAGCCAAGCTTGAGCTCGTATTATAACTTTTTGGAGGCTGGAAAAATTATTCCACAGAAATTCACAGTGCCGCTTTTCTTTGTGTTGGAGGAAGAAAGGGTGAGAACCCACACGTGGATGAAGATAGCTAAATCTAAAGGAGTGGCAGATATAGGCCCCTTGGAGGAACAACTCAAGGATGCACGAAGAGAATTCGCTATGGCCAAACACGTGGGAAACTGCCAGCGGGTATTCCTACAGGAAGAGATTGAGAAACTCAAACTGCAGCTACAGGAATAGAGGAAAGAAAGGGGCACAGCATCAGGGGACACTACAGCAGAACCTCAAGGCAAAGAAGGACTGAAATTTGGTCTTGGGGAGCTAACCCTGCATCTACAGGAAAGGGAACTGCAAGCACAAATCGAGATACAAGCTCTCAAACAGTAGTTGCAACAAAAAGACGCACAACTGGCCTGCATGGCCAGTTGGGCCATGGATGCTCTACAATGTAGACAACCGGCCAAATCTTATGGCCTATACCTACAGGACCAGTGGCTGCAATTCCAAATTAATTCATTGGCACAGAGGGGTATCTCCCAAATCCAAGACCCCCAGCAGTTCACAGAGTTATGCAATAACAGTTCATCAGAGGACAAGGCCAAGCTATCAGAGTTCTATCTCCATAATTTTCCCCTTCCTAATGTAACTACATGGGATCCCAACACAGTCGTAGGAGATATGCAGTTGATGGCATTTGCCTCATGGTTGAACCATGAAGAAAAGAGAACAACAGAGGTCAAAGGGGTCATGAATCGAGAGTTACATGAGCCACTGTTGATTAGAGCAGAGCCAAGGGACCCCACTGCATTGATATCGGCCCACCAACACTTAACAACCGACTCTCAAGCTTTATTGAAATACATGGATCAGCAGGCTCAGGCTATAGCACATTTCGAGGATATGGAGCGACTATTAGGGGACAATTGTGTTCATGCTTGCACTCGCCGATGGAACACATTGTCCCACAGCCTCAAAATTAGGGAATATCACACTCCAACTCGAATGAGGGAAGCTCTAGTATGGGTGCCCCTCTACAAGAAGTCCATACAGAACCTCCAAGCCAGCTGGATTGGCCTCAAGCTAAGCCCACCTTTGCTTTTAGGATTGATGGAAGGCAGCACAGAAAAAGAAGAGCATAACAGTGGGAAGAGGTGGAAAGGAAGGCTGGGTTCCATGCTAGTGAGGAGGATACTACTTCAGAAGCCTGGGATGTGAGAGTGGCGGTGAAAGCAATGAAGGACGAGGAGTTGGATTAGTTGCTCAGGGATGAGCAATCATTTTATCTGGGGGGTGATGATGAGCCCCAAATTTGGTAACATTTTGGGCTCATTTGGCCTAACTACCCTTGCTCAATCCTTCATTTTTCATAACTTATGCATCATTTTTTTGTATGTTTATGTCATTTGTACGAATAAGGGTAGTCACTATTCCTAGGTGGCTAACACGTGCTCATTTCAGGTTTTTTGACACATGTTGGAGCAAAACTGAGCAGACAAGGGCCAGGAGACAACCAAGATGGGGTTGATGATTCGTAGGGGTTTGTCCATGACATCAAATATCCTTCCTCAGGATCTTCACCCCCAACTCCGAGCTCCAAAAGCCACCAAAACCGGATCTAGAAGGCAGACAAACAAATTTTGTGGAAGCAACTGTTCACTCCCAGTTTGGTCAGCCAAGTCTCATAGATTTAGGAGGCCAGCTTGGGCCTCGTGATGTATAAATGATAAGGCTTCAACCTTCGAAAAGGACTTTTTGAAAAATTGTTGCACATTCTGCACTACGAGCTGCCAGCTCTCTTTTTGCTCTTTTGTAGCCATCATTGGCATACCTCTTGGGCCCAACTTGAGAGCCTAGGGTCTCCTTTCTATTGATATCTTTCCTTTCAGCACTATGATTTTCTTTACATGCATTTGAAATGTAGTTTGTTGGGTTAGATTTCGTTGTGTGGTTAAGTAGGTCATTGTTGAAAGATAGAGTTGCTTCAGATGTCTAGAATAGAGTAATGAGATAAGAATTGATAAGAGTTCCAGAAAAGGGTTGCCTGCACTCTCATTTCCACCTCTTTCTAGGGGCTGGAATTGTAGACAGTGCTACCCAACAAAAACACTAGTTTGCTTACTCATGCAATCTTTGGTGCAATGTTTTCATTTCTAATCTGAGTTATTCATGCGTTCATACCTCTTGGAATGTTTCTTTGCTTCAGTACTATACATGGTTCTCTTTAGAAATAACGTTGTTGTTCATTGGTTTCATTAACAGTTAGGATAGATTAGTTAATATTTTGATTATGTGCCGGACGTGGACGATTTGGTTAAGTTTACACTGTGCGGTGCATCTCCATCACTCTCTCGTCCATCTAAGCTTCGTCCAGGCCAACTGCTCATCTCCAAATTAGATCCCTCGTCTCACAACTACTCTTTTGCCCACGTCACCCTACCTTCTTAGCCTTCCATTTCCTCTGCCCTCTTTAAGACAAGCTAGCTTTCCACACCCTCTCATCACTTCATCTCTCTGTCACTAAGTCATTACAAACCCCTATCCTACCTCCCTATCCATCCATGCATCCTCTTCCACTCACCCATCATCCAAAATCCAATCGTAGAACATCCTGTAGGAATTGCTGAACATCCTGTAGAAATTCTGAAACATCCTGTAGAACCCCTGCAGACTTCCTGTAGAAGCTCACAAATGAGGTTTCTTGATATCCAAACTTTGTGAAACTCTTTGGAAGGGTGTTAAGGACTCCTTAGGCCCCCTTTTAACCTTTCCAACCTTTTCCAAGCCTTTTTCCTCCTTGATCCACCTCTGCACAGTCAAAAATAGTTAAAAGCACATGCATGATAATCCCAACAACTTAATCAAAAATACAAAAAGACATTTTCTTCAGATAGAGGTAGTCTAGGCACATGTATTTTACCTTCATAGAAGTAATGGCATCTCTTTCAGTAGTTTTCATGCTCTCCTTTGTGTCAGTAGGACTAGCTGGTAGAATTAGGGTTTGCTGGGGTTTGCATTTCTTTTTTACTTTCAGTTTCCTTTTTGCAATCGGATTAGCTTCCTGCGAGTTAGCTTTCATCCATCAATTAAAAAGCTTCTTCTAGAGCTCATAGAAGTTGGCTTAACTTGTGCCAGCTGACCAAGTTACAACTGCGGTAAGAGTTAGTACTTGTGCATACAGCACCATCGCTTCCAAGTTTGTTACGAACTACCGGGTTGATAAAATTAAAGAAGGGAGTTCCTGGAGTTGTAGCATTATTGCTACAATACTGGGGCCCACCACCAGGTTAAGGATATGAATGTATATATCGAGCCTGTTATCAACGAGTTAATGAAGTGATGGGTTGACATCACTATGTATAACATCTATAAACCAATAAGGCAAAGACAATTTCAATTCCATGGCATAATTATAAGCAAAAATTCATGACGTTGCGGAACTAACACAATTCTTTTGTGCTTTGTAACTCTCCGTTGCACTTTAATAGTGTATAATTATTTCAATTAGATCATATAATGCATGTATTTTAAGTAATCTCTTCGTTCATAATTGACATTAATCCATCTCTTGCAAGGCTTCAAAGTAAGGGTAAATTTGTGTGTTCATTTTGTAGTCCTAAGATGAAATCTTTATGTTCAACAAGTTTAGGAAAGGAGGTATTTGATCAGTATAGGTACTTCCTCTCTAAGAACCATACATTTTGTGCTACTAAAAAATAACATTTTTGATTAGAAATGAGATACTAGATTAAAGCCATGGGGAATGACATCTCACTTATGGATTGTGGAATATAGCAAAACCATCATGAAGGACATGGGATTCCATGAGGAATCAAATGTTATCATTCTCAATTCATGAGTTTTTCCTACTATGACCATTTAAAATTAGCTCATTTGTTTCATACAATGCATGGGAAGAATGTGATCAAAGCTTTATGGCAAATCGTATAGAGGGCAGGAGGGATAAATAAAAATATAGAAAATAAATAATAATTGTTCATAAGAAAATCCCCCAAAATTTACATATCAATGTCAAGCTATAACTTCTTGTTTAAGTATTCAATATATGGATCAATAGTATTCAATATTGATCCCTATAAGTGAAAGTGCTTCATTATCTTCCTTGTTAAGTTCCTTAAGTTATTTCTTATGATCATCACTCAATATAGGTTGCATGCATTTTCTCCAAGAAGAAACACACGAGAACAACAACAAGGGTTTGTCCAGCATCCATCGGAATAGTCCATAGTGGATGCAGTAGTCGTGAAAACCAAAGTTTAATGGAATAATAGTTTGTGCCAACAAGTTTAAGCAACACAATAGTGTTTCTCACCATGAGTAGAGTAAGAGAAATAGAAAAGTAAAATGTAAAAAAAACAAAAATTAAAACTCAACCACAATCACAAAATATCACTATAATATACATAATAATTAAAAAAAAATACACAATTACATTTATTTTCTCATTAAAAATAAAATAAACATTAAAAAAGCTGATTAAGACTTCTCACCTTCCATTTTGATCTTAGTTACAAATCCCCTTTTTCTCCAAGGAGTAATTACACAATTTCTTTCTTGAGATATTTAGACACGAACCCTCAATTTTAAAATCAAATACAAACTCAATATTGAAAACCATTAATTCTCTCTCGTGCTCAAAGCATGTTGTAGCCACTAATTCTATCTCCTACACTCATTTACATATGTTTACATTTCTCACTGAGATATATTTTTACATGATATGAAGTGAGAAAAAAATTAATATAATGTCCTCTCTTATTTGTAGGCACTAATATACTTCACAATATTAAACTACTCTGCAATTTCCGAAAAATGACGCCTTTGTTATCACTCATTTATTTCTTCCTCCCTCTCTATATATGTGAGAGAAGTAGATATTAAAATATATAAAATGGATGTTCAAATAATTTATCTTTGAATATGAAAGATTTAAGTTTATTTAAAACTAGGTAATTTAAAATAGACATTGAAATAAATTATTTTTAATTTTGAGAGTAAAAGTAAAATATTTTTTTACATTTATTTTATATTGTTGAGTACTCCATAACTTATTATGATAGAGTTGTTGTAATACCTTGTAAATATTTTGAACCCTATATTAAAATAAAAATAATTTGAAACTAAAATAACAAACACAAAAATTCTACATTATTATTATTATCATTGAGCTCTAGGTTTATGGGAACTCATGATATGCACGGTATTGATGTTCAAGTGAGAAATTAAACTATACTAGGCTCAGCTAAACTTCAGATCTACCAAGTGTTGAGAGGGAAAGGGATCATATGCCTTTGAGATGCAAACCTCTTTTAGCCTGAAAAGAGATTTGATCTCTCTTACACAATAAAAAGAAAGAGTAAAGTGACAATATCTTTTTTTGATGTTTTATAATATTTTTAATTAAAAACAATGGAATATATTGTAGTTGTTGTAAAACATTATAGTTAATTCAGTTTAACATGGTTTTTAGCAATTTTACTTAGGTTCCCTTTGCTAAAAAAATTAGAAACATGAAGAAAAATACTCATAAGCAATAAGCAAAACTTAGAGGAGACTAAGTGGGAACCTATGCACCTCTCAAGCTGTGTTTGTAAAACAAATTTAATTGGATGTAATGTTTGCTGGACGCCGAATAGACATGAAACCGCAGAGCGAGGCCTAAAACAGATGTGAATGTCTTTTGAATAATAATGTTTTACTTCTATTATTATTGATGAATATATATTTTTAACAAAAGAATACTAATATTATAACGATGGATATATATTTTTTTATCAAAAAGAATTGCGTGAGTACATCTCCTATTTCCCAAGGTTACTCTCAGCCTTATTGCGGATCAGGGGGTGGCGTATTGGCTCCATTTATCACTGCCCTCTTGGAGATTTCCCGACTTAGCTGGTCTTCCATTTATACCTCTGTAAAATTGTAAAAATGCAACTATAATCATTTATGGTTGCTACAGCAAGAAGTAAATTTAGTATGGTTGCCAAGAAACTCAACAAAATTATTAGTCATTGTCGTGAAATCATTGTTGTCACCTCTTGATGGATTCAAATCCATCTCCTCTGCTGAAATTGTAGATTCCTTTTCTTTCAATCACTGCTGCTGCTTGTGTCAATGTCGGTATTGGAAACTGACGACGCTAGATCGATAACCTCCCCTTCAACAACAGTTATATCCACCTGGGAGTTCCTGCTTGGCGCAGCCTGAAATTGAGAAGGCGGTGCTAAGCCTCTGAAAGTACCCGAGACATTAGCCAGACTAGCCTGCTCTTGATTGACTCTTGATCTTTTGGCGGGCCTTAGATTCAGGCGTGTAGATCTTGGATTGGATTCCCCTTGTGTGACAGGGACAGGTGATGACGACGATGATGCCGTGCCTTGTCCGAATGAATAAGGGTAGCTTCTTTGCACGCTTGCTCTAACACCTGAGTTTGGATCTGAATGCATAAACTGAGGCTGATGATGGCGTTGAAAGCTTGGATTGAATCCCCCTTGTGTGACAGTGACAGGTGATGCTGAGGATGACGCCATGCCTTGTCCCAATGAATAAGGATAGTTTCTTTGCATACTTGCTCCAACGCCTGAGTTTGGATCCGAATGCATAAGCTGAGGCTGTTGATGGCGTTGAAAGCTTGGATTGAATTCCCCTTGAGTGACAGCGATAGGTGATGTTGAGGATGATGCCATGCCTTGTCCCAATGAATAAGGATAGTTTCTTTGCATGCTTGCTCCAACGCCTGAGTTTGGATCCGAACGCAGAAGCTGAGGCTGATGATGAGGTTGAGGGTCCTGGTTCCTGTCATAGGCTGTCGTTGGCACGATATGTGGCCTGTTCCACCCCTGGGAGTCGTATGTTATACTCGTAGTGTTTGCACGAAGTGGCCGGTTCTGGATATTAATGGGTGCCAAGTGATGTGGTCTTCCCCATGCACATTGCCACAAGCCCGCATTCAAGCCCACATTCCAATTGCCATGTGGGTCACCTAGATTCCATCTGAATGGATGTGGGGTATGATGATAGCGTTCTTGTTGTGCCTGAGGTGCTGTAAATTGAGATAAAGGTGACAAGGGACTAAATTGAGATGGAGGTGCTGGAAAATTCAAGTCCAAATACGAATTGCCTTGTGGGTCCCCCTTATTTGGGGTGTGATGATACTGTCCTTGTGCGTCAGGTGCTGTAAGTTGAGATTGAAGTGACGAGGGGCGAAGCGTTGGCGTTCCAGCAAATTGTGATTGAGTTTGAGACGCCTCAGGTGCTGTAAGTTGAGATTGAAGTGACGAGCGACGAAGCGTTGGGGTTCCAGCAAATTGTAACTGAATTTGAGACGCCTCAGGTGCTGTAAGTTGATATTGAAGTGACAAGGGACGAAGCGTTGGCGTTCCAGCAAATTGTGATTGAATTTGAGACGCCTCAGGTGCTGTAAGTTGAGATTGAAGTGACGAGGGACGAAGCGTTGGCGTTCCAGCAAATTGTGATTGAATTTGAGACGGAGAACCAATGGTTCTTCTGCCCATTTCCATGAAAAGAAGAATAGTCTATCGGATTGAACTACGTAAATTATTTTAAAAAAGATCAAATTGAATATAGATGGCTTACAACATAGATTGGAACATCCGTGCTTTTGACTGTAGAATGGTGCGTACACGATTCAACTGATCTTCTTTTCTTTCTGCATGTTCATTGTAAAAGAAATATACATGATTTTGAAAATATACACTTCCAGATTAAGATGAATCTTGATTGAAAGAGACATATCATGAATCTTATGAATCTTGTGGGTTGAAAGAGACATGGTGAATTTTGATCGAAAGAGACATCTGGCGAATCTTTGATTGAAAGAGACCTCATGAATTTGGATTGAAAGAGACAATCAAAGAGACATACGATGAATCTTGATTGAAAGAAACATCTTGCTATATTAGAATCGCAATCTCAGGCATGCACATATTCATCTTAATCTTTTGGATTCCATACCTTCTTAATCTTCTGAAATCCATGCATTCACACAAACAACAGCTGCTAGAAACGTTTGAATTCTTTGGTAAATTCAACTGCAAAAATTTCATTCATGGGAGCAACGTTTTACCTTGGGGATGGACACTCATGTGTCCTCCAAGCTCATTATAAGTAGAAAAAGTTGCCGTACACAACCTGCACTGACAACGTGGGACAGGGGCAGCTTCATCCTCGATAGGTTGCTTCCCTTTAACTGCATGAGTTTAAATATGCAAAATACATCATAGGTTAAACTAACTACTCTAAAAGAACATTTCAGATATTTCATGGAAGGGGACTGTGAGCAAAATCCATTCGATAAATTGCAGAATTGACCAGACTTTCCGCACATTTATAAAATGGGAAAGGGACAGTAAAATTAGACCTAGTTAAATTCCATTGCATCAGAAATGTTGAGCAAAAGTAGGGGCAACGTATATATACCAGAAGAGGACTTTTAGAAAGCTGTCCGCAACAGTTGAAAATTCTACAGAGATCTTTTATATAACTCTCTGCCTAAATCTAAATTTTCTGAAATTACTTGAAACAGAAACCTTTGACAAACCGATACAGCTAATTCTTTTGGAGGAGTCGAATTTATGGAAAATTCCTTATAAAATAGCGAATATAAATACAGTTCATGGACAAATTTACTAACATGTAATTCAAATCTATCAATCATTAGCCTATAGATTAGTTCACTCCGAGTTTAATTCAACGGATTCTTGTTAATATTCTTTTTCCTTTAAATTCTTGGATCACGTTTGGGAATCAAATTTGCTACAAATATCAATATATCGAAATTTTATGATGGGAAGTTTTATCCAAAAAAAAATCTATGATGGAAATTTTTTCGCAAAAAGAGATAAGCCCCTGTGCAAAAATCTGATGCGTAATATTTCACCCCAAATATACCTCTGTTTTCGCTGGTTAATGAGGCACGAGGCAATTGAGCAGGCCAAGTCGATTGAGCAGGCGGAGCAACAGTGGTTGGAGGCAATGATCTAACAGGCCAATTGTCCTTTGTCCTAGTCGATTGAGGAGGCGAAGCAACAGTGGCTGGAGGCAATGATCTAGCAGGCCAGTTGTCCTTTGTCCTAACTGCAACACTGGATGGAGGTAATGTCCTCACTGCCTGGGGATTTTCATTTTCTTGTGAGGCACCAGGCCTGGTGGATTTAGCAGGCGGAGCAACACTGTCTGGAGGCCATAAGATGTACTCTGTCTTAATGTCTTGAGGGAAGAAGATGTACCCTGGACTAGCTGCCTCGGGATTTTCGTTTTGTTGTCTGAGATCATCAGAATCTGTGTATTCCTCCCCCCATTCCGCTGTTCCACCTTCAATATCTCCAGCAGCCAAGCCCTCCTCTGACAGCGCCGCCGGAGGGCGTTGGCTGTTTGCTCTATGATCAGGGGCAGCCTGGTTCTGGTTCTCATCGGAATTCCTGCAACACCATTAATTCTATTAATACAATGCGTAATTGGCAGCATGGTTTGTTAATGAAACCTCACAACAACCAAGAATATCCGAGACAGAGTTGCTATACTGAATCGAATGCTTGGCAAATGGGTTGCTCCCCCTGGATTCTCTAGACATTTCTTGAGTACTCTACGTCAAAGTCTTGCAGTTCTTTACGCCTTGATTCGCACTCCCTTAATTTCGGCACTGTGGGTGAAATTACAGTTGTCTTACCGTTGATCGCAATTAGATTCTCCGTAATCAAGGGTTGTGCTTAGGGTTTTATCCTTCCGAATCCAAAATAGAATTTGATGCATCACAAATCGGAGATCCTCGCCAGCAATCGCGCCTCGTTTTAAAATTGAGAACGTTGAAGTTCAAAAAAAGACACCAACAATGCCCGTTGGAAGGGTCGTTTAGTTTTAATGCTTCCAAGATCCGGTCATCAAATGATTTATCTTATTCTTTATATAAATATTTAAATTATTTTTTTCTACGTTGTTACGAGTCTCGAGATTAATAACAGTAATAAAAAGCTACAGCTACTTGAAAAGTTAAACTTTATTGGTTAACTAATTTAATATTAGTATCTATTAAAAATTAATAAAATGGTTAAATTAAATATGGGAAAAATTAATTTATTTTTCCTTATAATTTAAAATGGTTAAAATTAAATATGTGAAAAATTAATTTATTTTTTCCTTATAATTTAAAATGGTAGAAATATTTTTAATTTAAAATTAGCCTGTGTCCTTTAAAATTAATAAAATTTTAAATATAAAATGCTAACACTGAATGAAAGGGTAAAGTTTTTTTCTTTATGTAATTTGATGAAATAGTAAGTTTTTGTTTTCTTAGGGAAATCTATAAATATAATTGGTAGGGTAGTTAATGTGTATATAAATTTAACATTGATTTTTCAATTTACAGTAATATTTAGAGTTATGAAAAATTATTAGGATAGTTAATGTGTATATAAATTTAACAGTCAATGGGATGTTATTCCAGGTGGTTGGGAGGGTTTAATAATAACCTCCTACCTTGGTTTTAATAATAACCTCCCTACACTGGTTCCAATTCAAATGAGGCAACCATATGTAGTAAACATGATGTAATTGATAAAATTTATATGAACCACCCTTTTTCAAGGCAATCACACTCCTTTTAAAAAATAAATTTAACAACTCAAAGTTGTCATTCTAACAATTTTTGATTGGATTTTGAACAAAATTCATCGATCTAAGAAAAGCTCCAATCAAAACTTAAATCTTTTAAAGTACACTTTATAAAGGGAAAGAAAATTCATCCCACTTAAAAAGAGAGAGAAAATAAAGAAAAAAATGAAAATATATGTCTAGAACAAAATGGAAAAACTACCTAAAAATAGTAACAATTCTCCAGATAAAAATAACAATAACATACAATAATATGCTCGAATCCACATTAGACTTTTAACTTTCAATATATATAAAACCTAAACCTAAACCGCAATTCCTTTTTTTAATTTCCTTTATTTGGGCATACTAAGAATTATATGAACTAGTCTAGCTACTTGGGCATTAAAATTATTCTCATGGAGTATAGGGATCCTTGTGCATATACTTGGCCTTTTTAATACCTCTTTTGACCATAGCCCATTGTGGATATAAACGATAAGACCTTCCAGCCTATACAATACCGCATAACTCTAATTTAACAGTTAGACATATTAATGTGTGATAATGATATGTGTTATTTGGAGTGTTGTTCAATGATTAATGTTATAACCATTGTTAACCTATGGGATTCCTATTTGACTTGGATCCATCGCTAGTTGGCACTTTATTGTTCACAGTACACCGATCAACGATGGAGAATTTCCTTGGGGAATGAACAGTGAGGATGGGTGGGCGTGTGGTTAGGGTAACCACCACCCCACCTCGACGTTGAGCTTCTACTCTCACGATTGCCGTCATGATTACCGTAACACCCACACATCCACTCATCCTCGACGTTGAGCTTTTATTCTCATGATTGCTGTAATGATTGCAGTTATACCAAAATACCGGCAGACATGCCACAAATGTTGGAGTTACCATTGCCATTACACCAAAATCTACATCAAAACCAGCAGATATGCAATGAAATATAGGGAAGCGCAACAATCTCCCCAAAGTGAGTCAGCGATTGTCATTACACCAAAAACACATGTCACGAAACACATGGGGAACGTTGGATTATCCTTCTACGCCGCCATTAACAAGAAGTGCAACAAAAAAACCCTTGCATCAAAAACACATACCACGAAACACAGGGAAACATTGGATTATCCTTCTCCACCATTAACAAGGAGTGCAACAAAATAACCCTTGCACTGCACGATTTCAGAATGAGTAGGGTTTGCCTTGTCAATGTTTCCATCTTGGTCTATCAACTACACCAGACCTGATTGCTCAATGCTACTGCTATCGGTGTAGTCTTCCATATTGGACCAGCATACTAGATATACCGCTCAGGTAAAGGCTTTTCTTCTTCATGTGCTTAGGGTATTTGTAAATTTAACTCCTGCAATTACTTACAGAAAAATTTACTTGTGGTTTTATTTTGCCCTCGCTAATGAGAGATAACATAAAAGTGTTGGGGTTTCCGATGGGGATTTCAACTTCAGATTGAGGAGGCAAGGTCGCTCACTGGAGTAACCCTCACTTTAACAAATCGAAGATAATGTACACAATTTTTAAAATAAATTCTCTTGTCGTGTCCATCTATCTATTCTTTCCCTTAATCCCATTCCCAAAATTAGCCCTCCATTACTTTTGTGTAGGGCTAGTTGAGTTTTGAGAAGTGAAGAGCGGTCATGGTCACCGTTCAGGTAAAATGTATCCTTCCCTAATGTAAACATATGTCCCTTATTTATTTTAATTTGGTATCAAGGGTCTTATCATTACTTCTTCATCATCCTTGTTTTCTTCTCGATCTGGACAGGTACAATAAGAAGCCATTCCCAATGCTGGGTTTTTAAAGTTTTTCCCCCCCCAAAAAAAGGACCCTTAGCTTGGGAATTCCTAATTCTGGATTTTTAAAGTTTTTTCCCAGAAAAATGGACCCTTAGCTTGGGTAT
This sequence comes from Pinus tabuliformis, assembly GCA_031772625.1. NCBI lineage: Eukaryota > Viridiplantae > Streptophyta > Pinopsida > Pinales > Pinaceae > Pinus > Pinus tabuliformis. Next base: position 1,607,980,309 of record CM062818.1, read on the forward strand.
TCCTAATGCTGGATTTTTTTAATTTTTTCCGAAAAAAAATGGACCCTTAGCTTGGGTATTTATTTATGGCTGGATTACTCTTCTTCTAGGTTGCCATTCTCACCTACAGTTAGAATTGTTTTGAGCACGGTGCAACCCTAACCTAGGGTTTGACCTCTCGTCTTCGGCTTACTTTGTCATTTTTCTACAATTTGTTTCGTCGCTTCTTACACAGTTAGTGGTTACAAGTTCACGTACTTATTGTGCATTGCAGTGACTGTGTACGGGCTTCTGTAAACTCCAATCATCATGGCTTTGTTTCCTAGGCCCGATAACCTCTGTTACAGTTTGGTCTACATAATCTCTTTTGTTTATTTTCTTTCGATGCAAAGAGTACTTTGTCTAATGTATATTGTGCTGTTGGGATTATAAATAAGAACTGTGACCTGAAGGACCTTTCTCTATAATTTACACCAAAACCATTGAATAGTTAGTTGTGCGTTATTTTTCAGTTATGGTGTTCTTCTTTACAAGATTCTTTGTTAGGGTTTATGAGTAACTCAACATTTATGTTTTAGAAAAAAGGAGTAACGTATGGATTCTTTGTATAGTAAAGATTTCTTTAGATATATGTGTATGAGTAGGTTTGTACCAAGTATTTTCTAAGAGCTCTATTTCTATTTTTTTTTTTTAAAAAGAAATCCCATAAGATAAACCCTTGTAAATCTTATTACAAGTATAAGTACATTCTGTTAACAATACATTTTCTCATCTAGATTTTATCACAACCTAAACTCAAGGTAAATACTGGAACATAAAACCTTTTTTAATTTTTCTTTTTAACAAAAGAAAAGACAGAAATAAAACAGTTCTTTAGGCACTTATGTAAGTACTGTAATTTGAGTCTACCACAGGAAATTATAACGACGTAAAGACACTCCTTCCAACCAATGAGATTGATTCATCTATAATCAATCTCCCCTCGAACTAGTTCACATCTGAAGTAATCATCCTAACAATAATCATATTGGCTCAAACTCAGGATTTCCTATGAGACAACTTCTTGTCTTTCTTCTGAAAATGTCTTGTAAAGGAGAACTAATCCGCATAGTTATTTAAAGATATTAATTTATTTGAATTTCATACAACTGTAGATATTAATTTACTTGAATTTCATACAACTGTAAATTTAAGATGTTTAGAAGTCCAATAGTAATTTAATAAAATAAATGAATAATTTTTTTATAATTGCGACATCAATTCAATACTTTAAAAAAAATTAAATATATATACACAAAGACAAAATGGTTGTCTTAGGTAAATTGGGACTTAAATAAATAAGTTATGTTTTAATCAATTATATACAACTGTATAGTGGAGATACGACATTCAACCCAATTTAATAATAAATGAGAAGGAAAAAAAAGATAATTAGTAATTTCTTCAACTCCATTAACTAAGATACATGCTAATAAATTTTCTCAGACAATTCTCCATACAATCTGGAAGACAGAAAGTTGTGTGGTAGTCCCAACGTTGAGAAGGAAACAATGAATTTGTAATTTTAATAAATGGAAATTTCAGTAGAATATTTCAAAGGTCGTGTGATTTTGCGAGGAGAAGAACCTGGAAAAGCGTACACAATAAACACATTCATGTTTAGTAGGAATGTTTAATTTATACAAAAAAATAATAGTTAAGGACCAATAGAAGAAGGAAAATTAATAATGGACATTTAGCTTGGGTATTTATTTATGGCGTTGCCATCCTAAAAAAAATTAGGAATTTAATTTTCGTTTTCGCGGAGGGAAGAGGCAGAGAGTTATGGCTTTCTCGCTGAACTATTCCATAGACTTAATGAATAATCACAACAAAAATAACAAGATAGGTTTGAAGCAACACACTAAAGCTTAGTATTCATTTCTTAAACATGAAAATGCATTTACATGCACCAAGTAAAATAAAAGTTTTACAGTGATTTAAACTTACTCGGAATAACACACAGTAAAACAGAGTAATTGTTGTTTTCACGCGCCCCGGAATAACACACAGTAAAACAGAGTAATTGTTGTTTTCACGCGCCCACCAAAAATTTCTCGACCATTTTCCACACCTCTTAGGTGTTTTCTGAGTGTGGGCAAAGGTTGCTGAATGAACGCTTGCCCATATATATTTACCAAAGTACATAACTTCTTTAAATGTCTTTGCTGAGTTTCTGAATGGTTCGCGTTTGGCTTTAGTCCTTCTATCTTCAAGCAGAGAAGCAACTTGCAAAAATACGTCTCACAGGTATGGCTTTTGTTAGGCTGTTGGAATTATTATTTTCAACACTCCCCCTTAATCACAACTACTGCCATTGACGATTCCCAAACAGTTTCTGAGATAAACAAAACTTTCACCTTCCAATGGATTTGTGAAAATATCAACAAATTGTTCCTGTGACCTGCAGTGATGCAACACAAATTCATCATTGTTAATCAACTCTCTAATAAAATGATATTTCGCATCAATAAGCTTGGTCATTTTGTGGAAGATAGAATTATTTCACAATGCAATCACTGAGGTGTTGTCACAAAAAATAGTTGTCGCGCCCTCTTGGCCATGACGAAGATCCCTCAACATCCTTCTCATCCAAACTGCCTGACACGTTGCTGCTATTGCTGCGACATATTTAGCTTCTGTTGTTGATAGTGAAACTATTGGATGCTTCTTGGAGGCCCATGAAATTACTCCAGAACCCAAATGAAAAACATATCCTGACGTGCTCTTTATGTTATCGACAGTGCCTGCCCAATCACTGTTAGTGTAACCAACCAACTTGAAATCACTTGTTGCTGTGTACAAAACGCCATATTGTTTTGTCCCGTTGACATACCTTAGAATCCTTTTCACTGCTTGCCAATGTGTCTCCTTGGGTGTCTCCATGAACCTTGACACCAAAATTACTGCATACATTATGTCTGGCCTAATGGCAGTCAAATACATCAGGTTGTCTATCATGCTTTTGTATAATGTCAGATTGACATTGCTGTTGCAACCTTCTTTGCTCAACTTCAACCTTATGACAATTGGAGTTCGTGCGGACTTGTTGTTCTGCATTTTAAACCTCTCCAAAATTTCTCCCACGTACTTTGCTTGAGAGATAAAAATGTCATTTTCTATTTGCTTCACTTCTATGCCCAGAAAATATCTTAGCAATCCCAAATCAGTCATTTCAAATTCACTCTTCATGACTTGTTTGAAATCAGCGATGAGGAAATCATCACTGCCTGTAAAGATCAAATCATCTACATATAAGACAACAATGGGAATATTACCTTCGTTCTCTTTGATGTAGAGAGTAGGCTCACCATCACATTTGTCGAAACCATTGTTCAACATGTAAGCATCTATCCTACAGTACCATGCACTTGGTGCTTGCTTCAACCCATAAAAAGCTTCTTCAACCGATACACTTTCTCTTCTTGGCCTTCAATCTCATAACCAGGCGATTGCACGACATACACTTCCTCTTTCAGCACTCCATTCAAGAACGCTAACTTTACTTCCATCTGATACACTCTCCATTTATGCTGTGTGATAATCGCCACAACTGCGCGCACTGTCTCCATCCACACGACTGGCACAAACATCTCTGCGTAATCTCTTCCATGCTGCGGCTTGTATCCTTTGACAACTAGCCTTGCTTTGTGCCTTTCAATCTTTCCCTCAATGTTGCTTTTGGTATTATAGACCCACTTCACTCCAATGACATGATTTCCTTTTGGAAGACTCACTAACTCCTATGTATCATTCCTTTCTATTGCTTCTATTTTTTCCTCCATTGTTGCAACCCATTTTTCTTCTTTGACTGCATCTTCAATGTGGATTGGGTCATCTACATGAAAAAATAATGCAAATAAGGAATTCAAACCTGCGCCACTATCAACTTCATCTTGCTCATAAATTTCGTTTAAATTTCTGAACTTTGGTCTTTTTGTGCTTAGTGAAGATGGGCTTGATATGTCACTTGGTGTCGTGCTTCGCAGTGTGCTTGGAGAAGCGCTTGCTTGGCTGTGCGAAACTGTCCGATTATTTGTTGATGGTGTCGCTTGCTCCCTACTTTGCTATGCTTGAATAGGAGTAGACGGAGTCACTGTTGAGGAATTACTTGTTGTTGTTAATTCCTCTTTATCCTCATGTCGTATGCATGCTTAGACATTGACTGTCTTTTCTAGACTTCCATCCCATGCTTCCTCTTCTATGAACTGGACATCTCTGTAGATTATGACTTTCTTGGTTAATGGATTGTAGAGTTTGTATGCCTTGGATTCATCACTGTATCCAACAAATATTCATTTCTCCCTCTTCCTATCCAACTTCTTTCTCAACTCATTTGGGAGATGTGCATAAGCCACACATCCAAAAACATTCATGTGAGTGACATTTTGTTTTCTTCAACTCCATGCCTCTTCAGCAACGATGTTTTGGAGGCTTTTGGTTGGACATCTATTCAATATATATGTTGTACAAGTGACTGCTTCAGCCCAATAGTCATTTGGCAAATGCTTTGCCTTCAACATACTCCTTGCCATCTCCATAATGGTCCTATTATTCCTTTCTGCCACACCATTTTGCTGCAATGTATATCTTGTTGTAAACTGCTTGTGAATTCCATGCTCCCTGCAAAATTGAAGGAAGTCATTTGAGATGTATTCTCCACCTCTATCAATCCTAAGGACTTTGATGTAGTGTCCACTTTACTTTTCAACAAGAGCCTTGTATTGGCGAAAGCGCTCAAACAGTTCACTTTTATGTTTTCGGAGAAAGACTGATGTCTTCCTTGTGTAGTCATCTATGAAGGTCAATACATAGTGGCTACCACCAATTGATGGTGTCTACATTGGTCCACATAGGTCTGAATGGACAATCTCTAAAGATGCCTTTGCCCTCACTGACTTTCCTGCTAGAAATGTCTCTCTATGTTGCTTGACCAAGATACACCCTTCACACATGTTGTCTGGCTTTTCTATGAGGGGTAAACCTTTCACCGTGTCTTTCTTATGCAGCAAATTCAAACCTCCAAAGTTGATATGTCCAAATCTCAAGTGCCATAACTAGTTTTCATCTTGTACTTCTGCTTGAAAGTTTACTTATGTGACAGCTGCCCCTTTTCTTCCATTTTCTTGTGAGTTCATAGATAGTTGTGCTTGTGCACCTTCTTCCTCGAAATCTGATATTATTTTCAGGGAAACATTCTATTTTTTGCCATCTGAACCTTTGCAATCAACTGTCTGCTTGGAGGCCTATCCAAAATTGTGCACACATCATTTTGAAGAAGACATTTAGCCTTTCTACATGAGCTATCCAATGCTCATAGGATTATGTTTCAGACCAAGGACAAAGTAAACATCAGATATGTATTTCTTCTCCACCTTCTTTGTTAGGATATTAACTCTTCCTTTTCCCATGACAGAGACTTTGCTATTAGTACCTAATGTCACTTTAGATTTCACACTTTCATCTAGATCAGAAAACGTTTCTATGTTCCTGACATGTGGTTGCTACACCCTCAATCTAGATACCATATATCACTCTGTTTTTCTTGTGCTACATTACAAGCTAAAAACATGCTATCATGGTTCTAGTTTTCTCTTGTGAAATTTACACTTGGTTTGCTACTAATGCCATATTTCTTCTTTCTACATTCATTTGCATAGTGACCATACTTCTTACAGTAATGACATTGAACTTGAGATTTATCGTACCTCTGACCTTGTGCTTGATTTTGGCTTGGGCCTTGATTTGGCTACTTATTCTACCTTTGTATGGGCTTCTTCCTCTTCCTCTAGCATATGATCTTCCTCTACCTCTACCTTGACCAAATGATACTTATGTCTTGAAGGCATGCTCCAATGAGGAGCTTGCTGCTCTATTCAATCTATGTTCATGAGAAACCAGTGATGCATTAAGATCATCCACTGAGAACTATGAGATATCTTTTGTCCCTTCTATGGCTACAACAATGGCCTCAAACCTTGCTAGCAAACTTCTCAAAACTTTCTCAACTATTCTTCTTTCCTAAGTGTCTCACCATGAGACCTGATTGGAGTAACAAGCCCACTTACATGTGTAAAAAACGAGTCTATATTATCAGACTCTTTCATAAAAAGTGTTTCAAAATCTCTCCTTAACATTTGCAGCTTAGCTATCTTGACTTTTTCCATGTCTTGGTAGGCTGTTTGGAAGGTGTCCCATGCTTTCTTGGACTTCGTTGCTATTGCAACCCTTGGGAAAATACTTTCATGAACCGCTTGGAAAATATAAAACAGGGCTTTTGAATCCTTCTTTTTGTTTTCCCTTAACACATATTTTTCTTATTGAGATAAGGCATTATATGCTGCTGCATCTGTTGGTTCTTAAAAACCATTCTCCACCAAATCCCAAATGTCTTGAGAAGAAAACAAGGCCTTCATTGTAATAGCCCAATAATCATAATTTTTCCATTACACTGAGGTATTTGAGGATTAGTCAAACTTGTGCTTGATGTTTCCATTTATGAGCATAAAAAAACTTTCTACCTGTTCGTAAATATGCTCAAAAACAATGCGCGCTCAAAAACAATTTTCACAGTAAGCACTAATAGAGTTTAACCCTCTCTGATACCCTGTTAGAAAAAAAATTAGGAATTTAATTTTCATTTTCACAGAGGGGAGAGGCAGAGAGTTATGGATTTTGTGAAGCTACTTTCATGAAACTAGGTTGGCGCACCGTGAGGCTATTTCCCAAACTTGGATTTCACGCACCACCAAACTATTCCAGAGACTTAATGAATACTCACAGCGAAAATAACAAGATAGGTTTGGAGCAACGCACTAAAGCTTAATATTCATTTCTTAAACATGAAAATACATTTACATGAGACTGTTGCTCATTCACTAAGTAAAATAAAAGTTTTACAGTGATTTAAACTTACGCAGAATAACACACAACAAAATAGAGTAACTGTTGTTTTCATGCGCCCACCAAAAATTGCTCCACCATTTTCTCCATAGAGACTTGTGCTCTTTTTCTTACCTCTTACACTCTCTAACATCTCTACTCTATCAAAATGAGTTTTACATTCATATTTAACTCAACATACAATTTTTACATTTAATTCACGACAGAGCAAAGTAATTCATATGATTTTGTTAAGTGTGTTCAGAATGGCACATGTGTTTCTAGAGTGTGGGAAAAGGTTGTTGAATGAATGCTTGCCCGTATCTATTTACCAAAGTACATAACTTCTTTAAATGCCTTTGCTGAGTTTTTGAATGGTTCGTGTCTGGTTTCAGTCCTTCTATCTTCAAGCAGAAACACAACCTGCAAAAATACGTCTGACGGTATGGCTGCTGTCAGGCTGTTTATTGTGGTGGTTGGGATTATTATTTCCAACACTCATCTATAGTTAGAATGGTTTTGAGAATGGTGCAACCATCACCTAGTGTTTGACCTCTCGTCTTCGGCTTAAGCTGTCATTTTTCTACAATTTGTTTCATCGGTTCTTACACAGTTAGTGGTGATAAGTTCACGTACCTATTTTGCATTGTATTGATTGTGTATGGGGTTTTATAAACTCCAATCATCAGGGCTTTGTTTCCTAGGCCCCACAACCTCTGTTACAGTTTGGTATACTTAATCTATTTTGTTTATTTTCTTTCAACGCAAAGAGTACTTTGTTTGATGTATATTGTATTGTTGGGATTATAAATAAGAACTGCGAATTGAAGGACATTTTTCTATAATTTACACCAAAACCAGTGAATGGTTCGTTGTACATCATTTTTCAATTATGGTGTTCTTCTTTACAAGATTCTATGAGTAACTCAACATTTATGTTTTATAAAAAGGAGTAATGTATGGATTCTTTTTATAGTAAAGATTCCTTTAGATATATGTGTATGACTAGGTTTGTACTAAGTATTTTCTGGGAGCTCTATTTCTATTTATATTTTTAAGAAAGAAATATTATAACATAAACCCTTGTAATTTGTATTACAAGTATAAGTACATTCTGTTAACAATAAATTTTCTCATCTAGATTTTATCATAACCTAAACTCATGGAAAATAATGAAACATAAAATTCTTCTTATTTTTTTTAACAAAATAAAAAACAGAAATAAAATAGTTCTTTCTTATTATAGGCACTTACCTTAGTATTGCAATTTGAGTCAACCTCATGAAATTATAACAGAGTAAGGACACTCCTTCCAACTAATGAGATTGATTGATCTCTAATCAATCTCCCCCCGAGTTAGTTCACATTTGAAGCAATCATCCTAACAATAGTCATCTTGGCTCAAACTCAGGATTTCCTATGAGACACCATCTTGTCTTTCCTCTGAAAATGTCTTTTAGAGGAGAACTAATCCTCAGTTATTTCTTAATGGCACCTCCTCCAAAAAGATCCCATTATCTAGAATAGCTTAATGCTTTTTCGCTCTCACCATCTTCTAACCTTCTTCTTCCTTTCTGGGATAACTATCCCTTAAGAGAGGAAATCTGGGTAGGAAACTCCCTCTGCCCAACTACCTGTAACTACGTGAAATGTGAAGTCCTCCTTTAGTGTATTTCCTCGTAGTAATTCTTGTGGCTCACTTATCTTTAAATTTTCTTATTTTAACATTAGAATAAAAATTACTCATGTACATCAAAATTATTATCTCACCCTTGACATGGGTCCACTATTTGTGAAACAACTCTAAAGTATAAATTAATATTTACATATTTACCAGGGAGGTGCTACATCTCTACAGTCCCAACATCATCCTTGATGTTTCCTATCCCTTGGAATAATTTAGGGAAATCCTCATGCATGAAGGATTTATCATCCTAGTGGTCAGTTTCAGGCTAAAGTGATTCTACTACACTTTAACCTAGACTATTGCTTGATTATGTAGGATAGTTTCTTTCTAGTCTAGGATGTGAAATGGCTTGACATGGAATTACTTGTCTAGATCAACCTACATCCACAACCATGTACCAAATATTTTTTTTGATTTTGAATGCCATTAAAATAAAATCTTACATCACACTTCAATTACATTTCCTACCTGAACATTATGCTAGGAAATAACATGTTTAGGGTCATGTTGACGCTGCTAGACCTACCAACATTTAAGGGGATCCCATAGGTAAGAAGTCCCAACTAGACCTCAGACCATTTGGTGTAGGATTCCTAGTAGTGGGTCGTACAGTATCGCCTTGACCGTGGTTGCGCGGAGAGGTGAGTAAGATATCCCTGTTGGTAGCAACGGTGTGACATGCGTAAAAAGTCAAGGAAGGTGCATGAATGGGTGTAACATACAGAAAGGTGAATGATTGTGTGATGAAACTCATCATTGGGTAAAATATACGAACCTTAATACACCTCAAAGATTACTAAAATCAACTCTTCCCTAATTCCTTACATGTTTTAATTATATTTTGCTTAATCAGATGAGTAAAAGTAAGATGTTATGTCTAGTGGTCTAATGTGCATTGATTGCAGGCATTTGGGAGAAAATGATGGAAAATTATGGATAATTGAGGTGCAAGAACTCCAGTGAGACAAAAAGGGTAGATTATAGGAGATGGATCTTCCTTATTACATCCTCACTCATTTGAATATCTCTCAATCAAATCACACCATCTCGTAGTTGTGGGCAATCGAGTCATGAGGATCATTGGCAGTCAAGCTAGTGATAGTTAAGAACCAGTTTATCTTGAGATTGGGAGCCAAGCCTCCCTAGATTTAAGGAATTTGTTGGCAACTTTAGTTGTATAAATAAGGAGGCCTAGAGCCTCATTAGGATTCATATTTTTTTATGCAAGATATCTAAGTACTTTCGAGTTGATGGATTGTGACAAAACATCGTTATGTATTTTTTGATATGTTAATGAAAATGAGCATTCCCTTGATTCAACATTGAGTTGACTGAGAGGGCTGAAGCTCTTGGGTTAGGGCCCGAACCTAGCAATAGAGGTTCCTCTTACTTTACTTGTATGCTTAGGTTATTTCATAGGTTACTTGTTGAATTGATTTTGGCATTGTTACATTGCAAGTATAGGTGAATTTGATTAGTTTGCTTCCATTTGTTCCTAGCTCTAACAGTAGATTTAGAGAAATAAAGAAATACCAAAAAGGTTGATAACAGGTGGATCTTGCCTCATTCCTCCCTTCAAGGACCATGGTTTTAGGAAAAACCCTCATTCAACCCAAAAAGACAAAATTCTGGTTTCTTATGAAATTTAGTGTTTTCTCTGCTAATTAGGTCAACATCTTTAAATTTTAAAAGATAGGTTGCAGTTTTCATTTATGATATCTTAATCTTTGTGCTAGATTTCATGGTTCTTTCATAATAGGCTTCAAGAATTTCCATGCATAAAATAGGCAAATAAAAGATGAAATTCTACTTTCCTATGTTGTTGGAAACCTTTCTTGTTTTGACATGATTTGTGGGTAAATGCCAACAATGATGTTTATATTGTAGGAGTTTCAATAATGTAGGAATACCTCATATTAGTAGCCTAAACCTAACCTTACCCATCCACGATTGCCAAGAGCCACTAATTCGATAATCCGAGTTATCATTTCACAAGGACAACTTGCCATGCTTGTTGAGTAAATCAAACCATCATACAACTTTGGTTTGAGTTTTGAGGGAGTCCTAACCACTTCCTTGCCTTATTCCTTCCATCACTCACCTTCCCTAAGCCCCATACCACTGTCCAAATCACTCCTTGTGCTTTCAACATGTTCCTGTAGGAAAACAAGGGATCCTGTAGGTGAATTAGGACATCCTATAAGATGACCTGTAGTGGACTATTTTGAGCTCGATTTGTGAGAAATGCATCACGAAAGCTAGAAGAAGACCCCTGATTTCCTCCCAAGCCATCTGACCCATCACAACCATCTCTCTCCACACCTAACCCACCTTGCATACAATCAAGAAGGATTAGCATTCATGTTTTCACAAAAAAAGATAAAAAGAAAAAGGTTGTTATTCTTATTCATGTGCACAACAATTAAGTGTTTGATTAGATTACATTGCATGCTTAGGTTAGTTAGGATTTCACATGTGTTAGCTTATAATTCTTCTAAATCAAGGTGTTTTAACAAATAGCAAGATGAGTTGTGTGTTTTAAGCATCTATTTTAGTCTTTATTTACTGCAAAAGGTAGCATTTATATTCTCTCAATTAGGGTAAAATTCTCCTTTCTCAATTGGAAATCAAGCTTCTTCTAAATCAATAGAAGGTTGGTTTGAGAAATCCTAGTGGTCTATCAACAAACTCAATAGTGACAAAAGGGTGGACCCATTGCATCTATTTGTGTATACAACACTGTCACCTCCAAGTTTGTATGAACCCCAAGTTGATGAAGTAAAGTTGGTAGCCCTAGGAGTTGCAACATTCTTGCTGCAATACTAGTGCTCATCACTTTTTGGCATCGTTTTCGGGGAGGTTTCTGAGTAGATGTGATTTTTTCTTTCTTTCTTCCATTTCTTATCTCTTTCATTTTTCTATTAGTTTGATTTTTCCAAAATAGTTGTAAGTTGGTTTGGTTTCCTTTCCATTCTGCAAGTGAGTTCATTCAATAGTTAGTTTGAATTCAGTTTGTCTTTTCTATTCTGCAATTAGTCTTAAATCTTGAAAAAATCAAAACAAAACACTTCTTTCATGGCTCGTAGGAATAGGGATAACTTAGGAAAATTTATACCAAATAACCCCACCACTTAAAACAACCAAACTTCCCTCTTCTTCGGTGGCTGTGAATTAGAGGATGCCCTAGGCGAGTAACCAAAGATTTTTGAAGAGCCTATAGGGGAAGAAGAAGAACCCATTCCAACTGACATAATGGCTAAAAATAGAAATGAAAGGGGAGATAGAGAAAGAATTGAAGGTGATTTTCCCATCAGAGAAACCAATGGGGATTCCAAGATGAAAAACATAGCCCCTCTGTTCTTCCTCACTTCCATGGCCTGGCCTCAGAAGATACAGATACTTTCTTGTTTGAATTTGTTGTCATATGCATAACTTATGATTACACCACTAATGATAAGAAGTTGAAATTATTCCCACCCACTCTCGAGGATGCAGCTCTGTGGGTTCATGGGATTACCTGGGGATAATATCACGACGTGGGCTCAGATGCATCAAGCTTTCAATGACAAGTATAGGGACTACTGTAGGTCCAAAGAAACCAAAGAGGAAATTTTTAGAATGACCTTGGGGCATGATGAGTCCTTAGAGGATTATGATGAAAGATTCCAGCTCAGCTATTAAAGGGCCAGGTGAACAATTTATCTTGATTCACTTAAGCTAGTCCTACTCAGGGAGATCAGGGAAGATCTCCTCGATACCCTAAACTTGCTATCAGGAGGGGACATGTACTAGCTACCCTATGAAGATATCAAGACCATTTTTAAGAACCATTCTAGGGAAGCTAGGAAAAATGGTACGGTTAGTCAAACAGTGGCCAACTCATCCTCATCCAACACATATCTAAAAAGTGAAACTAGAAACATGTTGGAAGATTTTAAGAGTGAAATTATGCAAACCCTTACCCTATAGATGGACACTATGCAAATCAAGAGGAAGTAGGAGGAAGCAGAGAGAGAATTAGCCATATTCTGCCCTAGATGCACAAGGAAGAACCCTAGGAATGAATGTCCATTAAACCTTATAGAAATATGATTAGTCTGTGAAGAAAACCACTCCACATACAAGTGTCCTTCTCTACCTGGACTAAAAGTTGTGTATCAGGGAACTGAAGTGGTGAACTGAACAACTCTACTACATAAATCGAAGGAGGCCTCATGGGCCTCGTCCATACTAGTAGGGAATGCAAGGATCATCCTATGCATATTACAACCCTAAACAAAACACATCCATTCCCTCTTGCCCCCGCCCCCCTTCTCATCCCTCCTAGTCTACACCATCTCTGTGGTCTTTTGCACCTCAATACCATTCCTAGCTGGCCAACGAGCCATTTCATCCATATACACCTCCAAAACCTCAATGGAATGCACCACCCTAGGGGTGGAGGCTCCCATACAAAAATGCTCCAACTTTATTGCCTTCACCTCCTACTCAACCATAGATTTTACACCTTGATCCACCTAAACAACCTCAGATGCTTGCCCAACCAAACCCGAACCTAAACAATATATAGGCACAACTGGTCTACAGTGGAGAGACATCCTACCCTGCTTATGTTGTGGAAATTTAGGAAATCAACCTAGATATGGGAGAGTTCCCCGAGATAATAAACCTCCATCTCCACCTAGGGAGAGTGAGGAATAAAGAGAGGAAAATAGGCCTAGAGTGAATCCACCAACCTTTCCTAAAATATTAACTCATCCAGTCTAGCCTACCGCAGAAGAGATTGAAATTTTGGATGAATTGAAAATCTATGTGTCATAATGCCACTTCTCCATGCTATTAAGGATGTACCTATTTACAAAAAAATGATTAAATAGAATTGTTTCAAACATCCAGGGACGTGAAAAAGAGACACCCCTCCCATTAATTTAATTGGACAACTATCTGACTTAATGCTGGGACAGGTAATATGCCCAAAGTATTTAGACCTTGGAAGCCCTGTAGTAGATGTACACATCAATGGCACCATTGTAACAAATACCTTGATTGATCTTGGGGTTGCCATTAATGTAATGAGTAAGGACACCATGCTCAATATGAATCTACAGGGTTCATTAAGAAAGGCCACGACAGTCTTGCAACAGCTTGCAGGCCAATCCACAGTAGCCCCTGAGGGGATTGTTGAGGATGTGATGGTCTACCTTGACTCCAGGGAAAACCTTGCAGACTTCTTAGTTCTCTAGCCTAAGACCAAATTCAATGGTTATCCTCTCATACTTGGGAGGCCTTGGTTAGCCATTATCAATGCCTACATCGGCTACAAAGATGGAAGCATGACTATAAAAAATGGTTACCTATCCAAGCAATTGGTCATGGACCCTCCTGCTCAACCATCTGTGGAACATGACTTACCTTTATGTCTAGAAGAGTAGGAAGAAGATGAAGTCTACTCTGCCCAACACTATACCCTAGAAACTGCCATGGGAGGACGACCTGATAAAGATGATTTGATTGAGCACATCCTCCAAAATACAACTCCCAACACCTTGCCTCTAGAGGAAGTAGTGAAGGAAACCAAGAATAATCATCGGATTGATCTATGCTTAGCCGATTCAAACCGTACTTGTGTCAAGACAATAGAATTCGGCCTTGAAATAACACTGAAAATCAATCCCTCTCTTTTTGTACACCAAGAAGAAAAGTTATGTAATATGCTAAGAGAGAATTTGGATGCTTTTGCTTAGAATTACAAAGAGATGAAGGGAGTGCACCCCTTGGTGTGTACTCACCACATTTATATCAAAGAAGGTTGCAAACCAGTCCGACAACCCCCAAATCCAGCTCCGAAGGATATAGTCAAAGAAGAGTTGCAAAAGCTGTTGGATGCAAGATTCATCTACCCTATCTCAGACAGTGAGTGGGTATCTCCTCTGGTGATAGTTCCAAAGAAAAATGGAAAGTGGAGGAATTGTGTTCATTACAGAGATTTAAACAAAGCAACAAAGAAGGACCATTTCCCTCTACCTTTTATTGACCAAGTGTTAGATGACCTGGCAGGGAAAAAAAAATTCTCTTTCTTAGATGGGTTCGGCGGGTACAATAAAATCCAGATTAGCCCAGAGGACTAGGATAAAACCACCTTCACCTATATTTGGGGTACTTTCTCTTATAGGGTCTTTCCTTTTGGTCTATGTAATGCCCCTACTATTTTTTAGAGGGGCAGTCCTCAGTATCTTTGCAGAGCTAGTCAATGATGTAGTAAAAATCTATATGGATGAATTTACACCCTATGGGTGTGATTTCCAGGAGGCTCTCTCTAAGCCAGGTAAGGTGTTGAACAAATGCATTGAAATGAAATTATCCCTTAGTCCAAAAAAATGTCAGTTCTTGATTACTGTAGGGACTGTTCTAGGTCACTCAATATCCTAGGAAGGATTGTAGGTGGAACCAAATATAATAGCCATCATCAAAAGGGTCACAAATCTGTAGAAATAGAGGGATGTCAGAAGTTTTTTAGGTTTATCCAGATACTATAGGAGATTTATAAAAGATTTCAGCAAATTAGCTTCTCCTTTACTTGGGTTATTGGCCAAAGACTCCAAAATTTAATGGTCAGAAAGCTGTCAAGAAGCCTTGGACACCCGAAAGGACAAGTTGACTACTGCACCTATTCTCCGAGGCCCAAATTGGGCTCTTCCTTTTCATATACATGTTGATGCCTCTCACAAATCCATAGGAGCATCTCTAGGCTAGATAGAAGACAAGCTACCTTATACCATTTACTTCATCAATAAGAATATGTCGAAATCCAAGCTGAACTACACAGTGACTGAAAAATAGCTCCTAGTTGTTGTCCCTTCATTGAATAAATTTAGGAATTACATTACCGGTTACCAAACATTTATACATGTTGACCATGTTGTAATTAAATACTTGATGAATAAACCTAATGTAAATGCCCAGATTATTAGATGGTTACTTTTATTGCAACAACTTCATTTAACTGTTATTAATAAGTGTGGAAAGGGGAATTTTGTTGCATATTTTCTATTAAGATTGAATTTTCCTGTAGGGGAGGAAGGAATGGTTGATGATCATTTACCAGATGAACATTTATTCGCCATTTTATTTCTATCTCCATGGTTTGCTAACATAGCAAACTACTTGGTGTCTGCTCAATTTCCACCAAACTTGTCCTCCAAGGAAAAGAGTAGGATCATAAGAAAGAGCACCCCATTCAGTTGGACTGGGGGAAATACATTCAGGGGGGGGGGGGGGGGGGATTTTGAGAAGATGTGTGAGGGCGGAGGAAGTTTTCGACATCCTTTTGGCTTGTCATGATGGGCCTTGTGGAGGTCACTTTGCAACCAAAAAAACATCATTCAAGGTACTACAAGCTGGTTATTACTGAACCACTCTTCAACAAGATGTGAGGAGGTATACCACTTAGTGTGATTGGTGCCAAAGGAAGGGGAAACATACCCTAAGGGATGAGATTCCTCTACAACCTCAAGTGACCTTTGATCCATTTGACAAGTGGGGCATGGATTTCATCGGGCCCATTGACCATCCATCCAAACAATAGTAGTACATCATTGTGTGGATTGACTACTTAACCAAGTGGGATGAATCCAAAGCCATCAAAGCAACAACAAAAGAAAAGGTGGCTAAATTCTTAAGGGAAAATGTGTTTTATAAGTTTAGGTACCTTAGAGAATTGGTCACTGATAAAGGCAGTCAATTTACATCTCACATGATTGAAAATTTGTTAAGACAACACAAGATCAAGCACAAAACATCCACTCCTTACAATCCACAGGCTAACGGGGAAGCAGAGGTAACCAACAGAGCATTGGGGGGCATTCTGATCAAGGTGATTAGAAGCATCAAAAAGGATTGGGAAGACAGATTAGTTGAGGCCACCTAGGCCTATAATACCACTTGTAAGACTACCACTAGCTTCACTCCTTACAACCTGGTCTATGGAAAGAAAGCCCTACTATCCATTGAATTTGAATACAAAACCTTAAGGATAGTAGGACAACTGGATTTGACTAGGGAACAACAAGAAATATTGCTCCAGCTGAATGGGTTAGCTGAATTTAGGATGCAGGCCCTCCTGCACACAGAGGTGACTCAAGTTCAAAGGAAAATTTGCCATTACATGAATATAAAAGACAAACAGTTTCAAGAAGGTGATTGGGCTTTGTTTTATGATTCTTAGTACAAGGATTTTAAAGGCAAGTTAAGAACTAGATGGTTAGGGCCTTATGTAATAGAAGAAATTCATGATAATGGTGTTGTGCAAATAAGAACCATTGATGCAGAGGCTTCCCATTTACTTATCAATGGGTGTAGATTAATGTTAGAATATTCCAACACATAGGAAATAGGTAAGTATAACTTGGTCTAGTGTAGAGTTAGGTAAAATGTGTTTCTTTACTATGTACATTTGTAACTTACAATCCAACAATCACGATATGTTCTAGACATGAAGTGATCTGACGGTTCATTCTCTCCTCGGTATTACCATACTTTATCTGTGGCTTAGCACCCGATTGGTCCATGATCTCTATTTAAAGAGCATGGAGGGTCATTTGTAGGGTAACCATTCATGAAAGAAGCTTATGTAAATTTTCTTTCTTTTATTAATAAATTTCCTGAAGTGGCCGTGTTGGCTCAGGCCATAGACTGTTTCCCTCTTTTAGGGTTTTCACCACGTCAAGAATACTGGTGTATTGATCTATGATCTGTTTGTGAATGGTGTCCTTTGGTGTTCTATCTGAGGAACTTACCCTATAAATTCCTACATGGTATTGCAGCTATTTGAGGGCTGCATCCGTTGGTGATCCCGAAGCTGGTACACGTGCATACGGTTGTCATTTCCTAGATATATAGTTTCTTACTACTTTCGAGCCAAGAGGACTGCTCTATTGTGTTAGGAGCATCTATTCCAGTCAGGAACCTCTTTTGTTTCACACGAAAAACATTCTGGTAGCCCTAGATACGTCATTTTTAAGATCTGGAGGTATATAGTCTTTATTTGCAGTTTTACTTATTCATTTTTAAGTTATATATATATATATATATATATATATATATATATATATATATATATATATATATATATATTCCACTTTATTTAGCTCTCTTTCTTTACTACCGGATCTATACCTTTCATTTCTATGTACGCTCTTTTCCCTGCAACTTTGTGCGATTTGGGCAAATAAAAAACAAAAATGAAAGATTTTCTCATGCGTATGATCTTTTCTGTCGCGCCTTAGTGTGATGTCAGAAAATCAGAAACATTGAGGAAAATATTTAGTTTCCGGCAAAAGCTAACTTCAAGCCATAAGGTTTGGTTTTTTCTGTATGTCCATGTTGGGTTGTGTTGTTTTTTTTTGTAGGCTAAAAGAGATTTTTCAAGTCAGCACACACCCCAAAGCTTTAGGGACTAATAAAAAAAAAACCTTCCTCTTTTCCAAAAATTACTAACCTTTTAAACTAACTCACTTGGTCCAAAGTTATTTTATGTGAATAGAGGTCTTGAGTTCAAGTCTTTATTTTTGTTGAGTTACTTTTTCAAAAAGCACAAGTAACTTATGTTTTAAAGTTACTTTATGTAAAAGTGTTCTCACCCATTATAAAAAGTGAGTCACTTATAATTCTAAAGTCTCTTTATCTTTTATTTAATTTAGTGAGTATCTCATAAGTACCATTGTAAAAGTGACTTTCTCTTATTTATAAAAATCGGTCACATAAAATATTTTTTAAAGTGAGCTAATTAGATTAAGTTTGGAAATGGGGGGACTTTTTTTAAATATAAAATTATCATTCACTTCTGCATATTCACGCACTTCGTCGGTATCTTCAACAACTTTTATTCAAAAAGCCATAACATATTTATCAGGAAATTGTTTTCAAAGCTGTTTTTTTTTAATCAGACGAAGTTTTCGAGATCTTTCCATTGGAACACTTAGCTTTAGCACCTACAACTTCAGTTTCTGTTAAAATGGAAAGTCCATGCCAAGTTATTCTTGACAGCACCAACTACTTCCAATGGTGGTCCTACATTATGGATTTACTTAGAAGAAAATGTCTTTACCGAATAGCCTCATGCCAAGAAACTAAACCTAAAGATGAAGATAAGGTAGCCAAATGGAAAAATAGGCAAGATCAAGCACGTGGGTTGATAGGGATGTCTATTTATCGAGATCTTAGATTCCATATCGCAGAACTTGATACCTCTAATGAGACAATGAAACAACTCAATAAATTTTTTGGAATCAAAAATGAAATTAGAGTCCATCAACTTGAAAATGAGTTTCTTACATTGGACTGCAATACTTTTTCTTCCATTGAATAATTTTTTTCCAAGTTCAAGACCCTTATACTTCTCTTGGAAGGTGTTAAGGTTATGGAAGAAGATGGTAGCCTTATATATTCCATTCTTACTAAGTTGAGATCAGCCTATTCTATGTTTGTTTCCACCTTCCATTCTACTAGAGAAGCCTTTATTTCTCAAGGACAAGACTACAAGTCCCCCTCTTTTGATGTTTTTTGTGAATATCTAATAAGAGAACAAGAAAAAATCTTACATCTTCATCTTCTTAAACTTGGAAGCTCTCCTAAGAAAGCTGTAGCCGCCCAGCAACAACAAAATTCAAAGAATCCTAAGAAGCAATATCCTAAAAAGAATGGTCCTAAACCAAATAAGGGTCCTAAGAAATTTCAGTCTTAAAATGAAAACTCATTTCAACAAAATGATAAGGCAAATAAAAACAAAGGGAAGAAGACTGATAAAGATTGGAACTTTTGTAATCGAGATGGCCACTTAGAATGTAAATTCTTTCAGAAGATGGAAGCCTTGGAAGAAGCAATCAAGAAGCATAACATCCATTTGGAGCACTCTTCAACTTCAAATTCATCTTCAGGAATTGCACTTTCTGCATGTGGTTGTCAAGCATATCAGTCTGGTTATGCACTAAATGTATCTTCTTCTTCTCATTCTCATGAGTGGCTCATTGATTCTGGATCTTCTTATCACATGACCAAAAACAAATCCATTTTTCTTCTTTAAATGATTGTAACACCAAAAATATATATGTTGGTGATGATAGATCTCTTAGTGTTGTAGGGACTGGAACTATTCATCTAGACAATGGTTAACTTAATGATGTATTATCTGTTCCAACCTTATCTTGCAACCTTCTATCTGTATATCAAATAACTCATTCAGGTGAAGGTAAAATAATTGAGTTTTGACCTCACGATGTTGTAATTAAGAACCTAGGAGATCCTAGAAAGATTTTAGCTACTTCAATTACTAATGATTCTACAAGGTTGTATAAGTTTAACAACTTTGGGTCATCAAATATTCCCTCGGTATTTGTTGCTCATAATGATCAAGTGAGCAAACTTTGGCATGAGCGACTTGGTCACTTAAACTGTCTCTCCCTTCAAAATCTATGTAAAGAAAATATGATGATAGGTCTCCCTATGGTATCTTGCAAAGAAGGTGTATGTTCCAGATGTGTACTCGGAAAACATCATCGTGATAATTTTGAAAAACATGCCTCTTGGCATGCCTCAACCCCTTTACAGCTTATGCATAGTGATTTATGTGGTCCACTTCTAGTTGTTTCATTCTCTGGCTACAAGTATATCTTAACTTTCATTGATGATTTCTCTAGACGCACTTGGGTATACTTCTTAAAACTCAAGAGTGAAGTCTTTAACATGTTCTTGGCCTTTAAGGTCCTTTTTGAGAAATAATATGGACACCAAATTTTTAAGCTAAGATCTGATAATGGTGAAGAATATGTTAACAAAAAATTCATCAACTTTTGCACTGAGCATGGAATTCAATTACAACATATTGTTCCATATACTCCACAACAAAATGGTGTCATTGAAAGGAAGAATCACACCTTAAAGGAAATGGCTAATTGTATGATTCAATATGAAGGAATTAGTCTTAATTTTTGGGTAGAAGCAATTAATTGTGAAAATTACATAGTAAATCGCACTCCTACTAATGTTTAAAGAATATCACTCCAGAAGAAGTATGGAGCTCAATTAAACCAAATGTAAGTCACTTTCGTGTTTTTGGAAGTGAAGCATGGGCCCATATTCCATATGAGAAACATAAAGCTTTAGAACTTAAGAGTGAAACATGTATTTTTTTTGGATATTCTGAAGATTTCAAAGGATATAGACTTATTCCACTTAAGTCCAAAAATGTTATCATTAGAAGAGATGTAAAGTTTGCTGAAAATATATCGGCCTACGGGCCTATTTCGGCGGATGTGCCACCTCTCTCCATCCCTTCTACTTCTGAAAATATTTCTTCTTCATATGATGACATCAAGGATTACAATCCTCCTCCACCTTCTCATCATCCTCCTTCAGTTCCTCAGCTTCCAAAATTGGTTTGTGCTACTCGGGATGCAGCAAGTGCTCTTGTAGGTGACCCTACAGATCAACGATGTACCCATTCTTAGTTTGATAGAGCCTCTTCTTTACTAGCTCAAGCTTAAGAGAATTATGATCCTGACACCTTTTCAAAAGATTCAGGCCATCCATATTGGGACGCATCTACTAATAAAGAGTATCGTTCATTATTGGAAAATGATACATGGGATCTTGTTCCTCTTCCAAAGGGACGAAAACTTTTTAGATGCAAATGGGTTTATAGAACCAAGTTTGGACCATATGGAAAAGTTGATAAACATAAAGCTAGTCTTGTTGCTAAGTGTTTTTCACAAGTTGAAGGCATTGACTATACTGAAACCTTTTCCCCTGTTGGAAAAATTAAGTCTATCCACCTTGTTCATTCCCTTGTTGCCTCTTTCAAATGGGAAGTCCATGAGATGGACGTTAAATCTACCTTCTTGCATGGGGACTTACATGAATAAATCTATATGGAACAACCTCCTCACTATATACAAACAAACTCCATCCTTGTATATCAACTTAAGAAATCCCTTTATGGTCTCAAGTAATCCCCTCGGGCTTGGTATTCCAAAATGGATAGAGTTCTTTTAGATACTGGATTTTCTAGGTGTCATTATGACAATATTGTCTACACCAAGAAAGTGGGTAAGTATTTTATCATTCTTGTTATTTATGTTGATGATCTTATCCTTACTACTAATGATCCCGGCCTTATAAACCATGTGAAGTCCACAACCTTAAAAATAAGTTTGAAATGACAGACTTAGGACACTTGCATTATTTTCTTGGTCTTCAAGTCTTGCAATCCAAGGAAGGTATTTCCCTTTCCCAATCCAAGTATCCTGTGATCTTCTACGCCACTTTCACATGGAAGACTGTAACCCAGCCCCTTCTCCCTTTCAGTCTAGAGATAAACTTTTAGTCACTTGTACTTCCCCTCAAGTTGATGCTACCTTATATCGTCATCTTGTAGGAAAACTTTTGTATCTGACCCATACTTGTCTTGACCTTTCCTTTGTTGTTGGCCTTATTTCTTGGTTTATGAAAAATCCACATGAAATTAATTGGAAGCAACTAAAATAATACTTCGTTATGTTCGAGGTACAGTTCAGTTTAGGATTCATTATAGTGCAGAAGCATCTCCTCTATTGGTTGGTTTCGCTGATTCCGATTAGGCTGGTGACCCTGATGAGCAGATTCTACTATAGGTTATGTCTTCACTCTTGGTTCTGGACCTATTACATGGGATTGCAAGAAATAATGTGCCATTTGTCTTTCTTTAGGAGAAGAAGAGTATTGTGGCGCCATAGAAGCTAGTATGGAAGCCATGTGGCTTCGTCAGATCTTGTCAGAGTTTGGCTTTCAGCAGCAACATCTGACTACACTTTGGTGTGATAATCAAAGTTCCATTCAACTATGCAAATATCCAGTCCAACATCAGTGCATCAAACACATTGAACTACACATGCACTTCATCGGAAAGCTCATTCATGACCATGTTCTTGAAGTACAATATTGTTCAACTGATGATCAAGTTGCAGACATCTTTACAAAGGCTCTCACAGAGGCAACGTTTACAAAACTTTGATTTATGGTTGGAATTCATGATGTTGTCACTAAGGGGGGATAGGCTCAATGCCTCCTTCCTTCTCCTATTGTGTCATATTTTTACATCCCTCAATCCTATCCCAATTTATTATGAAGGGGAGATGTTAGGATATTCCGACACATAGGAAATAGTTAAGTATAACTTGGTCTAGTTTAGAGTTAGGTAGAGTGTGTTTCTTTCCTATGTACATTTTTAACTTACAATCCGACAGTCACGATATGTTCTAGAGATGAAGTGATTTGACGGTTCATTCTCTCCACGGTATTACTAACACTTGATCCATGGCTTAACACTCGATTGGTCCATGATATCTATTTAAAGAGCATGGAGGGTCATTTGTAGTGTAATCATTCATGAGAGAAGCTTATGTAAAATTTCTTTCTTTTATTAATAAATTTCCAGAAGTGGCCATGCTGGCTCAGGCCATGGACTATTTCCTCTTTGAGGGTTTTAACCACATCAAGAATACTGGTGTATTGATCTGTGATATGTTTGTGAGTGGTGTCCTTTGGTGTTCTATCTGAGGAACTTACCTTGTAAATTCCTACAACTAAAGATCTATAAGAAGCCCTTGTCAAAGTAAGAATTCATCAATAGCATCATCAAGACAGTGATGGTGGTGTAGCAAGTCTCATCTTCCACCCCACAAAATGCTTGAAGAAAAAAAAAAAAAAATGAAAAAAAAAAAGAGAGAGAAGAAAATAAAGAGACTCAGGTGAAACCCTCCATGAGGCACTTGAGTCCCACTAATTGGGTTGAAAACCACTTGAGGCGGCCGAAGTGTGTTCCAAAAAAAAGACGAAAAAAAAGCCTCTGAGTGAAAACCTATTTTGAGGCACCCAAGGTAGGCAAATAGGTTGAAAACCTACATGGAGGGAGACTAGTTATTTTACAAAAAAGGAAAAAAGAAAAAAAAAAAAAAGAGAAAAGGTACAAAAGATGGAAATTTTGTTTTGTAGGTCAGCAAGAGGAGGATAAGCACATCATGAGAAGGATAGTAGGACCTACAAGGGCCATGTTTTAATCTACCCATGCCATATCTTCCACTATTCACCTATTCTTCCATTTATAGTCCCCTCCAGCTCATCTCACTCAAACTCTGTGTTTTCTACATGATTCCATGTAACCCTACGGGAGTTTCTTGTAGGAATGACAGTCCCTTGAAAACCACAAGAAGGATAGTCCAAGAGAAAGGTGATGACACAAGTCCATGTCTGGATGAAAAACCATTTACTCCACCACACCATATCCATTCCTCTCATTACCATGTCACCTCTGCATCCATCAAAGAAACCAATTAAAAAAAAATACAGACTACAAGAAAAAAATAGAAGAGAGAGAAAGAAGAGGGAAAGAGGAACCATACCCAGTGGCAACATCTCTCACCTACCATTCCCTACCACCCTTCTCCACTCATTTCAACATCCCTTACGCTTCAAAGTTGAGAAAAAAGTATGAAAGTTTAAGGGAGAGGCAA
Organism: Pinus tabuliformis; assembly: GCA_031772625.1. Classification (NCBI taxonomy): domain Eukaryota; kingdom Viridiplantae; phylum Streptophyta; class Pinopsida; order Pinales; family Pinaceae; genus Pinus; species Pinus tabuliformis. Next base: position 1,608,004,438 of record CM062818.1, read on the forward strand.
GTACATCACATCTTGTAGGTATCCTGCAGGAATTCCTGTAGCAGCCTATCCCACAAAGGAAACCATAGATATTGCATCCATCTTTAGAAATGAGACTACAAGGATGAAGAGGCTCCTCTAGATCTAAAAAACAACAACAACAACATCACTAGCAACAAATTCCAGCATCTGCACATAAAAAAAAATAATCATCAAAAGAGGCAAATACATAGAAAAATATGTAGATTGAAAAGAACAACAAAGAGGCACCACTCTCTAGAATGCATCATTAATGAAGCACCTTACACATAGGTATGTCATCTTACTCATGATCTCTCATTAGTATGATATGATCAAAACTATAGGATTATGTGAGAGTTGGTTTTATAAGTAAAGGTGGCCAGTTAACTTGGCCACCTTCAGCTAGTCAACGAGAAGAAAAGAGTTAGACCACTCCACACGTGGCAAAAGTCAAATCAAAAGAAAAAGGGAATAAAGCCAAAAATGGTTAAGATACAAAGGATAGGAGTGGGAGATAATTACGAGGTAGTGTGGAATGATGGACTGATAGTGGGACCAACAGTCCAAAAGGAGGTGCTTGTACTTAGATAACCAGCACACCACCCAACACGATCATCCATATATGGGAATAAAACATTAATTCCCATAAAAAGAGAGCAAAAGAAACTTTGAAAATTCATCGAACGATTAGGTTTCTCTCGACCTTCTTGAAATAACGTCTACATGATACAGTTAGCATCTATAGCGTAGGAAACCTACAGGATACAGAGGAATCAATATACAGAGTTATCAATGGGCACTAAGGGAGGTCAAATAAAGGGTTATCCTCACCAAAACATAGAAAAATAAGGTAGGAGCCATACCTTCCATGTTTTCCATTTTAAAAGAAAGGAAATCTTCAATTTGGTTAAGAATTTGTAGTGCATCTCAAGATAGAGGAATTGTATTGCATGTTAAAAAAAAAAAAAAACTTCCTTACCTACCAAAATTATTCAATCATGTCCACAAAAGCCTCTACAATTACCAAAGAAATGTGACAGGAGGTTTCAACAAGAGAGAACCCCCAAACACAACAAGGATCCACTAGCATCCTCCTGTGGTGGAAATTTTCACAAGGCATCAATGGATGGGGTTCTCTGAGAGGATGAGAGGATGCGATGATGATGTGGCTACAGAATTTTCCCTCTCACTCATACCCATTGCTACGACCAATTCCACTATTTTGGTGAAGGGTTTATCAATAGCAATTGTAGTGACCAATCTAGGGTGCTAGATTAGGCTAAATTTATTATCGACCAGGGTAAGTAAACTTCAAGGCATGCATCTAAAATCTATAGACATAAAGGATTCCTAACTAAGTGTTCATTTTGGTAGGTTACAGTACTTCCTTACGGAAGGTTAAGATATGTTCCCTAACACCTTGACACTCAGGTCACTCAACTCATCTAACTGTCCTAAAGACACTGTGTATTACTAGACTGAGATTTTAAGCCCCTTACAAGGATGCTGTGCACAAAAGCCCTGTCTAGTTAACACTCAGCATTCATGAAAGATCAAAAGAATACTACAAATTTAAATACATTTAAACAGAGTCTATGAGGATGCTTTTAAAAATATAACGATGGATCAGATCTCTTACAAGATATGGTTCAATGATCTTAACAATAAATTCTTTAAGCTATCACCATAAACACCATTCGTAAAGATTGCTAATTAAATCAACAAAATTATAAGCATAACTATAATTACTATGCATGTTATTCAATATTCAAAAGCTGCTAATGAAATTGACAGTATACTAGTCCATGCAGGGCCCGTCTGCGTTTCAATGGTACACGGGAATACGCTCAAGCAACTAAGGTATTAACGCATTAACAATGTTATAATAAAACGGTGACTGTAATCGAGTTCTGGTATTAAGTTCTGAAGATCATACAAAAGCTCTGTTCTCAAAACGATATACAGAGATCACCAACCATGTAACTATAACTATATCCGTGTTTTTAAAACAATTAATACACGACTTTCATTTGGATTGAATGTACATTCACTATGTAGTTGTTTCCGCTTTTACTAGGGAATGATTTTTGTGTCATTTCCATTCTAAACAGATTTCCAAAAAGAAACAAAATGAAACTGGTTTGAGAAACCTATGGCTGTTGCTGCCCTTGTCACCAAAAGGCTGGGGCTTTGACCAGCGTTGACCGCATAACCAGGAGTGTTTGATTTGCTGTAGGATCGATGTTTCTCCATGCTTGTACATTCTAGTTTTCGTTCCTATCCCTTGCTTTGGCTTGCCTGTCATGCCACGTGTCAGATGATGAACCATTTACAGGATGTTGTAACTTCCTGTAACCTTTTTATTAAAAATTCCTAATTTCTAACATAAAAACTCATAAATTAACTTTAATGCAAACTAACAACTATAATGCTATTAACTAATCAATTTCAAGGAATATAAGGGATCCATGGAGGAAAAAGGTAGACAAATGATGTGTTTCAAGAAGAAAAAGATGGTCATGGAATGGTACCAACATCTCCCCCAAGCTTAATGAATTAGCATGCCCTCATGCTAATCCTGATGTGCTGCGTCTAAACTCTCTGCCTGCCTGCACCTCTGCTGCTTTTAACAATGCATCCATGTTCTTCTTAGCTTGGGCATCTTTTTGACTGTGGATCTCATGCTTTAAACTCTTGTACTTCTCCTTGAGGGCTTTCTTTTGGTTATACCATTTGGTTGCCCACTTCAAAATGTCAGTTTTTTCAGCCTTGAGTTCCTTGATTTTCTCCCTCAACTTCTCATTTTTCTGTTTAGTCTCTTTACTCTATGCTCTTAGCATTTCATTCTCTTTCTTGGTGACTTTTTCCAGCACGTTGGCCTCCATCAGTTCTTCTTTTAACTTTTCAATTTGCTTTTCCAGCCTCCTTTATTTCTTAATGGCGGGTGGTGACTCTTTTTCTTGCCTATTGTTGCTCTCAACCTCCATTTCAGCTTCTGGTCCAGGTTGTGAGTCAGCACTGCTCTCAACGTCCATCGGTGCAAGTGCATTCGATTCTGGTTGGTCTTCTTGTAGCTGGGTCTAAACATCTCCCCCAAGCTTAATGAATTAGCATGCCCTCATGCTAATCCTGATGTGCTGCGTCTAAACTCTCTGCCTGCCTGCACCTCTGCTGCTTTTAACAATGCATCCATGTTCTTCTTAGCTTGGGCATCTTTTTGACTGTGGATCTCATGCTTTAAACTCTTGTACTTCTCCTTGAGGGCTTTCTTTTGGTTATACCATTTGGTTGCCCACTTGAAAATGTCAGTTTTTTCAGCCTTGAGTTCCTTGATTTTCTCCCTCAACTTCTCATTTTTCTGTTTAGTCTCTTTACTCTATGCTCTTAGCATTTCATTCTCTTTCTTGGTGACTTTTTCCAGCACGTTGGCCTCCATCAGTTCTTCTTTTAACTTTTCAATTTGCTTTTCCAGCCTCCTTTATTTCTTAATGGCGGGTGGTGACTCTTTTTCTTGCCTATTGTTGCTCTCAACCTCCATTTCAGCTTCTGGTCCAGGTTGTGAGTCAGCACTGCTCTCAACGTCCATCGGTGCAGGTGCATTCGATTCTGGTTGGTCTTCTTGTAGCTGGGTCTTTTGTGCTCTCCTGGATCTTCTTGTATAGGTAGTAAAATTTTTATCTTGATCTACTTTATGGGCATCCTCTTGTCTCATTTTCCTCGTCCTCACACTAATGGGTGGAGGTACATTGCTTGATTTGTGCACAGGAATCTCTTCATCAATTTCATGCATAAATCCTGAGTGCTCTGGTCGTTCTTGCTCATCCTCTTCATCTTTGATTTGGTTGGCAGCCAAGAATTCCTTCCATCTTTTCCCCCTTCTTTGTAATTCATACTCAATAGGAATTTTAATTAGCCCGAAATGATATAAGCTCTTGTCCTCATTACCTTTTTGCTTTTGGATGGTTTTCGACATTTTGGTTAAGCTCTGCAAGAGGAAATATGGTAAGCTAATAGTGCACTGCCCTTTCAAATGTAACAGTAGTTTGATGTGGTATAAATAAGCTATGTTGTAGCGGCCCTCACAAGTAACAAATTTTTGGATGACATACACCATTTCGTCCCATGGATGCATCAGCCAGCTCCTAGGGACACCTTTCTTCGAGTTAACAGATGAAACCCTCGTTCTGGACATGAATTGGGTCCATGAATTTTCTTTGAATTGTTTTGTCTTGAAGTATTTCTCCTCTTCTGCGCTGATCCCTAAGGACTGTGCTATGGTGTCTTCTGAGACCCTGAATGAAAAATAACCTATCAAGGCTTTCTCCCCATTGAATGTTAAGGAAAATTGTTTAGTTACTTCCTCATTGCTTCCATTAAACATCTCCAAGAAGGGTAGCCATTGTTTTTCCTTTAAAATTGCAATGCAGTCATCGTGGTACTGAGAACTGTCAAATGTGCTTGGATCTACCCTATTAGTCATTTTGATAAAGAATTTTTTTCTAACCCTCTTCGTTTATGCTTACGAATTTAACAAAGGTATTTTGGTTTGTTACCTTTGTCTTTCGCTCCACACTGCTGACCTAGTAGCGCCCTCTATTCTTCGAAACTAGCTCCTTTAGTGTCTTAAGCGATGGCCAGATGATTGTCTTGTAATTATGGTGGAGGTTGAAACTTGTAAACCCAAATGACTATGTTTTCCTTGTTGCTGTTGAAATCACAGATGTCGAATTGCTAATATAGAACAACTGAGAATGAAATGAAAATTTTTTAACAACCGACTCGACTCAATTCATAGCATATTCATATTTTATGACAGAGGAGTAGCTGTACTGGGCCATATGAATACCATCATGAGAACGCTGGAAGCATGTACGAAGTACTGGAGCATGATATTAGATAGTCGTTTGCATCAGTTTACTTCGTCGGGTGATCATGTTATAACTTGGCCGCTTCAAACATAATGAACAAAACCGTATAACATTTGGCTTTCAAACTGTTCACCACCTGTCCCTCGTTCATTGGTGTTTGGTTGAATAGGGAGATGTTAGACCGGCAGTAGGGTTTGATTGGCCAATAAAGAGATAATAACAAAGGCTGGGAGGGTGATATTATAAGGGATTGAGAAATCGTATGAAGAATATGGGAATTAAAAATCGTATAAATATGGGATAGGCTAGAGTGTTGGGAGGGGATAGGGATTAAGAATATGATAAGGGGTGATAGGTATGTAGGTGTTTTTGAAATTGATCGTAGCAGTCATAGTCATCACATTTAACATTAAAAATAATCTAAGAATTTAAATGTTAAAAATAAAGAATACATTACACTTTTATTGGTTGATCAAGCGTTGAATTGGCATGCTAGGTAGGACTAGTCTTTCTTGACTAATATTTGTTGTTCATGACAGGTACCTCTAAGATGAATTTGAATGCAACACGTCCCTCTAAGATGAATTTGAGTGCAACAGGTCCCTCTGAGATCTAGAAAATGTTTGTGCAGCTTCTTTGAAATCTAGAAAAGAACTGTATGTGTGCAGATTCCTTGATCTTTGATGTTTGATGAAGCCTCGGTGACAAGCAACCTTTGAATCTCTGTTGAAACTTTGTTGAAGCTTTGCTGAAGTAACTTGAGATAACAGTCTCTTAATAGGTCCCTTTTATGTATGTTGAACAGGTCCCTCTATTGTTGGTGTTGGTAACATGGTCTTCTGAACAGAACAGATCCCACTGCATAGTGCTTTTAAACAGGTCCCTCTGATTAGAAAAAAGACAAAAACAACTTCTTTATTGAAATCTGGAGTGCTGAAACAAACTCTTTGGAAATTTATAGTGAGGATATGAGATAAGAAATCTTTGAGAATTTACAATGAGGAGATGAGATAAGAAAAACAAAATGCTGATGCTTCTCCCCCGCTAAAGCTTTGACTTGTCGTCAAGTCATTATTCACTTGATGAATCAAATAGGAAACAAAAAGAAAAGGAATTCTTACCAGCCAAAGAATTGGTTTTCAAGTAAAAATTTTGGGTTAGAGTGTGCCAGAGTCTGGTTTTCACATCTAACCCATTATTATTATTATTATTATTATTTAAATTTCTTTTGAATTTCTAAATTGAAATGAAATGAACTAAGGCATAGATACTACAGTTGAAGGCTGCAATATCTCGACCTCTCTCTGTTGAGATACAGTTTGAAGAAAATTTTTCTTGCTGATGGGCTTATTGTAAAGTTTCAAGCGATGACAATTGACAATAAAGGAGTGGCCTTCTCCATCAATAGTAATGAGCTTGACTGATCCATTGTCATAAACTTGAATGATTTCGTATGGGCCCATCCAATGTGTGGTAAACTTGGCTTTATGATCTCTGAATTTAGAATCAAAGAGTAAAGCCCAATATCCTTCTTTGAATTGCTTCTTCTTGATATTTGCATCATGCCACTGCTTCCTTTGTTTCTGCATGAGGATTTTTGTTTCCTCTGCTTGCTGCCTCATTTCATCCAGCTGGTTCAATTGCTGAATTCTTTCTTGTTGTGGTTCATTCGGATCAATTTCCAAATCTACAGCCATCTTAAAAGTATGTATTTGAAACTCAATAGGAAGCATTACCTCTTTTCCATACACCAACTAATATGGTGTAAATCCTGTAGTATTCTTCCACGTGATTCTATAAGACTAGAGTGCATCTTTGGCTTCTCCTCACAATTCTTTTTGTTCATTGCCACAGTCTTAGTGATAATTCCTTCCAAAGTTTTATTTGTGGATTCCACCTAGCCATTGGCCTGTGGATGGTAAGGTGTACTTCTTCTGTGCTTGATTTGATATTTTTCTGTGATGTCCTTAACTAACTTTGAAGTAAACTGAGTACCTTGTGTTATCACTCAGGTTATCCTTAAAGCTCCTTAAAGGATACGACCAAGGTAACCACAAACCAATCTTTGGACTGCAGGTCCTAGCCTACCTGCAATCAGAGAGGGCTCTCTCTTTATAATTTAGCTTTGTTTTGGGTTGATTTTAGGCTAGTTATGATTTTCTTGGGTTTTGTTTTGATTTTGGTGGGATGGAGGATTCTTTCAAATAGAGTTGGGATGCATAGTGTGAGAAGTTCAAACCATTGGGCATGGAGTCATGGATTAGGCTTGCTGTTGCGTTTTCTTGGTCACAAGAGGAATACAAAGCAGGATAGCTACACATAAAACAATATCAAGCTGGAATAAGGATGGAATGAAGGTCAGTGAATGAAAGGCAACTAAGTAGCTCTCATTATGCTAACAGAGGGAAGGTGAATGAACATTTATATAGGAGCAATCAAGGATTCCTAAACAACATTCATATAGGAAGAAACTAGTGTAAATATGAGCCAATCAATATTCATATTCAGGACTAATTCAGAGCAAAACATAGATAAATGACAGAAATTGAGAACAAAATACAACTAAGTGAGCTCTGAACTATTCTTTCTTTCTGCTATTTAGATAGTGAAACAATGATGGCATAAAGACAAATAAACTGTAAACGGAGATAAGAAACACTTATTGGGCTATGTAGAAGCGTTAGGATTCCATAGTCACTCTTCAGACATCAAAACACAACAGCCAGTTCATCTCCCAAACATTCCAGCGATCTTGGATTATAGAGACTCTCAGAAAATACAGTGCAAGTCTCGAGAGGAAGTTATTGACCAACCAACCCTTAAAACAGTGCAGAGGGTGGTTTAAATACAAAATATTTACAAACATCAGATCTGGGATAGATCTCCTCAAATAAATGCCTTTAACCTAATTTGTACAGAAGTAAATGGAAAAAATATCTATCTAATAGCTGCGCTGGGGTTACTGGCATCTCAAAATATCTATTACAGCAGATCTTAGGCAGATCTGAGGAAAATGAGTGCTTTAATCTATTTTATCTTGAAGTAAATGCTTAAAACATTTATCTAAGTGTTGCGCTGGGGCAGCTGCCTCAAAAATGGATCAAAAGAGTTCCTTGAGCCACACGTTGTCCTCTGTGTGATAACTGTGCATTTAAGGAAGCAACGCTACTCCAAAAATATGACTGGGAACAATGTCTCTGCAATAACTCTGCCTTGAAAGCTTTCATCTATGCCTTTAGGTGGCTTTAAAGCAACAAAAGAAGTGTTGGTGAGCCTTAATGGCCAAATGATGCTTTGTTGACTTTGCTGGGCTTGCTTTGCTTTCATCTGCTTTGAAAAACTGGACTGATACTCTTTGCCACATCCTGATACACTTTGGCACTGAATCTAGGCCTTTTCTCACCGTTGATACTCTTTAGACTGTCCCATCGCCCCCTTTATCTGCCAATTAAATGTGAAAATAACTGCTGCAAAGACTTCCGTGGCCTTTGGGATGTTATCGGCGCTGGCCGATACAAAATAGTATTAAACTCTGAAGAAATGCCGCAAAAAGGAGGAATTGCATGTTGTTGATCGTGTTGAGGCCGAGACTGGCTCCTGGAGCTAAACAGGGCTTTGGAGAAATCCATAATGGCTTAAGGATGCATGAATTTCTTTAACTGGATCCGGGCGCAGGCGCTAGAAGAAATCCTGTGCAAAATGGCCGTTTTCCTTTTATAAGGCAAAAATGCCTTAAAACATGAAATTTTACCACAACTAGTGTGGGAGCGATCACTGTTCATTAGATTAAATCATAGCCGTTGGATCTAGCGCGGGCCGATCCAACGGCTGGCGCTAACTCGCATCAGGGCGGACCATTTGTCCCAACACATAAAACCTCCGAACTGCCGCGGACCCGAAATGCTTTGAGGCTGTCGTTTATAACATTTCGGCTCCGCCATATCGGAGCCTTCCCTTTTCGCTGTACAAAGGATCCTTATGGACCCGAAATCCTTATTGTGCCACACTATAATTTATTTCGGCTCCGCCAGTAGGACATGGGGAGAGCCACGAACAGATCATGTCCGTTGATCTAGCAGGGCGATCCGACGGCCGGCTCTAAATCGCATCTGGGCGGACCATTCGTCCCAACACATAAAACCTCTGAACTGTCGCGGACCCGAAATGATTATAGGCCCTTCTTTATTTGAATCGGGTCCGGCCCATCGGTGATGTCAATCGGCGGATTTAATAAAAAAGGGTTAGCGGACCCAAAATCTATATATGCTGCAGTTTATTATATTTCGGCTCCGCCCCGTCGGAGCCTTCCCTTTTCGTTGTGCAACACCCCCTTACGGACCTGAAATCCTTTATACGCCACGCCTTAATTTTATTTCGGCTCCACTGGTCGGAGCCATATACATGGGGTGACCGTCGATTACATATGGGCCATTGATTTGGGGCCAAAAAATGGATGGCCGTGATTAATTCGGCAATTCGCTATCGGCGGGGTCATGGGGCTGCCACATAGAAACGCCGAAATGTGGCGGACCCGATATGCTTTTACCAGTCCACTTTATATGTTTTCGGGTCCGGCCCATCGGCATTATGCCCCATGCCTTGAGACTTAGCCATTTCGCTTATATATGCCACTGCCCCCTCCCGATAGTGATATCGCATCGGAGGGGGATCAAATAGATCCTTTTCTCATCGGGGCATGCATTTTATTAAAATGCAAATGAAACATGAATTTGGAGGAGTTATATATGGTGTTTGAACATATGATTGTCCCCTCCCGATAGCGATATCGCATCGGAGGGGGACCCAAAGGACCCATTTCTCATCGGAGCCATTATTTGTTCAAAAATGCAAGTCTTTTGAATTCGGAGGGGGTAACCTTTATGCTTTTGCTTGGATTCTAAGGCATCGAAAGGGGTCCGATAGTCGAAAAAGGGAGGATTTTATCGTTTTTTGAAGGTTTTTCATGGTTTTTGCATGGTTTGCATATTCTTATGCCTTGGAAGAAGTCCAAAGGCACTTAGGAGGAAAGTGATGTGGTTTTGAGAGGGGTTTAGTGGCCAAAGAGGGTTTCATGCCTTATAAAGGCAAACCAAGGTCAAAGGGGTGATTTTTAAACATGTGAAGGGGAATTATGCAAAGGAATGAGTCCTTATGCACTTGGGAGATAGTTAGGGGGGATGAAGGGTTCTATGCATTGGAAAGTGTCCAAAATGCATGAGAAGATGGTTTGAGGGGGAAACGAGGGTTCTTGCCAAGTTTCAGATAAACTTAGCAATTCCCAAGGATGCATATGGTTATTTTTCAACCAGGGGGAGGGATAAGTATATAGGGGAGTTACATACATAGTTTTAGTAGGGGAAGGGGAAATAGATAGGGATCTACATAATAAAGTTAGTAGTTAACATGACAAAGATGAGAACAAGCGCTAAGTATGATGTCTTAGGCTATCAATGGGGGAAAATGACTGATAGAAGAGGTGTAAGCATTCCTTGAGTGAAGCAGATCTCCACCAAGGCAAATGATATGGAGAATGATGAATCTAAGAGGTATCAAGCAAATCTTGACCTCTTTGGGGGAAGTTAGTGAGTGATTTGGGGAAAGAGGAAAAAGGGGAGTTAGACATGCCTCGCTTGAAGTCCTCCAACTGAACAACTGCCTTCAACTTGTGATATGATAGATATAACACTTGACAATATGAGATGGATCACAAGCCATGATTTTGCAACCACAAAGCTACCTACCCGACCTACTTGCCTAGCATTTTCTCTTCTTTTTGGTTTGGGTGCACTTGAACTAGCATACCCAGCTTTTCATTCTTTTCTTCTTGCTTGTGCTCCTATCTACAACTACACTTATTGCATCCAGGGGCTCAGATTAAACTGTTGAGCACCCTTGTTTCTCTACCTATCTACAAATCTGCCAAGATTAAGCTGTTTGGACAGATAGTTATTCTCTATATTCTACAACAAGAAATTGAAACCTAGGGAGGCCAAGATTAAGCTGTTTAGCCTACCCTTAACTGAAAACTGATCAAAATGGATTACTTATCAAAATTGGAACAAAGCAGTAGCATTAAAACTGGCACACCTTCATGGATACTTCTCTGGTCATCTGTAGCAAATATGGAGCATTGCAGCATGCATAGTACGACATATTTGGCATGAAAAAATGTCGATCATGAAAGATGATTAACCTGCTGTAGCAGGAGGCTAACAGTGGCTCCACTTGGGGATGGCTTTTCCTTGTGACAAGCCAAGAACAACAGGTCAGAATGCCTTGATCCTCTGTAGTTGTTGTTATTTGAAATTTTCTTTTGTACTGACTGCTAAATGACAGGAACTTTGAGATCTCAATAGCACTCTCCTTCAACTAAAATATTGTGAAAAATAAAGCATTTCCTGCTTTCTTCTGTGTGCTTGATATTGCATACACTTTTGCTTGATAACTGCATTTTGAAGTACACACAAAAAGGGAACCAACTGGAGCAACTCCTCTTAATTTTGTCTTTGAATAGGCTGTAGCTGTAACACTAAAAACCGCTCCTCTGTTTGATACCATTGACTGAAGAGCTGGTAACCTGAATGCAACATTTTTAATTGAATTCGCTATTCTAAATAACAGCGCTGCCCCTTTACCATTGAGTGTATTTTAAAATATATCATAACCTGCCTTGTGCACCCTTTGAAGTAAGTTCATAACAGGGGGTAAAATTGATGTGCTTCTCTTTGAAATTCACCTCAAAAGAACAGAGGCTTCGAATGTTGCACTCCTTTGGCTTCTTTTCTTCGGGACTGCGCTATTTTCCCAAAACCAATGCAAAGACAGAGCTTTGAAATGGGGGATTTGCGTGGGCTGCGCCTTCAAGCTTTGCTGCGCTGCTCTACTATGGTCAATGCTTATGGTAGGTTTTTAAAACGGAGGACCTGCGCTGCTCTGCCTCCATAACTTCGCTGCTTGGTTCCAAGCAATCAGATTGCTTACAGAAACATAAAAGAAAGCGCTTATATGTACATGCATTAGTATACATATATATACATCAGAACCCTGTATCCCTTAGATCACTGGGTCGAGGTAACGCTTCAGCATGCGACCATTGACAGGTCCCTCTTCAGCTGCGCAGGAATCTAGAGTTTTGACAAAATATGTATTGTTTCCTTGAATAGCACTGATGACAAATGGGCCTTTCTACAGAAAGTCAAACTTGGCATGCTTTCCCTTGTCTTCTCGTCGTGACTCCCACCTTAACACTTTATCGCCAATAAAAAAATCCTCAGCCTTAGTCCTCTTGTCAAATGCCTTCTTCAGCCTTTCTTGTAGCATTTGAGCTCTGTCACACACCTGCTCTCTGGTTTGTTGAAGATGAATGGTCTGATTGATCCTTCGATGAATATCATTTGGTTCAGCTTGAACCTCCTGCAACAGCTTGATAACAGGAATGCCTAAAGAAGATGGAAATCTGGCCTCCATGCCATATACTAGCTCATAAGGGCTCATCCCAATGGATCTCTTTGTTGAAAGTATGTCTGCCCATAGGGAATTGGTGAGCTTTTTATGCCAGTTCTTCTTGTTTTCTTCTAAGGTCTTCTTGATAATACTGATCAGGCTCTTGTTAGATGACTCGGCTAAGCCATTACCTTGAGGGTAATAGGCTGTGGAATGGCCCAAGGTGATATGAAATTTGTGGCAAAAACTGATCATCTTTTTGGATTTGAAAGCAACGGCATTGTCAGTGATGATCTTCTCAGGGCAGCTAAATCTAGAAAGGATATTGCACTCAAGGAATTGGATAATAATGGTGTCATTGGCTTGCCTACATGGGATGGCCTCAATTCACTTAGTGAAATAATCAATGGCTGTTAAGATCCACTTATGCTTGCCTGAGGAAGAGGGATGGATTTCTCCAATGAAGTCAAGACCCCATTGTTGAAAAGGCTTCTCGGTTGAGATGGGTTTCAAAGGCAAAGGGAGCAACTTTTTCTTGCCTTCAAAAATTTGGCAATTGTGGCATGAGGTGGCAAACTTCTTTACATCTGCAAACAAAGTGGGCCAATAGAAACCAGCCCTTAAAATTTTATCAGTAGTGGACTTCCAATATAGATGTCCTCCACAGTCCCCTGCATGGAATTCTTTCATGACATTATTAGTCTCATTCATGGTCAAACAATTAAGCAATATGCCTTCATGATTCTTCCAAAATAAAGCACCATCTAAGACACAAAATTTCATAGCCTTCATTCTTAAAAATCTCTTCTTGGTCCTGGAAAATCCTGGGGGAGCACACAGGTTTAACAATACAAACCATATATCAGCATACCATGGGGATTGCAGAAAGGTGTCACTAATCTGTGGAGTCGCCAGCTCCTGTTCATTGTCCAGTTGGTTGATGTCTAAGGCTTGAAAGTTTGTTTCGGACATTAGTTTGTCTAAACCTTGTCCCTTTATTAGCTTGGTTGGTCTTATTTCTATGTCATACTCAAGAATGTTAGCAATCCACTTGCCTCTTTTGCCTCCTAATCCTTCTTGGGTTAATATGTCTTTTACAACAACATTTGGGACATAGGCAATCATGTGTGAATATAAAATGTAAATTCTGAAGTCTTTGATTGCTTTAACAAGGGCATAGGCTTGCTTCTCCATGATTTGGTACTTCAGGGGTGCATCTCTTAAGGCTCGGTTGAAAAAAGAAATTGGCTTTTCATTTCCTTGGTCATCCTTTTGCAATAGGACAACAGCTATGGTATTATCAGATGCAAATGAAAATATGATAAAGTCCCTATCAAATTGAGGACTTGTGAGGACTGGGGCTTGAGTTAAGGCAACTTTGATACTCTGAAATGCTTGCTTGGTTTCAAGAGACCATTTTACCTTGGCATATTTCTTTAACATGTTGCTCAACAGTCTTATCAGCTCAGCTAGATTTGGGATAAATCTCCTTAGGAAATTGATCTTTCCTAGGAATTCTTGCAGCTCTTTTATGTTTCATGTGGAGAATGGCTTGGATCGTTTCCGAATCAATTCGGATCCCATCTTTTGAAATTATATGTCCAAGTAATTTGCCTTCTTCAAGGCCAAATGAAGACTTCTTGGGGTTCAAGGAAATTCCATATTTCCTACATGTTAGGAACACTTGTCTCAAATTTCTTAGGTGCTCTTGATCAGATGTGGAGAAAGGGGTAATGTTATAGCTCCAAATCTCACTCTTATGGTTTGTGATGTTGCAATCATGGCCTAGGGCAACCCCTCCTTCCAGACCTGGTCCTAAAATTTAAAAAACAGTGTTTTATCCCTTATACGCGACATTGCCTTGAGTTAAACGCGTGTACACGCGGGTCTGTGTATACCCAACCCGCGTGTATGTATTAAAACACTTAAAAAAAAAAAAAATTCCTTATTTTTGGGCAGAGATCGCGGGTTTTACCTGCTGATCACCTGTTAGTACCTGTGGCCCAACTGTTCCCAACCAATTCCTAACTAAAAAACTACTTTGGAGATGGTATAAAAAGACATCAAAGGGAAGGCCTAAGAGAGAGAGAAGAGAGCAAGATTATTATGCTGATATTTTCCCCTTAGACCAGGTCTGAAGTCCTTGGTGCTTTCTGCACTTCCCCCCATATTGCATAGGAAACCCTTGTTTCCATGTGTATTGGTGATCATTCATCCTTTATATCACCATTGAGTAAGACTTGGAAGGAGCTCTTGTTGGAGTCTTGAGGCTAGAATGAATCCGGGAGGAAGCTTTGCTTGGAGCCTGTTGAAGGTGTTTCAGGTGAAATCTTTTCGTTATATGTACTTTACTTGCCTTTATATAAAGAAACACGTCTTGGTTCCCGAAACAATCTTTCTTTATGCTTATGAGATTCTTGTTTTGAATTCTTATGCAAGTAGTTACTTAAAGATTTTTATAACTAACTTTATAGCATGAAGATGGTTTGTGTATAAGTATTTGTCCATGTACTGTTGTGTTCTTTGATTTGTTTGTTTTGCAGGTCAAAGGAGAAGAAGGGAACTCCAAGAAGGGTTTGGACCCTAAAGGCCTTCTCGAACATAGGACCTTAGGTACGTACCCTGAACATTAGAATTTGCTTACAGTAAAGATAATGGTTGTGTGTGTGTTTCTTTGAATAAGCAATTTTCAGTCTGGTAGAGTCTCAACCCAAAGGACCCTAGGGGTACTTTCCCCTCAACCAGAATTGGCGACTCCGTTGGGGAAAAACACTCTTCTTGTTCCTAGTTTGGGTTGTCTTCAAGCCAATCAAGGTTCAGCCCCTCTGTTTGCTGGCTCTGACTGTCTGATCTGTTCTTGAACTCTAAGCTTTTCCAGTTTTTTCAGTCTGTATTTTTTATTTTTCTTGAAAATCTTCAGATACGCTGTTTTTCTGGATTACAGAAGCGTATATACGCAAGTTGTACTAAGTGAACCCGCGTATACGCGAGTTTCCTCAGTTACAGTCGCGTGTACACGCATTCTGCACATCACTGCAGGCGCGTATATTATATAATTTTCAAGATTTGTAAATTTTCTTTTTGCTGAATGTTTGTCTGGTGGTTTGGGTCAGTTTCAAGCAGTCATTTTCCAGTAACAGTCCTCTGTTTAACAGGGGGCATCTTGTTCTGAACTCTCTCTAGTTATAAGGAGTATTAGTCTTGTTTTCGTTGATTGCAAGCGTCATTGTTTTGTGACACACAAGATCTCTGGTTAAGAATCTTGACTGCTCTGTGTTGGCAGAGTAGGAAGATTGGATTCAATCTTTGTGTTCATTTTGTTTTGATGACCTTTCTGTTTGCTTAACGAAACTATTTTTGTGACCATTTGCTCCTTCGTTTCGGGAAAGTTGTTTGTTACCATTTTCTTGAAACTTGTCTTTTGATCTTTTGGACTTTCATTGCTGCTTTTGATTGTTATGAG
This sequence comes from Pinus tabuliformis, assembly GCA_031772625.1. Lineage (NCBI taxonomy): Eukaryota > Viridiplantae > Streptophyta > Pinopsida > Pinales > Pinaceae > Pinus > Pinus tabuliformis. The sequence continues at coordinate 1,608,020,212 of CM062818.1, forward strand.
CGATTTCAAACGCATTTGTTTTTGTTGGGTTTTCATCATTTGAAAGGTGTCAATTCACAAAAGTGTTTGGTTGCCTATTCATAAATCATTGGTGTCAGTATTTTTGAGAGCATTCTTTGAAAAAGACTTTTTGGCTTGATCGAAAGAAAATCTTTTGAAAGTTTTGAGTTTCACTTTCTTAAACTTGCTTCTCATTTGATTTCCTTTTTTGTGAAGTGAAAGTGCTTTGTGTTTATCTTAGAACTTGTTTTTATTGTTTAGACGAAATGATTGGTAACACATCATCTTCTATCTAAGCATTTTAGTGGCAAGACAAATTTGATAAGGCAGCATCTTTCCTTCTTTGTTTTTAGAGTAGTCTTTAAATCTTGCATCCACATATAGTTCTTGCATTAGGATAGATTTTCATCTCTTTTTAGGCATATATAGTTTTGTTAGTTTTTGTGAGTGTGGAGTCTGAAAAGAAAAGTAAAATTTGTTTATATTAGAAGTACCTCTGAACCTCATAGAAATTGCTCTTCACCGAAAACAAAAAGTGCATGTGCATGTAGCTAAGTTTTATTAATTTCTTTTGCGTCCATAAAAACACCACAAGTTTCATCTCCATTATCTTGTGACTTAAAGAACAGCCTAATAAAATCAAGCGCTAATTAAAATCCACTAGAACTTTTTGTTTTAGTCAGTTACACCAACAAGTTTAGGATTTTAGGGCCTTGGATTAGGCGAGTGGAGAGTTAACTCTCCAAGGCCACATAAAACGTCAAACATAAGAGTCTGAATAACGAGAGCAAATCCAATAGCGTTAGGAAGACCAGGAAAGCTCTGGATCTGGGAGTTAAGCACGAGGGTCTGTGAAGACAGGGAAGAGAGATACCCCGTCTCCTACTTGTCCGAACTTACCTCACAACTGTTCCACCTGGCTTCTGCGACGTGTTGGTACCCATAGTTGCCTCTCCTAGGGATCTACACAGGTGGCTGCGGAGGGGAATCCCCTGGCACCTGAGGTTGACGTTGCATCGCTCTCGACAGTACTACTGGAGGGCACCCTTGCGAAGCTTGGGGGCTTGCACCGGCATAGGCTGTTGTTAGGAGGTCAGCATAACTTCCTCTGATACCTTCGCTGATAGGACTGGGCCCTCATCATCCCAGACTATCTTCGGAAGGCCCCTTATTTCACTTTCTCGTATTTTGGTGTCCGGTCCTAATCACCCGGAGTGGAAATACTTGGAAGTTGTTTTACTGGCTGTATCTTTAGGGACTTCATAGTGTGTGCTCTGTGCTCCTAGTTGGCCTAGCTTTTAATTTTTTGAGTCTTTAGTTAGATCATAACAAAAAATTCAAAGTGGCTGACCGATCTCCAAGACGGTCTCGAAGACTTCGTGGTCTCTCGCCACCAAGTTTAGAGCCTTCTCCTAGAAGGTGCACAGGAAATACTACCGGTGGGGTCTGTCCCACGCCGGTTGACGCATCGGGGATTGATCCTCCTCTCGGGGACATTAGCAGCCAAGCAAGGCCTGGCACTTATGAGTAAGAGAGGGACACTCTAGTCCTTTCTCGAGTTCACTTTCAAGCAGAGAATAACGTAGAGGTAGAAGAATTTTCAGAGTCATTAGTGGCTCCAAATTCTCCACTACCATCTAGTCATCCAGACGTATTGCAATACGTTGGGACTCCGTCACATAGACCATCAAGTCCAGGTTACGCTACGCGCTTACCATTCATGACCACTACTGGAAGCATGGCTTCTACGAGTGCTACGACTATGCAAACCCCAACATCGGTGCAAGGGGGGGGAACTCTTTCCATCCCCTCCGCTTCCTTGTTCGGATCTTTTGCTAGCACATCTTTAGTGGGATCTACCGCCATTCCGTCCATGAGTGGAAATGCCCAAACCAATGCTTTTGGTACTGGACTCTTCCCTTTTGGCACCCAATCACAGGGTATTCCATCGGTTCCGTTTAGTGTCGCTACGTCCATGATGGGCGGATCGGTTTCATTCCAGGGTTTTCCTTTCGGAAGTGGTCATATACCACATTCCAACCCGACGGTAGGATCCATGCCTTTTTCTTCAGTAGGACAAAGCAGCAATCCTTTCCAAGGTTGGAATAACCCCGGGGTTAGTAGCGCAGGAACTGGGAATTCGTTTAGCGGCCAACAAGGGAATAGGCCGTACTCCACGGTTAGCATGTTTCAAAGTATTCCTCCCCTTGCTTTGGCTTGGAACCCATATCAGGGGTTATCAACTCCTTACCATTCTTTAGGAGGAAACTTCACGGGTTATGGAGGTTACACGGCAGGAGTTGGTCAAACTCCGAATTTTGCTGGGCCACAAGGCTTGCCTTTTGGTTCAGCCAGTTCTACTGGTCACTTTGGGCAGCCTGGTGCCTCCCAAATTCCAAGACAATCTTTTCAGAGCTTTGGGAGTTCTACCCAGTCTGGGTGGAATCCCCTAGGTCCTCCTAGGCTTCCGTTTCTGGCAACGTTAAACTTGCCAGATCTCACAAAGTTAACAAATGACCCAATCAGGTATAATCCGGCCTGGCCTCCGGTCCCAACCAAACTCCCTTCGGACATTCCAAAATTTGAAGGGAAGAGTGGTGAGGACCCAGGCGACCACGTAACCACATTCCATCTGTGGTGCTCATCCAACTCCCTCATCGATGATTCGATTAGGTTGAGACTCTTTCAGCGCACCTTGACTGGTAATGCAGCCAAGTGGTATATAGAGTTGCCAGGGGGCAGCTTTACATCGTTCGCTGACTTGGCCAACATCTTCTTAAATCACTTTCAGTTGCCTGTCCGCTATGACGCCGGAACTGAACTTCTGGCCACCTTCCGTCAGGATAAGGCTACTCACATTTCCGATCACATTCAGGAATGGAGATGGAGAAAGAGGCTCATTAAAGCCGAAATTCCTCTGGAATACCGTCTCGAGTGGTTTTTGAAGTCTTTACAACCTGAGATCTCCAAAGATGTCTCCATGTCTGGGGTCTATTCTGAGGAGCAAGCCATTTTTAGGGCCCAGCAATTAGAATTGATCTACTCTCAGTCTGGGATCCTACAAAAGTACTTGCCAGATGCTCCTGGATCTAAGGTTGATTTAGCTAAGCTGAAGCCAAGTCCGCACGCGGATGGTATCGTTGGGTCAGTAGACACAACTACAGTGAACGTGTTGAATCAATTGCAGCAGTTGTCTTTGCAAACTGCTTCTAACAACCAAGTCACATTGTCTAATCCTCCTGCTTCCCAATCTTCTTCAATTAATGCTGTCCAATCCGATAACCCCAAAGGAAATCAAAGTTCCAATGGGAAAAAGAAAGGACGTGGTAAGAAAAAGAGCCAGGATGGGAAGCCTGATGCAAATAAATCCGGCAACAACGCTGGTGGTGGTAGAAATGAGTCGAGAAAGAAAGTCAAGTTTCCATGCAAGTTGTGCAATGGGGACCATCTAACTCATCTCTGCCCCAAGATTCAAGACGCTCAGCGCTTGTTAGGGCAGCAAGGAAATTCTAGTTCTCAAGCTGTGTTAACCAACCCTTTCCCCCATGGGCAGCAAATTCTTGCTGGCGCAAGTTCAAACCCTGGTACCTCCGCAGGGGGCAACCAGGAAGGGGACAAGTCGCCAAATGTTTTCATGATGGGTGCTCACACTAATGTGACCACACGATCACGCGATTATGGTGAAGGTGAAAATTCCAAGGGTAAATCAGTTCTCAAAACTAACAACCCGCTTCATATTGAGCGACCTTCTGTCGAGACTATACCTCGAGTACCGAAAGGTTCCGCAAAATGCGCGACTATCAACCCTAATATTAGGGCAGCCCAGAATTACTCCATTGTTGAGGATCTGGCCCAGAGTCCATGTGCTATGTCCGTGTTAGAGGTTCTCCAGTCGTGTCCTGCTCAACGAAGTTCCTTGCTATCGGCAATGGGGGCAGTGGATCCAAGTAATTCCTTAGCTCTCACTTTTGATATGAGTAATGTCAAAAAGAGACTTCCTCATCACATGGCTTTCCAGATAAAGTCTACCTACCAGAAAACGAATATTTTTTGAACGGTTGTAGATGAGGAAGCTTCCACGTGTGTCATGTCTATGTCATGCTAGAAGGCCATTGGATCATCGTCGGTTGTTCCTTCACCCACCCTATTGATAGCATTTGATGGTCATTCTCATAGGCCATATGGGATTATCCCGGCTTTTCCTGTATGTGCTGGAGGAAAGGTCGTTAATATTGAAGTAGAGGTCATAGACGCTAACCTAGATTATAATCTCCTATTAGGAAGGAACTGGGTATATGAGATGGATGCCGTGGTTTCGACTCTATTTCGTGTCATTTGCTTTCCTCATGAGGGGAAAATCGTTAAGGTTGACCAATTGGACTATTGTCCAGTTGATCCTCAAGCAAGCTCTGACTCTACTATTCCTTTAGTGGGTAACCCCCGTCCACCTATTGAGAGTTTAGGAGTCGGGATGTACTCTTCATTGATGGGTACGTTTAACCTTCCCCCTCCTACAGCTGGTATAGACACAATTTCATTCTCCAGGGATCCTTTACGGAGAGAGTTTGTCCAAACTCCTTATTCTTCAAATCCTGGAACCTTAGCTTCATCTGTGACCACATCAGGTGACGACGAGGTGGGTGGAATAGAATCTCTTATATCTGCAGTAGAGCTTAGATGTGAATCTATAGATAACTCTGCAGATAACCATTCTACTTCTTCCTCTGGGAAGGAGATAGATGGTGATGTGGCTCATTTTCGGACTCTTGATTCCACCTCTGCATCAGATTGCTCGGATATTGTTTTTCCATCGGATGAAGCGCTATTCGAAGCAATGACGGTCGTAGATCGACCTTTGGAAGATTTACATCGTCGGTTATACTTTCATTCCCCTATGCATGAAGTCGAATCTCGGTCCTCCAGTTCGACTAGTGATGTTTGTACGGTCCCTTTGGCTCCAACACATTCATTTTCCGAAGAGAGTATATTGATTGGTTCGATCATCGTACCTATAAACATCCCTAGGAGTAAGTTGGCGGAGCCCCCTGACGGGCTCTACCTCAGGAAGTGCTTTGCTTAGCTTTGGCCAGGCAACGGCTTCTTTGTACTTTATGTATATATTTTATACATATACCGTTGAGCGTTTTCTGATATCAGTGCTTTTGGTCTGCTGTGGCAGGTGCTGATGGATGATTTGGTCTATTTTGGGTTCGCCGATGGTGCTAGTCGACACACTCGGAATCTTGCTTCCGCAACTTGGGTACTTTATTATCCAACTGGTCAATTGATGGTATCGAGAGGCGGGTGTATCGGTCCTGCTTCAAACAATATGGCCGAGTATACAACTCTTATCAATTTATTATTCGAGGCAATCTCTTATGGGATCGACTCATTGGTAGTATATCTTGATTCTCAATTGATAGTGTCTCAATTAAATAACATTTATCGCGTTAGGGATCCATTATTATATCGCCAATATTTAAGAGTGAGGTTGTTGCAAAGATCATTTATTTACATTAATTATTTGCACATTCCAATATCTCAAAATTGGTTAGCTGATTCTATCGCTAATCAAGCATTAGACTGGCATATTAATCATTCATCATCATAAAATCATGCATCAAAAAGTCAAACTGTATATATATATATATATATATATATATATATATATATATATATATATATATATATATATATATATATATATCTATATATATATATATATATATATATATCATAAAGCGTCTCGAGTGTACATATGTGTGTCCAAAAATATACAAAATTGGGACTCAAATGCCCATAATCATGTCAGGCATATCTAACGCCTCGGCTCAGGATGAGCGTCTAAATATGTCACTATGGCATTGGCCACGCGCTGAAAGACGCGAACCCAGTCACGTGGCATGCCAACCACATGACGCTGCATATCCAGAGGAAGGTCCTCTATCTCGGCCATCGGTACTCAGCAGCTTAGTCTCGCCAAGTGTCGCTGGACGTTGTTTAGGGTCCGTTCCGTATCCGCAGCCGCCTCTTCGGCTCCTCGGCCACGCCGTCCATACCGCGGGAATCCATCTGGTCGTACTGGCCCAATATCTGAAACATGATCATCATATTAGTCATTTGAGTCTCACCAAAAAAATATTTTTCAAAATTTATCATTATATTTGAAGAATCCAAAAAATCATAAAATCATAAAAATTCTTACCAATCTCGCCCCATGCTACATCCGGTGGTAACACTAGGTCAGGATCTCCTCGGAAATCCAGCCCAGCATAGGGGTAGTCATCCATGGCGATGATCTGCTGCTCCCACCAGGCAAAGAAGTCATCGTCAAATGCATTCCTTGGGACTTCCCCACCCCCCAGACGTTTCATCAAGTCAGCCCACCGGCCCATGCGTGGATCACGTGGACTACTGATGGCAACTGCTACCCTGGGGCGGAGTGTGGGAACCTTCTCGAAGAAGAAAGTGCACAAGATGGTTCCGAACCCAAAGTTCTTGGTCTGTCCCCTCCTGATAGAAGTGAGTTGTTCCTTCATGTTGGCAAGAAGAGGAGTACACCAGTCAAACACAGTAGTGAGACAGTCCACTGCCACGCTCATGGTTACCCGTGACACCTGATGTAGTGAGGATGATCCGTTCACTCGAGCTATGGTGAACAAGATTATCCTGAGTGACAAACTCGCCACATGTGGGATAGAGATCTGGCTCCCGACCTTCCGATGACCCGAGCAGTAAATCTGTACATAGTCATCTACACTGAGGCTATTCCGTGTCCTGCCCCGGGAATGTACTACCTCTCCCCTTCGGGATAGGACCGTGATAAAATATATGTCTTCCACTTCTATCCTGAGTGGCATCTGATCAATCATGAACGCTTCCTCATCGACATCCTAATAATCAATGAGCCTCTCGAGCAGACGCGTGTTTGTTTTCATATTTGGCAACTTGAAGAATTTAAGCAACCCACATCCCCGTAGAGCATCTAATGCATCATCATTGCCCATAACTTCATTATCCACGGCTGAGTGCTCTCTTTCATGCCATGTGAGAGTCATCCTGGAAGAAAAAATCAATTTTATCCATTAGTTTTGTTTATAAAATTAGTTCGCTGCGCACATGCGGGTTCCTATATACACAGTCGCGTGTAGGGCCGTCGTATACGCGAGTTCAATATTGCCAACCTGCGTGTACGCCGCGAAAGAATTTTTTGCAAAAATCCAACGGTAAAACATCAACTAAAATTCCTAAAAACTCTCACAATTGATTGCAAGAAAAGTCTAAGGCTTACCTGGAAGTTTTCGACAAGATTGAACGGTTGAATTGGTCACAGGGAAGTTTGCTCCTTTTGCTCCACAATTTTTGCTCTCCAAGTCAAATGGTGAAAATGGTAAGTCAAAAATGCCTTTTATAAGTTTTGAAAATGTAAAATTTTTTCAAAATTTTATTTTGTTTGGCCTCATGTGACTTTTAACTTGGGAGCTTGGAATGCCGAGTTTGGTTTGTTTTTAAGGACATTTTGGACATTTTTCGACAGTTCGAGACAGTTCCATGACCGCTGACCCGTCATGGCAGGTATCGTGTTTTCACTGGCATATAGGTTAGGGACACCATTTTTCCGTTGCATTATGCATACTAGCCTTCGTATGACCGATACATCTGCCGTAGGGTCCACCCCATCGTGTTATGGTTCGTAATCCATTTTCACTCACCGATTCTTTAAATCATGACACGATGGTAGAGCCATCCCTTTACATGGGCATCGTAGTTAGCACCTCACTGACATTTGTTGCCCATGCTGCTTTGTTTTGAGTAGGCTCGGGAGTCCTCTGTAGTCCCGCCATGACTTATGCGTTGAAGACTCATTCCTCTTTGCTTCTTCGCTTCGTTCTGGCTTTTACCCTAGAGGCTCCTATGTGTGTTGAGTTGTACTTCTGCATTACATGTTGACCATTTGCACCTTTTGGCCTAGAGTCGGCTTCACTTGGACTCGTGTTTAAGCCAACTTTTGACCATGACGTCTGCAAAATCAACCTTGCATACCTTTGACTTCTGCAGCTTGACATACCCTGATCCGTGGAAGGAACATACCTCTGAGTGTCACTGACCAGTTTTCACCTCCCTGCATTGAGCATAGGAACGTTCCTTTCCCCGGAACTAGATCATCTGTTTCACCGACACTCGTTCTTTCCACTGTACCATAGCATTCTTTTATTCTTTTACCGGCTTAACAGAAAAAGACAAAAAATTAAATATTCCAAAAAAGAGTGGGAACGGGACATTATTTCCATTTATTGTTGGCAGCTAGAGTCAGTCGTGTCGCCCTTGAACAAAGCACTCAAAAAAAAGTCTCCTCCGCATGGGTGGGATTTAGTTTGACTTACGTATGCCATAACCTTGTTATTAAGTCAGTTCTCCCTCGATTGGTTATCTTTTCCAATCATATGGAGGGTTTGTTCGTGCCTCCTACATGGCGAACTTATACAGAGTCATCATATGCTGCCACATAGTCACATTGAATCGTGCTTTTGTTCAAGGGAAGTTAGCCTGAGTCTGCCTCTCTGCGGTGTCTCTTGACTCATTTTTCAGTCGGCCATCCCTGGTTGTCAGTATCATGTCTATCATCACATCAGCTATATTGGTCCTTTACTCGTGCCAGTTTGAGAAGGTCCCCATTGACTTCTTGCTGGCGGGTCTTGTCCTTAACGACAACGACACCTTGCTCTGAGGATAGGCCTAGAGCCGCACCCTGGCCCTATTTTCATTATTGATAGGTCACCTTGTGCTCAGCATTGATCAGTATCATGGGTCTTTGAATGAGTGGTTTCCCTTGTGTTCGACATCAGCATACATTATCACACATTGGGATTCATGCAGTACCTTGGTTTCCATTTGACCCTATTGGTGGATACCTCGCCTCTGTGTCAGCTTTCATTATTGGTTGGTTCAGAGGGTTTCTGCCGTGCGCTAGCCACATCTTGTGTACGCCGGAAACGTACTTCGGTTGGGTTACTACATCTTTTTCGTCTGATTCCTTCCACATTATTGGCCTACGGGTTACACTCGCGCTAGATTGATGGAGGATGTCTTAATGCCTTCCTTCTAGTGGATCTTTCCCTATCGACTCTGACTCATTGCTCTGGGGCAAAGATCTAGAGTCCATTTGGCAGTACCTTGGGGTTTGCAGTCATTAGTGGCAGATCCTTCGCTATCGACAGTGGGAAACCATCATTTTCTCCTGATCGATAGATTCTTACAGGTGTTTGACTTCAGCTCATCTATTCACACTTGTTAGATTGTACTGGGTACCTTGACGCTCATTATCATTATCGGTGAGTAGTCTCGCGTTTGTTAACGGTATACATCAATGACCGGTAATCAAACGATTTCTCACATGGTCGACTTCAGATCATTTATTTCCTCGGTGTAGAAATGTACCACGGCGGTCGGTGAAGACCTCAAGTTGTATCAACATTCATTAGTTCACTTGACAGTTGCTCCTGTTGCTGCTAGTTGATACCACTCCACCTTATATGTTGCAGTCAGTCATGGCGACATTCTATATGCTGGCACCTGAGTTTACAGTGTAGTACCATCCTATTCCATCATGTTCAGTTGGTACCTTTTGGGATCAGTCTTTGATTTCAGTGATCCGTTGCATCTTTCAGCATCATTGACAGTCTTATATGTGATATTTAGACATGTACTTGCTCCTTATGATCAGATGATCCATTATGTATCTTCCAGTCATTTATACTTGTATACTTAGTGGATCCGCTTGTACTTGATATGCGGACATGCTTTACTTTTTCTGAGCATGGGTATGCCCGCCTCAGACAGTGTTTCTTTCTGATCTCCTTTTGGTGGCTTGGCAGGCTGAATTCTGGTGCAGTCCTCCTCGGTTTCTCGACAGACTTCCTTTCCATGTACTTACATAATATATTTCGGCCATCATGTTCCCCTTCTGACCTCATATATTAGGGGGCATCTGTTATAGCTCGAAATCTCTCTCTTATGGTTTGTGATGCTGCACTCATGGCCTAGGGCAACCCCTCCTTCCAGACCTGGTCCTAAAATTTAAAAAACAGTGTTTTATCCCTTATACGCGACATTGCCCTGAGTTAAACGCGTGTACACGCGGGTCTGTGTATACCCAACCCGCGTGTATATATTAAAACACTTAAAAAAATAAATAATTACTTATTTTCAGGCAGAGATTGCGGGTTTTACCTGTTGATCACCTGTTAGTACTCGTGGCCCAACTATTCCCAACCAACTCCTAACTAAAAAACTACTTTGGAGATGGTATAAAAATACATCAAAGGGAAGGCCTAAGAGAGAGAGAAGAGAGTAAGATTATTATGTTGAGATTTTCCCCTTAGACCAGGTCTGAAGTCCTTGGTGCTTTCTGCACTTCCCCCCATATTGCATAGGAAACCCTTGTTTCCATGTGTATTGGTGATCATTCATCCTTTATGTTATCTCAAAATCAGACCCTGATAGGCTGCTGGTCAGGTTGACTCTAAGTAACTATTTCAAACCTACTTTAGGCTGAGGCCTAGCCTCCTCAACCTGAGAGGGCTCTCTCTTGATGGATTAATGATTTTGATTAAAGATAAGATGGCTAACTCCTATAGAACAACTGTGAAAAATATGAATGCTGGAAACACATTAAACAACTATCCATTGGGCTTATGGAGTCAACAACACCTCAATATAACAGTGAACTTAACCTTACATGGAAGTCAGGGCATTCAGCATTTAGACATTCAGAACATCAACTCATATGGGACCACACAGTTTATAAATGTATACAGGAAATCAGAGCACATTCAGTGAATTCTGAGTGATTATACATCTATACCACTGTAAAAATTAAGAAAAGGACAACATCACATATTCTGAACATAAGAAATCCTTCATGAATCCTGAGAAGTAAAGTCAAAATTATATTACTGAAAATGAGTCTTACATAAGCCAAATACAAGCTTTGTTATAAAGTTTTCCAACCCTGATTACATTTCTGTTTCAGCTATATATAGAGCTCTTATTCTAACTGATCGAGATTCCTCCTCCAGCATGAGGGGAATTCGAAAACTACTTCTAATGACACCTATTAACCCTTTAACTAACTAATAAATACAACAAAGTGTTGACTGGAGTTTTTTTTAGAGATCTAAATCAACTATGACTCTAACTCCATATTACATGCATGATGGCTTTAATTAAGATGATTCCTCGTTCTTTGACATCTGGTTCCCTTCTAGTTTAGTTGTGATGGTCTTCAAGGCTCCATGGTTGTCTTCAATGACACATGTTTTCCAATGCCCTGAAAGATAGGAAACTACCCCTGTTTACTGGTCTTTAGTTTTCCCCAAAATATTCGAATGCAAATAAGCATGTCCTTTATCCTTTAATTACCCAAAATGGAGCAAACTGCCACATCCTTGATGCATTGTAAGCTTTTTCCCATGTACATGTGTGCAGGCAAAAGTTTCCTGTAAACTGTTTGATATATCCTGAACTGTGGTAAATGTGCTCACTTTACGGCAAAAATTTAAAGTTGGATTTGAATATATATTTTCTCCACCTGTCTTGACCTGGTTGACTGTTGATAGCTTCAGATGATGCCTTGTATGCGTTTTAGACGTTTCCCTTTCAAAATTCCAGCTTATAATTCAAAACTTCTTGATTTACGTTGAAATCATCACTTTTAGCAGTTTCGTAGCGCACTACGAAACTGCTGAGTTATTTAAAACAGCTTGTTTTTAACCCGAGACCTTTATTCGACAAGTGCTTGATTTCCAAAAACTTCTTTAGACTTTCCACAGGTCGAATAGGAATTTATATTTCTTCAGAAAGATAAGATCAAGCAAACTTGTCAAAATTTTTGAAACAAAATCTTACTTGAAATGAAAACTCATTTAGCAGGTCCTTTAAGCCGTCTTAGTTGTGCCTTCAGATCTTCAATTTGTTTCTTCATAGCCTTATTCCCAGCTCTCAGTTGCATATTGATTCTTCTGATGTACTTGGCTTCTTTGATTGCTGGTACTGTCCAGGTGTGAAATTGTGAATGGCCATCAACCACTGAATTCAGCTGGGCTTCTACAGTTGCATTCCCTTCCCATAGAGTTTTATAATACTTTGCGTGTATGACTGCATGTCTTCTAACGACTTTCTTCAATTTGGCAATCTCATACTTAGCTGATTCTAATTGGCTCTTCAGGGCTGCTATATTATTTTCTTTAGGTGTAATGACCGTTTTGCCTGCGTTTTTCTGTGTCTCTTCCCCTGTTTCCTCTGTTCTTGGCAGTACTTCCTGTACTTGCTGGAATCTCCTTGTCATAGGTCTTCTAGGTTTAAAAACAAACTCTTCAGCTGGCTCATCAAATTTAAGCCTTTTTGAGACCTTGGATTTCTTGGTGCTTTCTTGTTCTAACTGTATTAACTCGATTTGAACTGGTAGAGACTGCTCAAATTCAATAGCCTGTAATAAGTCATTTAAACTTGCCTTGGACACTGGACTTTCTTCGACTGCTATAGCTTTACCTTTTTCCTTATTCATCTGGCTTCTTGTTCTTATCCTTGAGACTACTTCAGATGTGCTTGTTTCAGGTACAGTCTTTTTACCATGAGCTTTTTCCTTAGTTGATTGCTGAGGTTGATCTTGGATGACGAGTGGCTTCACTTGTTTTCTTACTTGTGACTTTGGAACTCTTTTAGCTCTTGCTTCTGTTTGGAGTTCAGCTATTGTAAAATCTCTAGCAGGTGGAGGAGTGAGGCCAGTCTGGCTTTTGAATCCAGCCATAAAAATGAATGAATTCCAATCTCTATCTATCTTTTGGAGTCCATCTAAAACCAATAGTTTGATCAAACAATGATGAAACAAAGAGGTTTCACAATCCTCTTTCCTCAGCTGTACCTTATCACACATCTTACTCAAACTACGGAACAGATAAAAAGGTAAATCTATGGAGACCTTCCCGGTGAAATGCAAAAGGAGTTTAAAATGGTAAGAGTAAACCTTGTTATACCTTCCTTCACAAGTCAGATATTTCTGTATGCAGGTGAGTAAGTGAGCATAATATTCTTTGACATAATTCCTGGGCACTGCCTTACTTGAATCTTCATTTACAAATTCATCCTTCAAAAACTCCTTACAAGGATTCATGTCAAATTTGAAGTTTTTAAACCATTCCTCTTGTCCTCGTGGGATCTCTGTCACAGTAGATATCACTTCTGGCAAAACCTGCAATTCTAACATGGCTACTTTTGAATTCAAGCCTGTGTAGTTAAGTGCAAATTCTTTAGTTACCTGTGTGTGTCCTCCTTGTAACTTTTTGCAAAACTTCCAGCACCCGGCCTTTTTAAATGCTTTCTTCACCTCTTCATTTCTCAGCGTTATATCCAGGCCTTCAGGCTCAGTCCTTAGACATTTGCCGGATCTGTGCTCCTTTTTCTCCATTGATTCTTCCAAATCCTCGCAAACAATAACTACCAGCTCCGGTTGGAATTGTGTTTCAGCTTCTATTTGAATTCAGCCTCGCTTGATTATCAGCCTCGCTTGATTATCAGCCTCGCTTGATTATCAGCCTCGCTTGAATTTTAAATTTTTCCGTTTAAAATCTTTCAAGATGTAATCTTGCAGATTTGTCATTCATGCAAGACTTACGGCCATCATTAAGATTTATGCACGGTTGTCTTTCTTGGGAATGATAATTCGTGCGTATCAACAGATCTAGTGGTGGTGATAGTGGCAATGAGTGGTAAAATGTGATAAGAGAGGTACATGAGCTGACATGAGAAGACACGGCCTATGACTCACCTAACGGACTTGACATTTCGGGAAAGACTCGCTGCGAAATGTACGAATCCATGATTTCGCAGCGCTGTTAGTTTTAAATTTTAATGATGCGCTGCGAAACTGCCTAATCATGATGCGCTGCGAAACTGCCTAATTATGATTGCGCTGCGAAATTGCAAACAGGCACGGTGACTGACATAAGATAACAAGTGGCTATAGAACAATGGTAGATGGAGGGGAACCAATGGGAGCTGAGAATAACTTGACTCAAAAACTCTTCAAAACTCCAGATTCTAAGGGAAAAAATTAAAACAAAATTAAACTAGCACTGACCTTTGTCATCGAGCTAGGATAAAAAGTTACATGTATCAATTTTAGTTCTAAGTGATAATAGTGGCTCCACTTGGGATAGTGTGCTCCTGTAGTACACTAAGAACTCGTATGTCCAGTGCTTTGTCCAATTTATGAAAACATAGATAAAGTTGACAAGCATCCTTTTCTAGCTTTGTGAGCCTTCACCTCAGGCTTGAGCTTCCTGTTCAGCTTGTCATTTATTTGCAACAAAGAAAGACTAATAAAACGGTTATATACAATGCTGTGAGAAACTTGGTAGAGATTTAATCAATTGTAATGCTTTAGGAACCTGCCATTAACAGGTGCTCCAGCATATGGTGTTCCATCAATCTCTTGTAGAATGTAGGTGTTATTCCCATGGAAAGCAGAAATTTGATATGGCCCTTTCCACAAATTTTCAAATTTACCATGTTTACCTTTCTCTTCAATTCTAGCTTCCCATTTCAAGACTTTATCATGAATCTGGAATGTAACTTCTTTGATCTTTTTGTCAAATTCTCTCTTGATCCTGTTCTGGTTTTGTTGATGACTGTCAAACGCCTCATTTCTTTTCTCTTGCAAAGCTATTAGCTGATTAATCCTTCGTTGTATAGCATTTGGTTCCTCTTCTAGTCCTAGAATCAACTTCATTACTGGTACTCCAAGGGATGTTGGAAATATAGCCTCTGCCCCATATACTAGCTCATATGGTGATGTTCCAATGGACCTCTTTGTGCAAATCTGGTCAGCCCACAAAGCATATCTCAGTTTCAAATGCCAGGCTTTTTTATTTTCTTGCAGCAGCTTCTTAATGATTCTCACAAGGCTCTTGTTTGATTACTCAGCCAAACCATTTCCCTGTGGATAATAAGCAGTGGAATGTCCAAGGGAGATGTGATACTGATGACAAAAATTAATCATCCTTTTGGACTTGAAAGCTTGAGCATTGTCTGTAATGATCTTGATTGGGCAACCAAATCTTGATAATATATTATTTTCTAAGAAAGAAATAATCACTGAATCATTTGCTTGCCTTGTGGGTATTGCTTCTATCCATTTTGTAAAGTAATCGGTGGTTGTGAGAATCCAGCGATGCTGTCCTGATGAAGGAGGATGGATTTCCCCTATAAAGTCTAATCCCCACTGCTGGAAAGGTGCTTCAACATAAATAGGAACCAAGGGAATTGGCATAAGCTTTCTCTTTCCTTCAAACACTTGACATTCATGGCATGTGGCTATCTTTTTATAGATATCTCTAAACATAGTTGGCCAAAAATAGCCAGCTCTCAAGACCTTGTTTGCAGTGGCTTTCCAATAGTGATGTCCTCCACAATCCCATTTATGAAACTCATCAATTACTTTATCAGCTTCTTCTTCAATGAGGCAGTTTAATAATATTCCTCCTGCATCTTTCCAAAACAAATTTTGGTCATACACAAAATATCTAAGAGATTTCAATTTGGTAAACCGAGCTTTGGATTTTGAAAGATTATCAGGAGCTCTATTATGCTGCAAAACAAATGCTATATCCTTGTACCATTCTGAGATCAAGAATTTCTCATTTATTTGGACCAATTCCTCTTCATTTTCAGAAATTTCTGAGATTTCTGTGCTTAAATTAATATCAATACAGTCCAAATTTGACTGAGTCAACAATTTGGCTAGGCCTTGACCCTTTACCAACTTTGTGGGTTTGATCTCAATGTCATACTCCAGTAGTTTTGCTATCCACTTTCCCCTTTTTCCATCTGGATCAACTTGTGTAAGAATATCTTTTATAACAGCATTTGGGATGTAGGCAACAACGTGAGAGTGTAAAACATAGATTCTGAAATCCTTAATTGCTTTCACCAATGCATAGGCTTGTTTCTCTAAGATATTATATTTCAATTCAGCATTGGCTAATGTCTTGCTAAAGAAAGAAATGGGTTGTTCAGTACCTTGACTTCCTTTTTGCAATAAAACTCCAGCAATTGTGTCTTCAGAAGTGAATGTGAAGATAAGGAACTCCTTGGTAAAATCTGGGATGATGAGTACTGGTGCTTGAGTAAGTGCCTTCTTGATCTCTTCAAATTATTTCTTTGCTTCAACTGTCCATTTAAAATCTGCTCCTCTCTTTAACATCTTTGTTATGTTCTTGACAACTTCAGCAAAATTAGGAATGAATCTTCTAACAGAGTTAACTTTCCCAAGAAAGGATTGAATCTCCTTCTTACTCCTTGGTAAATCTAATTTTTGAATTGCACTAACTCTATTAGGATCAATCCTAATTCCTTCTTCAGAAATAATATGACCAAGCAGTTTGCCAGAAGTTAGAGCGAAAATACTTTTGGTTGGGTTTAGAGAAATACCAAACCTCCTACACTTCAGTAGGACCCTTTCAAGGTGCTTTAAGTGGTCTTCTTCCCTTTTTGAAAAAACTGTGATGTCATCAAGATAAACTGTTAAACACACATGGATAGCAAGACTAGTATGAAAGATAAATCAGTGAGTTCATATTTTTTATTAACATAAGATACACATTTATAGTATAATAGGTGACTCTTGGGATTCAGATCCCAAGGTCTCTTGGACTGCTTAGTCTTTCCGGCTTCCACACTAACCCTTTAGGATTAGGTGTTTTAAAGAGGGAAACCTTCAACCATAAAAGGGAGGTCTCACCCCGCATAAAAGGTAAAACTTCAACCTGAAAAGGGAAGTCTCAACCTGTGATGGTTTAAGGATAACCAACAACTCTGGAATGCTTAATGCAATTCCTGGAACTCTTCCAAAGCTGGCAAGAAGCTGGAGTCTTCTGCTAGAGGAAGTGTCCTTAATCTGTGATGGTTTAAGGATGACCAACAACTCTGTAATTCCTGGAACTCTTCCAAAACTGGCAAGAAGCTGGAGTCTTCTGCTAGAGGAAGTGTCCCAGATTGCCAACTGAAGGCATGTTCAGGCATCTTTGTCTCTGGCTGCAACTCTGAAACTGGTGTGGCAGGTTGTGGCTCAGGCTCGCTTGATGTGGCTTTGAAGCTTGTAGATGACCATCATTTCCCCCCCTGTCAGATACAAGGTGAGATGATGGAGAAAACTCAACTGCAAGACTGTTTAATACTCTGGAACAAGTTCTGACATGTGTTTGGAATATCTTCTTGGCTGTTGATGCCCATTGCCAAGAAGCGATCCATCCAAGATGAATCTTTGTTCTTGCAGGACGTTTGTTTCTGAAGCATCTGTTTGAAGAATGGCTGGTTTTATGACAGTGCTCACATGGATGAAGATCAAAACAGTGATCTTTCAGATGGCCAACTCGATCACAGTGTTGGCATTTCACAATCTGTGGTTGTTGTTGTTGTTGTTGCTGCTGTGGAAGAGGGGCAGAATCTGGAACAGCTGAAGCTGAACTCTCATGAGGAGCAGGTGAATTGTCATAAATGAATCCAGCACTCTGAAACTGAATGGGCTTGGCATAATCTGGAATATGAAAGGACAAGTCCTTGTCATATCCAAGACCAGTTTTGTGCTTGTTGTGGACAAGCTGTTCCCAAGGTCTAATGATGGGCTTGGGAAGTGCAGACTGAGTTTCTGCATATGCATGTACAGCTGCTACTTTATTGGGCACTGGATCTGAATGAACTGTAATATTATTGTCTTGCTGTTTATGGGAGTCTGTTTCAATCTTCTGAACAGAAACAGGTTCAGAATGACTCCTTCGTTTTAATTCTTCTTGCTGTAGCTGTGTCTCAAGCTGCAAAAACTCAATATCTTCTTGTACATTATACAAACAGGTTCTAATATCAACCAGAGAAACTTTGCTTATTCTCACTGTATCATGATCTGAGGAATGTATGAGAGTTTTTAAGAACTCTAATATTTCAGTAATTTGAGTCATTTCTTGATATCTTTACTAAACAGAAAAAATATATCTAGATGCAAAAGTTCAGCAAATCTCTCTCTGAAAATTAGCCCAAGCAGAACAAAAGCTTCTTCTTCCCTTCAAATTTACAAAATCAATAGGTTTTCTCTGTCAACAGCAAAACTCTTCGCATGGCAGCCAAAGTTTAACCCAGACCACTCTACCGAAAAATACACGAATGGGTCACTAGAGATAATGAGTGGATTGGAAATAGAGATGGATCTGAAAAGAAAATAATACAACAGCAGGATTGAAGTTTTAAAAGTGTGGGCATTCATTCACTCAAACTGTTCTGAATCTCTATCTCAATTCGTTCACCATGCTTTCTATATCAAACATTTCATTTTATGTTCTGCCAAACAACATGAATGAGCTTACCGCGCATATCAATTGCCTTCTTAAAAGAATCCCAAACTCATCCCACACATTCAATGCCAATTGTAGTGCAGAGAAACGCAGATCGCTTGTACCAGGTAAATTATGAATATGCTTATAGTCCAAAAGTTAAATTACTACTGCAGGAGAATCCATATAGTCAAAACGACCAAATGATGTTCCATAATAGTGGAATCCTTAACTTTAAACAGTTCCAGCGTTACGCACTAGCCACATTGGTTCTAATTAGGCCAAAATACATCCCGCATTAAACTAATACTGACATCACCACATACTGATACTTGATTCCCGTCCCCGCATTCGCTCCTTCAAAACTAGCTCGATCAACCAGCGAATCTTTCTGCAAAAGCGCATGTACCTAATAAATAGACATGTTACTGTGAGACTCTTGAGAAGCGTGTCTTCAAGAAACGTAGCCGTCTTTCCGTCCGTGCGAGTAAACAATGAATAGCATCTAACATTAAAACCTCTTCGGGCTGTTTGACCGTAATATCAACGTCGAAAGCGACCACGAGAGTCGTCACGATCACGATTTCCACGATATGGTTCATCTCGAGCAGAACCAGATGGCCCACGTGGACCAGGAAAACGTGCAAATTGCAATTTTAGACCGGATGACTCACGGTCAGTTTGATCAAACTTATACCCTTGTAACGCTTCTAACGCAGTTGCAGCACATCTTGCATCGGAAAAATCAACAAAACATAACACAAGAGGATCTCCACCAGGACGTCGAGCCTCCTTTCAACCTGATTATTCCTTAATTACTGTAACTAGACATCATCAATGTATATATATGTAGCACTGCCCTCCTCATTGAACACGAATCCTGCTGGCCGAACTTCATCGCCGCTTCGTAGCACCATCTTGCTTCTATAATACCAGTCTCTCTGAAATCTCTCCAATTCAAAGACTGCTGAAATCACTAAAAAATCTTTGGTTTCAAAAGCCAATTAAGGCATGCACATCAATCTGCTCATGGATTTTATGAAATCATCCCAGATTTCACCACCGGGACAGGCACTTAGGTATCCCTACTGAGACCAAACAATATTGCCCAACTCAGAGGTCCCCAATTTTCGAAAACCCTAATATAAATGTCTGAGAAATTGACCCTGTCATAACACTTTTGGAAAGCTCATCAAAAGCTGAGCGACCATAACAACAGCAGCAAGAAATGAACATACAGCGCATGCAAAGCTCATGAGAGATCAACAAGGAAGATATAAAAATAAAGACTATTTACAATGGCAGGTCGAGCACTTGGGAAATCAAATCAATCATCATTTGGGTTCCTTTTTTTTCTGCTGAATTTAGTCGTTTGAATCCTCCTCCTGAGTTTATTCATTTGGGACTATTTTTGGGCAGAACTAGATCGTTGTATGCCATTTTTCCCTGTTTTACTCCGACAATATCTGAGAGCAGGCGCGGAAAAGTCTGAGAGCAGGCGCGTTTCTCAGAAATTACAACGAGCGGAAAGTCTGAGAGCAGGCGCTAACGGTAGTCACAATGGCAGTTGAGCAGACCTGAGAGAAGCGTTAGGGCGCAATTATGGACAGAGGCAGCGCTCAGGAGACTGTAAACGTTCAGAGAGACTAACGTTTCAGAAGGCTTATGCTAAATGAACCGAAGCAGAATGAGCCGAAGCAGAGTGGAGCATGCGGATATGATGACTCTGTCAGGCCAGGCAAACAATGCGCAGAGAGACAGAGGACAATAGTCTCAGCTGTGGCAGCGCTATGTCAGGCATATGCGCAGAGAATGTTGTGGACAGACTGGCGTTACAAAGGCAGCGCTGGTGCGCCAGAGAAAATGAGTTACGACTATTCTGAGGACTGGGACCTGTGCTCAAGTCAGAATGACAAAGGCCAGTGCTGAGACCAGTTGCACAAAACTACACAGGCCACACATCATGGCTCCGATACCATGTTAAACACACATGGATAGCAAGACTAGTATGAAAGATAAATCAGTGAGTTCATATTTTTTATTAACATAAGATACACATTTATAGTACAATAGGTGACTCTTGGGATTCAGATCCCAAGGTCTCTTGGACTGCTTAGTCTTTCCGGCTTCCACACTAACCCTTTAGGATTAGGTGTCCAACATAAACCACCACTGATTTGTCCTTTTCTTCAGCAAAAGCAATATCCATTGCTCTCTGGAAAGTGGCTCCCGCGTTCATGAGGCCAAATCGCATTTTTGCATACATGAATGTTCCCCATGGTGTAGTGAAGGCCGTTTTCTCTTGATCATCTGGGTGAACAAGAATCTGATTGTACCCTGAGAAACCATCAAGCATAGACATCCTTTGTGAACCAACAATGTTTTGCAGAATGAAATCCATTTTGGGGAGGGGGTAATTATCTTTCAATGAAGCTTTGTTTAAGTTTCTGAAGTCTATACAAATTCTGATCTCTCCATTCCTTTTTCTAACTGGTACCAAGTTAGCAAGCCAATTTGAGAATCTGATTGGGACAATAATTTTAGCATCAAAGAGCTTTTTCACTTCTTTTTCAATCGGTGGCATTAGAAGAGGATTAATTCTTCTTAGCTTCTGCTTAAAATGCTTTTCATTCTGCTTAATAGGAATGGTATGTTGTATGATTGAAGAGTCATATTGTTTCAAGTCAGCATAACTCCATGAAAAAACATTAATGAATCTTTTCATCATCTCAACATATTTAGTCTTCATATCAGCTGAAAGGAATTTCGAAATCTTGACTATCTTAGGCACAACCGAGTCTCCTAAATTGCAGCTTTCTACTTCTTCTTCATTAGCTTGTAGTCTTGGTGCTTTGAACACATCATTTTGATCAAATAATTTCTCAAGGGGAATGAGGCCTTTAGGAATTAAGTTGTTTTGTAATTGTAAGACTTCAGAGCTTTCCTTTGACTCTATTAACATATTCTGCTGAACTATCTGATTGTGTTCAAACTCTCCTTTTAATTCAATGAAGTTCCTTACATGCTGATCATCCTCAAAAACTTGCCAATTTGTGATATTATCCGGTATAACTGGTCTATGGCGAACCTCCACTTCATAATTTTTAGAAGAGTGCTTAGGAATGATAAAAAGACTGGCCGAAACAGCAAGAGAATCTGCAATAGAGTTTTGATCTCTAGTTTTGATGCTAAAAGAATAGGATTGAAATTTTTCCAACATTTCCAGCACTAAATTTCTGTATGCTCTCATCCTTGTATCCTTAGTTTGATATGTACCTTCTACTTGTTTAATTACCAATTCAGAATCTCCACAAACAGCAATGTTTCTAGCTTTCAATTTTATCAAGGCTTCCAAACCTAAAATCAAAGATTCGTACTCAGCCATATTGTTGGTATAATCAAAGTTTAATTTGTATGAGAGAAACTTACTTTCTTCAGTTGGACTAGTGATCCAAATCCCAGCTCCTGCCCCTTCTTTTCCTGCTGATCCATCAAAGTATAATGACCAGCAACCCATGATGTCTCTTTCATCTCCTTGCTACCCTTCTTGACACTGATTTTCCGCAGGTTCATCTTGTGATTCTTTTGCAACTGATTCATTGAAAAGGATAGCTGACCCAAGACCAGTATCACATGAATAAATAGGAAAATTCTGAGGCTTGTCTTTGCTACTTACCATGTAGGCCATCCTTGTCTCGCGATACAACCTCCTTTGTTCACCAAACACTGGGATGGTAGCATATGTAAGGTCCATCTGCATTGTGCCCTTGATTTTTGCTGCCCATGACCTTGAAAGAAGCATCCCAAACTTTGGTGGAATGTCTGCAACAACAATATCCATAACAATTGTTTTTGCTGGAATTTGTGTGAGCCCCACAACAACATCTTTTATCAAACCAATGCAATGGACTCTTTTTGAATCAAAGGAAAATAAATCCTTATATGGCCTAGTTACCTCTAACCCCAATCTTTCCATGATTACCTTAGGCATGAGATTATGTGATGCCCCTGAGTCTAACATAGCATTATGTAGAGTCATATCATGAATGCTAATGCTTATGTAAAAAGGGGAAAACTCTTCATTTTGTTCATCCTCAAGTCTTGGACCCAAGCAGATAACAGGGTTATCTTCTTGTACATTTAGGATATCAGCCACTCCTGGTTGTGAATTAAGCATTTCAACAATTTTGCTTCTGTATTTGTCTACCTTGAGAATTTCATTAAAAGGGACTGATCTCTTAATTTTTGCAATCTCATTCTCAAGATTAAAAACAGAAGTAGTCTTGTCAATTTCTTTAGGAGGAGGAAGAATTTGAATATCCTTTTTGACAAGAGGAGAATCATCCTTACCTTCAACCACCTTTGATTTTTCCTTTTTATCTTCAACTGTCTTTGAGGTATTCTTCTTGGGCTGTGCTTTGTTTGCTGTAATGGGAACATCTCTATTCCTAAGATTATACTGCTTTTGCATCTCAAAGATAGCGTGCTGATAGCCCTTTAAAAAATCTGAAGGCTCTTCTCCTGATTTTATCATACTGGACTCATCATGTTCCTCCTTAGTCAAGAAAATCCCTGACACTTCTTCATCAAAACAATGGATTGATTCCTCAGGGATTTCAGGTTCATCTTCTTCATCTACCAAATTTTGTTGGAAGGGAGGTCTCACTGGAGGATCTGCCTGTTGATTTCTGTTGTCCCTTGGCCTTTGCTGATTCTGTGGTCTTCTGAACTGAGGGTTCCTGAATTGAGGTTCCTGTTGTGCTGGAGGAGCATAAGCATTCCCAAGAGCTAGTCGGTCCATCAATTTCTCCATGGTTTTCATCATTGTTTCAAACTTGTCTTCTTGAGCAGAGGTAGAAGGTTTCTCTTCTTCCTTCAGCTTAGTCTTTGCCATCTTTGATTTCTTAGCAGCAAGCATATTCACCTCTACCTTAATTGCATCATTTTGCATGTCAGCAAGAGAGGCAGACTCCCTTTCTCTGAGTATAAGAGAGAAATCTGAATCAAATGATTCAGCATATCTCAACTGTGCCAAAGCTCCAGGAGGTCTCAAATGAGCTGGAATAGAATTGTATATTTTGTTAAACCTCTTAGAGAAGTTTTGGACAGTTTCGTCTGGAGCTCTTCTAATATTGTTGTATTCGGTAAGGGATTGGACAGGGTTGGTTCTGTTTCCCCATTTCCTTAGAAAGCTATCTTCAAATTCTACCCAACTATGAATGCTTCCGGCTCTAAGGGATTTAAACCATTTTCTGACTTCCCCAATGAAACTTTGAGCAAACAATCTTAGTTTTACATCTTCATCATCCACTTCTTCCCTGTCAACAAAATAATTGAACCTATCCACATGTTCCTCTGCTGTAATATCTTCATCTCCTCCCCATGTTGGAATTCTGGCAGCATATTTTCTAGGAAGATCATGTAAAATAGCAGGGAGAGCTAGAGGAGCATACCTAGCAGGTATAGCCATAATGAATGGAGGAGTAGTGATAACAGGTATTGTATGACCGGTGGGAGCAGAACTAGTGTGAGAGTGTCTGAGGACTATTTGGACTAGCAGAGGCAGAAGATAAAGTATTGGTACGAAAAGGACTATTTGGACTTTGCAAACCACTGACAAAGGAACTCCAATTTGGGAGAGGTAAACCAGTTTTGGATTTGAGAAAAACTTCAAAAGGATCAAGCTCTTTGAGTTGATTCAAATCTTCTTCTTCTAATAGTAATTCTGAAGTAACAACCTCCCAAAACTCTTCCTTATCTTTTTGTGACACTAAGGATGAAGTATCAATGCCTCTTTTTTGTAAATCTAAAATAATTCCAATAAGTTCTTCTTCGTTCTCATACCTCAACAATACCTCATGAATTTTATCATCTACAATTTTATCTTCAGGACTTCTAGAAAATTCAGGGAACAAAGATTTTGATACAGATGAAGTACCTGGTATATCAAGAAATCTTTGCCTGCTCCTTGAGATGGTGTTTGGATTATCCATAGGAGTAGGTGGATCTGGGTCAGGATTACTCCTTGTATATCTTCCTCTCGAAGCCACCTTTTTAACTTTAAGATTGTATGGAGTCACCAAGGTAGAATGCAGCCTCGAAAACCTTCTGAGCTCATGCTACCTTCAGAAGTTCAGCTTCCTGATTTCGGAAATGAGTAATCTTCAGGCTCCCGGCAAACGCACCAAAATGTTATCTCAAAATCAGACCCTGATAGGCTGCTGGTCAGGCTGACTCTAAGTAACTATTTCAAACATACTTTAGGCTGAGGCCTAGCCTCCTCAACCTGAGAGGGCTCTCTCTTGATGGATTAATGATTTTGATTAAAGATAAGATGGCTAACTCCTATAGAACAACTGTGAAAAATATGAATGCTGGAAACACATTAAACAACTATCCATTGGGCTTATGGAGTCAACAACACCTCAATATAACAGTGATCTTAACTTTACATGGAAGTCAAGGCATTCATCATTTAGACATTCAGAACATCAACTCATATGGGACCACACAGTTTATAAATGTATACAGGAAATCAGAGCACATTCAGTGAATTCTGAGTGATTATACATCTATACCACTGTAAAAATTAAGAAAAGGACAACATCACATATTCTGAACATAAGAAATCCTTCATGAATCCTGAGAAGTAAAGTCAAAATTATATTACTGAAAATGAGTCTTACATAAGCCAAATACAAGCTTTGTTATAAAGTTTTCCAACCCTGATTACATTTCTGTTTCAGCTATATATAGAGCTCTTATTCTAACTGATCGAGATTCCTCCTCCAGCATGAGGGGAATTTGAAAACAACTTCTAATGACACCTATTAACCCTTTAACTAACTAATAAATACAACAAAGTGTTGACTGGAGTTTTTTTTAGAGATCTAAATCAACTATGACTCTAACTCCATATTACATGCATGATGGCTTTAATTAAGATGGTTCCTCGTTCTTTGACATCTGGTTCCCTTCTAGTTTAGTTGTGATGGTCTTCAAGGCTCCATGGTTGTCTTCAATGACACATGTTTTCCAATGCCCTGAAAGATAGGAAACTACCCCTGTTTAATGGTCTTTAGTTTTCCCCAAAATATTCGAATGCAAATAAGCATGTCCTTTATCCTTTAATTACCCAAAATGGAGCAGACTGCCACATCCTTGATGCATTGTAAGCTTTTTCCCATGTACATGTGTGCAGGCAAAAGTTTCCTGTAAACTGTTTGATATATCTTGAACTGTGGTAAATGTGCTCACTTTACGGAAAAAATTTAAAGTTGGATTTGAATATATATTTTCTCCACCTGTCTTGACCTGGTTGACTGTTGATAGCTTCAGATGATGCCTTGTATGCCTTTTAGACGTTTCCCTTTCAAAATTCCCGCTTATAATTCAAAACTGCTTGATTTACGTTGAAATCATCACTTTCAGCAGTTTCGTAGCGCGCTACGAAACTGCTGAGTTATTTAAAACAGCTTGTTTTTAACCTGAGACCTTTATTAGCCAAGTGCTTGATTTCCAAAAACTTCTTTAGACTTTCCACAGGTCGAATAGGAATTTATATTTCTTCAGAAAGATAAGATCAAGCAAACTTGTCAAAATTTTTGAAACAAAATCTTACTTGAAATGAAAACTCATTTAGCAGGTCCTTTAAGTTGGCTTAGTTGTGCCTTCAGATCTTCAATTTGTTTCTTCATAGCCTTATTCCCAGCTCTCAGTTTCATATTGATTCTTCTGATGTACTTGGCTTCTTTGATTGCTGGTACTGTCCAGGTGTGAAATTGTGAAGGACCATCAACCACTTTACAGGTGTGGTACTGTACAGTTGCATTCCCTTCCCATAGAGTTTTATAATACTTTGCGTGTATGACTGCATGTCTTCTAACGGCTTTCTTCAATTTGGCAATCTCATACTTAGCTGATTCTAATTGGCTCTTCAGGGCTGCTATATTATTTTCTTTAGGTGTAATGACCGTTTTGCCTGCGTTTTTCTGTGTCTCTTCCCCTGTTTCCTTTATTCTTGGCAGTACTTCCTGTACTTGCTGGAATCTCCTTGTCATAGGTCTTCTAGGTTTAAAAACAAACTCTTCAGCTGGCTCATCAAATTTAAGCCTTTTTGAGGCCTTGGATTTCTTGGTGCTTTCTTGTTCTGACTGTATTAACTCGATTTGAACTGGTAGAGACTGCTCAAATTCAATAGCCTGTAATAAGTCATTTAAACTTGCCTTGGACACTAGACTTTCTTCGACTGCTATAGCTTTACCTTTTTCCTTATTCATCTGGCTTCTTGTTCTTATCCTTGAGACTACTTCAGATGTGCTTGTTTCAGGTACAGTCTTTTTACCATGAGATTTTTCCTTAGTTGATTGCTGAGGTTGATCTTGGATGACGAGTGGCTTCACTTGTTTTCTTACTTGTGACTTTGGAACTCTTTTAGCTCTTGCTTCTATTTGGAGTTCAGCTATTGTAAAATCTCTAGCAGGTGGAGGAGTGAGGCCAGTCTGGCTTTTCAATCCAGCCATAAAAATGAATGAATTCCAATCTCTGTCTATCTTTTGGAGTCCATCTAAAACCAGTAGTTTGATCAAACCATGATGAAACAAAGAGGTTTCACAATCCTCTTTCCTCAGCTGTATCTTATCACACATCTTACTCAAACTACGGAACAGATAAAAAGGTAAGTCTATGGAGGCCTTCCCGGTGAAATGTAAAAGGAGTTTAAAATGGTAAGAGTAAACCTTGTTATACCTTCCTTCACAAGTCAGATATTTCTGTATGCAGGTGAGTAAGTGAGCATAATATTCTTTGACATAATTCCTGGGCACTACCTTACTTAAATCTTCATTTACAAATTCATCCTTCAAAAACTCCTTACAAGGATTCATGTCAAATTTGAAGTTTTTAAACCATTCCTCTTGTCCTCGTGGGATCTCTGTCACAGTAGATATCACTTCTAGCGAAACCTGCAATTCTAACATGGCTACTTTTGAATTCAAGCCTGTGTAGTTAAGTGCAAATTCTTTAGTTACCTGTGCGTGTCCTCCTTGTAACTTTTTGCAAAACTTCCAGCACCCGGCCTTTTTAAATGCTTTCTTCACCTCTTCATTTCTCAGCGTTATATCCAGGCCTTCAGGCTCAGTCCTTAGACATTTGCCGGATCTGTGCTCCTTTTTCTCCAGTGATTCTTCCAAATCCTCGCAAACAATAACTACCAGCTCCGATTGGAATTGTGTTTCAGCTTCTATTTGAATTCAGCCTCGCTTGATTATCAGCCTCGCTTGATTATCAGCCTCGCTTGAATTTTAAACTTTTCCGTTTAAAATCTTTCAAGATGTAATCTTGCAGATTTGTCATTCATGCAAGACTTACGACCATCATTAAGATTTATGCACGGTTGTCTTTCTTGGGAATGATAATTCGTGCGTATCAACAGATCTAGTGGTGGTGATAGTGGCAATGAGTGGTAAAATGTGATAAGAGAGGTACATGAGCTGACATGAGAAGACACGGCCTATGACTCACCTAACAGACTTGACATTTCGGGAAAGACTCGCTGCGAAATGTACGAATCCATGATTTCGCAGCGCTGTTAGTTTTAAATTTTAATGATGCGCTGCGGAACTGCCTAATCATGATGCGCTGCGAAACTGCCTAATTATGATTGCGCTGCGAAATTGCAAACAGGCACGGTGAATGACATAAGATAACAAGTGGCTATAGAACAATGGTAGATGGAGGGGAACCAATGGGAGCTGTGAATAACTTGACTCAAAAACTCTTCAAAACTCCAGATTCTAAGGGAAAAAATTAAAACAAAATTAAACTAGCACTGACCTTTATCATCGGGCTAGGATAAAAAGTTACATGTATCAATCTTAGTTCTAAGTGATAACACTTTATATCACCATTGAGTAAGACTTGGAAGGAGCTCTTGTTGGAGGCTTGAGGCTGGAACGAATCCAGGAGGAAGCTTTGCTTGGAGCCTGCTGAAGGTGTTTCAGGTGAAATCTTTCCGTTATATGTACTTTACTTGCCTTTATATAAAGAAACACGTCTTGGTTCCCGAAACAATCTTTCTTTATGCTTATGAGATTCTTGTTTTGAATTCTTATGCAAGTAGTTACTTAAAGATTTTTATAACTAACTTTATAGCATGAAGATGGTTTGTGTATAAGTATTTGTCCATGTACTGTTGTGTTCTTTGATTTGTTTATTTTGCAGGTCAAAGGAGAAGAAGGGAACTCCAAGAAGGGTTTGGACCCTAAAGGCCTTCTCGAACGTAGGACCTTAGGTACGTACCCTAAACATTAGAATTTGCTTACAGTAAAGATAATGGTTGTGTGTGTGTTTCTTTGAATAAGCAATTTTCAGTCTGGTAGAGTCTCAACCCAAAGGACCCTAGGGGTACTTTCCCCTCAACCAGGTAAGATCATCAAGATAGACAACCAAGAAATCATGGATTTCCTTGGCAAATGCAATGTCCATGGCCCTTTGAAAGGTGGCACCTGCGTTCTTTAGGCTGAAAGGCATTTTAACATACTTAAATGTTCCCCACGGTGTGGTAAAGGCTGTCTTGTCTTGGTCATCCGGGTGAACCAGTATTTGATTAAAACCTGAAAAGCCATCTAGCAAAGAGATTCTGGATGACCCCACTACTCTTTGTAGGATGTGGTCAATTTTGGGCAATGGGTAGTGGTCTTTAAGGGAGACTTGGTTTAAGTTTCTCAAATCTACACAAAGCCTAATCTCACCTATTTTCTTTCTTGTGGGAACAAGATTGGATACCCATTCAGAAAATCTAATGGGTGTTATGATACCTGCTTCAAACATTCTTTGCACTTCTGTCTCAATCAAAGGGAGAAGCACAGGATTGATTCTCCTCAGTTTCTGTTTGAAGGGCTTTTGATTTGGCTTTCAGGGAATGGTATGTTGAATAATTGAGCTGTCATAGGACTTCAAGTCCTCATAACTCCAAGCAAATACATCTTGGAATTCTTTGAACAAATCCACGTACTTGGGCTTTTGATCAGCTGGTAAATTTTTGGACAGTTTGATCATTTTCGGGTTCTCTGCTGTCCCAATGTTATGTTCTTCTATCTCAATGTTTATGGGTTGCAATTTTGGTTTTTTGGGGACATCATTTGCATCAAACATGTCTTCTAGTGGAGTGAGGCCAACCGGGAGAAAATTTTCCTTTAGATCAATGATTTCAGCCTCTGTTTTGGCTATTTCCTCCAAATGCATCTGTTTCAGCTCTTCTATGTTTTCTTCATCAAATATGGCTGGTTGTAGCAATTTTCTAGTTGTTTCAGCTGTTTTAGTTTGCTGGACTTGGTTTATTGCTTGCAGTGGATCATCCATAGCATCCATATCGATGTTTAGGCCTGAAAACTCATGCTGTAAGGTAAGAAAATTGTTGATTTGAGCATCATTCTTAAACACTTGCCAATCTTTAACATTGTTAGGGACAGCAGGCCTATGCTTTATCTCAGCAGTAAAGTGGTGATTGGACTCAAAATGAAGCTTGCAAGTGCTAGCAAAAGTAGCTAGGTTGTGAGCATGCATGTTATTGCTTCTAGAAATCTTAGCAAGTTTAGATTCAGTGAAGGTATCAAGTATTGCAATGGCAGCAGTCCTATAAGCTCTTAGCCTTCTATCATTGGTAACGAAGTTTCCCTTCATTTTTTGTATGATTAAATCGGAGTCACCTAGAATGGACACCTTTGCAGCTCCTAGAGCTTTGAGCAGTTTAAGGCCTAAAAGGAGAGCTTCATACTCTGCCATGTTGTTGGTACATCTGAAGTTAAGTCTGTAAGCATGACCCTCTGCATGGCTATGATGTGTATTGTGAATCCATATTCCTGCCCCTGCTCCTAGCTTATTAACAGAACCATCAAACTCTAGATACCATGTGATTTCTTGCTTGTGGTTGACATTAAGAGTTTCAGTCATTTTAGGATTGGGCAGACCTAGGTTTTGTGCTTCATGTGGTTCTTCTTGTATGCTGGTTGCGCTGACTGTTTTGACAGTTTCCTGGGTATGAGAAACCGATTCTTGATTGATGCATGTTTCTTGTTCTAAAGGCAAAGGCCTCTGATTAGTTGGAGGACTTGTTTCATAATTAAACAAAATAAAAGAATCCATATCAAAATGGATTGAATGTATAGGGAAATTCTGGGGCTTTTCCTCACTACTTACCACATACTTCATCAGTGTTTCTCTATACAGTCTCTTTGGTTGCCCAAAGACTACAATAGTGGCATAGGAGAGGTCTAATTGGAGAGATCCTTGGATTTTTGCCCCCCAAGATCTTGACAACAACATGCCATACTTTGGTGGAATGCCAGCAACCACCACATCCATGAGGATTGTCTTGTTGGGAAATTGGACTAGGGAGACACATAAGTCTTTGATTAAGCCTAAACACTTGACCTGACTTGAGTCAAAGGAGAATAGATATTTGTATGGTCTTGTAACATCAAGGTTTATCTTCTCCATTACAGCTTTGGGCATAAGGTTGTGTGAGGCACCTGAGTCAAACATTGCATTATGTAAAACTTTATCATGTATGTGCAGACTGACATAAAAGGGGAGAACAGCTCCATGTGCTGATTTGCCATCAACTTCTGGACCAAAAAGCAATTCAGGTGTATCATCTAAAACATTCACATCATCTCTATTCTCTGGCATTTGCAGTGATCTTTGGATTTGTTGCCTATACACATCATACTTCGCAAGTTTAGATAAGGGGATAGAAATCTTAAGTTTGCTTATTTCTGCTTCTAAGTTGAATGGTTTCTCGAGTGGAGTCTTTGTGTTGGAAATATCAGATTTCCCCTTTTCAAGTGTATTTTCTGCGTTTTCCTCTTGATTATCAGTGTTATGGTGAGTGATACCTTGCAGTATTTCTCTTTTGGGAAGGCTTTTAGGAGTGCTATTTACATTTTCCTTTGAGGACGAAGGTAGCAGAGGCTGATCATTAGAGGGCTCCCTGTCTGGTGTGTCCTCTACAGTCACTTGGTGTGAGTTTGGGACAGTTATATCAGCTGTTTCTGTTATAATAGCCTTGTCTCTAATCTGGTTGGGCTGTTTGCCCTCCTTTGGTTTAACTTTTTCGGGCACATCTATGGTTCTTGTCCTCAGCTTCTACTGTTTGTGGACTTCATAAATAGCTGAATCATAACCTTGTTTAAAGTCAAAAGACTCACCAGAGTTAGTCTGAAATTGACTTATCTCATGGTCATCTTGGTCTTCTTGAGTTAGGAAAATTTGTTGCTCACCCTTCAAATCCACCAAGTTCATGTGAGTGTCCTCTATGGCATCACTAGATGTGGATGCTTCTGTATAGTTTTCTTGAAAAGGAGGTCTTATATCATGGTCTGGGCTAGACCTACCAGCGTTTGGATTTTTATTTTTCCTGAAATTCGGGTTCCTGACAATGTTAGCTTGCTGCCCGTCCCATAATGATTTCCTCTCAACACTCTCTACTCTGTCTCCTAGCCTGTGCATGCCATTGATAATAACATCTAGCTTTTGATCTAAGGCTGAGGACTCTTCCTTGAAGGTGGTTCTTCTCTCAGTTCTAGCTATGTTTCTTTTGGCAATTAAATTTGCCTCCACAGTGACAGCCACGTTTTGCATGTCTACAAGGCTGTTAGGGGCTCTTTCTTTTAATTGGTAGGCCATATCTGGGTCGAATCCATCAGGGAATTTATATAAGGCAAGGTCAGGTGGGGGCCTTAAGTTTTGTGGGTGTTGTGGTCACCAACAACCCCCCTCTTTGATTGGTATTAGCAATAACACCAAGCAAATGGGGACCCTTAACAAAAATCCAAAAAAAGGCATTTTATCAAAAAAAATTGTATTTTAACTCCCTAAAAACTATATCGCATCGCGAGAAGAGAGTGAGACGTTTTCGTATGCGCATAATAAGTTGCGAAGAAGCGACGCGAAATTCATCGCATCGCTTATATTGTGAGGCACTCTTAAATGAAAAACTTAAGGAATCGCCGACGGCCGATATGCGACGTCGCATATCGCAACATCGCATAAACAACACACAATGATTATGATTAACTGCGATCTGTGATTTGAGATACTGCGATCTACGGTGAATGCGATCACTAATTCCTGTGATGATACATCTTAAACGACGCAATCCTCGACACTGCGATGCGAGTCGCAGAAATCACTCATCGCAAACTTTCCTCGGCACAACGTTCAAGGAAAGCTGTCTGCAGAACAAATTGGGCGCGCACCTAGGAAGAATTTAATGATTGTACGCCAAAGTATCCGAGAAGGATTGTGTTGTGTTTTTCAAAGAGTCAGTTCATTATGAGTGTCATGATTATGCATTCATCAGAGCTTAAAGCTTTCATGTCAATCTTTTCGTCGTTACTCTTTTCCTTTGTGTAAACTGTAAGACAACAACTAATATAAATCAATGTGCAGCAAACATTTAAGGAAAAGGGGAAAGCGTTAATACTCGGAGAACAGAGCAGAAATGCCTTCGCAAACGGATGCTGCATGCAGCAGGACCGTAGACTCCAGAGTATCACTCAATAGAGACTGATGGAAATAGACTATCCAAGACTCAGAGTCAAAGGCGCACAAAAGCAGCATGTTCACAAAAGATCCTAAAGCTTAGACTGGGTAAAGCAAAAAGAAAAATGCTAAAGAGGGAAAACGCACCAGAAAAGCCTAGAACAAAGAACGGAAGCAGTTTTCATTACAGAAAATTGTTCAGAGAGCAAAGTCCCTAACTTGCTCAGTCATTCACCAGGCCAGAAATTGAAATAGCAACAACACAATCAGTTTGAGAGAATCTTGGGATATTACCAAATATACGCACAGTGAATACACCAATCCAAAGGAACATATCTTCCAGTCTGCCAGAAAGCGGTGCCAGCTCTTGTTGTTTCTATTTTCGTAACTCAAACGAAAGAAGAAGACAACCAGCCAACTCTTCCCAGGCGAATGTTGCATTGCTTACATCACTAAGGAGCAAATACAGAAACGGTTAGAAATTAGATTCAATTTTTAGAAATAATTTGCTTTAGTAGAAGGGCGGTCATTTGAAACCGTGTCCTAAATTTATGTAATTAAGATTAATTAGTTAGCAGTATTTAAACCCTTCTCAGGCATTTCGAGAAGGGTCTGGAAATTTGTCAAAAAACTTGTCCTCAGAACATGCACTTTTGCACCCTCGGAGGGGGTTTTTGGTGAATGGACGGATCGAGATTTATCAATGTTTGCATTTAATGTCTGCTACTAATGTTGCACTTTTGTACTCTTAGTAGATGTTAGAACAAGTAGAGATAAATCGTAATTGCTTGAAGCTTATGAGTGGAACCAGTCATAAATGGTACTTTAATCTCTTGACCTGTTTCTGTTAATATTCTTAAAGTGATATGCAGTTTTTCAGTTGTTTATACGTTAATGCATGAATGTGTGGGTTACCATTTGGCACTTTTGTACGGTGGAGTCATTTATTTGTGCTTGATATATGAATAACTTATTATGCGATATGCTGTTCACAACTGTTTTGCCAAACTTTTTATGCAGAATAGTTTATCTTAATTGATTTCTATTCTTATGATAGTTGAATGATCTTTATTACCAGTTATTGTTCGAAATATTTTTAGATCGAATAATAGAAGAAATACACCTGGGTTAGGGTAGATTATATGTGTTGTTTCTCATTAGATTACAGTAGCATAGAGTTAGTTTAGAAGTTTGATTTAAATTAGATTAAAATTACCCTTAGATCAACAGCATCCAACTCTACACACACACACACCCCTTAGATTGGGAAACTGGTCCCATTATCCCCAGTCGGACCCACTATACCAAACGGATAAGGAGCTGCCAACCAAGGTCTGGACCGGGTGGGTATCCCCCTTGTTGTCGACCCGATTTTCGGGGCTTCAACATATTTGGCGCTAGAAGGAGGGCCCGAACTATGAATGGCATCTAAATCAAAATCTAAATACCATTCTGAGAGTAAATCGCCCTCACCAACTCCCCCGACTTCTCTTGTACGATTAAATCTAGAGTCAGAAGTCGCTCGGGTATCAACCGCTGCTACATACCATAATATTTCAGACCAACCTATCATTGAACCCCCTGAAGTTCAAACTCTGATTCGCAAACTCCAGGGATTTTCTATTTTTACTCAGAGGTCTGAAAAATCTCAAAGCAGCGTGACTTCGTAGTACAATCCTGCTCATCCTCTAACCATGTTAAAGAGTGAAAAATTTGGCATCCAGCCAAATGAATTCCCTCTTCCCACCATGAAAAGAGCAAGGAAAACACCACCAGAGTCTGACAGTGAGACTCTTTCATCTACGTCATCCATCTCAACTCCCTCACCGCGAAGTCAGCCACCCACGTCTTCATTTCAAACCATTCATCCATCTTCCACAACCCCTCCTCTTCAATCATCGAAGATCATAATACCTTCATCTTCCCAGCATCAGGGATCATCCTCTGCACTTGCATTCACTAGCAGCTCAACGATGGCCCAGTCTCCATGGAACAATCCTGGGGCAGTTTTAATGCCTCCACCTCTGAGCCCAATACCGGCCCATCCTGAGAAATGGCTACCCAAATTCAATCCAGAAGCAGACATGCTAGCTGAAGAACATATCAATAATTTCATTCTTTCTGTTAATCTCAACGGAGTTACCAACGAGGATGTTGTCGTCTGGCTTTTTCCCTACACAATGCAAGGAACAGCCGGGTCATGGTACTTTTCATTACCTTCCAGTTCTATCACAAGTTGGGACATTTTTCAAAGTCAATTCCTTACCAAATTTGGCGATGACAGATCAACGACGACGTTAATAAATGACCTATCCAATCTTAAAGCCGAGGCTAGAGAACCCATCAAAGACTTTAACTTACGGTTCAATAAAATCCTCAACAAAATTCCTGCTGCTTCCCAGCCCAGCGAAGAAGTGAGATGTGAATGGTATATTGCGGCCTTACCATCGAACTTGGCAATCTTCGTGGATAGGGCAAATAAGACAACCTTAGTTGAAAACTTGACAGAGGCGATAGCAGTAGAAAAACGGGTAGTGGCCCTAGAAAAAAGATCTGCGATAGAGGAACGCAAATCTAAGAAAGTCTCCTACAAGGAAGAGCCCAAGAAGAAACAATCGAAAGATCCTTTCAATTTGGAAGGATTACAAAAAGAGTTAAAAACCATGTCCAATGAGATGATTGACATAAAAAAACAAATAGCAGAAACTTCTTCGAGAAAGCCCTACAGAGCTTTTAAAAGAAATCCTTCAATAGAGGTGAAACCACCCAACGCTATCTCAAACGTTGAATCCGAAGAAGAAGAAGAAGAAGAGAATACCACTGAAGAGCATACCGATGATGAAGAATTTGTGGAACTACAAGGAATGTGGGATTTCATCCTCCCACAAGAAGAAGATCAAGAAGCATTTCCGGTTAGTACACGAAGCAAGAGTCAACTTGATCCTCCCCAAACTACCCCTAAGCAGAAGGGCGCAAGCCCTGCAGCAAAAGATAAAGTCGCAACAAAGAAAACAACCGCAAAGGTGACTCAATCTAGCCCAGTCCGATCAGATCAAATACCTCCATCAAGAACACTGATTGTGTCGGATGAAATGGAGTATAACATTATTGATGACATGAAAAAGACTAGGGCCAATATCACTCTTTATGAGTTGAGCAAATTGAAACATCAACAGAAGATAATGATGAAAGAATTACATGCCGTGCCTACTACATCTCTGCCTACAGCTGTAGCTTCCCACAACACGGGAAGACCTCCAACCAACACGATCAATAAGATTGACCCAAATGACATCGCCTTGATTGGAGGGAGATCAAGGTCTCACACTCCCCCTTTTCTTCTCACTTACGAAATTTTCAACAAAAACGTGCACAATTGTTTGATAGATTCTAGTGCTTCAACGAATATTTTACCCAGATCAATATGTGCCAAGTTGAATGTTCAACCGCAAAAATCCGCGGTGCGCATAGTTCAGCTTGATCGATCCCAAGTCGAAGTGATTGGTGAACTTAATCAAGTGACTATAATATTGTCATCTAACCCGAAGGTGTGCCAGGTTATTAACATTCTAGTAGCTGATATCCCTGAATTCTATGGCTTAATTCTTAGCAAGGATTGGTCCGAAAAACTCCATGGATACTTCTCAACCGACTGGTCGCACATGTGGTTGCCCTACAATGCTAAACCCAATCAAATAAAGGTTGAACGAGAGTTACACCAGAAGTACATAGTGACGAAATTGGAGGGAGAAAATGAAGCAATAGCATACAACAGCAGTATCATAGGAAACTACTCGGTAGATTCTTTCCTCGGCAATTTTAATGCTCATACCTCGCCTTACTTAGAAAATTCAATTTTGTCCCAAGTAGAAATTTTTTCCCAAACTGATGATTCAAAGTGTGTTAATTTTTTAGATAACTCTGTAAATACATCTTTGTTTTGGAAATTATATTTTGATGGCTCCAAATCTAACGAGGGAGCAGGAGCGGGATGCGTTCTGATTAGCCCAAACGGAAATAAGACCATGGTTACGTGCAGGCTTGAATTCGATTGCACAAATAATACAGCGGAATACGAGGCCTTGGTGCAAGGCCTATACAAAGCAATCAGATTGAACGTTAAGTACCTTCAAGTCTTCGGAGACTCCGAGATTGTCGTCAAACAGGTACGTAACACCATACATTGCCTATCAGGTCATTTGAAGCACTATCAAACTTTAGTTCAAGATCTGACTACACATTTCATAGCATTCAATATTTCGTCAATCCCAAGACTCCAAAACGTGAGCACAAACCTGTTAGCTAACGTAGCCTCTAGAATTATTCCCTCTGAAGATTTTAGTCCAGATAGATTCTCTATAGAATTAATTTTTAGACCGTCCATCCCTGACAACATTACAAACTGGAGAGTATTCAATGACGATCCAGACATTGTAAATTTCCTCACTTCTGAAGGATCCTACTCAAATCAAATAATTGACGAAGACCATCACGATCACCAAATACAACAGCATAGCACTGATAATGCCATACCTAGGTCAGTGGTTAAGTTAGAAGACTTATATGATTTGAAAAGTCGGTTTAAAAGGTATACCAATGCTAAACTTTACAGTTCGACTCTGAACTACGATTTAGTAAACCTATGAACCGATGAGAAACCACAAAACGTTAATCTAGGCCACGACCTAACACCTGAAGAGAAATTAGCATACATCTGTCTTTTAAGACAATACAGACATGTTTTTGCCTGGAACTACGATGAGTTGAAAACGTACGACACTTTTATCATTCAACACACTATCCCGATGATTGACAATGAAAAACCTGTCCAACAGAAGCTCAGAAAAATCCACCCCAAGCTAGAAAATCAGATAAAAACTGAGCTAAATAAGCTGTTGAGAGCGAGAATAATCTTCCCCGTCAGACATTCCAAATGGGTCTCTAATATGGTACCCGTTAGAAAGAATAATGGAGATATTCGAATTTGTATTGATTTCTGAAATCTCAACAAAGCCTGTCAAAAAGACAATTTTCCCCTCCCACCTATGGAGCAGATATTATAGGCAGTAGCAGGCTTAGAATTAATGTCTTTTTTGGATGGATTTTCAGGATACAACCAAGTACTGGTGCATCCCGATGATCAGTTAAAAACCACATTCCGAACTAAATGGGGCACATACGCATATCGGAAGATGCCATTTGGTTTGATCAATGCCGGCACTACATTTCAGAGAGCCATGGACATCGCATTCAAAGGCTTAGTCAATAAATCTGTAGTGATTTACTTGGACGATATAATAGTGTACTCCAAGAAGCGAAGCGACCATCTCAAAGACTTGAAACAAATCTTTCAACGATGTTTAAGGTATGGGATTTCACTTAACCCGAAGAAATATTTTTTCGCATTAAGTGAAGGAAAACTTCTAGGATTCATAGTGTCAAAATCTGGCATTCACATTGAACCTGACAGAATCAAAGAAATTTTTGAAATATCCATGCCTCATAACAAAAAAGCCATGCAATCTTTCCTTGGTCAAATTAATTTTGTGAAGACATTTGTCCCAGATTTCTCATGTATTGTTTCTCCTTTGCAAAATATGATAAAAAAGAATTCAAGTTTTAAATGGGGTCAAGATGAGCATGAAGCATTCAACTTGATAAAACAAGCCATCATTAACGCTCCATCTTTAGCAACCCCGAATTTTTCAGAATCTTTTATCTTATACACATTTGCCTCAAAAACATCTTATGCCGCAATTCTAACTCAAACAAATCAAGAGAAAGCGGAAGCTCCAATCGCATTTTTTAGCTCGAATTTACAAGGTGCTGAACTCAACTATTTCGACGTAGAGAAACAGGCGTACGCTGTTTTCAAAGCAATCAAATATTTCAGGCCTTTCTTACTCAAACGCCATACTAAAGTCATAGTACCATTTCCAGCGGTAAGAAACCTTCTGATACAGAAGGATGTGGGCGAAAAAAGAGCAAATTGGATCACCGCTTTACAAGAATACGACCTTGAGATCAAACCAGCAAACATTGTAAGAGGCCAAGGCTTCTGCAAAATGTTGGCTGGAGCATCGCAAATTCCTGAGAATTCATCTAACGAGGTACATACGTATGAGGTAAGCCTAAACGATACAGAATCATTATATGCTGACACCATTTATTATCTTAAGAACGGGTATGCTCCATCACGCCTGGATCACACCAAGAAACGAGCTCTGAGGTTGAAAGCCAAACAATACCAGCTCATAAGTGATGTTTTGTTTAAAAGGAATTATGATTCTGTGCTTCTTAGGTGTCTTGAGAAAACTGAAGCCGAAAAGGTTTTGCAGGAACTCCACGATGGACCAGCAGGCGGACACTATGCTGGAGATGCTACTGCACATAAAATCTTACGTGTAGGATATTATTGGCCCACACTGTTCAAAGACTCACATAGTTACGTGAGGAAATGTCAAGTCTGCCAGGCTGTTGCAAGGAAACAAAAGAAATCGTCCATGCCACTACAGCCGGTAAACATCGAGCAACCATTCAGCCAGTGGGGCTTGGACATAATAGGTGAGATCGTTCCTCACTCTTCTAAGCAGCATAGATACATCCTCACGGCAACAAATTATTTCACTAAATGGGTAGAAGCAGTTCCTCTCAAGATAGCCAATTCTGAAAATATTATTGAATTCATAGATCAATTTATAATCACTAGGTTTGGATTGCCAACGGCCTTAATATTTGATAATGCTTCATATTTTTTTGGAAATACAATGACTGAGTTTTCACTTAAAAGAGGGTTTAAACTGAAATATTCGGCCAACTACTATCCACAAGGTAATGGATTGGCTGAATCAACAATCAAAAACCTGATTAGGATTATTAAAAGAACAGTCGACCAAAACCAAAAGAATTGGCACAAAGCGTTGGTAAATGCTTTATGGGCAGATAGAATAACGAAGAAAGCTTCAATCGGCACTTCTCCCTTTAATTTAGTTTATGGGAAAGAAGTGGTTCTTCCAACTCACTTAGTCATTCCCTCTTTATCTTTAGTACAACACATCGATGAGGTACCTACCTCCTCCATACAACTAAGACAAATGGAAATAATTAAATTAGAAGAACGACGAGAACAAGCTAAGAAAACCCATGCTCATCACCAAGCGCTGATAAAATCCTCTTTTGACTCAAGCATAATGACCAGAAAAAAATTTCAGATGGAAGATTTAGTTTTAAAATGGGATAAGGCTCATGAAGAAAAGGGAAAACATACAAAATTTCAAAACTTGTGGCTTGGCCCTTTTCAAATTGTAGAAGTCATAGGCCCATCGACGTTTGTGTTACAGGATTTAATAGGTAGAAGAGATTCTTTGCCTGTTAATGGACAGATTCTTAAAAATATTTTCCATAGAAGATCACTCTTCTATTTTTGTAGGATAGTTTTAGTTTTTATTTGTTTTTTTTTCTTTCTTATGAAAAAAGCCAGTTGTAGATGGTCACTAAAAGGGTTCATGAAAAGGACACCAACTCTCTATCAGATTTTGAGCTTTTCGCTTGTACAAGTAACAAAAATTTTCAAAAAATCTGATTTTTATTATTGACAGGTAGAGTTAACTTTAGCCTAAACATTGATGCTAGTTTCAACTTCAAAAATTTGATGAAAGCAACCTTTGGTAAAAAATTGTTTTATATCAGCACAATGAAAGGTATCAATAATAAAATAAATATTCTCTGTAACGTTGTTGTTTTCAAACTCTATTATTGTCGTCCAGAGCTTTCTTAAGGAAAAACAATGACTTCCTCCCTGCTAAAGGAAATCACAGCATTCAGAAGAACAATCCGAGAAAACACTATGTCTCAAAGAATAAGAGGTCTCATCACGAGCCAGCTTGTTCAGCAAAAGTGTAAACCAAGTGAATGACTGTGTCATAATTTGGCCACCAAACCAAGACATTGTTCTTTAGAGAATAAAAAAGGAAAAAGTGTCAAAAAGGGTTTTCTCTCTGAAATGTTGTAAATAACCTCAAGCAGGATAAAGGATCATTGCTGGATAAACAGGTAACGCTGTCGAGGCTATGGACGCTTGTGGGCAGCAGAGGCTCTACCTACGACAAATGAGCATATTTTAAAAGGCCAGCGCGCAGAGAAGACCTTATTTTATCTTTAAAAGACCAAGTAGTGTCTGGTGTGAATACAAGAACTAAGCCTGAGGAAACAAACGATTGGAATATGAAAAGGTTGAGACGAAGTATCAATGTTAGGATAAGGCATAATATACTCTATCTGTCCATAACAAAATTTAGACATATGAAAATTTTTCTGCTTCGGAAGCTGAAATTCAATAGAAAAATAGAGATAACTGGTTCTTCATAGTGAATCTCCATTGTTGTGGTCACCAACAACCCCCCTCTTTGATTGGTATTAGCAATAACACCAAGCAAATGGGGACCCTTAACAAAAATCCAAAAAAAATCATTTTATCAATTTTTTTTGTATTTTAACTCCCTAAAAGCTATATTGCATCGCGAGAAGAGAGTGAGACGTTTTCCTATGTGCATAATAAGCTGCGAAGAAGCGACGCAAAATTCATCGCATCGCTTATATTGTGAGGCGCTCTTAAATGAAAAACTTAAGGAATCGCCGACGGCCGATATGCGACGTCGCATATCGCAACATCGCATAAACAACACACAATGATTATGATTAACTGCGATCTGCGATTTGCGATACTGCGATTTGCGATACTGCGATCTGCGGTGAATGCGATCACCAATTCCTGCGATGATACATCTTAAACGACGCAATCCTCGACACTGCGATGCGAGTCGCAGAAATCACTCATCGCAAACTTTCCTCGGCACAACGTTCAAGGAAAGCTGTCTGCAGACCAAATTGGGCGCGCACCTAAGAAGAATTTAATGATTGTACGCCAAAGTATCCGAGAAGGATTGTGTTGTGTTTTTCGAAGAGTCAGTTCATTATGAGTGTCATGATTATGCATTCATTAGAGCTTAAAGCTTTCATTTCAATCTTTTCATCGTTACTCTTTTCCTTTGCGTAAACTGTAAGACAACAACTAATATAAATCAATGTGCAGGAAACATCTAAGGAAAAGGGGAAAGTGTTAATACTCGGAGAAAAGAGAAGAACTGCCTTCGCAAACGGATGTCGCATGCAGCAGGACCGCAGACTCCAGAGTATCACTCAACAGAGACTGATGGAAATAGACTATCCAAGACTCAGAGTCAAAGGTGCACAAAAGCAGCATGTTCACAAAAGATCCTGAAGCTTAGACTGGGTAAAGAAAAAACAAAAACGTTAAAGAGGGAAAACGCACCAGAAAATCTTGGAACAAAGAACGGAAGTAGTTTTCATTACAGAAAATTGTTCAGAGAGCAAAGTCCCTAACTTGCTCAGTCATTCACCAGGCCGGAAACCGAAATAGCAACAACACAATCAGTTTGAGAGAAATTTGGGATATTACCAAATATACGCACAACGAATACACCAATCCAGAGGAAAATATCTTCAAGTCTGCCAGAAAGCAGTGCCAGCTCTTGTTGTTTCTATTTTCGTAACTCAAACGAAAGAAGAAGACAACCAGCCGACTCTTCCCAGGCGAATGTTGCATTGCTTATAACACTAAGGAGCAAATACAGAAACGGTTAGAAATTAGATTCAATTTTTAGAAATAATTTGCTTTAGTAGAAGGGAGGTCATTTGAAACCGTGTCCTAAATTTATGTAATTAAGATTAATTAGTTAGCAGTATTTAAACCCTTCTCAGGCATTTGGAGAAGGGTCCGGAAATTTGTCAAAAAACTTGTCCTCAGAACATGCACTTTTGCACCCTCGGAGGTGGTTCTTGGTGAATGGACGGATCGAGATTTATCAATGTTTGCATTTAATGTCTGCTACTGATGTTGCACTTTTGTACTCTTAGTAGATGTTAGAACAAGTAGAGATAAGTCATTACTTCTTGAGCATATGAGTGGAACCAGTCATAAATGGTACTTTTATCTCTTGACCTGTTTCTGTTCATATTCTTAAAGTGATATGCAGTTTTTCAGTTGTTTATACGTTAATGCATGAATGTGTGGGTTACCATTTGGCACTTCTGTATGGTGGAGTCATTTATTTGTGCTTGATATATGAATAACTTATTATGCGATATGATGTTCACAACTGTTTTGCCTAACTTTTTATGCAGAATAGTTTATCTTAATTAATTTCTATTCTTATGATAGTTGAATGATCTTTATTACCAGTTATTGTTCGAAATATTTTTAGATCGCATAATAGAAGAAATACACCCGGGTTAGCGTAGATTAGATGTGTTGTTTCTCATTAGATTACAGTAGCATAGAGTTATTTTAGAAGTTTGATTTAAATTAGATTAAAATTACCCTTAGATCAACAGCATCCAACTCTACACACACACACACACCCCTTAGATTGGGAAACTGGTCCCATTATCCCCAGTCGGACCCGCTATACCAAACGGATAAGGAGCTTCCAACCAAGGTCCAGACCGGGTGGGTATCCCCCTTGTTGTCGACCCGATTTTCGGGGCTTCAACAGTGGGATAGCATTATAAACGCTATTGAACCTTTCACAATAGTCCAATACTATTTCTTGTGGACCTCTTTTGATTGTATCGTATTTAGCTAGTATGTGCAAGGGATCTTTCTTTTCTCCCATCTGTTGATAAAAGACTAGTATAAGGATTCTGGGTCTGCTATGGAATTGGCTGGAAGTGCTCTAAACCAAGTCCTGACATCACCTGACAAGCTTTGGAAAAAAATCTTCATTCTCACAGCATCATCGTCAATCTCATAGCTTTCAAAGTAATCCTGCATTTTCTTTGTATGCTGAAGGGATGTGCAGGCACTTGTGCCATCAAAATATGTGATTTTAGTTTGGTAATCCTGAGGCATAGCCCCGCGATTTACAGGTAGCTGTAAAGGTGCATATCTGTTAGCCATATTCATAGGGATAAGAGGGACAATAGGAACAACTGGAATAATAGGAGTAGTAGTGGTAGTATGTGCAATGAATGGAGGTGTGGAAGGAGTGCTTTGAGAGGTGGATGAAGAACAAGGGGAACTAGGGGTTGAACGAAATAAAACTTTGACAGGGGTTGGGCCACAGCGTGGGTGAACTGCTTCAGGACTATTATCAGCAAAATCCTCTCTTCGCTCTAGCTTCCTGAGGTTCCTTGGGATTATATTGGGATTTTCAAAAGCTGCTGGGGGATTTGGGTCTGGATTTGACCTTGTATAATGTGAATTCTTCCTGGGAGCCAGCTTCTGGCTTGTTTTTTGGGGATTTTTCTAAGAATATAAGGGCTAGAAAGAAACTTTTGAAGGTCTGGTTCCTTCCCAGTGGAGCTTTCCACCTTGATTTGTGAAATTATCTGAGGATGTTCCCCAGTGGAG
The DNA here is from genome assembly GCA_031772625.1 of Pinus tabuliformis. Lineage (NCBI taxonomy): Eukaryota > Viridiplantae > Streptophyta > Pinopsida > Pinales > Pinaceae > Pinus > Pinus tabuliformis. The sequence goes on from CM062818.1 coordinate 1,608,064,567, forward strand.
TCTTCTTACCTTCTTTGTGAAACTTTATGAAATTATCTGAGGAAATTCCCCAGTGGAGTCGCCATTATGTTATCACTCAGGTTGTCCTTAAAGCTCCTTAAAGGATACGGCCGAGGTAACCACAAACCAATCTTTGGACTGCAGGTCCTAGCCTACCTGCAATCAGAGAGGGCTCTCTCTTTATAATTTAGCTTTGTTTTGGGTTGATTTTAGGCTAGTTATGATTTTCTTGGGTTTTGTTTTGATTTTGGTGGGATGGAGGATTCTTTCAAACATGGTTGGGATGCATAGTGTGAGAAGTTCAAACCATTGGGCTTGGAGTCGTGGATTAGGCTTGCTGTTGCGTTTTCTTGGTCACAAGAGGAATACAGAGCAGGATAGCTACACATAAAACAATATCAAGCTGGAATAAGGATGGAATGAAGGTCAGTGAATGAAAGGTAACTAAGTAGCTCTCATTATGCTAACAGAGGGAAGGTGAATGAACATTTATATAGGAGCAATCAAGGATTCCTAAACAACATTCATATATGAAGGAACTAGTGTAAATATGAGCCAATCAGTATTCATATTCACGACTAATTCAGAGGAAAACATAGATAAATCACAGAAATTGAGAACAGAATACAACTAAGTGAGCTCTGAACTATTCTTTCTTTCTGCTATTTAGATAGTGAAACAATGATGGCATAAACACATATAAACTGTAAACAGAGATAAGAAACACTTATTGGGCTATGTAGAAGCGTTAGGATTCCATAGTCACTCTTCAGACATCAAAACACAACAGCCAGTTCATCTCCCAAACATTCCAGCGATCTTTGATTGTAGGGACTCTCAGAAAATACAGTGCAAGTCTCGAGAGGAAGTTATTGACCAACCAACCCTTAAAACATTGTAGAGGATGGTTTAAATAGAAAATATTTACAAACATCAGATCTGGGATAGATCTCCTCAAATAAATGCCTTTAACCTAATTTGTATAGAAGTAAATGGCAGAAATATCTATCTAATAGCTGCGCTGGGGTAATTGGCCTCTCAAAATATCTATTACAGCAGATCTTAGGCAGATCTGAGGAGAATGAGTGCTTTAATCTATTTTATCTTGAAGTAAATGCTTAAAACATTTATCTAAGTGCTGCGCTGGGGCAGCTGCCTCAAAAATGGATCAAAAGAGTTCCTTGAGCCACGCGTTGTCCTCTGTGTGATAACTGTGCATTTGAGGAAGTAGCGCTGCTCCAAAAGTATGACAGGGAACAATGTCTCTATAATAACTCTTCTTTGAAAGCTTTCATCTATGCCTTTAGGTGGCTTTAAATCAACAAAAGAGTGTTGGTGAGCCTTAATGGCCGAATGATGCTTTGTTGACTTTGCTGGGCTTGCTTTGCTTTCATCTGCTTTGAAAAACTGGACTGATACTCTTTGCCGCATCCTGATACACTTTGGCACTGAATCTAGGTCTTTTCTCACCACTGATAATCTTTAGACTGTCCCATCGCCCCCTTTATCTGCCAATTAAAGGAAAAAATTACTACTGCAAAGACTTTCGTGGCCTTTGGAATGCTATCGGCGCTGGTCGATCCAAAATAGTATTAAACTCTGAAGAAATGCCGCAAAAAGGAGGAATTGCATGCTGCTGATCGTGCTGAGGCCGAGACTGGCTCCTGGAGCTAAACAGGGCTTTGGAGCAATCCATAATGGCTTAAGGATGCATGAATTTCTTTAACTGGAGCTGGGCGCGGGCGCTAGAAGAAACCCTGTGAAAAATGGTCGTTTTCCTTTTATAAGGCAAAAATGCCTTAAAACATGAAATTTTACCACAACTAGGGCGAGAGCGATCACTGTTCATTAGATTAAATCATAGCCGTTGGATCTGGCGCGGGCCGATCCAATGGCTGGTGTTAACTCGCATCGGGGCGGACCATTCGTCCCAACACATAAAACCTCCGAACTGCTGCGGACCCGAAATGCTTTGAGGCTGCCCTTTATAACTTTTCGGCTCCGCCATATTGGAGCCTTCCCTTTTCGCTGTACAAAGGATCCTTACGGACCCGAAATCCTTATTGTTCCACGCTATAATTTATTTCGGCTCCGGCAGTAGGACATGGAAAGAGCCGCGAACAGATCATGTCCGTTGATCTGGGAGGGCGATCCGACGGCCGGTGCTAAATCACATTGGGGCGGACCATTCGTCCTGACACATAAAACCTTCGAACTGCCGCAGACCCGAAATGCTTATAGGCCCTTCTTTATTTGAATCGGGTTGGCCCATCGGCAATGTCAATCAGCGGATTTAATAAAAAATGGTTAGCGGACCCGAAATCTATATATGTTGCAGTTTATTATATTTCGGCTTCGCCCCGTCGGAGCGTTCCCTTTTCGCTGTGCAACGCCCCATTACGAACCCGAAATCCTTTATACACCACGCCTTAATTTTATTTCGGCTCCGCTGGTCGGAGCCATATACATGGGGTGACCATCGATTACATATGGGCCGTTGATTTGGGGCCCAAAAATGGATGGCTATGATTAATTCAGAAATTCGCTATCGGCGGGGTCATGGGGCTGCCACATAGAAACGCCGAAATGTGGTGGACCCGATATGCTTTTACCAGTCCACTTTATATGTTTTCGAGTCCGGCCCATCGGCATTATGCCCCATGCCTTGAGACTTAGCCATTTCGCTTATATATGCCACTGCCCCCTCCCGATAGCGATATCGCATCGGACGGGGATCAAATAGATCCTTTTCTCATCGGGGCATGCATTTTATTAAAATGCAAAGGAAACATGAATTCAGAGGAGTTATATATAGTGTTTGAACATATGATTGTCCCCTCCCAATAGCGATATCGCATCGGAGGGGGACCCAAAGGACCCATTTCTCATCGGAGCCATTATTTGTTCAAAAATGCAAGTCCTTTGAATTCAGAGGGGGTAACCTTTATGCTTTTGCTTGGATTCTAAGGCATCGGAAGGGGTCCGATAGCCAAAAAAAGGGAGGATTTTATCATTTTTTGAAGGTTTTTCATGGTTTTTGCATGGTTTGCATATTCTTATGCCTTGGAAGAAGTCCAAAGGCACTTAGGAGGAAAGTGATGTGGTTTTGAGAGGGGTTTAGTGGCCAAAGATGGTTTCATGCCTTATAAAGGCAAACCAAGGTCAAAGGGGTGATTTTTAAACATGTGAAGGGGAATTATGCAAAGGAATGAGTCCTTATGCACTTGGGAGATAGTTAGGGGGGATGAAGGGTTCTATGCATTGGAAAGTGTCCAAAATGCATGAGAAGATGGTTTGAGGGGGCAATGAGGGTTCTTGCTGAGTTTCAGATAAACTTAGCAATTCCTAAGGATGCATATGGTTATTTTTCAACCAGCGGGAGGGATAAGTATATAGGGGAGTTATATACATAGTTTTAGTAGGGGAAGGGGAAATAGATAGGGATCTACATAATAAAGTTAGTAGTTAACATGACAAAGATAAGAACAAGCGCTAAGTATGATGTCTTAGGCTATCAATGGGGAAAAATGACTGATAGAAGAAGTGTAAGCATTCCTTGAGTGAAGCAGATCTCCACCAAGGCAAATGATATGGAGAATGATGAATCTAAGAGGTATCAAGAAGATCTTGACCTCTTTGGGGGAAGTTAGTGAGTGATTTGGGGAAAGAGGAAAAAGGGGAGTTAGACATGCCTCGCTTGAAGCCCTCCAACTGAACAACTGCCTTCAACTTGTGATATGATAGATATAACACTTGACAATATGAGATGGATCACAAGCCATGATTTTGCAACCACAAAGCTACCTACCCGACCTACTTGCCTAGCATTTTCTCTTCTTTTTGGTTTGGGTCCACTTGAACTAGCATACCCAGCTTTTCATTCTTTTCTTCTTGCTTGTGCTCGTATCTACAACTACACTTATTGCATCCAGGGGCTCAGATTAAACTGTTGAGCACCCTTGTTTCTCTACCTATCTACAAATCTGCCAAGATTAACCTGTTTGGACAGATAGTTATTCTCTATATTCTACGACAAGAAATTGAAACCTAGGGAGGCCAAGATTAAGCTGTTTGGCCTACCCTTAACTAAAAAATGATCAAAATGGATTACTTATCAAAACTGGAACAAAGCAATAGCATTAAAACTGGCACACCTTCATGGATACTTCTCTGGTCATCTGTAGCAAATATGGAGCATTACAGCATGCATAGTATGACATATTTGGCATGAAAAAATGTTGATCATGAAAGATGATTAACCTGCTATAGCAGGAGGCTAACACCTTGGTCAGTCACTATCTCCCTTGGTACTCCATACCTTACAAAAAACTCTTCAAAAAGGAAGTTTACCACTGTTTGTTCAGTTGCTCAAACTAGTGCTTTTGCTTTAGCCCATTTTGTTACGTAATCAGTACATACTAAAATGTACTTCTTACCATTCGAGGTTGGATTAATGGGTCCTATGAAATCTAGAGCCCATTTTTCAAATGGCTCTAGGTGCACTTGGGGCTGAAGTGGCATCTCATCTATAGCTGTTGGCCTACCCATTCTTTGGCAGTTATCACAACTCTTCACGTACTTTTTGAATCCTTAAAAATAGATGGCCAGTAGTATCCAAGACTAAGAATCTTGAATGTTGTTCGCTTAGCTGCAAAATGCCCACCACACGGTTCATCATGGCAAGATTTTAAAATATCAATTTTCTCATCATTTCTTACACATCGTCTAATAATCATATCATAACCAGTGTAAAATAAATCGCCATTAATCCATGAGTATTGAGCACTTTGTTTGACTAGCCTCTTCTTTTCCTTTGGAGTAAAGTATGGAGGTGTTCTACCTGTAGACAAATAATTGGCCAAGTCAGCATACCAAGGATTCACTATTGAAATTGCAAATAGATTTTCATCTGGAAAAGAATCTTCAACCAGAACAACCTCACCTTGATTTTGCAGTGTAGAAAGAAAATATGCCACCTGATTCTCCTTACCTAGTCTATATAACACTGTGATGTTAAATTCCTGTAACAATAATAACCATCTGGCAACTTTGCCACTAGTTACTAGTTTATTCATTAAATGCCTAATGGCAGAATGGTCAGTATGTACAAAAACTTCATAACCAATTATATAATGTCGGAATTTATTCACAGCATGTATGATGGCAAGCATTTCTTTTTCTGTGACTGTGTAGTTTAATTCTGCAGGTGTTAGATTTTTGCTAAAGAAATAGATGGTGTAATGACAAGACTCCTCTTTCTAGCCTAATGAGGCACCTACTGCAGTATCAGATGCATTTGCAAAGATGTGAAATGGTAGGTTCCAGTTAGGTCTTTTTAAGACTAGTGTGGTTGACAACTTCTTTTTTAGTGTTTCAAATGCTTGCTGGCAATTCTCATTCCAATTGAAAAGTACATCTTTGGCTAGAAGCTTGAACAAAGGTGAAGCTATTTTACTAAAATGTTCAATAAAACTTCTGTAATAGCTTGCATACCCAAGGAAACTTCTTACCTCTTTTTGAGTCTTCGGAATTGGCAAATTGACAATGATCTGGATTTTCGATGGATCAACTTTAATGCCTTGAAAAGAAATATAGTGGCCTAATACTATCCCCTCATTTAGCATCATAAAACACTTTTCATTGCTCAGGGACAGATTAGCTTCAATACATCTCTTCAAAACTTTTTCAAGGTTCTCTAATGCATGCTCAACTGAATCGCCATACACTGAAAAATCATCCATGTAAACTTCAATGCAATCATGAACTAAATCAACAAAAATAGCTAATACAGCTCTCTGAAATGTAGCTGGAGCATTGAAAAGTCCAAATGGAAAAACATTATAAGCATAAGTGCCCCAGGGACAAGTAAAAGTGGTTTTGTCCTAGTCCTCTAAGGCTATCCTGATCTGGTTGTAGCCACTGAAACCATCAAGAAAAGGGAATGATGATTTCCCAGCTAATGTGTCTAGCACTTGGTCAATAAATGGTAGCGGGAAATAATCTTTGAGCGTTGCTTTGTTTAATTGTCTATAATCGACACAAATCTGCCACTTACCATTTTTCTTGGGAACTACTACCAATGGGGATACCCACTGACTGTCAGAGATAGGATAGATAAAATTCACTTTCAACAGTTTTTGTAATTCCTCTCTAACAATATCTTGGAGCATGGGGTTCATTCGTCTCTGTGGTTGCCTCACTGGTTTGATAGTACTATCGGTATAAATATGGTGAGTGCATGTTTCAGGGTGAATCCTGTGCATATCGGTGTAGTCCCAAGCAAATGCTTTCTGGTATTTTCTCAATAATTGAATCAATTTCTCTTGCTGAGATGAGTCTAGGTGAGTGCCAATATTCAGAGTTTTTCCTGGACTAATCTCTATGGTCTTACTCTATGTGTTTGTGATGGATTTAATGGGAAAAATATTGTCGAATGTTGTTTGCAAAGATTGAATGGTGCATGTTTCCTGAAACTTTTGGGCTAGAAGTTCATCTGCAGCATGATATTGGTCATTTCTCAAATTTTCAGAAATATCAGGTTGAGAAAGGAACAATTCTACCAAATCATCATTATTATGTTCTTGAAAATCATAGATTTGGTTGATGCTAAAAACAGATTGTACTTCTTCTTTTTCATTGTATTTATCGTCAAGCCATAAATTGTGTGCTACTACTGGTGATTGTGCTGATGGGTAAAGAGTGAGTTGTTTTCTTTGAGTTCCTCATGAAATGATCATATTACCTGATCGACATCCTATGAATGCATCAGCAGTTGCTAACCACAGTCTACCAAGGATGATAGGGTGCCCTCCTAAATTGGATTTGGGTTGAAGAACTAAAAATTCCACTAGATACTCCCAAGAGTCCAGCGAAACAATTATGTCCTCCAAAATCCCTTCAGGAATCACTTTAGACCTATCAGTGAGTTCTAAAACAATTGTTGTGTGCTACAAATTTGTGAGCTGGAGTGTTTTCATGGTTTCAAGAGTCATGACATTTATTGCGGCCCCAAGATCTATTAAGGTGTTTGGAATATGTATGTTGTTAATGATTGTAGTGACTCTGGTAATACCAGGATCAACATACTTTTCCATTGAGATGGTGTTTGTCATAAGGCCAGCTAAATGTCCAATAACATGAATGGTTTGTGGGTCAACCCTTTTCCTAGTGGGCTTCTTAAGGCACATTTCTTTGATTGCTTTAGTATATATGGGAATGTCTTTTATGGCTTGTAGTAGTGGAATTTTTATATAGACATTCTTGAGCTCATCTAAAACATCAAACTGTGGTATAGACATTGGAAGTTTTGTTTGGACCAATCGGTCTGGAAAAGGTGGTGGATGCAATGGTTGCATTTGTTTATTTTTGGTGTCATCGTTTTGTTTTCTTTGATTTGAAGTTTCATTTTCATTTTCTTCATTTTCTTCGTGTTTATCAGCTGTTGGAGATTCTTTGTGAAGTACCTTGCCAAACCTCAAATTGATATTTTGCAAGGGTAATGTGGGATATGAGGTTCCCTCATCTACATTGTAGGCTGGTCTCTCTGCTCTGTTATTTGGATTTGGTACAGGTTGAGCAGGGATTTGAGTAGGTCTGGGAGGTTGTGAGTTAGATGGAAGTTGTAATTGTGGTGGATTTATTGGTGGAGGAGCAGGCAATGCTTGTTGAGTGGGTTGAGGTTGATGTGGGTAAACAACTTGCTATTGAGGATACTGCTGATATGATTGAGGATATGGCGAGTATGGATGATGATATTGTTAATATGGTTGCGAATATGGTTGGTTTGATTAAGGATATGAATGATATTGTTGAGAGTATTGTTGAGATAGTCTCCATTGTTGTTGTGGGTAATTTTGGTGCTGCCATGGCATGGGTACATTCCATGAATTCTGAGCATACATCTAATCATGTACAGGAAATTGCAAATTCTGGTTTGGGAACATACCTTGAGGTGTTGGTTTTGGCTGCCATGGTCTCTTTGCGCCCATGTAATACACAATTTACATATCTGCATTAGCTGCCATATTACAATTCTACAAACCTTGACTTTAGAGCAATGAAATATATCATGATTTTCAGTAAAAAAGGCATAAACTTGAATGTTTTCTAATGGGCAGTCTTTTAAGGCATGTTTCTTCCAGCATTTTGGGCAAAAGGTAGCCATCATTTGATCTTCCTCTTCTTGTCTCTTCTTAGCTTTTAGAGTGTCAATTTGGGTTCCTAAGGTACTTAACAGATCTGTTTTGAATTCCTCTAATAGGTTCCCTATTTCAGCCCTTATGACACTTGCTGAAGCAGATTTTGTGGCTTTGGATGATATGGTTCTTTTTCCAATTTTAGCTTTGCTCCTTGAATACTTTTCACATAACTCAGCAATTTCTTCCAAAGGTAAAGTAGAAATATCACCTTTGCCCATCAATTTAAGATCATCTAAGTATTCCTCTCGAATGCCTTTCAAGAATATTGTTCGAATCAAATCAAGTGGCATGGTTCGGTGTTTTGATTTTTGTAAATTGTAAACAAATCATTCTAAGTATTCCTCTAAATTTTCATCCTCTCGTTGGTTCATCCTAAAGATATCATCTTTGGAATCTTTTGATCTACAATAAGGTTGGTATTTCTTTAGGAATAGTATTCTCATTCCATCCCAATCATTTATTGCATGTTCACCAAGCCCCATGAACCATCTTAATGCTGATGCTTTTAATGTTGCTAGGAAGAGTCTAAGCCTATGGGCATCATGTGTGTAACCATATGTTTGACATACAATGTCAAACTCAAACAAGAATGAATCTGGTTCTTCTGAAGCCATGCCATAAAATTTTGGTAGCACAGATGGAGGTATGTTTTTCATTTTTATTTCATCATCTTCTTGTGGTTCTTGAATAGGAAATTTAAAGGTTGACTCTTCCTCGTCCCTTCGACCTTGATTTGGTACTGATCCATCTCCTTCCTCAACCATTTTGATAGGTTCCTCTGCTTCTTGTTCAGTGTCACTTGTTTCAAAGAGAATATTAAAGAAAGATTGTTGAGTCACTGTGCTACTTTCTCCTTGTATAGAGGATCCAAGGAAGTGTTTCTTCTGTGATTTGTGTGCTGATAGAATTTACCTCTCGATGAGTGTGAGTCTTTGCCCTGATTTTTGTTTATCCTCTAATTCTTGTATGGTGACTTCCTCAGCTGGTGTTGTGTGTTCAATGTTTCCTAAAGGGTCTGCTCCTGATGGTAGGTTAGTTTTTGGATGGGGGGTTTTTATGAATCTACCTTGATTATCTCTAGATCTAGGCATAAGTAAACATGACTTCTAAATCTGTGTTTTTGCTTTGTTTTTTTTTATTTAAAATTTTTCGAAATCCTCTAACTACGCCTCCCCGACAACGACGCCAAAATGTAGTGACCAATCTAGGGTGCTACATTAGGCTAAATTTATTATCAACCAGGGTAAGTAAACTTCGAGGCATGCATCTAAAATATATAGACATAAAGGATTCCTAACTAAGTGTTCATTGTGGTAGGTTACAGTACTTCTTTACGGAAGGTTAAGATATGTTTCCTAACACCTTGACACTTAGGTCACTCAACTCATCTAACTGTCCTAAAGACACTGTGTATTACTAGACTGAGATTTTAATCCCCTTACAAGGATGTTGTGCACAAAAGCCCTGTCTAGTTAACACTCAACATTCATGAAAGATCAAAAGCATACTACAAATTTAAATATATGTAAACAGAGTCTATGAGGATGCTTTTAAAAATATAACGATGGATCAAATCTCTTACAAGATATGGTTCAATGATCTTAACGATAAATTCTTTAAGCTATCACCATAAACACCATTCATAAAGATTTCTAATTAAATCAACAAAATTATAAGCATAACTCTAATTACTATGCATGCTATTCAATATTCAAAAGTTGCTAATGAAATGAAAATGACAGTATACCAGTCCACGCAGGGCCCATCCGTGTTCCAATGGTACACTGGAATATTCTCAAGCAACTAAGGTATTAACGCATGAACAATGTTATAATAAAACCGTGACTGTAATCGAGTTCTGGTATTAAGTTCTGAATATCATACAAAAGCTCTATTCTCAAAACGACATACAGAGATCACCAAACATGTAACTGTAACTATATCTGTGTTTTTAAAACAATTAATACATGACTTTCATTTGGATTGAATGTACATTCACTATGCAGCTGTTTCTACTTTTACTATGGAATGATTTTTAAGTCATTTCCATTCTAAACAGGTTTCCAAAAAGAAACAAAATGAAACCGATTTGGGAAACCTATGGATATTGTTGCCTTTGTCACCAAAAGGCTGGGGCTTTGACCAGCGTTGACCACATAACCAGGAGTGTTTGATTTGCTGTAGGATCGATGTTTCTCCATGCTTGTACACTCTAGTTTTCGTTCCTATCCCTTGCTTTGGCTTCCCTGTCATGCCACGTGTCAGATGATGAACCATTTACAGAATGTTGTAACTTCCTGTAACCTTTTTATTAAAATTTCCTAATTTCTAACATAAAAGCTCATAAATTAACTTTAATGCAAACTAACAACTATAATTCTATTAACTAATCAATTTCGAGGAATATAAGAGATCCATGGAGGAAAAAGGTAGACAAATAATGTGTTTCAAGAAGAAAAAGATGGTCATGGAATGGTACCAACAACAATTACCCCTGAGGTTATAAGAAGAATCACTATACTCCCCATAGGGTTACTGTGGAGAAAAGAAGACAACGGAAACAAAACCCTTGAAAAGAAAAGTTTCTTTATGGAAGGAGACGAACCAATAGAGGAAAAAAATGGGGATAGAAGGGAGAGCATTCCATACCCTTGGAATAAAGTTAGTTACCACCTTAACAAATATATTTCATGTGAAGGGAGATACAGTGTATGCATACCACTTAAGATGCCTCCAAGAAATGAGATTTGGAGAGAACACACCTCTTCATAACAAATTGCATATACCTTAATTTCTTCTACAATCCATGATAGGCATGAGCATCAAAGCACAGGAGGGAAACCATCAGCAGCTAGCCCATCATGGGTTGATCAAACTCATCCTTGAAGGTCCTCTACAAAACTTAAGACTCCCTATTGCATGGACAACATTTACAAATATGCAAGCATAAGGAGAAATTCAATCTATTGAATATGACAGAAGCCCTACTGCTAGTGAGGCAGAAGAAGAAACAAAGGAGGCTATTGAACAAGAAACATAGGAGGAAAATGAAGAAGAGACTGAGGAGGAAATAATAGAAGAAACAAATGAGCAGAGTGAAGAAATATAGGAAGAAAAAGTAGAGGAAGGAGGAGGAAAAGAAGAGGATGAGAAGAAAACAGAAAAGAGGAAAAAAGACAGAAGGAGGAATAAATGTCTTCAACTCAAGATAGAGAGGACAAAGAATCACAAAGGGTATCCCCAGAGCCTATAGAAAAATAGACAGCAGTTTCTCCTATTGCCCTAAGTACACCTGTCAAGTCAAAGGGGAAGAGGCAAATATAAACCTGATTGTACTTCAGGACAAGAAAGAGCACTAAGATTAGACAAGGAAGACCTCAAACCCCCACCAAAACTCCAATTTTTTTAAGATATGTTATGTTCTATGCTTATAATAGTTTACCTCTTTTCGTTATTATATTCCATAGATTAGCAATCACATGTACATAAAGTAAAGTGCAGATAGAACATTAAACGATCGACAGAAAACAAACCAAGACAAGAGACACAGGATGTGGCAGCTAGCCAGCGACAAACCCCACAATGTGTGGGAAAACCCTTTGATCAAATCTTCTTTTATCTTCAATAATTCAGTAGAGAGAAATAGTACAATAAATCTGATTTATATCAGCAATAGCAAACCCTAGATCAACAGCATCAACATTAGTAGCTTCATCATCAAACTAGGGTAGACGATATCTCACAAACCGACCATTGGATCAGCTTGATTGCACCAACAAAAGTTGCGGCCTCCAGAGGAGGTTAATATGAACCTACAACATAGTTCAGATGAGGAGATATTCTAGTCCACGTAGGTCAAACTTCACTTCTATAGTTGCAGCTTCAGTTTTAGCGGCTTCCTTCAAACTAGGGCAGTCGATATCTTGCAAACCGTCCGTCAGATTGACTTGATTCCACCACCAAAAGTTGCGGCTTTTAGAGGAGGTTTAGATGAACCTACAACAAAGTTCAGAGGAGGAGATATTCTAGTCCACGTAGGTCAATCTTTACTTCTGCAGTTGCAGCAACTTCTGGCTTCACATGTGTTATGTTATATGCTTATAACAGTTTACTTCTTTTCCTTATTATATTCCATAGATTAGCAATCACATGTACACAAAGTAAAGTGAAGATAGAACATTAAACGATCGACAGAAAACAAGCCAAGACAAGAGACACAGGATGTGGCAGCTAGCCAGCGACAAACCACATAATGTGTGGGAAAACCTTTGATCAAATCTTCTTTTATCTTCAATAATTCAGTAGAGAGAAATAGTACAATAAATCTGATTTATATCAACAATAGCAAACCCTAGATCAGCAGCATCAACATTAGTAGCTTCATCATCAAACTAGGGCAGACGATATCTCACAAATCGACCATTGGATCGGCTTGATGGCACCACCAAAAGTTGCAGCCTCCAGAGGAGGTTAATATGAACCTAAAACATAGTTCAGATGAGGAGATATTCTAGTCCATGTAGGTAAAACTTCACTTCTATAGTTGCAGCTTCAGTTTTAGCGGCTTCCTTTAAACTAGGGCAGTCAATATCTTGCAAACCGTCTGTCGGATTGACTTGATTCCACCACAAAAAGTTGCGGCTTTTAGAGGAGGTTTAGATGAACCTACAACAAAGTCCAGATGAGGAGATATTCTAGTCCACGTAGGTCAATTTTTACTTCTGCAGTTGCAGCAGCTTCTGGCTTCACATGTGTGATGGAGAGACCCTTTTCTACACAGTAGAGAAGAGACTCTTTTCTACACAGTAGAGAGAGAGATGTGATGAGATGAGTGAGTCAAAATGAGGAAAATTCCTCCTGTATTTATACACAACGTTGGTGTTTGAATAGATGCGACTGTTGGGCTTCTAAGCCTACGTGAGTTGCAGGTCAGCTTGATAATAATTCCATAATCAAAATAAATTCATATCTCCATGAATACTTATCAGAATTAGATGATCTTTATATCAATCCTACAGCTCTCGAAGAAAGGAATCTAATAAAAATATTATCAGCAATGAATAGGATGACCCACATGAAGATTTTCCCTAGTTTCCAATTTTAACACTCCTCTCAACTAGGGAGAACTTCATCTGCAATCTGTCTATTGGTCGTTACTATTCATCCATCAAATGCATTGCCCTATACAGCCCGACCCTTGTCTTGCTCTGCTTTATTCTGCCTATTATACTTTGTCTTGATCTACCCTATACTGGTCTATGTTGCTTTGCTCTATTCTGCTCTGCTCTTGCATTGTTCTATTCTGCTCTGATTTTGTCTGAATTATGAAGAAAAAGAAATGACCGAGGATGTATCATACTGACTCAAAGTCAGTCTCAGAGTATGTACCACTCGCCCAGACCAGTCTCAACTGACCCAAAGTTAGCGTCATAGTGAGTACAACTCGACTGGTCCCATATCAGTATCATCCTCCACTGACTCAAAGTTAGTCTCAGAGTGCGTACCACTAGTCCCAGAGCAGTCTCAACCGACCCGAAGTCAGCTTCATAGTAGGTACCACTCCTACCACTAGTCCCAGACCAGTATCGTAGTCTCAGAGAGTGTACCACTGGTCCCAAACTAGTCTCAACTGACCCGAAGTCAGCGTCATAGTATGTAATACTCTCACTAGTCCTAGACTAGTACTGCACTAATGCAAAGTTAGTCTCAGAGTATGTACCACTGGTCCCAGACCAGTCTCAACCGACCCAAAGTTAGCGTCATAGTATGGTACAACTCTTACCACTAGTCCCAGACCAGTATCATTGATCCCAAATCAATGGAGGTCATCCTAGCGTAGGGAGTATGGTAGATACAACGATGCATCCATCGGTACTACTATGGTCCCTAACTTCATTTCCTTGCTCATTTATAAAATGTGAGGTACTTCCCATGAGTCCCAAACTGCATGGGTAGGATGCCTCGACAGGAGAACTAATCAATCCTGTCCTCATAGGAGAATACATCAATCTTGCTATAATCGCCATGGAGAACACATCAATCCTACTACAATTTCCATGGAGAACACATCAATCCAGGCCTCACAGGAGAACACATCAATCCTGCTACAATCGCCATGGAGAGCACATCAATCTAGGCCTCATAGGAGAACTAATCATCCTACTACACAGGAGAGCGAATCATCCTATTCCACAAGAGAGCGAATCATCTTGTGCCACAAGAGAGCGAATCATCTTGTTCTAGTGTGCACCACCAAGGGAGGGTGAGTCATACTGTGATCGTATGTTGCTCCAGTAATAACCACAAGCCATTAGAGCTCCAAGTGCTTAATATATGAAACATGCAGGACCCTTGTACAAGGGTTTCTTAACAACTCCAAGTTGTTTTGGAAAAACATAGATTAGATCTTTCCTCGGGGCTTTGACAAGGTGTATCAACCTATACATCATCTTAATGCGATGGAGCCTCCTTACTCATTGACTTACCATATCCCAGATGATGTCTATCTGCTGGAGCAATCAACAAATATGAGATTCCTCAATAATCGAATCCCACCTCTGGTTGATATAGAGAATTATAGTGGTATGTGTTTAAACAACCCATTGAAGAGCTTCCCCAACCAGGTAGCTTCATACGAGATCATACTCATAGATATGTATCCAGTCTCAGTGGTGCTTATGGCAACCGACTTATGCTTCCTTCTCATTCATTATATCGAAGCAGAGTCCAAAGAGAAACAAAACTAAAAGTGCTCCAGTGATCCTCCACACTACCTGCCTAATCAGCATTCGAATATTCATACAATTTCATATTTCTGGCAGTGAATCTCAATCTATGAGAGATTGTGTCCTGAAGACATCTCAAAATATTCTTGGCACCAATCTAGTGAGGTTCAACCAAATATGAACTCACAATGCTAACTGCAAAACATATGTTCGGACGGAGGTTCACCAAGAACATCAACATGAATGAGTTTTTGAAACTCAGAGGCATTTCCCAAATCTGGTCCGACATCACTACCATATAACTTCTAAAAGTTAAGATCCTTTAGATAGTCACAGGCTTGTAGTCCACCATACCAAATCTTTTTAGAATATTCACCACATATTTTCCTTGAGATAGGAAAATTTCCCTTGGCTTCTGCCACACTTCAAGTCCTAGGAAATAGTGCATTAGTCTTAGGTCCTTCATTTCAAATTCAGAAGCCAACTCCCTCTTACATTTGTGAATGAGAGGGTATGCACCTGTTAGAAAGAGGTCATACACATACAATACCAAGTTTGAGAGGCTTGTCATCTTCAACTTTAAAGTAAAGGTTAGGATCGGCTTCACTCCTAGTGAATCCCAGCTTCATCAAGTAGCTGTCGATCCTCCCATACCATGCTCGAGGTGCTTGCTTCAACCCATAGAGAGCCTTCTTTAACCTGCATACATGAGATTTTCGATCATAAATCTCAAATCCTTCGGGTTTCTCCACGTAAACCTCTTCTTTGATCGAGCCATGCAAGAACGCGGTCTTGACATCCATCTGATGTAGGTTCCATCCTTGTGAAGTGGCAAGGGCTATGATTGAGCGGATGGTGGTATATTTTGCAACAAGTGAAAATATCTCATCATAGTCTACGCCTTCTTTCTAGGAGAAACCACGAGCAACTAAACAAGCCTTATACTTTTTTGTACTTCCATCTGCTGCATGATTTATCTTGTAAAGCCATTTGGAAGTAACACATGTCTTGTCCTAGGGTATGGGAACTACTTCCTAGACATCATTCTTCATAATAGACTCATATTCTTCGGTCATAGCATCCTTCCATACTTTATGCTTGACGGCATCTAAGAATGATGAAGGCTTATTTTGTATGACCGTGCTCATGATGGTCAGGTATCCCTAATACCTATTAGGTTTCTTACTTTTACAAAAGGTTCCTCGGGGTGCAACATGTCCTTTAGCATCATCAAGTATCCTTCTAATCCATGAAGGCCTCTTCCTAGAAGAGCAAGGCTCAGGTGGATAAATAGGATCCATGGGTTCTTCCACATCAAGCATTGTTACATCATCTACCCATAGAGACAGCTTCCACAATCGTATGGTGCCACACCATTCTGCTATGGAGAATGTGGTGTAGTAGTCTCCCTCTTAATGCCAACCTCAGTTATGCCTGAGTGAACCAATTTTAATATATCGGAGGTCTTGCTTAGGCTTGAGGGGAATGGTCCCCTTTTGAGCTTTCCTTTGGCACATCATGGACATACACCTTCTTTATCTACTTGGAATTCGTGCATCTTTGTCACCGTTTGTCTTACACCGAGTAGAGCTTTATAATGAAGGGGGGCAAACCTCCAATGCCAAAGTTCAGACTGAAGAGATGTGTCATAAGACATGACACCTAGCAGACTTCCATCGACCTGATATAATGAATCAACACGAAACCCAAGAGTAAAGGCATCTTTAAAATTATTTTTCCATATACGTACCTTGCCATCGTTGAAGGTCGCCTTGTAGCCTTTGTCTTCTATTACCGAGATGGACACCAGGTTCTTTTTGAGGTTAGGTGCATTTAATACATCCTGGAATTTCTAGCCTTCTTGAATGGTTGTCCTCTTCCTTGATTCCCAACTCTCCTCTTACCTTTGCTATGAATTTGTCATTCCTTTGATTGCCATCAAAGGGATTTTGATAATCGTCCCGATGTGAGTCCTTTCTATCAGGGCACTCCCTTGCATAGTGACCTGCTTTATCACAGATGTAACATCATCCTTGTCTTCCACCCTTAGGTTTATCCTTTCCTTTTAATTTAGTCCCGGAATTATTTCTTTTCTTAGCATGAGAAGAAAAGGCAGCAGGAGGACCTTTAAGCATGGGAATTTCTTGTTCTTCTACCCTTGTTTCTTCTTGAATGCATCTAGCCATTAATTCATCGAAACCAAGAATTACATTCTTGTTCAGAAGAGTAGTCCTAAACACGTACCATTCGGATGGTAATCCTCCAAGAGTCGTGAGTGCCATTTCTATGTCAGTAATAGTCTCCGAATAGATATGAGATCGTTCTTGATCTCAATGATTCTTCAGAAGTATGCTTGCATACTCTCATCTTTACCCTTATGAATTTCCTTCAACTTATTTCTAAGAAACAAAACTTGATTTGCATCATTAACATTAAATAAACTTACTAGTCTATCGTAGATTTCCTTGGAGGTGTCCAGTTCAGAGATGTAGGCCACCAAGTGCTTGTCGATAGGGTCCTGGATGATCTTCTTTGTTTTGACTTCTCCATTTTTCCATTTGTTCCAGGCAACAACGGATGCATTTGATGGAGGCTCAACAATATTGCCTCTTACATGGTCCAACACTCCTTGATCTTCTAGGGTTAGATCGATAGACATCTTCCATCCGTGATAGTCAGCTTTCTCACAGAGCTTGTCTTCGGCAGGAAAGAGTGTTGAGGATCCCATAGTACTTTTAGGATAGCCTTGCCAATCTTCTCTTTGGTGATTGGTCTTGCTCTTGCTCGGGCTTTTTCTTCACCTTGGCTTCGGTACCATGTTAAGATATGGTATGTTCTAGGCTTATAACAATTTACTTCTTTCCCTTATTATATTCCACAAAATAGCAATCACATGTACATAAAGTAAAGTGCAGATAGAACATTAAATGATCGACAGAAAACAAGCCAAGACAAGAGACACAAGATGTGGTGGCTAGCCAGGGACAAACCCCACAATGTGTGGGGAAACCCTTTGATCAAATCTTCTTTTATCTTCAATAATTCAGTAGAGAGAAATAGTATGATAAATATGATTTATATCAATAGTAGCAAACCCTAGATCAGCAGCATCAGCATTAGCAGCTTCATCATCAAACTAGGGCAGATGATATCTCACAAACCGATTGTCAGATCGGCTTGATTCCACCACCAAAAGTTGCATCTTCTATAGGAGGTTTAGATGAACCTACAACACAGTTTAGATGAGGACATATTCTAGTCCACATAGGCCAAACTTCACTTCTACAGTTGTAGCTTTAGTTTCAGCAGCTCCCTTCAAACTAGGGCAGTTGATACCTTGCAAACCGTCTGTCGGATTGACTTAATTCCACCACCAAAAGTTGCGGCTTTCAGAGGAGGTTCAGATGAACCTACAACATAGTTTATATGAGGGGATATTCTAGTCCACGTAGGTCAATCTTTACTTCTGCGGTTACAACAGCTTTCGGCTTCACATCTGTGAGGGAGAGACCCTTTTCTGCGCAGTAGAGAAGAGACTCTTTTCTACACAGTAGAGAGAGAGAGAGGGATGTGATGAGATGAGTGAGTTCAAATGAGGAAAATTCCTCCTGTATTAATACACAACGTTGGTGTTTGAATAGATGCGAATGTTGGGTTTCTGAGCCTATATGAGTTGTAGGTCGGCTTGATAATAATTCCATAATCAAAATAAATTCATATCTCCATGAATACTTATCAGAATTGGATGATATTTATATCAATCCTACACCTCTTGACAAGAGGAATCTAATAAAAATATTATCAGCCATGAATAAGATAACCCACATGAAGTTTTTCCCTAGTTGCCAATTTTAACAACTGTCATTGAGGATTCACCAAAGCAACAAGAGAAGGCAACACCTCTAATGAAAAATGAAGGAGAAGGATCGTTAAAACAAGCTTCTCCCAAGTCTCCAGCTACCTATGTTAGGAAGCTTGTCACTAGGTCAACCTCATCAAAGGGAAAAGGTCTCCTATAGGATACACATACAGACCTACTGGAAGCAGAGGCCATCCTACAGGAAACTTTGTCAAACCTACAGGAAACATAGAAAAGAGACAAGGAATGAATTACTCAACATGAAACAAAGGAAGAAGACCAAGATCTGAGAGAACCTAACCCATAGCCAAACCTTAGCTCCTACTATAGGTTCATTGAAGGAGGTAGGGTGATACCAATTTTTTTTTCCATTCCCCTATTCTTTGAACTTGAAAAAGAGAGGGCGAGGACACAAATGTGGATGAAAATTTCCAAATCAAAAGGGGTAGAGGATGTAGGCCACATGGAGGAAAATTGTTGGAGATGGGTAGAGAACTGAGCAACATAAGAGACAAAGAAGCAATGATGAAATCCCAACTAGAGGCTGAGAACACATGGCTAAAGAAGCAACTATAGGAAAGGGAAAGCCAGTTGGCAACTATGGTTAGTTTTTCCATGGAGGAAATGTAGTGTAGGATGCCAACAAAGTCTTATGCCTTGTATCTCAAGGAACAATGTCTACAATTCCAAATAAAGACCCTAGCACAAAGAGGAACTATGCCCTTCCAAGATTATAGACAATTCATTGATCTCTATGACCAAAGCACCTTGGAAGATAGAGAAAAAAATAACTGAGTTTTATCTATACAATTTGTCCGTGACAGATTTAAATGTGTGAGACCCAAATCCCAAGCTAGGGGACCTGCAATTTATGGCCTTAGCATCGTGGATGAATCATGAGGAGGAAAGAGCTATAGAGATGAAAAAGGTAATCGAAGAAGAAGAGAAAAAAAACCCTTATTATCAGAGCAGAAAAATCTAACCGAATGGATGTCATCAACACCCACAACCTCATTGTAAATGATCCCAAGCTTGCACCAAGGTACCTTGATGTACAAGAACATGCAGTCACACACTTTGAAGACATGTTCATATTTCTAGGAAATGACAGCCAATAATCTTGCCAAAGGAGATGGAACACCTTTCCTTATAGCCTAAAAATCAGAGAATATAAGTTTCGTGACAGAATGAGAGAGGCACTAAATAGAACCCCAATGTATAAGCATGCACTACAAAAACTCAAATTCAATTGGATTGACTTGAGTTTCAGTCCACCATTGCTTTTGGGAATGATTGAAGGAAGGAAGGAAGAAGAAGAAAGAAAGAAATGGGAAGATAGAAAAGAAGGCATGATTTTATTCACAGGAAGAAGAGAATACAATAGAAGCATGGCATGTTAGGGAAGCCACCAGAGAAATGAAGGACATGGACATAGATTGAGTTGCTCAGAGTATGAGAAACATTTTTAGTAGAGGGTGATGATGAGGCTCATCATTGGGTAAAATATATGGACCTTAATACAGCTCCAAGCTTACTAAAATCAACTCTTCTCATAATTCCTTACATGTTTTAATTATTTTTTGCTTAATGTGATGGGTAAAAGTAAGATGTTATGTCCAGTGGTATAATGTGCAAGATTGCATGTCTTTGGGAGAAAATAATGGAAAATTATGGCTAATTAAGGTGCAGGAACTCAAATAAGACAAGAAGGAGAGATTATAGGAGATGGATATTCCTCATTACATCCTCACTTATTCGAAGATCCATCAATCAAATCACACCAACTTCGAGTTGCAGGCAACTGAGTCATGAGGACCATTGGTAGTGGAGCCAGTGATAATTAAGAACCAGTTTATCTTGAGATTGGGAGCCAAGCCTCCCTAGATTTAAGGAAGTTGTTGGAAACTTCAGTTGTATAAATAAGGAGGCCTACAGCCTCATTAGGATTCATATTTTTTATGCAAGATAACTAAGCACTTTTAAGTTGAAGGATTGTGACAAAACATTGTTATGTATTTTTTGATATGTTAATGAAAATGAGCATTCCCTTGATCCAACACTGAGTTGACTCAAAGGGATGAAGCTCTTGGGTTAGGGCCCAACCCTAGCAGCAGAGGTTCCTCTTACTGTACTTGTATGCTTAGGTTATTTCATAGATTACTTGTTGAATTGATTTTGGCATTGTTACATTGCAAGTATTGGTGAATTTGATTAGTTTGCCTCCATATGTACCTAGATTTAACAGTAGATTTAGAGAGATAAAGAAAAACCAAAAAGTTTGATAATAGGTGGATCTTGCCTCATTCCTCCCTTTAGGGACCATGGTTTGAGGAAAAACCTTCATTCAACCCAAAACAATAGAATTCTAGTTTCTTATGAAATTTAGGGATTTTTCTGCTAATTAGGTCAGCATCTTTCAGTTTTAAATGATAGGTTGCAGTTTTCATTTATGATATCTTAAGCTTTGTCTTAGATTTCATGGTTCTTTCATAACAATCTGCAAGCATTTCCATGCATAAACTAGGCAAATAAATGATGAAATTATGCTTTCCTATGTTGTTGGAAACCTTTCTTGTTTTGACATGATTTATGGGTAAATGCCAACAACGATGTGAATATTGCAGGAGTTTCAATAGTGTAGGAATACCTCATATCAGTAGCCTCAGCCTAACCTTACCCATTCATCATCGCCAAAAGCCACTAACTCCATAATCTGAGTTATCATTTCACAAGGAATGCTTGCCATGCTTGTCGAGCAAATCCAACTATCATAAAACTTTGGTTTGAGTTCTGAGGGAGTCCTAATCACTTCCTTGCATTATTCCTTCCATCACTCAACTTCCCTAAGCCCCATACCACTATCCAAATCTCTCCTTATGCTTTCGGCTTGTTCCTGTAGGAAAATAGGGGATCCTGTAGGTGAATTAGGACATCGTGTAGACATCCTATAGGACAACCTGTAGTGGCTTGTCTTGAGCGTGATTTGTGAGAAATGCATCGCGAAATCTAGGAGAAGACCCCTGCTTTCCTCCCAAGCGATCTGACCCATCACAACCATATCTCTCCACACCTAACCCACCTACTGTACAATCAAGAAGGATTAGCATTCATGTTTCCACAAAAAGAATAAAAATAAAAAGGTTGTTATGTTTATTCATGTGCACATAAGTTAAGTGTTTGATTAGATTAGATTGCATGCTTACGTTAGTTAGGATTTCACATGCGTTAGATTAGAATTCTTCTTAAACAAGGTATATTAAGAAACAACTAAACGAGTTGTGTGTTTTAAGCATCTATTTCAGTCTTTCTTTACTGCAGTAGGTATCATTTCAATTCTCCCAATCACGGTAAAATTTAGCTTTCTAAATTGGTAATAAAGCTTCTTCTAAATCAATAGAAGGCAGGTTTGAGAAACCCTAGTGGTCTATCACCCAGCTCAGGAGTGATAAAAGAGTAGACCCATTGCATCTATTTGTGTATACAACACTATCAACTCCAAGCTTGTACGAACCCTCGGTTGATGATGTAAAGTTGGTAGTCCTAGGAGTTGCAACATTCTTGCTGCAATACTGGTGCTCATGAGTGCTCCCCTTAAAAAATTGTGGAAACATGTAGCTTGAAAGGTAACACATGAGAAAAGATACATCACAAGCTACAAGGAATGGAAACCAATGATCCAAAGTGATGGTTAAACCAACAACACATCTCAGTAAGATTCATACATACATATATAGAAAGAGTCCATACATACATGAGTAAGAAAATAACTACATATATTATTAGAGTAACCAAGATAGCTGCAATACAATAACAACATATGCATGAAACCTGCTAGCTCTATTATATTAAGAGTGAAAGTTCCAATCATACAATGAAACCATGACCAACCACTAGTTCTGACAGCGGAATGTTATAGTCACTGTTGCCTGCTCCTCCAAAGAGATATACTAGCTCTGCACTATGGAGAAGCCAAGGCTCATTACAATACACTCCAAGATTTCTCTAAGATACACCTATGGGAATCTTGGCTCCAAAAAGCCTCTACAATGATCTATGAGGTTCTATAAATAGCAAAGGGTGGGGTGACCCTTGACATCCCCCTTTATGACTCTTCACCTACCCTCATGACTCTTGAACTACTACATGATTGTTACATTCTACTATCGACACTTTTCTTTCACTTTTAGAAGATGTTACATTACAATTTGTACATGTACCGATGTGAGAGAAAATAGGATTGAGTAAGCCATGCAAGACATCACTAAGATTCGGACAACTGTGGGAATACAAACTCTTCGACATCCTCGTGATGATCGACGGTGGCAAACTGATTCCAAGCTTGGTAGTCCATGATGGTGTTCGTGTGCTCTATGGAGACATCCTTTTGGAAGTAAACTCTTGCCTCTGTTGCATCTAGGTAAATTTATTTGGTTCCGCTATCCAACTTGTCTAATAAAATGCGCATCATAGTCTCAACTACAACTGGACCATCAACATACTGATGCACAGTGTCTGCATTGTTTTCCAAGTGTGTGTTGTTGGCTATGCACATAAAATCGTCAATGTACATGTCCAGCTCCAGTCGGACTTTTTTCCTTGTCTTCGCCTCAGTGAGTGTGCCAATGGATGGGATCGCATGCATGCGCACAATGACATCCATGCTTTTGAAAACCGTGCATGTGATCGACAACATTGCTCACCCTATTTGCTCTGTGCCAACTACTAGGATGGGTCTATAACCTATATGGGTACAGTTTCATTAGTCTATCCATGTTGTGCCTCCTGCTATACCTTTTCCTAATGTGCTTCCTTCTCTCTACTACATAACTCCTGTTTTACCTTGAGTTGTTGCTTCAACTCCTACAACTCCTTCTCTATTCCCTCCATCCTTTGTTTCTCTCTTTGCCTTTGTGCAATCCTCTTGTCGCGCTGTCACCTCTTAGCCTCAATCTCCAAAGTTGCTTTCATCATAAGTGGATCTTCTTTGAACTTGCAACTTTGCTCTACCTCTTTGTTGTCCACAACCTTCCTCCTTCCTTTCTCGCATGCAGGTCTGCTACCTTCTGCTACTGTTGATGGCGATGCTCGCTATGATGTTTCTTCCATTTCATCTTGATATCCTTGTCTATGAGCAACTTGACATCTTCATAGATAGTCAAGCTCATAAACACTTTCTCAAATGCATCCCCAATTGTGATCTCAATGGTGTCCTTTGAATCTGCTCTCCTTGAGGCCATTATACCTATGCTGCTAAGATGCAACAAAACACCCATGATACTTAGAGACATAGCAACACTAATGGAAATCAATATTTCAGTTGAAAACCAAAACAAACTTGATGACTAACTTCCAACATACCTGTGTGACTGATTGTGAAGATTGCACAATTCCACCGGGAGGCTGGAAGACTTACTGCCAAAACTGCACAAGGCACAATCCAAAATGTCAAGAGGCTTACTAACTACTGGAAATGCATAATGCACATTCTAGCCTAGCTTACTGAGGACTGAAACTATGCTATGCGTACCTTCAGTCAACAAGGGCATGTAAACCCAAAAAAATGCATTGCATAATTTCTGGGGCCAGTTGGGCACTACCTCCCAAAATTGTGTAAAGCATGCCTCAAGTTTAGTGTTGGCCAGTTTTGTGCAATTTCTAGGAGGAAGGGAGACCCTTCATTCTCAGGGATGTGCATTGCTAGCTAGGCAAGGCAAGGTTCGAGCCAAGGTAGTCCAGACCCATCGACGAGCGACTGAAAACATGAGAAGGTTTAAATGCATGGCAAGACATAGTGTAAGCAATAGTGAATGATCATGCATGAAAATAGTGAATTCAAGATTAATGGGAAAGTGAGCATGTGTGTGAAGTGAGCTGCCTCAATTGTGACTGTTAGTGCAAAAAATTGTCATGCATGCGACAACAATGAGATGAAAAGGAAAACTAAAAAAGTGCTTCTACAAGCTAACATATATGAAAAAGACAACAAGTGTTCATTGAAACCAAGAAGACAACGCTCACACAAGTCGAAATACAAAAAGCGACAGAAATGAAACACAAGACATGAGAAGAAGACTTACCTTGAAAAAGATGAGTTGAATGTGGCAAAGGCTCCTAGATGCAATGGGGGATGTGAGAGCTACAAGATAGATGTGAGGAATGAGCTCTGCAACATCCGGAAAATGAGTTTTGATAAGATCAAGGTTATGACACACATGCCACAAACCTAGGAAAAAACAACACTTGGCGGGAGGTTTCTAAAACGATCTTTCATGTAACCTCCTGCTACTAAAAATAGATCTCTAAAATCTAGGGATAATTTTCCTTTTCCTTTTTCAAGAAAAGAAACCAATGCATACAAATCAGGGTTTCTCAGTCCTAGAGGGAACCGGTCAACCTGACAACACATGCAATGGTGTGCAATCCTGGCGATGAAATTTGCACAGTTTATAAGCTTAGCAAGGTTGGTTGTCTCTCAAGCATTGCGCAATTTCTGGGGTCAGCAGGTCAATATCTCCCATAATTGCGCAATTTCAGGGCCGAATCCCATTGTTGGGCTGGATTATGTAATTTTCTGAGGGAGGGTTGCCTCGCTAGATTACGAAATCCAAGATCTCAGTAGGTAGCCCAACAAGATTGCAAAATTTCTAGAGGGAAGGTTGATTCCCTCCAGAATTGCACAATTTTCAGGGGGAGTATCTAAGCCAAAAAATTTCATAAGTCCGGAATGACAACCTGCGGGTGGAAGACAAACAAGTTGACATGGACAAGTCATTGAGCCATTGAAAAATAGCTGAAGCCTATGTACTTGACAATGCAAGACAAGTTGTTAAGGATGGGTGGTAGGGATCCTCCAAAACGAAGTTAAGGAAAAATTTTGGAGGGTGGTTGTATCCGCTACAACACTTGTCGACACATTGGTAGAACTCCAACTCTATGAATGGACCTCATTTCGTGAAAATAAATTCTAACTCATCCGGAAGTATTGTTTAGTTCTTTGATCATCTTGGTTTCCATAATAGCTTGATTGAAAGATGTAGCATCTTCCATGTTCTTGGTTGGTCAACACACATTCCAAGTCAATTCAACACAGATGTTTCGATTGGGGATGAGGGGTATATTGGTACACAAGTAATATGGCAGTGAGAGTTTAAGTTTCATCTCTAGTGTTGCTCCGCTGCTAGCAGGTCTGGACAGTACCCCGACGCAGGAACACAAGCATCACAATGTTACCAGTGAGCCTCGTCAGTACCTCAATGGAGTTACTTGCATCACCTCTATGCGCATGAAGCCTTTCTCTTCTTTCGCCTTATTCATTTTTCATCAAAAATTTTCATAGTTTCATTTTTCATTTTTTTTCAAAAACTGTGCATAACACTTATTCATTACAGAGGCGGAAGAGAGATCTTGACTTATTGAGAGTAGAAGAGGTTGTTCCTTCAAAGATGAATTTTGTTTATACCTTTGACATACCTTTTGTTAGGATATTCTGACGCCTAGGAAATAGTTAAGTGTAACTTGGTCTAGTGTAGAGTTAGGTAAAAGTGTGTTTCTTTACTATGTACTTTTGTAACTTACAATCCGACGGTCATTGTATGTTCTAGACGTGAATTGATTCGATGGTTCATTCTCTCCTCGATATTACCGACACTTGATTCGTGGCTTAACACTTGATTGGTCCATGATCTCTATTTAAAAATCATGGAGGGTCATTTGTAGGGTGACCGTTCATGAGAGAAGCGTATCTAAATTTTCTTTCTTTTATTAATAAATTTCCTGAAGTGGCCACATTGTCTCAGGCCATGGACTATTTCACTCTTTGAGGTTTTAACCACACCAAGAATATTGGTGTATTGATCTGTGATCTGTTTGTGAGCAGTGTCCTTTGGTCTTCTATATGAGGAACTTACCTTGTAAATTCCTACATGGTATCATAGCTATTTGAGGGCTGCATCTATTGGTGATCCAAATCAGAAGTTGGTACAACTGCATCCGACTGTCATTTCCTAGATCTAATGTTTCTGACTGTGTTTGGGCTGAGAGGACTGCTCGATTGTGTTATGAGCATTTGATCCAGTGAGGAACCCCTTTCATTTCACGTGAAAAGGTTTCCGGTAGCCATAGCTACATCATTTTTAAGATCTGGAGGCATATACTATTTATTTGTAGTTTTAGCTATTTATCTCTCTGTTTATTTTGGTTTATTTATCTCTCTATTTTTTATTACCAGATTTATACCTTACATTTCTGCATATGATCTTTCCCCACGACTGTGTGCAATCTGGGCAAATCAGAAATAAAAAGGAAGGATTTTTCTCATGCATATGCTCTTTTCCACCGTCCCTTAGTGTGATCTCGGAAAATCAAAAGCATTGAGGAAAATATTTAGCTTCTGGTGAAAGCTAACATCAAGCCATAAGGTTTTGTTTTTTTGCATGTTCGTGTTGGGTTGTGTGGTTTTTTGTTTTGTAGGCAAAAATATACTTCTCAAGTAAGCACGCACCACAAATATTCAGTGACTCGAAAAAAATACCCCCCTTCCTCTTTTCCAAAAATTACTAACCTTTTAAACTATCTCACTTGGTCCAAAGTTAGTTTATGAGAATAGAGTTCTTAGATTCACATCTTTCTTTTTGTTGAGTTACTTTTTCAAAAAGCACTTGTAACTTATGTTTTAAAGTTACTTTATGTAAAATTGTACTCACCCATTATAAAAAATGAGTCACTTATAATTCTAAAGTCTCTCTATATTTTATTTAAGTTACAATTTAGTGGGTAGCTCATAAAGCACCATTGTAAAAGTGACTTTCACTTATTTATAAAAGTGACTCCCATAATTTTTTTTTAGAGTGAGCTAATTAGATTATGTTTGGAAGGGGATGAGCAGGAGGGGGGTCGGGGGGGGGGGGGGGTTTAAATATAACACTATCATTCATTTATACACATTCACGCACTTCGTCAACATCTTCAACAAAATTTCTTCAAAAATCCATAACTTTTTCATCTAAAAGCCGTTTTAAGAGCTGTTTTTTGAATCAGTCTTTCCAATGGAACACTTAGTTTTAGCATCTACAACTTCAGTTTCTATTAAAATTGAAATTCCATGTTAATTTATTCTTGACAGCACCAACTACTTCTAATGGTGGTTTTACAATGTGGATTTACTTAGAAGTAAAGGTCTTTACAGAATAGCCTCAGGCCAAGAAACTAAACCCAAAGATGAAGATAAGGTAGTGTTGAAGCCCCGAAAATCGGGTCTACAACAAGGGCGATACCCACCCGGTCCGGATCTTGGTTAGCAGCTCCTTTTCCATTTGGTATAGTGGGTCCAACTGGGGATATGGGACCAGTTTCCCAATTTATGTGCGTGTGTGTGTTGGACTGATATTTCTATTTCTAACAGTTTCTAAATGGAATACTTTTACTCTAACTCCAATCTAATAATATAGAAATTGTAGTCTAATAAGCAGAAATATCTAATTCTACACTAACCCAAGGTGTAATCTTTCTTTTATGCGATCTAAAATGATTTCAAATAAAAACTGATAGTAAATATCATTCAACTGTTATGAGAAAAGAATTCAATAAAGATGAACCACTTTGTATAAAAAGTTAGATGAAAAAGTTCTAAGAAACATATCGCATAATAAGCTATTCATACATTAAGCATAAATAAAGAGCTATCACCGTACAAAAGTTCCAAATGATAACTCAGGCATTCATACATCCATATATAAATAACTGAACATGAAAATCACTTTAACACAAAGGCAGAAATAGTTAAGAGATAGAAGTACCATTTATAACTAGTCCTACTCATGAGCTTCAAGCAATAATGATTTATCTTTCTTGATCAAACATCCACTAAGAGTAAAAAAGTGCAACATCAGTAGCAGATATCAAATGCAAATATCAATAAATCCTGTTCCATTCATTCATCAAAACCTCCTCAGAGGGTACAGAAGTGCACGTTCTGGGGATAAGTTTTTGATAAATTTGAGGACCCTTCTCTAAATGCATGAGAAGGGTTTAAATACTACTAATTAATTCTAAAAATAACTTATTACAAAAATGTAGGATGCGGTTTAAATGACCGTCCTCATTTCAGGAAAATAAAACTAAAATTAAAACTAAAATTGAATCTAAAATTAAACTACTTCTATATTTGGCCCTTGAAATCACACGCATGCTACATCTATTTGAGAAGAGTCAGTTGGCTGACTTCCGATTTTAGCTCAGCTGAGAAAACAAAATCGACAAGAGCTGGCACCATCTTTTCAGCCGAATTGATGATACCTTTGATAGTCATCCACTGGCTATGTGGCTTTACCAAGTATGCCCAATAATAATCATAACCCCGGTTTAACTTGGTTAACCCTTGGATTGCTTGTGTCTTTTCTTAAGCCTTCTGCTTCCAATTTTTCTCTACCATTGCTTTCTTGCAATTTTCAGGGTTTGCAGGTAATTGGGCAATTAGTATCTTTCCTTTTCGAGAAATTTTTCTAATCGCGCCTCGAAAATTTCCTCCATTTCTTGGTTCGACCTTCCTTGATGCGTTTTTCGCCTTTCGCACTTTTTCCTTTTAGTGGATATAAAGTTCCAATTTTGTGAAAATAATGATTCCGTAAGCTCTTGACCCTGAGTTTCAAACTGTCTATTTTGATATCAACACTGTCCAATATCCACTTAACCATGTCCATGTATGGGAGAATTTTGGGCCTTGCTGCTATCCGGTGCAAGAATGAGCAAGCTAGCTCTGTGATGGATGCCTCAGAAGAACTATGTGAGCCCGAAGTAGTAGTAACTTCCATTACTCTGGGATTCCCCTCTTCAAGCAGATTATACATGCCTTCCCACGTAGCAATTCCTACGTCTCTGTTACAGGTTGTGTTTATATACAAAGGCACCATTTCTTTCTCTTTAGAGCTCAGAGCTTTGCTTTTATTTCCCATTTTATCCTGCGTATTGCTTTGTATTGTTCTCTGTTCTCCGTTCCTGCAATTCACAAGTGAAGTGAAAATGAATGACACGGAAGGGTGCTGGAAAAGTTTTAAATGCTGAAGATAGATAAAGTATACCACCTTACGTGAGATGATTTTTCGATAAGCACGAACCCATATTCCATTAATAACTGGCAACTAACTCATTTATTAGCATTAAAATGCATAACCAGTTGTTAGTTTATGGAAAATACTTTTTTGAACCATGCGCTTGAAAGATCTGCGATGAATCGATTTGGCGATTTGCTTCGCAATATCGCAGATCGCAACATCGTAGAACCATAACATCGTTGAGTTGATTGCTCGTGACATTCCATTATCACATTGTCGCACATTGTATTTCCGCTTTATCGCAAAACTACAATATCACAATATTGCAATATCGCGTTATCACAGGAACATAATATATTACAATCTTTGTTAACCTCTTTTCTTCGAAATGCGATTTGTGATCGGCTTTATCGCATATCGGCAAATTAAAGTGTTTCAATGTAAGTTGTTCTTGATGTATGCGATGCGATATTTTATTATCGTGTATCGCGTTCTCGCAATGTTAGAATTCGGCTTGTAAGGAAGTATCTTGCTATCCTTTTGCGATGCGATATTTCCTAAGGAAATATTTTGTCTTACCTTATCATAAAACCTATATTTTTTAGATTTTTCAAGGGGATTTCCTAAGCTTATGATGGTAAGTTTTATTAGGAAAGGAATTTGAGCACTAATTTGATCTTTTAAGTGTCCCCACTTATTTAGTACTAGGAATAACACTAAATAAGAAGGGGGGTTGTTGCTGGTCACAACAATTGGTGATTCACTCGGAAGAACTAGTTATCTCTGCTGTTCTTTTGAATTTTCAAAACTTCCAAAACAGAAAATTTTCCAGAAAATTAAACTTTACTATAGAAAGACTAAGTACGTTATGCTATTGCCTATTAATGATATTTCGTTTCTTCTTTGTCCAAACTTTTATTATTTACTCTCTCGAGCTAGTCCTTGCATCTGCATTAGTCATTACTTGGTTTATAAAGATAAAAACAAAGTCTTCTCTGTAAATCAGTTTTAAATATGCTCATTTGTCATAGGTAGAGCCTCTGCTGCCAGCAAGTGTTTATAGCTTCCACAGGGTTACCTATTATCAAACAATGATCATGTATCATACTTAGAGAAATTTACAACTTTCAAAGAAAAATGCATTTCCACACTTATTTCTTTCATTTTATTTTTTATCCTTAAAGAAAAATGTCTTGGTTTGGTAGCCAATTCATGACACAGTCATTCACTAATTTATAACTTTGCTGAACAAGCTGGCTCACGATGAGACTCCTTGTCTTTTGATTTTAACAATCTTCAGTCATTTCCATGTTGTGGTATGCAGTTTTTGGCAAATTTAGCAAGCTATACATCTATGATCACGATAAGTCGGCTCGTGATGAGACCTTTTACTCTTTAAATTAAAGTGTATCTTTGGTTCATTCTTTGAATATTGTAGTTTCCTAGGTGGGGAGGAAGTCATTGTTTCCTTAAGACAGCTCTGGACGACAATGATAGAGTTTTTGGAAAGAGCCTTTCTACAGAGAATCTTTATTTTGTTATTGATACCTTTCATTGGACTGATATAAAACAATTTCTAACTAAAAGTGGCTTTTCATCAAATTTACAAAGTTGAAACTAATATCATTTCTAGGTCTAGAGTCTTTAACTGTATCTTTCAATAGTAATGATCAATTTTTCAGAAAGAATTCTATTTATACAAGTGAAAAAACAAAATCTAGAAGAGAATTTGTGTCTTTTTCGTGAATCTCAAATGTAACCATTTACAACTGGTTTTATTATGGAAAGAAAAACAACTACTCTACAAAAATAGAAGAATGATCTTCTATGGAAAATATTTTTTAAGTATCTGACCATCAACAGGTAAAGAATATCTTTTCCCTGTTAAATCTTGTAACATGAAAGTAGACGGATCTATGACTTCTATGATTTGAAAAGGACCAATCCATATTCTTTGAAATTTTGTATGTTTCCCTTTTTCGTCATGGGCCTTGTCCCATTTTAAAACTAGATCTCCTATCTGAAAAACTTTTTTGGATATCATATTGGAATCAAAAGAGGCTTTCACTAATGCTTGATGATGAGCGTGAGTTATCTTAGCCCATTCTCGTTGTTCTTCTAACTTAATTAATTCGAGTTGCCTAAGTTGTAAAGAAGAAGCTGATGCTTCATCAATATATTGAACCAAGGCTAAAGAGGGAATTGCCAGATGTGTTGGAAGAACCACTTATTTCCCATAAACTAAATTAAAGGGAGAAGTGTTGATTGAGGTTTTCTGCGTTATTTGATCTGCCCATAAAGCATATATTAAAGACTTATGCCATTTTTTATGATTTTGGTCAATGGTTTGCTTAATGATTCTAATTAAGTTCTTATTTGTAGATTCAGCTAACCCATTCCCTTGTGGGTAATAATTGGCATAATATCTAAGTTTGAAACCACTTTCAAGTGCAAATTCAATCATTGCATTACCAAAAAAGTATGATGCATTATCAAACATTAAAGCGGAAGGCAACCCAAACCTGGTGATTATGAACAGATCTATAAACTCGATGATATTTTCAGCGTTAGTCGTCTTGAGTGGAACTGCTTCTACCCATTTAGTAAAGTAATCTGTTGCTGTAAGGATATATCTATGCTGTTTAGAAGAGTGAGGAATGATCTCACCTATTATGTCCAATCCCCATTGATCAAAAGGTTGTTCAATGTTAACTGGTTGCAGTGGCCCAGTAGCAGTTTGATAGACTTGACATTCCCTTACGTAATTATGTGTGTCTTTGAATAATGTGGGCCAATAATAGCCCGCGCGTAAGATTTTATGAGCAGTTGCGTCTCCAGCATAGTGTCTGCCTGCTGGCCCATCGTGGAGTTCCTGCAAGACTTTTTTAGCTTCAGATTTCTCAAGACATCTAAGGAGAACATAATCATAATTTATTCTAAAAAGAACATCATTTACGAGTTGATATTGTTTGGATTTTAACCTTAGAGCTCTTTTCTTGGTATGATTGAGGTTTGGAGGAGCATATCCATTCTTTAGATAATAAATAATATCAGCGTATAATGACTCAACATCGTTTAGGCTTACCTCGTACACTTGTACCTCTACAGATGGATTTTCAGACATTAGCGGTGCTCCTGCCAGCATTTTGCAAAAGCCTTGACCTTTTACAATATTTGTTGGTTATTTCTATGTCATATTCCTGAAAGGCAGTAACCCAATTGGCCCTTTTCTCACCCACATCCCTCTGTACTAGAGAACTTCTTACAGCTGGAAACGGTACTATGATCTTGGTATGTGTTTTGAGTAAAAAAGGTCTGAAATATTTAATTGCTTTGAAACTGCATAAGCTTGTCTCTCCACATCTGAATAATTCAACTCAGCACCTTGTAAATTGGACCTAAAAAAAGCAATTGGGGCTTACACCTTTTCTTGATTTGTTTGAGTGAGTATCGCCGCATATGATCTATCTGAGAAAAATGTATACAAAATAAAAGGATTGGAAAAATTTGGAGTTGCTAAAGATGGAGCATTGATAATTGCTTGTTTGATCAGATTGAATGCCTCATGTTCATCTTGGCCCCATTTATAATTTTCGTTCTTTTTAATCATGGCTTGTAGAGGAGACATGATTCTTGAAAAGTCTAGGACGAACCTCTTTACAAAGTTAATCTGGCCAAGGAAAGATTGCATGGATTTCTTGTTGTGAGGTAGGGGTACTACGGAAATTTCCTTGATTCTGTCAGGATCAATGTGAATTCCAAATTTTGACACTATGAATCCTAGAAGCTTTCCTTCACTTAATGCGAAAAATGATTTTTTTGGGTTAAGTGAAATTCCATACCTTAAACAACGTCAGAAGATTTGTTTTAAATCCCTGAGATGGTTGTTTCGTTTCTTGGAATAAATAGTTATATCATCCAAATAGATTACCACTGATTTATTAACTAACCCCTTGAATGCGATGTCCATGGCTCTCTTAAATGTGGCACCCACGTTAATCAAACCAAATGGCATCTTTTGATATGCGTATGTGCCCCACTTAGTTCTAAATGTAGTTTTTAGTTGAATGTCGGGATGTACCAACACTTGGTTGTATCCTGAGAATCCATCCAAGAATGACATTAATTCTGAGCCCGCAACTACCTGCAGTATTTGTTCCATTGGGGGCAAAGGAAAATTATCCTTTTGGCAGGCCTTGTTAAGGTTTCGAAAGTCAATGTAGATTCTAATATCTCTGTTTTCTTTCTAACAGGTACCATATTGGAGACCCATTTAGAATGTCTAATGAGAAAAATTATTTTGGCTTTCAATAACTAATTGAGTTCAGTTTTGATCTGATTTTCTAAATTGGAATGGATCTTTCTCAACTTTTGCTGGACAAGTTTTTCATTATCGATCATTGGGATAGTATGTTGGATGTTGGATGATGGAGGTGTCGTATGTTTTGAGTTCGTCGTAATTCCAAGCAAAGACGCTTTTGTATTGTTTCAAGAGACAGATATATGCTAATTTTTCTTCAGGGGCTAGGCCAAGGCCTAGGTTGATATTCTGCAGTTTGGCATCAGTTCTTAGATTTAATAATTCATAATTCAAAGTTGAACTTTGGAGTTTTGAATTGGTAGATCTTTTGAATCGATCTTTCAAATCATAAAGGTCTTCTAATTTGACTACTGATTTTGGTATAGCATTGTTAGTACTATCCTGTTTCAATTGTTGATCATGTTGGTCTTCGTCAATTATTTGATTGGTGTAGGATCCTTCAGATGCGAGGAAACTCATGATATCAGGATCATCGTTGAAAATCCTCCAATTGGAAATGTTATCAGGAATAGATGGTCCAAAAATTAACTCAATTGAAAAACGGTCAGGGCTAAAATCTTCTGAAGGAATGAGCTTGGAAGCTACGTTGGTTAAGAGATCTGCGCTAGCATTATGGAGTTTGGGAATTGATGAAATATTAAATGCTATAAAATATTCAGTCAGATCTTGAACTAATGATTGGTAATGCTTTAAATGACCTGGTAAACAATGTATAGTATTACATACATGTCTGATTACAATTTCAGAATCTCCACAAACTTGCAGGTATTTGACGCCTAGTCCGATTTCTTTGTATAACCCTTGGATTACAGCCTCATATTCTGGGGTATTGTTGGTGCACTCAAATTCGAGTCTGCAAGTTAGAATAGTTTTATCTCCATCTAGAATTACTAACACGCATCCTACTCCTGCTCCTTCGTTAGACTTAGAACCATCAAAAGATACTTTCCAGAAAAAGATTTATTTACAGGATTATCTATAAAATTAATGCATTTAAAACTATCTGTTTGAGAGAAATTTTCTACTTGAGATAAAACATAATGTTCTAAGTAAGGTGAAGTATGAGCATTAAAATTTCCTAAGAAAGAATCTACTGAATAGTTGCCAATGATGTTAGAATTATATGCTACTGGTTCATTTTCTCCCTCGAGTTCCGTTACTATGTATTCCTGATGTTTTTCCCGTTCAACTTTTATTTGGTTTGGTTTACCATTGTAAGGGAGCCACATGTGCGACCAGTCAGTTGCAAAGTATCCATGAAGTTTTCCTGACCAATCTCTGCTAAGAATTAAGCCATAAAATTCCAGAATATCAACAACTAAAATGTTGATAACTTGACATGCCTTTGGGTTGGATTATAGCCTTATAGTAACCTGATTTAATTCACCAATCACTTCGAATTGCGATCGATCTAGCTGAACTATGTGCACAATGGATTTTTGTGGCTGAACGTTCAATTTTGCACATATTGACCTTGGCAAAATATTCGATGAAGCTCCAGAATCTACTAAGCAATTATGCACGTTTTTATTGAAAATTTCATAAGGAGAAATGGGGCAATTAAGGCAATATCATTTGGATCAACCTTATTCATCGCATTAGTTGGAGGTCTTCCCATGTCATGGGAAGCTTTAGATATTACAATGGCTGGTAAAGGTGCAACTGGTACAGCTTGTAATTCTTTCAAAAGCACTTTCTGCTGGTTTTTAACCTGCTCAATTCAAAAAGAGTAATATTGGCCCTAGTCTTTTTCATGTCTTCTACGATATTATACTCCATTTCATCCGAAACAATTAGCATTTTAGATGGAGTTGATGTGTCTGTTTGGACTGGGCTGGTTTGAGTCGCTTTAGGTGATGTTTTCTTTGCTGCGACTTTATCCTTAGTCATCGAGCTTGCGCTCCTTGGCTTAGGTGTGGCTTGAGGAGGATCAAGTTGATTTCTGCTGCAAGTACTAACCAGGAATGCCTCTTGATCCTCTTCATCTGGGAGTATGAAATCCCACATACCTTGTAACTCTAAAACTTCTTCTTCATCGGTATGTTCTTCAGTAGCGTTTTCCTCTTGTTCTTCTTCTAATTCAACATTTGTAATAACGTTAGGGGGTTTGGAATTGGTTGAAGGATTTCTTTTAAAAGGCCTGTATGACTTTTTAGAAGAGGTTTCTACCACTTGTTTCTTAATGTCGACCATTTCGTTAGACATGGTCTTCAAAACTTTTTGTAATCCTTCCAAATCGAATGGATCTTTCGATTGTTTTTTCTTGGGATCTTCTTTGAAATAAACCTTCTTAGATTTTCATTCTTCTATCATATTCTTCTTTTCTGGGGCCATAATACATTTCTCTACTGCTATTGCTTCTTTCATATTTTCAAATAAGGTTGTTTTGTTAGCCCTATCAACAAATAGTGCTAAGTTTGATGGTAAAGCGGTGATGTACCATTCACTTCGCACTTCTTCGCTAGGCTGTGAAGCAGTAGGAATTTTGTTTAAGATTTTATTGAAACGTAAATTGAAATCTTTGATAGGTTCTCTTGACTCAGCCTTAAGGTTAGACAAGTCATTAATCAGTGTCGCTGTAGACCTGTCATCACCGAACTTGGTCAAGAATTTTTCTTGGGAGATGTCCCAACTAGTAATAGATCCAGATGGTAACATGAAATACCATGATCCGACTGTTCCTTGTAGAGTATAAGGAAAAATTCAAACAACAACATCTTTGTTAACAACTCCATTAAGATTTATGGATAGCATAAAGCTATTTATATGTT
Source organism: Pinus tabuliformis (assembly GCA_031772625.1). Classification (NCBI taxonomy): domain Eukaryota; kingdom Viridiplantae; phylum Streptophyta; class Pinopsida; order Pinales; family Pinaceae; genus Pinus; species Pinus tabuliformis. The sequence goes on from CM062818.1 coordinate 1,608,101,489, forward strand.
CTTCCGCTATCATACCTGCCTTAGGATTAAACTTAGGCAGCCATTTTTCAGGATGGGCCGGTAACTGACTCAAGGGTGCAGACATTAAGACTGCCCCTGGGTTATTCTATGGAGTTTGGGCCATCGCTAAACTACTAACAGAGGAAAGTGTAGAAGGTGATACTTGCGGTTGAGAAGATGAGGATATTACAACTCCAGATGGTTGAGAAGGAGTTGTGGAAGTTCCAGTAGGTTGATGGACAATAATCTGAAGTGGACGAGTGGATGATTGACCTCGCGGTGAAGAGGTTGAGATGGATGATGAGGATGAAAGAGTATCACTATCGGAACCTTTAGGAGACTTCCTTGCTCTTTTCCTAGTAGGAAGAGGTAATTCGGTTGGCTAAACACCAAACTTTTCACTCTTTAAACTAGTAAGAGGATGAGCAAGATTATATTGTGAAGTCACACTGCCTTGAGATTTATCATATTTTTGAGGAGATATTGAAAATCGCTGAAGTTTCTGAATCAAAGATTCAACTTCAGGAGGTTCAATAGTAGATTGTTCTAAAATTTCAGGGATTGTAGCAGCGGCTGTTGCTCCAACAACTTCTAACTCTGAATTTAAAGATTCTAAATGCAATGAAGAAGTTGAAGGAGATGGTGAGGGCGATTTACTCTCAGAATGGTATTTAGATTTAGATTTGCTTGCCATTCACAGTTCGAGGCCCTCCTTCTAGCGCCAAATATGTTGAAGCCTCAAAAATCGGGTCTAAAACAAGGGGGATACCCACCCAGTCCGGATCTTGGTTAGCAGCTCCATTTCCATTTGGTATAGTGGGTCTGACTGGGGATATGGGACCAACTTCCCAATTTATGTGTGTGTGTGTGTGTGTTGGACTGATATTTCTATTTCTAACAGTTTCTAAATGGAATACTTTTACTCTAACTCTAATCTAATAATATATAAATTGTAGTCTAATAAGTAGAAATATCTAATTCTACACTAACCTGGGGTGTAATCTTTATTTTATGCAATCTAAAATGATTTCAAATAACAACTGGTAATAAAGATCATTCAACTGTTATGAGAAAAGAAATCAATAAAGATGAACCACTTCGCATAAAAAGTTAGACGAAACAGTTGTGAGAAACATATCGAATAATAAGCTATTCATACATTAAGCATAAAAAAATAGCTATCACCGTACAAAAGTGCCAAATGATAACTCAGCCATTCATACATCAATATATAAATAACTGAACATGAAAATCACTTTAACACAAAGGCAGAAATAGTTAAGAGATAGAAGTACCATTTATAACTAGTCCTACTCATGAGCTTCAAGCGATAATGATTTATCTCTTCTTGATCAAACATCCACTAAGAGTACAAAAGTGAAACATCAGTAGCAAATATCAAATGAAAATTTCAATAAATCTTGTTCCATTCATTCATCAAAACCTCCTCAGAGGGTAGAGAAGTGCATGTTCTGGGGATAAGTTTTTGATAAATTTCAGGACCCTTCTCTAAATGCATGAGAAGGGTTTAAATACTACTAACTAATTCTAAAAATAACTTACTACAAAAATGTAGGATGCGGTTTAAATGACTGTCCTCATTTCATGAAAATAAAACAAAAACTAAAACAAAAATTGAATCTAAAATTAAACTACTTCTGTATTTGGTCCTTGAAATCACACGCATGCAGCATCTGTTCGAGAAGAGTTGGTTGGCCAACTTTCGATTTTAGCTAAGCTGAGAAGACATAATTGACAAGAGCCAGCGCCATCTTTTCAACCAAATTGATGGTACATTTGATAGTCATCCACTGGCTATGTGGCTTTACCAAGTATTCCCAGTAATAATCATAATCCCAGTTTAGCTTGGTTAACCCTTGAATTCCTTGTGTCTTTTCTTGAGCCTTATGCTTCCAATTTGTCTCTACCGTTGCTTTCTTGCAATTTTCAGGGCTTGCAGGTGACTGGGCAATTAGTAGCTTTCCTTTTCGAGAAACTTTTCTCAGCGATGCGTGATTAGCTCTAGGCGCTAATCGCACATCGGAAGTTTCCTTCGTTTCTTGGTCTGGGATTCCTTGATGCATTTTTCGCCTTTTGTGCTTTTTTCTTTTAGTGGATATAAAGTTCCAATTTTGTGAAAATAATGATTCCGTAAGCTCTTGACCCTGAGTTTTAAACTGTCTATTTCTAATATCAACATTGTCCAGTATCCACTTAACCATGTCCGTGTATGGGAGAATTTTTGGCCTTGCTGCTATCCAGTGCAAGAATGAGCAAGCTAGCTCTGTGATGGATGCCTTAGAAGAACTATGTGAGCCTGTAGTAGCAGTAACTTTCATAACTTTGGGATTCCCCTCTTCAAGCAGATTATACATGCCTTCCCACGTAGCAATTCCTGCGTCTCTGTTACAGGCTGTGTCTGTATACGAGGGCGCCATTTCTTTCTCTTTAGAGCTCGGAGCTTTGCTTTTCTTTCCCATTTTATCCTGCACGTTGCTTTGTATTGTTCTCTGTTCTTCGTTCCTACAATTCACAAGTGAAGTGAAAATGAATGACACAGAAAGGTGATGGGAGAGTTTTAAATGCCAAAGATAGATAAATTATACCACCTTACATGAGATGATTTTTCAATAAGCACGAACCCATATTCCATTAATAACTGGCGACTAACTCATTTATTAGCATTAAAGTGCATAACCAAGTGCCAGTTTATGGAAAATACTTTTTTGAACCACGCGCCCGAAATATCTACGATGAAGCAATTTTGCAATTTGCTTTGCAATATCGCAGATCGCAACATCGCAAAATCATAACATCATTGAGTTGATTGCTCGTGACATCGCATTATCGCATTGTCGCACATTGTATTGCCGCTTTATCGCAAAACTACAATATCGCAATATCACAATATCGCGTTATCGCAGGAACATAATATATGACAATCTTTGTTAACCTGTTTTCTGTGAAATGCGATTTGCGATCGACGTCATCACATATCGGCAAATTAAAGTGTTTCAATGTAAGTTGTGCTTGATGTATGTTGTGCGATATTTTATTATCGCGTATCACGTTCTCGTAATGTTATAATTTGGCTTGTAAGGAAGTATCTTGCTATCCTTTTGCAATGCGATATTTTATCATAAAACTTAGATTTTTAGATTTTTCAAGGGGATTTCCTAAGCTTATGATGGTAAGTTTTATTAGGAAAGGAATTTGAGCACTAATTTGATCTTTTAGATTTTTAACTAAGGATCCCCACTTATTTAGTACTAGGAATAACACTAAATAAGAAGGGGGGTTGTTGCTGGTCACAAGAGGTAGCCAAATGGGAATATATGCAAGATCAAGCATGTGGGTTGATAGGGATGTCTATTTCTCTAGATCTTAGATTACATATCGCAAAACTTGATACCACCAATGAAGAAATGAAACAACTCACTAAAGTTTTTGGAATTAAAAATGAAATTAGAGCCCATCAACTCGAAAATGAGTTTCTTATGTTGGACCCCAATAATTTTTCTTCCATTGAAGATTTTTGTCCAAGTTCAAAACCCTAACACTTTCCTTGCAAGGTGTTAAGGTTAAGAAAGAATATGGTAGCCTTATCTATTCCATTCTTACTAAGTTGGGATCGGCCTACTCTGCATTTGTTTCCACCTTCCATTCTACTAGAGAAGCCTTTATTTCTCAAGGACAAGACTACAAGTCCCCCTCTTTTGATTCCTTTTGTGATTATTTAATAAGAGAACAAGAAAAGCTCTTACATCTTAGTCTTCTTAATCTTGGAAACTCTTCTAAAAAAGCCTTAGTCACCCTGCATCAACCATATTCGAAGAATCCTAAGAGGCAGTATCCTAAAAAGAATGGTCCTAAACCAAACAAGGGTCCTAAGAAATTTCAGTCTCAAAATGAAAAATAATTTCAACAAAATGATAAGGCGAATAAAAAAAAAGGGAAGAATATTGATAGACATTTCAACTTTTGTAACTGAGATGGCCACTTAGAATCCAAATGCTTTAAGAAGATGGAAACCTTGGAAGCAGCAATGAAGAAGCATAACATCCATTTGGAGCACTCTCCAACTTCAACTTCATCTTCAGGAATAACACTTTTTGCATGTGGTTGTCAAGCATCTCACTCTGGTTATGCACTATGTGTATCTTCTTCTTCTCATTGTGATGCAGGAAAGTGTTCCCTCTGCGGACAGAGGCAACCCCTCTAGCCCTAGAGTGGGTCTAGTCACAAACAAGGATAGATCAACAATAGCTTTCCTTAAACAGTCATAGTTGGAGGCCTACCTCAACCGGTGGTCAATGGAGTTCCGTTGCGCTGCTCCGGCTTCTGCTTCCTAATGAGTAATCAACCTTAAACAATGCAAGAAAATACAACAAAGCACGTAACTGAAACAACAATGATCTATTTACTCACAAAATCAAGAAGTCATGAGCTATCAAGTACATTACATACAATACATAGGAAAACATCATTTATTGCATTAATAATGAAATAAGAGTAAGCTTACAACCAAAGTCTTGACGTCACAAGCCTTCTCAGAAGGGATCCATCCAACATGTTCCTCAAGCATTCACTCTTTGAAGATGGATCTCCCAACATACAAGTCTCTCTCACTCACAAGTTTTACACAAGATTAAGGGCACTTCACAACCTTCCACAAACTATGAACAATCCCACACTTGTCACACTCACACCAGCTATCTAGCAAACTCACAACACTAACAACACTGCTCCACTAGTCAACTACCAACAACCATTCCAAAAAACTATCCAAAAAATAGCAGTGCATAGCAATGGTGAGAGTTAAAATAGGAGAAGGAGTCTCCATGAAAGGTGGAAGAGTGAGCTTATCTCCAAGGAAGGTAGCATAAATGACGAAATAGCCATGCCAGAGAAAGGAGGGCGACATAAACTATGCCAACAACCAGGTCTGGAGTCATCTAGAAGGCTGACTGTTGGAACAAATTCGCCCAATCTGGATCATTGTGGGTACATAATTGATCTTCTATGCTGACATCTCTATTGAATAATGTAGCCAGTTAGGTCATCGCTGAAGATTAAAAGCAACCTCACACTGGCACATAAAATTGGACCATTGCGAGAATCAGGTGTACTTCTGCGATGGCAGCACTGCTAGACTGTTTAGGAGCGCCCTTCAACGCGTTTATTTAGCCAACAGACGTGATGAGGAATATAACTTAGGAAAAGTGGGTCATTTTGCAACATCAGAGAGCATTTGTCTAACATGAGCATGAATGATTTTGGACACATGACACAGTAGGAAGACTGGGATGAAGACAGTGACAAATTACTGTGTAACACTCATTCTCATGAGCAACTCATTGATTCTGGAGCTTCTTATCACATGGCCAAAAACAAATCCATGTTTTCTTCTTTAAATGGTTGTAATGCCAAAAATATATGTTGGCGATGATAGATCTCATAGTGTTGTAGGGACTGGAACTATTCATCTAGACAATGGTCAATTTAATGATGTATGATTTGTTCCAACCTCATCCTGCAACCTTCTATCTATATATCAGACAACTCATTCAGTTGAAGGCAAAATTGTTGAATTTTCACCTCATGATGTTGTAATTAAGGACCTAAGAGATCCTAGACCGATTTTAGCTACTGGCATTGCTGATGATTCTACAAGGTTGTATAAGTTTAAAAACTTTGGTTCATCAAATATTCCCTCGGTATTTGTTGCTCATAATGATGAAGTGACCAAACTTTGGCATGAGCGATTTGGTCACTTAAACTATCGCTCCCTTCAAAATCTATGTAAAGAAAATGTGGTGACAGGTCTTCCAAAGGTATCTTGTAGAGATGGTGTTTGTTCCAAATGTGTACCTAGAAAACATATTCATGATAGTTTTGAAAAACATGCCTCTTGTCACGCCTCAACCCCTCTACAACTTATGCATAGTGATTTATGTGGTCCACTTCCAATTGTTTCATTCTGTGGCTACAAGTATTTCTTAACTTTCATTGATGATTTCTCCAGATGCACTTGGGTATACTTCTTAAAGCCCAAGAGTGAAGTATTTAATATGTTCTTGGCCTTTAAGGCCTTTGTTGAGAAACAATCTAGACATCAAATTCTTAAGCTAAGATCTAATAATGGCGGAGAATATGTTAGCAACAAATTCATCAACTTTTGCACTGAGCATGGAATTCAAATGCAACATATTGTTGCATATACTCCACAAGAAAATGGTGTCACTGAAAGGAAGAATCACACCTTAAAAGAAATGGCTAATTGTATGCTTCAATCTAAAGGACTTAGTCTTAATTTTTGGGAAGAAGCAATTAACTATGCAAATTACATAGTAAATCACACTCTTACTAAGGTTTTAAAGAATATCACTCCAGAAGAAGCATGGAGCTCAACTATACTAGATGTAAGTCACTTTCATGTTTTTGGAAGTGAATCATGGGTCCATATTCCTGATGAGGAAAATAAAGCCTTAGAACCTAAGAGTGAAAAAAGTATTTCTTTTTGGATATTCTAAAGATGTCAAAGGATATAGAATTATTTCAGTTAAGTCCAAAAATGTTATCATTAGAAGGGATGTAAAGTTTTCTAAAAATATATCAGCCTACGAGTGTAGTTTGATGGATGTGCCACCTCTCTCTATCCCTTCTACTTCTAAAAATATTTCTTCTTCCAATAATGAAAACAAGGATGACAATCCTCCCCCACCTTCTCAAGATCCTCCTTCAACTCCTCAACTTCCAAAATGGGTTCGTGCTACTCAGGATGCAGCAGGTGCTCTTGCAGGTGATCCTACAGATTATAGACATACACATTATCAGTTCGATAGAGCCTCCTCTTTATTGGCTCAAGCTTCATCGAATTATGATCCTAACGCCTTTCTAGAAGCTTCAGGCCATCCAGATTGGGATGCAGCCATGAATGAAGAACATCATTCATTATTGGAAAATGATACATGGGACCTTGTTCCTCTTCCAAAGGGATGAACCAAGTATGGACCAGATGGAAAACTTGATAAACATAAAGCTTGTCTTGATGCTAAGGGTTTTTCACAAGTTGAAAGCATTGACTATATTGAAACCTTCTCCCATGTTGCCAAAATGAACTCTATCTGCCTTGTTCTTTCCCTTGCCACCACTTTCAAATGGGAAGTCCATCAAATGGATGTTAAATATGCCTTCTTTCATGGGGACTTGCATGAAGAAATATATATGGAACAACCTTCTGGCTTTATACAAACAGACTTCAGCCTTGTATGTTAGCTTAAGAAATCCCTTTATGGTCTCAAGCAAGCTCCTCGGGCTTGGTATGCCGACCTGGATAGCTTTCTTTTAGATACTCGCTTTTATAGGTTTCATTCTGGAAATACTCTCTACACCAAGAAAGTGGGTAAGTCTCTTATCATTCTTGTTCTTTATGTTGATGACCTTATCCTTACTGGTAGTGATCCTAATCTTATAAACCATGTGAAGTCCAGCCTTAAAAAGCAGTTTGAAATGACAAACTTATGACACTTGCATTATTTTCTTGGTCTTCAAGTCTTGCAATCCAAGGGAGGTATTTCCCTTTCCGAGTCCAAGTATGCCAATGATATTTTATGCCACTTTCACATGGAAGACTGTAAGTCAGCCCCTTCTCCCTTTTAGTCTGGAGTTAAACCTTCAATCACTTTTACTTCCCCTAAAGTTGATGCTAACTTATACCATCAGCTTGTAGGAAAAATTTTGTATCTAACCCATACTCATCCTCACCTTTCCTTTAATGTTGGCCTTATTGCTAAGCTTATGCAAAACCCACATGAAAGTCATTAGAAAACAGCTAAAGGAATGCTTCGTTATGTTCGAGGTATAGTTCAGTTTGGGATTCATTACATTGCAAAAGCATCTCCTTTATTGGTTGGTTTCACTAATTTTGATTGGGCTAGTGACCCTAATGATCGGAAGTCTACTATGGATTATGTCTTCACTCTTGGTTTAGTGTTAAAAACACATGGGAGCAAGAACAATATGAAAGATAAATCATGTGAGTACAGTTTTTATTAACAAGAGATATACATTTATAGTACAATATGTGACCGTTGGGTTTCACATCCCAAGGTCTTTTGGACTCCTTTTGTCCATTCGACTTCCACACTAAACCATTGAGGATTAGGTGTCCAAAATTCCCCCCCTTAATCCGAAGGGTTATGTATGAGTCCAAGAAGAGAGTTGTAATACAAAATGTGCAAAAAATGAATGGCAGCACTAGGCTGAATTTGCTCTCTGAAATGTTGGTATAAAAGGTGGTGGTTTAAGGATGACCACCAATACTGGAACACTTAGTGCAGTTCCCGAAACTCTTCCAAAACTGGCAAGAAACTGAAGTTTTATGCTAGAGGAAGTGCTCCTATTGTTTTGAAGAGGGAAACCTTCAACCATGAAAGGGAGGTCTCACCCCGCATAAAAGGGAGAACTTCAACCTGAAAAGGGAAGTCTCAACCTGTGATGGTTTAAGGATAACCAACAACTCTGGAATGCTTAATGCAATTCTTGGAACTCTTCTAAAGCTGGCAAGAAGCTGGAGTCTTCTGCTAGAGGAAGTGTTCTCAATTTTGTTCCTGGAATTCTTCCAAAACTTGTAAGAAGCTGAAGTCTTCTACTAGAGGAAGTGTCCCAGATTGCCAACTGAAGGCATGCTCAGGGGCATCTTTGTCTCTGGCTACAACTCTGAAACTGGTGTGGCAGGTTGTGGCTCAGGCTCGCTTGATGTGGCTTTGAAACTTGTAGATGACCATCATTTCCCCCCCTGTCAGATACAAGGTGAGATGATGGAGAAAAATCAACTGCAAGATTGTTCAATACTCTAGAACAAGTTCTGACATGTGTTTGGAATATCTTCTTGGCTGTTGATGCCCATTTCCAAGAAGCGATGCATCCAAGATGAATCTCTGTTCTTGCAGGGCGTTTGTTTTTGAAGCATCTGTTTGAAGAATGACTGGTTTTATGATAGTGCTTACATGGATGAAGATCAAAAAAGTGATATTTCAGATGGCCAACTCGGTCATAGTGTTGGCATTTCACAATTTGTTGTTGTTGTTGTTTCTGTGGAAGAGAGGCAGAGTCTGGAGCAGCTGGAGGTGAACTGTCATGAGGAGCAGGTGAAATATCATGAATGAATCCAGCACTCTGAAACTGAATGGGCTTTGAGTAGTCTGGAATATGAAAGGACAAGTCCTTGTCATATCCAAGACCAGTTCTGTGCTTGTTGTGGACAAGCTGTTCCCAAGGTCTGATGATGGGTTTAGGAAGTGCAGACTGAGTTTTTGCATTTGCATGTACAACTGCTTCTTTATTTGAATGAACTGTAACATTATTTTCTTGTTGTTTATGGGAGTCGGTTTCAATCTTCTGAATAGAAACAAGTTTAGAATGATGATTCCACTGCTATAATTCTACCCGCTGTAGTTGTGATTCAAGATGCAAAAACTCAATCTGTTCTTGTGCATATTGTAGACATGTCTGAATTTTTGAGAGAGAGCTTTTGTTGATTTGTAATGTGTCATCAACAGTGGATTGTATAAGAGTTTTCATGAACTCTAATACTTCAGTAATTGTAGCCATTTTTTCTCAATAGAAATGCACCACTAGAAACTTGTTTTGGAGTGAAAATGTACCCTAAATAATCACAATGCTTGCAACAAATAGCAGACAATCTGGTGCATATAATTCTAATATCACCCCAACAATTAAAGCAATCTTCTCATTAGAATCTTTTGAGAAAAACAAATTTGTTTGTTGCACATAAATTTATGCCCAAACTGCACAATAGGAACAAGTAAATTGAACAAGCAACAACTTTAAATTGAATTGGATCTTTCAAATACTCCTTCACTTTCTCAGCCAGTGGAAAATAATAGTCAAATTCAATAGCGACTGCTAATAAATTCTTGTAACTAATGATGATAGCATGTGGAGCAGCTGCAATTGTAGGAGTACAGATCACTAGAGAAAGAGTTGTACATAATCTAATAAACTACAAATTTCTTGTTGTGGTGTGAAAATGATGGTATCCCAGAACTATTCAGACACACGCATATGCCCAATAATTAATTCATGTGTCATATGATACTCTGTCTTCAAAATACAAATACCAGATATAGCCCAAAACAACCAACACATAGTATATGGAGCCACACTAAAATGACCAATGCGCATATATAAACCAACTCAATATTGCAATTTACAAGGGTTTCATAGCATAAATTCACCAACCGCTGATATGAATACCAATTAATCAACAGCAGCTGACTACCAGAAAACAAATTCCTCTTGTGGAAATGATATTAAAGGCTCTCGGTCGCTTTGTCTTCAATATAAGATGAGAAATGCCACCAAAAATCATTAAAAAGACTCTGATATCCAATGCCCCACATAAAATTCAATGCGCTATGGTAGATTCAAATGTCATTGTTAATATAGGTGGACTCTGCAAATTGTTACTTCTGTTCCCATATAAATAACAAATATTTTCACCGTCCTGCGCTTGGTGAAAGATATGGATTTCTAAGGGATGCCTTTTTTTTTTTTTTTTCTTTTTTTATCAATAGTGTGCTCAGCCAGGGTGTGCCAATGGATTTGACACAGTGTGAATCTTTTCCCTTCTATCTCAACACTGTCGTCGCCTTTCGACCAGTTAACCCAAAATCTTTAAATGGGAAACACATTAAAGGAAGAGAGAATCTCAATGTATGAAAAATAATCAACCATAAATTTACATGTCTTGTTCAAGGGCTATCTACAATTTTACATACACACAACCAAAAACATTCTTTTAGCAGCACCACCAGAGATATGTTTTCAACCGATCGGAAGAATGGGAAACCTTCAACGAAGGTTCCTCAAGTAAATCTGGTGTGCACATTTATCAGTTGCCGGAGCTGCAATTGTTCCCGGAGGTATCTTGGAAGGGCTTAAAAAAGCAACAGAGCCAAAAATTGGATATGAATACTTCTTATAAACACTTTTGAGGTTACTTCCTTCTTAAAGTTGAGGCCAACTCCACAGTAGGCAAGGTGTAGGCACGACTATTCAAGCACATCACACCTCACTCATGTTGACATGGAAACACAACAATGTTGAATACATTCTCTGGTTCGTAACCAAAATTCCGTGGAGCGAAAATCCTCGACACGGTACATACTAAACACATTTCATGTGAAAATCCTTCTAAAATTCAGTCAGAAGACAATGTGGATGCCAAGCCGCCTTCGCCTTCTCATGAGGAAACCAAACTAGAAAAAGATGAGAATGGTTGTTCACTATGATTAAGAGACCTCAAAATATGAAGCTCAGACCACTGGAGAACAAGTTAACGTTTGGCCTGGTACGACTACTTCATTAAGCCTTTCATTTCATTTGAATCACCATAATGGTTGTACAACGAAGGTTACTAAACCGATATTGCCGCTCTCAGTGCTGCTCTGTCCATCAACAGGTTCAGATGTGGGTGTTCTACGAAATGAAATGTAATGATGATCCCTAATGGTGTTTGTTAGGGACTGTGACAATCACAACCGAAAATTTCTACCCACCAAACAACGCTCTCCCAAATGACAACTATGCATGGTGCAACCCACCATTGCAGGACTGGTATCTTTCAACGAACGTTTTCCTCAGTTATACATTACATAACCATTACATTGATCATTAAAACCTCATTCATTGATGATTAGCAGATATTGGAACGAAACGGGCATCGGGCTCAGATCAAGAAATTCCAACATTAAAGATCTCAACTCTACAAAGTTGGGATTTCGGGCACTCAGAATGCATTGATATAATGTCTCTTCGGGTTAGAGAGACTAAAATATACCCTTGATGTCGTTTTATAGTTAAATAAGTGAGCTGAGATAACTTTAACAAATATATTTGATACTTATAGAATGTCATGCACTGATGAAAAAGATGTTTTAGAGAATTTCAAAGATGAAAACGGGCAATTCTTCTAAGAATCGATTGGAAATTGCATCAGAAAACTAATATGCACCATACACAATAAATTGAGGAGTGGGAACAACTTCTGGAGTATCGACCTCTTTATTTATTAGCGTTTTGCGCTGGAATAAAATGATTAAATAGCAGAAATTCGATCTTTGAGTGGAGTTTGTCTTTGACTTTGCCTCTGCTACCATTATCATTCAACATATATTGATGGGACAACATTAATGGGCAGCGTAACGTACCATTCTGGGCATTCATCAAACGACCGTTCATCAATCAACTCTGCTACCATTCTGGGTAGTGTTCAACACATTTATTTATTGCAGACAGCTATGATAACAATGCAGGTATAGAACAGCGAAATGGGTCTCAGTCACTAGCAGTGGAGCGTTAGAGTTTAAAACAATGATAGAGTGACAGGTCTGACAACCTTTAATCCGATGAGGATGAATAGCGCTAACAGGCTTTGGGCGCCTAGGCTCTAATTCAATGTATGTTCAGAGAGCAAACATTTATGAACAGAAAACGTTTTATAGACAGACGGGATAGCCAGAGACCAAAAATAGAGACCTGAAGATTTCAAAGGTCAGGAATGTCAAGGCCGACATGCCAGGACTCTTAACTCTCAACGTTTTTGCACGGCCTTCAACACTAGCGCATGAGTTAATCAACTAGCAATATCACTGCACCGAGAGCTCACGACCCACATAACATTAATGGTAACTGCATAGGTTTGGTGAGAGAAACACAACAAAAGGCCGCAAGTAAACAGTGACTCAAATAGGAGCAGGGCAAGAATTCGCCCGCTCTGATACCATGTTAAACACAGATGGGAGAAAGAACAATATGAAAGATAAATCATGTGAGTACAATTTTTATTAACAAGAGATATAATTTTATAGTACAATATGTGACCGTTGGGTTTCACATCCCAAGGTCTCCTGGACTCCTTTTGTCCATTCAGCTTCCACACTAACCCATTGAGGATTAGGTGTCCAACAGACCTATTACATGGTCTTGCAAGAAAAAAAAAATTCTATTTCTCTTTCTTTAGCAGAAGCAGAGTATCGTGGCACTATAGAAGCTAGTAAGGAAGCCTTGTGGCTTCATCATATCCTATCAGTGTTTGGCTTTCAACAGTAGCATCCGACTACACTTTGGTGTGATAATTAAAGTGCCATTCAGTTATGCAAAGATACAGTCCAACATCAGCGCAGGAAACACATTGAACTACACATGCACTTCACCTTTAAGCTCATCCATGACCATGTTCTTGAAGTGCAATATTGTTCAATCGATGATCAAGTTTCATATATCATAGAGGTGAAGTTTACTAAACATCTATTTATGGTTGGAGTTCAGGAAGTTTCCATTAAGGGGGGATAGTCTTTAATGCCTCCATCCTTCACCTATTGTACCATATTTGTACATCCTTCAATCCTATCCCAAGTTGTTCTTAAGGGGGGATGTTAGGATATTCCGACACATAGGAAATAGTTAAGTATAACTTGCTCTAGTGTAGATTTAGGTAAAGTGTGCTTATTTACTATGTTCTTTTGTAACTTACAATCCAACGGTCACGATATGTTCTAGACATGAAGTGATCCAACAATTCATTCTATTCCTTGGTATTTCAATACTTGATCCATGGCTTAACACCCGATTGGTCCATGAACTCTATTTAAAGAGCATGGAGGGTCATTTGTAGGGTGACTGTTCATGAGAGAAGCTTATGTAAATTTTGTTTCTTTTATTAATAAATTTCCTGAAGTGACCGCGTTGGCTCAAGTTGTGGACTATTTCCATATTTGAGGGTTTTAACCACATTAAGAATATTGGTGTATTGATATGTGATCTGTTTGTGAGCAATGTGCTTTGGTATTTTATCTGAGGAGCTTAACCTGTAAATTCCTACACTTTTTAAGGTTTCCCCCCACACCTTACTTTACTTGTCTAAGCTGACAAGGGTTAACCCCAAACAACTGAGTAGATTTGATGATACTAGTTAGTGCATAAGTGTTGTGTTTTCATCAAGATCCACTTCAAACAGAACGTATTTTTCATTGGTGTACCATGGACTAAAGACAACAATTTCTTCATACGTAGACAATATGACAAATAACCAAGTACTGATAACTGCACAAGTCCTCTTGTACTTTACCCAACTTGTTTCAAGAGTCACACACATTTCATGAGAAAGTAAGCTATGAACGTAAACAAGAAATAAACAACAAAAGAGCGAAGAGCAGAAGAAAATGTGGAAGCAAAGGGACTAATAAAACAAGCAAATGAGAAAAAAAACAAACAAATAAGAAAGAAAACATGCATGCAAGCGAACAAACAAGAAGCAAACACTACTCCTACTCCTAAGCTAATAGTGCATGGGTCTGCTCACGTGAAGTGATACTTCCAAGGAAGCCACCAGTGCATTGGTCGACCCATGTTGGTCAAGGAAGGGTTTAAGAATAGCAGAATCATGCAAACCAACAAACATAAAATATATAACAATGAAGAAAAACACACTTTGGGTTTAAGTGCGTCCATAGAAAAGAAATGAATGAAAGCGCATGATATGCACTCTATGGACTTGCCATGGTTTTGTGCTACACTGCATGTAGATGTTAAGCATACATATTCTCTTGACTGTGACTTGAAAGAAAACGTGAGAAAGGTAGACCACTTAAGTTGTGCAAATGTGCTTGCTATGTAAGATTCCTCGAATGAAAGAGTGATGGGATCATGTGACTCGAGTGGAGGAAGAAAAATTTGGGTTTTTAGTTGATCTTCAATGCGAAGCAGAGAGTGATGAGGAGCCTTGCATGTTTCAACAATTTCTTGATCAGAAGTGAAACCAACCTTAGGACAGCGAGGGCCTAACATAACTACCATCTTGGGTTGAAGTGCCTTGACAACTTGCGAGGTTTCAACTTCGTCAACAGGTAGATCTTTGAATACCAATGGCCTAGTCATATTAACAGTGAGTGAAGCAACATCATGATTGAATGAAGAAGTACAAAGATCAGGACAATCACGATCAGAAAATTCAGGATGTTCGTCGACATCCTCATGATTTGATAAATCATGCAGAGGGGTAGATGAGAAGCAACGATGTTCACGCTCTGTATTTTTAGAAATGATAGATGAGAGATTGGACGGACTTTCAGAGAAAGACGCGTCCTCTCTGCAATGTAATGACAAACCAACATCCAATGTGTACTGTGAACGAGGAAGTAGAAACATCTAGAAATGAGTTTTCACATTGGAAATTAGCAGTGGTAGAATCACAAGGGATGTTGGGATAAAGTGGACGAGGCACGGATGGAAGGGAGTCATCCTTCACCATGGGTCCTTCTTTAGATTCCTGCACACACTCATCATGAATAATAGCACAACTTTGTTGCATAAAAACAACTCTGTCAACACCTTGATCCTCATTCACAAAAGGTGATGAGTCTGAAATGGAAGAAGATAGGACAGTACAATCCGGAGGATCAATGGAACGTAGGGATAGAGGTTGAGGGATCAAATCCACATGACAACTAGCAGGATTTCTAGCCAAATCTGTGCATATATCAAGAGAAGGTGGGGAGGGAGGATGCGACAATTCAACAGATGTGTGTGCATGCTCCCCCACATCACTCTGCGGTGTAGAGATGTTCGATGAGGTGAAGGCAGACAATCACTTGTGACAACAACATTGCCTACCTATGATTGCGCAACTCCATCACCGAAGTATGCTAAATGGGATTCAAATGATATCAAGAATTGCAGATTTTCGAATATGTAAAGAATATACTCAAATCTTCCATCGAGAAATTCCCAATCAATTTCATCTTCAGAAATCGGTATGCAATATTACGAAAGCACATGTAAAATTTTTCAATAGATTCATAAGGTGCTTTCCATAATTTTAGAATTCCATAGTTGAGTGCTTTATGGTCAAAGTGATTGAAAGCACAATCTATCTTTGCGAACAAATGAGAAAGAGAATGAATAGATATTTCAAGTAGCATGGTACACCAATGCATTGGGTGCCCTCGAAGCATGTATGCGAACAACGCACAGGTCATGTAATATTCAAATATTTCATGTCCTTTGCATGAGCCTACAATGCCATCCGCATGCCTCACCAAGGCTATGTGTGTTATAGACATTTTTGTGCCTTACAGCATGAAGCATGAAATGTCAATAATCTGAGGGATCGAAAGTCCCTAAACATGTTGTTCCTACCCCTAGAGGAACAAGGTCAGCAAACCACAGCGCTGAAAACCAGTTCTCCACCTGAAAACACTCAAAAACAAGCAAATTCTGGATCATGTCAACTGCTCCACTGAGCATCTGCGTTGAATGTCAACTGCTCCACTCTGTACCTGTGCTGAATTTCAACTCTAATGAAGGCTACCTGCGCTGGGAAAGATTGGCCAAGTGGCACAGTCATTCCTCAATGTGTCAAATGCCCAGGAAGCTTCCAAAATGACACTTGGATCAAGGAATTCGCCTTGTGATGAGTAAGAGGGTCTAGATCTCCAAGTGGAAGCAAGAACCTCCAAGTGGACTCAAGAACTGAAGAATAACTGAAGTGGGAGAGGACACTAGTCAGCTTCATGCCAGTCTCAAGCTGACTCATCCTTTCTCCAAATATCCTATATATAGATCTCTCTCATGAGGTCTAAGGGGGCTGGAATCTTGTGACTGTAAGGAAGTGCTGTTGTTTTGAGTATAGAACTATTGGGTGATTTGCTTGAAGGAGGTGAAGAGGAGATTTCTTTCTGCTAGGAGGTGTTGCTGGATTGGGCCTCTTATGGTTGTAACACTCTAAGAACTTTACTTCTTCCATTAATAAAGCATTTGAGGTTCTTCTATATGCATGTGTCTCAATGGCGTATTGATGCTTGTATATTTGATTTATTCTAATCCTTGAATCAATTATGAATGTATGTTGCTTGTAGTTTCCCTCTCTTGTCATTTTGCAGGATTTTGGTGTAGTTGGGCCAGTGAAAGAGCAAGGAACTGGGAACAAGCAGCAAAGAGGGAAGATTGGATCAATCATTAGTGGAAGATAACGGTTAGTGAATCTCTTTCTCCTCTCTCTTACATCTCATAAAGAAGTAATCTTGAATAGCTTTGCATTCGGTTGTTGCTGAGGTACTATCACCCTTAGAGTGGGATAGAGTCATTCCGTATTGGATACTTTTCCCAACAACAAATTGGCGACTCCGCTGGGGATCGTATCTTGTTGGTTGTTTGTGTTTTTTGCTATTCATTTCATAAACAAAGGGAGTACCGAATCGAACTGCATTTGGATCTTTCAAATGCAAAGTAGAAGGCAGCTACTCTAGCTCAGTTTCTGGGCAAGTTTATGATTTGAAGAGCTGATCCACAAGGACTCTAAATAGCTCTTCGTGATAGCTTTTCATCCTCCTTTTCATCCCTTAGTGTGTACTTGACAGATAGCTTCTGATTTGGCCAAAAACTGTGAATTTTTGAGCAATATGTGACCCGGAAACCAAGAGAAACGAAAGTTTCGTTCTTCAGTGCAGGTTGTGTGAAGGCTGTCTGCATTTCAGCGCATTTCTCGAAGGGGCTACCTGCGCTGAAGGTCAAACTGCCTGTGTACTACCTGTGTTGGACCAGTCTTGCCTAGTGCTACTGGGGTTTCCTGCTGTTTCTTGCCCTATTTTCACTCTTGTTTTTGCAGCCTGTTACCAGTCAATGTGCCTATCTGAAACCAACTTTCCTTGCCACGATTCCGCCTTGGTTGTATAAAGAAACTGTGTTTGTTCTTTGTGTATTTCTTGTATCATTTATAGTTTCCCATAATGAAAGTGAACTAGTCTTGCTGTGGCCTCTTAGATCTAGACTTGTGATGAAGTGTCGTTTTGATCTTAAGAGTTAGTTTATTTGTTTTTCATAGCTGATTGAGCTTTTGCTTTCGTCATATGGTTTGAGTTTATATATTTCTAGTGTCAAAACAAGTAAATCTTAAGGTGTCTTTTGATTTTGGACAAGCTTGTTTGCTTTCACTTGAAATTGAATTCGAAATTATACAACAGCTTTCTTTTTGTGTCGCACAAACATTAAGAAAGAGAAAAGAAATACTTGCATTGTGCATGTGCATTATGATAGTTTGCATGTTGATTTAGGGAAAAATGCATTAGTGTGTGCTCTATGATCTGTGTGAAAAGATGTTATCTTTCTTTTCCCTCAGTAGTTAAGATTTTCAAAGTTGAAAGATTGAAAAGCTTGCTTATCATCTTAGACTGCATTTAGGAGTGTCACTATACATCTCGTGGTGATCCATAAAGGCAAACTGCTAAACAAGATCAACCTTAAAATAAATTGAATTTACATAACAACGCATTGAAACATAATGCAAACACATAGAGGTCTAAGCTAGAGACGTGTTCCGGCGTCGTTAAACGTGATATCTTAGCGTTGAGTGGTTGGGTGATTCCTCCACGGTGAAGCGATAAGTATCAATACGGACTTGTGCTCCCACGTACCGTCGCGTATATATTGGGAGACCCCTATAGGATCAAAGCCTTTATCCATAGGAAACCGTGTCGGCCGCCCTACTGATCGCAATGCAGTGAACACAGCATTCACGAAGATCGACCACTCGTACCGTAAAACGTATTCTGTGGTTTTGCGAAAAGTTTGGCACACCCTCTGCCTAGAACTCCAGAGCAGTTTCTTTTGGCCTTTTTCAAACTCTATAACTGAAAAAGTCCATCCGAGCATTTGTCACTTCGGGCTCGTTAAAACATCGAAGGAGACTAGAGTCATCTTTAGCGTTTTCTCGACTCTTAAAAAGTGAAAAAGAAAGTTGTGTCTAAAGCGTCGTTATAAAATTTATTTTAAACGGAACATAATCACCTCCTATTGCTGCGTTGATCTGTAGGTTGAGAACATGGAGCGCCCCAACCAAGGAATTCCACATGATGGAAATCCTAGTCCTTTCTCCTCTTGGGGAGAAGTTGGTGCGCCCCACATGGCCACATTGTCGCTTCCAGGACTGACAATTGGCCTGCCTATTTGGCTATTCTCAACTAATGTAGTTCAGAACACCATGGTTCCTGAACAGTCAAGTCAACAGTTAGATGAGTCTAGAGCTGCCCACCAGCCTTCAACTTCCTATAACTCTTCCTCCAATCCTTCATCTTCGCAAGGTAGAGCCAGCAAAAGCAAAGCTCCCATGAAGAAGAAGGAGAAGAAGGAGAGAGAGAAGAAGAAGGAGCCTAAGGCGACTGGGGGCAAGCAAAAGACATCTGACAAAAGTCCACACACAGCATAGACCGAGCATAAATCGCCATGTGTCATATGTAGAGGAGACCACTTCCATAGAGATTGTCCCTGTATTCCTCGGATACTAAGGGACTAGTCCCCTCGGTTGCACAATTCGAGAGCATCAACCTCTGATAGCCATGTTGAATGCTTACCGTCAACAAGCGAAAGTGAAGGTTCAAGACAGAGAGGGGGAGCAAGATCCCCCTGTAGACTGTGTGAAGGCAATCACGCCATCCACCGTTGTCCCTTCTTAGACAAAGCGAAGAGAGTTTTGGAAGATCGCCCGGTTTCACCGTTGAGACTTCCTCCTGGATACAAAAAACTCATGCCAAGTCCTTCGTTGGTTGAAGATACAACTGGCCCGCTCAAGTGGTCAGCTGAAGCGTCAGTCATTGAAAATGAACCTACTAAATCTAGACCAGATGAAAGTCTAAAGGTCGATATGGTAGTTGACCCGGTTCTTCCTTCAGAGGTTTCATCCTCAAATGACACCGTCACTGAAGATTCCTCTTCAAATGACACCCTCACTGAAGAGAATAAGGTGTTGGAAATAATACTGAGAGGGGGGGTGAATCAGTATTATCAGATCAATCAAACCTTTTCAATGCTCAGAAACATATACGCTACTTCAGTTAAGTAAAACAGCGTGTACACGCTACTGTGACTAAATAAAACAGCGTATAAGCAGAAAACTCATAACTTAGTTAGCTTATTCTTCAGTTAAGTTCATCAGGACATTATTCAGCACATTAACAGTAAGCAGATGCAGTATAACAGAACGGATCAAAAGCCACACACATGAACACCAAGATATAAGGTGGAAACCCAATGTGGGTGAAAACCACCTGCTGCAAGTTATCTCTATCTTTCTTTAAGAAACTTCAGTTTACAATCTTTTGTACTGGTGCAGCCTTATACCAATACGCAGGCTACAACCTGCAGAAGGCTACAACCTTCTCTCGTTCTCCAAACTTCCTTGGAAGGGAGCTCCAACCCCCTTTGTTCTTGTACTAGCCAAGATACTAGTACGTAGGTGCTGACCTACAATCTTCTTTTCTTCAGGTATCACCTTTCATACATTTTCAGACTTGAATATTCCTGAAGCACAACATTACAATCTGAAGACCACAATTCATTCAATTTCCACAACAGATCATTGAAGCATAAAACAACCAAACTCTGAATCACTGAACCACTGAACCCTGTCAATCGCCAGTTACCAGAACACAGAGCAGACTACAGAACTCTGCAATAACTGTCAGACCCCACTGTAAACCCAAAAACAAGCTTCAAAAGATATACGCTACTTCAAGGAGCCAAACCCGCGTATACACGCTCTTTTACCGAAGCCAACCTGCGTACAGATCTAAAAATAAACTTTCTCAATTTGCAGCTGTACCAGACATTAGTTAGACCCAGAACATAGCATTGCGACAATATGCAGATCTAGAAATAAGCATAATCAACCATATCATGATAGTGCATTTCAAACCATTAGATCCCGATCTATCCTTAGATCTAGTCTTCCATCAACCAATGTGATCTCTCCTTTGCTTAGATCAAGCAACCCAGCACCTGCAAATCAGATCTCTTTCACTCTTGGATATTCAAGCCCTTGTCGAAAGATGAGATTGCCTAATGATCTTCTTCTCCTTATATAGTCTTAGGCCTAGCTCAATACCAAGAGCCAAAACCATAGTAACACAATACCATCAACTTCAAAACTAGGGATCGACACGCCCGTCGAGACACAATGGTCCGAAATCATAGGCACAACTTCCAAGGACTAACCACCATGGACCAAAGGAACCTTTCCACATACACGCGCTTTTTATGAATCGAACTAGCGTGTACACGCGACTTGGGCTTAACGAAACAGCGTGTATGAGCTTCCTTGGCATGCTGTACTGAGATCTGTCTTCTGATTAAGATGCCATCACTTGTACCAACCTCTGAGCACCTGTACCATCCTCTGAGTGAGTTGCCATCAAGGACAACACTTGAATCATAATGCCAACAATCTCCTCCTTTGGACTTGATGGCAACCACCACACCAAGTCACTCTCCCCCTTTGACATCAAGAGCAAAGGGCTGTGCTCCCCCTGAGGACATGCTGATACCTCTGCTTGGCTGTGCTGACTCGTGCTCCCCCTGACAGTAGGCCAGATCTGAAAAAGATGTTCTTCAACAAGAACCAAGATTTATACACCATAAGGGACCTTCCTATCACCAAAAGACTCAATACATACATCCATACTCCCTACCAAGAGGGGACATATCAGAAACAACCAATTATATTACAGCATTCATCCCAGGCATAGTGGGGAAACCAACATAGGCCGTTACATGACCTTGACACCATAAAAGAGATATGACAAGAGAGATACATGACATAGAGACAACAGATCTAGACCAAGACTTAGGAAAGACACCAGCAGCATCTGATAAACATCTTGTTAGATCAGCAACCAGAATTTCTTTCTGAGCTCCTTCTCCTGAAACCAACAACCAAAACATCTGAATGCCAACAATGCTTTATGAGACTTTTGAGCTGCTCCCCCTGAACCTGTGCCTGTTGCACTCCCTGAAACTGTGCCTGAAGAATTCTGACATTCCTATTGCTGTTCAGAACTTTAGAGTTTTCCCTTGCTGTTCAGAACTTCATATACGCGTTTTATCCTGTATAAAACAGCGTATGTACGCGGATATTCTTTCTGCAACAAGCGTCCAGCATACACGCGACTTACCCAACATAAATCCGCGTGTATACGCTCATATCCCTTCCGTAACCTGCGTATACCAACTTTTCTGTAGAACAAACAATCTTCAACAATAGGATGAAGCATCAACTACTCCCAGCTTTTGTCTGAGATATTCAAAAGTTTCCCTGGGCAGTGGTTTTGTGAGAATATCAGCAACTTGCTCCTTAGAAGGAACATACTCCAACTTGACCTTCTGCTCAAGCACTTGTTCCCGAAGAAAATGGTACTTGATTGGTATGTGCTTGGTCTTTGAGTGCATGACAGGATTCTTTGAAATGCTGATTGCACTTGTATTATCACATAAGATAGAGACAGGTGGAGTGCAAGTGATTTGAAAGTCCTGCAAGGTCTGCATCATCCAAAGAAGTTGTGTGCAACAAGATGCTGCAGCCACATATTCTGCTTCAGCTGTAGATAAGGCAATCGAACTTTGTTTCTTGCTGAACCAAGATACTAATCTGGAACCCATGAAGAAAGCACCTCCACTTGTGCTTTTCCTATCATCCACACTTCCAGCCCAATCTGCATCTGTGTAAGCATGAAGAGTGAGATCAGTATTTCTAGGATACCATAAGCCATAGTTTTGGGTCCCTTGAAGATATTTGAAGATTCTTTTGACTGCCTGAAGATGAGTTTCCTTTGGGTTGGCTTGAAATCTTCCAACCATTCCTACTGCATGTGTAATATCTGGTCGAGTACCTGTCAAATAAAGCAAACTCCCAATCATGGATCTATAAGTGGGTTGGTGAACTGCTGCTGATTCATCATTTGCACTGAGGTTGCATCCTGTAACCATGGGTGTACATACTGGCTTTGACTCTTCCATGCCATACTTCTTCAAGATCTGCTTGAGGTATTTGGTTTGAGACAAGAAGATACCTCCTTCATTTTGTTGGATTTGCAATCCAAGAAAATATGTCAATTCTCCAAGAAGTGACATTTCGAATTCTTTCTGCATAACCAAGGCAAAGTTTTGACTCATGGTCTCTTCATTGCTGCCAAAAATAATATCATCTACATAAACAACAAGGATTAGCAATTTGTTATTTTCAACTTTTATATAGAGATTGCTATCTGCTGATCCTTTTGAAAAGCCTTGTTGGTGAAGATATTTGTCCAACCGATAGTACCAAGCCCTTGGAGCTTGTTTGAGCCCATAGAGTGCCTTTTTCAATCTGCATACAAGGTTTGGATCATTTCCAAGAATGAACCCATCTGGCTGCTCAATATATACTTCTTCTTCTAAGTCTCCATTTAGGAAGGCTGATTTCACGTCCATTTGAAATACCTTGAAGTTTTGAAAGCTTGAGAGAGCAAGGAACATTCGGATGGCCTCTAGTCTTGCCACAGGAGCAAAGGTCTCTTCAAAATCTATTCCTTCTTGCTGTGCATACCCTTTACAAACAAGTCTGGCCTTGTTTCTAATTACTTCTCCATTTTCATTTAACTTATTCTTGAAGACCCATTTTGTTCCTATTACATTCTTATCTTTTGGTCTAGGAACTAATTCCCAAGTGTTGTTCCTTTCGATTTGCTCAAGTTCTTCATCCATTGCTTTGACCCAACATTCATCTTTGCATGCTTCTTTCACATTTTGTGGTTCAATGGAGGAGAGTAGAGCCAAGTAGCTTGAAGCTTCTGCAAGTGTCCTTCTTGTTTGTACTCCTGCTTCTTTCTGCCCCACAATCTGAGTTTCTGGATGATTCTTTTGGACATATCTGGATGGAGTCTTCTCTTCTATTCTTGTCTGCTCCTCTGGTTCTTCTTGAGATTCTTCTTCTTCTTGAGGTTCTTCTTCTTCATCATTTCGCCTTTGAGAGTAACCTTCATCTTCTTCAATGTCTTCATGATGAACTTGCCTAGGAATATATCCCTTCTCATCAACCACTATATCAATACTGTCAACAATTCTGCCAAGTCTTTTATTGTAGCACTTGTATGCTTTGCTATGTGGAGAATAACCAAGAAGAATGCCCTCATCTGCTCTAGGTTCAAGTTTGCCAAGTTGCTCATCAGTATTCTTAATATAACATTTGCTTCCAAAGATTTTGAAATGCTTCACGGAAGGAGTTTTACCACTCCAAAGCTCATGAGGTGTTTGAGTGCTGTTTACTCGGACATTTGTTTTGTTAAGAATGATAACAGCAGCATGTGCAGCTTCACCCCAGAAGGTTGCAGGAGTACCTGATTCATCGAGCATAGCACGAGCCATTTGTTGGATAGTTCTGTTCATTCTTTCCACAACCCCATTTTGCTGAGGAGTTCTAGCTGTAGAGAATTCTCTTCTTATCCCATGTTCATCGCAGAAATCGAAAAATTCATTTGATGTGAACTCCCCACCTCTGTCAGATCTGAGGCACTTAATTTTGTGTCCTGATTCATTTTCAGCCAATGCTTTGAAGG
This sequence comes from Pinus tabuliformis, assembly GCA_031772625.1. Taxonomy (NCBI): domain Eukaryota; kingdom Viridiplantae; phylum Streptophyta; class Pinopsida; order Pinales; family Pinaceae; genus Pinus; species Pinus tabuliformis. The sequence goes on from CM062818.1 coordinate 1,608,125,935, forward strand.
ATTTGAATTTTTCGAATGCTTCATCTTTGTGCTTCATAAGCCCTAACCAAACAAACCTTGAGAAATCATCAATGAATAATATCAGATATTCTTCTCCTCGAGGTGTCCTTTTCCTAAATGGACCACATACATCTGTATGGACTAGCTCAAGAGGCAAGCTAGCTGATCCTTCCTTTTCTGGAAAGTTAGTTCTGGTTTGCTTTCCAAACTGACAAGATTTGCATATAGTGTTGTCTGGAATTTTGATATCTGGAAGATCGCGAACTGCCTGATATTTGCATGCTTTTCTTATTTGTGAGAAGCTTAGATGTCCCAACCTTCGATGCCATAGCCAGTGCTCTTCATCCTTGCTAAGATAGCATTGTTGTTGTCCTTCTTCAAATATGTACAGATTATTTGGAGTTCTTTTGCCTTTGAGAACTGTTTTACCTGTATCAAGATCACGAACAAGACATCCATTCGATCTGAAAATAACCTCGGTTTTTTGATCACACATCTGACTGACACTTAGAAGATTATGCTTCAATCCATCAACATACAAAACATTTCCAGCCTTGACCTTTTCTTTCAAAGGAGCAATACCTTTTCCTTTTATAGTTGCAGGAGTATCATTTCCAAAAGAAACTTTCTTTCCCTTTTCTAAAGTAGAATAAGATTCAAGTTTTTCTTTATCACCTGTCATATGTTTCGAACATCCACTGTCAATGTACCATAGATTTTCCTGTCCTTCTGCATAAAACGCTATCCCACATCTTTCTGTCTGAGGTTCTTTTATTCTCCATTTTTTGGTGCTCGTGGCTTGTTCCTTTTTCTCCTGAAACTTGCTCCTGCATTCAGATTCTTTATGACCAAAATTATTGCAAATAGAACATTCAACTTCATTTTCAAGAACCGAAAAGTTGTTATAGGTCCTCTTTGTAATCCCTGTCATACTTCTTTGTTTTTGAGCTTCCCTAGTCATGATTGTTTTATATGCAACACATTGAGCTGCTTTGTGACCAAAGTTATGGCAAGAAAAGCATTGTCCATTGAAGAAGCTTCTGCGGTTATTGAATCTACCAGCCAACTGATTGTAATTTCTATTTTCATCTATTCTTGTGCCAAACTGAGAAGATTTTACCTGTGGTTGGTTGTAGCTTTTGTTCACCCTTAAGAAGGATTGTCCCTGATAGTTTCTGTTTGTAATTCGTCCCTGCTTTACCTGATTATCTTCATTGTTCTTCTGCTCATTTCTTCTTGCTGCATCAAGATAACTCTTTGAGGTGGATGCTTTAGAGGTTTCTCCATTATAGCCCAAACCTGTCTTGTTTAGAGGAGACCGCTGCACATTGATAATCTCATCCAAAGTTTCAGATCCTTTGACAAACTTAAGATTAATAGCTTTTGTTTTCTCAATTTCTTTTCTGAGACCAACAATTTCACCTTCTAGTTTTTCAAGATGTTTTTCCTTTTCATCAATTTGAAATTGCAAAGTATCAATGATCACACTCTTTTCTTCTATGCATCTCTTGAGTCTAGTAATTTCATTATAGAGATTATCCACATCTACAGCATCCTCATAATCATCATCTTCAAATGCCATTAATAGCTTATATTTATTACCTTGTTCATCTTCATCACTGTTTGATAAGCCATCACTATCTTCATGGGTGTAGTAGCTTTTCTTATTTGCACTTTGTTTCTTATTCCATCTAGCAGGTTCTTTTCCTTTATCTTTATTAGGACATTTTGCAGCATAATGACCTACTCTTCCACAAGCAAAGCATTTGAAAGGTAGCTTACCTCTGAACCTTCCAGCACCCCTTTGAAGATTTCTGACAAAATTTGATTCTTCTTCCTCTTCTTCTGGAACATGGCTTGCCTCATAGTAATCTTCTTTTCCTGATGCCTTAAAAGCAGCTTCCCTTCTGTCTGATGGACCTCCCTTTCTCATTTCATAAGCAGTTAGAATTCCATGTAACTGAGACATAGTGAGAACTTTGAGATTTTCCTTTTCTTCTATTGCAGATACTTTAGATTCAAACTTGGGGGATAATGATCTTAGAATCTTTGAAACTACTATAGTCTCTTTTATTTCTTCACCCAAATTTTTCATACAATTAACAATCTCGTCTACCCGAAGAAAATAATTTGCCACACTTTCATCATTATACATCTTGAGAGTCTCATATTGAATCCTGAGAGTTTGAAGTTTAGCTTCCTTTACCTGTTCATCTCCTTCATAGCTAGTGATCATTTTGTCCCATATCTCTTTTGCTGATTTGAAGTGCATGACCTTCATGAATTCTGTTTGGGATATACTTCCTAATAGAGTACTGACTGCTTTTGCATTTGTTTCATATGTCTTTTTCTCAGCTGGATCTGTAGGAGTAGCTGAAGGAAAAGCATAGCCTGTTTCTACAATGTTCCAAACTTCTGTACCAAGAGATTGAAGATATGCAGTAACTCTTACCTTCCAATAATTGAAATTTGTTCCATCAAAAACCGGTGGCCTGATTGATGCTTCTTTCTCGTAGTTGCTCATGATGAATGATCGACCTTCAAGCGATCAAGCTTCCTGAAGGACCTGCTCTGATACCAATTGTTGGAAATAATACTGAGAGGGGGGGTGAATCAGTATTATCAGATCAATCAAACCTTTTCAATGCTCAGAAACATATACGCTACTTCAGTTAAGTAAAACAGCGTGTACACGCTACTGTGACTAAATAAAACAGCGTATAAGCAGAAAACTCATAACTTAGTTAGCTTATTCTTCAGTTAAGTTCATCAGGACATTATTCAGCACATTAACAGTAAGCAGATGCAGTATAACAGAACGGATCAAAAGCCACACACATGAACACCAAGATATAAGGTGGAAACCCAATGTGGGTGAAAACCACCTGCTGCAAGTTATCTCTATCTTTCTTTAAGAAACTTCAGTTTACAATCTTTTGTACTGGTGCAGCCTTATACCAGTACGCAGGCTACAACCTGCAGAAGGCTACAACCTTCTCTCGTTCTCCAAACTTCCTTGGAAGGGAGCTCCAACCCCCTTTGTTCTTGTACTAGCCAAGATACTAGTACGTAGGTGCTGACCTACAATCTTCTTTTCTTCAGGTATCACCTTTCATACATTTTCAGACTTGAATATTCCTAAAGCACAACATTACAATCTGAAGACCACAATTCATTCAATTTCCACAATAGATCATTGAAGCATAAAACAACCAAACTCTGAATCACTGAACCACTGAACCCTGTCAATCGCCAGTTACCAGAACACAGAGCAGACTACAGAACTCTGCAATAACTGTCAGACCCCACTGTAAACCCAAAAACAAGCTTCAAAAGATATACGCTACTTCAAGGAGCCAAACCCGCGTATACACGCTCTTTTACCGAAGCCAACCTGCGTACAGATCTAAAAATAAACTTTCTCAATTTGCAGCTGTACCAGACATTAGTTAGACCCAGAACATAGCATTGCGACAATATGCAGATCTAGAAATAAGCATAATCAACCATATCATGATAGTGCATTTCAAACCATTAGATCCCGATCTATCCTTAGATCTAGTCTTCCATCAACCAATGTGATCTCTCCTTTGCTTAGATCAAGCAACCCAGCACCTGCAAATCAGATCTCTTTCACTCTTGGATATTCAAGCCCTTGTCGAAAGATGAGATTGCCTAATGATCTTCTTCTCCTTATATAGTCTTAGGCCTAGCTCAATACCAAGAGCCAAAACCATAGTAACACAATACCATCAACTTCAAAACTAGGGATCGACACGCCCGTCGAGACACAATGGTCCGAAATCATAGGCACAACTTCCAAGGACTAACCACCATGGACCAAAGGAACCTTTCCACATACACGCGCTTTTTATGAATCGAACTAGCGTGTACACGCGACTTGGGCTTAACGAAACGGCGTGTATGAGCTTCCTTGGCATGCTGTACTGAGATCTGTCTTCTGATTAAGATGCCATCACTTGTACCAACCTCTGAGCACCTGTACCATCCTCTGAGTGAGTTGCCATCAAGGACAACACTTGAATCATAATGCCAACATAAGGATGACACCCTCCAGATTATTTTCATCAACACAGATTCTGATGAGCATCAGGGCAATGCGCCCATTCCTTTATCGCAGGAAGGAACATCGTCAGGGTCATATCCGGCCGCATATTCGGTCCCACCACCAAGCAACCTGGTTGTGTCCTTTGATTGGAACCAACTAGGCAGACCCCGGTTGCCAGCCAGTATACCATTCAGAATCATAGTCCAAATTTATAGAATGGTAATGGCTGGCACTATCATTGATGAGGGGGCATCTGTGAGTATCCTTTCCTCTATTGCTTGGAAAGCACTGGGTTCCCCGGTGCTTTTGCTTGAGATAAGAAATCTCTCGGGTTTTGATAAAGGAACCAGTCGACCATTAGGGATCCTCCGCAAAGTGCCTGTTACATTGAAAGGGAAGACCGTTCAAATGAACGTGATGGTCGTTCAAGGACCCTTGGATTATAACCTACTCCTTGGACGAGACTATATATATTTCATGGGAGCTATAGTCTCCTCACTCTTTAGAGTAATGTGTTTTCCACACGAAGGAAGAATGGTCAAGCTCGTAGACCAACTTTCATTTCCGGGATCACGCATCGCAAATAGTCAAATACCAACCCTCAATGGTCTATTCACCCAAGAAATGTCTCCACCCCCAGTCCTCCTTCCCGATGAGTGCGAGTGATTCGGAAAGATGGGATGGGAACCCAGGGGGCATGCATCCTGGTCTACTTCGGGCAGAGGAAACCTTGGGTATAAGGTAGAATTTCCGTGAAAGAATATGACTAGTCCGTACCCCATCCGTGGATGGAAGAGGGGTTGTTCTAGAACAAGATTCTTTTGATAAGGTTACTTGTTTGACAAAGGTCATTCACCATTGTCTACTTCGGTAGACAGTGCCGAGGAAATTTTTTCGTTTGATGGTGTTAACAAAACAATCTTTGGGTAACCAGGAAGAGGCAAGCCTCACCCTTTAAAACAAATGTTTTAACGGATAAGTAGGGGCAGCCTTGAAATTGTACTTTATACCTGGGGGCATGCAAACCTTTTGGAGTGCAAGCTAGGAGCGGTTATTTATCTGTTTTTGGGATTAGCCGTTTCCGTATTTGCGTAAAGAAAGGATGAGAGGGAGCATAGCTTATGTGAGGCGCAAGCTCTATAAAAATTGGAGTCTCGCAGGAGACCTTTCTTATCTTATGACTGGTATAATCGAGCAGTTTTACCGCGGAATTTATTCTCGTTAAAAAATAGAAAAGCGAGATTCGAGCAGTTTTACCGCGAAATTTATGCTCGTTAAAAAATAGAAAAGCGAATATCGAGCAGTTTTACCGTGGAATTTATGCTCGTTAAAAAATAGAAAAGCGTGAGCAAGAGTTTCCTCCAGAGTTTAAGCTCATTAAAAAATGAACCTATTCCGGTAAATAACCATTGTGATCGTAAATTTATTAGCCATAAAAAGCCTTGGTCGTGTTTGCACCTGCCACCTCCATTCCATTTGGCCGATCGTTCACCCCCATATGATTGTTTACCCATTTCTAGGAACAGCTGCGAAGAGTGATTTCACTTAGCCATCCTTGTGACACTGTCGTGGTTGGAAAATTCCAACCTGTACCTGGAATCTGCTGCTATCCCTGTTTATCACTCGTTCCTCAAAAGATGAGTCTTCTTTGAGCTCTTTTCAACTGACTCGTAAAATATGAAAAGTTTGCCGAGGTTTGGCCTTCCAGCTCGTTAAAGTGACCGGGAGAGTTATCCCTCCTCTAGATTTTAATCTTTTTGGACCTGAGGGATTATTACACAAAAAGGTCGAGCGCTTGTTTTATTCGGCTCGTTAAAATTATCGAAAACTCATCCCTTCTGTATTGTTTTATACTTTTTCGGACTTAAGGGATTAGATGACGAAAAAGGAATTTTGGAGTTAACTTTTTGTACCTTTTCAGACTCTCTAAAAATGAAAAGGACCGAGTTTTCCTTCTCGTTAGACTCGTTAAAATGATTAAATAGCGACAAACTTGTCTTTAGACGAGAACGAGTTTCCCTATCGCTAGGCTCGTTAAAACATAGCGATGGGCTTGCCCGAAGGGCAGGTTATAGAACAAGCATATGTTATCCTCCTCAAGCTTGACAAAAATAAAGAGGTAGTGGTCAGAAATGACTGGGGAAAAATTGCGAGAACCTCAAAGCTTTAATGGTAGCAAGTCTCTCTTGAACATGACACTTTGTCCTCTGTATCACATTGGGTTGGGTTGTTTCATTCACCGGTCTCATCACCATGGTCTTCGCCAAACCATCCACATTTGGGGTAATGCTACCGATCCATCACATCAGTGTCGTTATATGTTCAAGAGATGTTGTTCAGAAAGAGTCAACCGTGTCCCATCCACTGCCATACATTATCCTTCATCCACCCATGATCGCCACCCTGAATCATATCTCACAGATTGTTTTCACCTCCACTAAAATCATTAGATCCATTCCATGTCACTGATGTGGGATTCATTAAGGCCCTCCTTTGACGGATCGCTTCTTGTCGACTTCAGCTCATTATCCAAGAAGTTGATCTAGGAACACCCCCCTCAGTACTTTGAAGCTTGCATGCCTCAATGGCAAGTTTCTCACTTCCGGCGATAGGTATACATCAATGACCTTTGACCAGAAGATTTTGCGTGGTGTTCGACGCCAAGTCCTATATTCACACCACGTGAATTGTACTGTAGTACCTTGAGGGTCATTATCATTATCGGTGATTCCTCTCGCGCTTGTTAACGGTTTACATCATTGACCGGTAATCAAGCGATGTCTTTCCATGTTCAACTTCAGCGTAATTCTCACATGGATCGACTTGTACTTAGAGTGAAGATCGAACGAGTTTAAAGACCCCGGATCTAGTTTCATCCATCCGGGCTGCGATATATATTCAAGAAATATAAAGACATTTGACATGTACATCATTGCAGCAGATGATCATCCTACTCAAAGGATGATAATTTCAGCAAAGAATTATCAGTCTACTATCAGACGATCGTCTGTTATATGCACCAAAATGAATTTATAAAGCTGAGCATGGGAATGCCCGCCTCAGCTAGATCATGAAAGAAGAATGAAAAATAACGTATTGTATTGTATTTTGTTACAGGGCACCTCTCAGCGATTGAATGAACTTCGGATCCTCCTGATAAAGCATTTCACCCGATAAACAACCTCATACTTTAGGGGGCAACTGTTATAGACATTTTTGTGCCTTACAGCATGAAGCATGAAATGTCAATAATCTGAGGGATCCAAAGTCCCTAAACATGTTGTTCGTACCCCTAGAGAAACAAGGTCAGCAAACCACAGCACTGAAAATCAGTTCTCCACCTGAAAACACTCAAAAACAAGCAAATTTTGGATCATGTCAACTGCTCCACTGAGCATCTGCGCTGAATGTCAACTGCTCCACTCTGTACCTGCGCTGAATGTCAACTCTAATGAAGGCTACCTGCGCTGGGCGAGATTGGCCAAGTGGCACAGTCATTCCTCAATGTGTCAAATGCCCAGGAAGCTTCCAAAATGACACTTGGATCAAGGAATTCGCCTTGTGATGAGTAAGAGGGTCTAGATCTCCAAGTGGAAGCAAGAACCTCCAAGTGGACTCAAGAACTGAAGAATAACTGAAGTGGGAGAGGACACTAGTCAGCTTCATGCCAGTCTCAAGCTGACTCATCCTTTCTCCAAATATCCTATATATAGATCTCTCTCATGAGGTCTAAGGGGGCTGGAATCTTGTGACTGTAAGGAAGTGCTGTTGTTTTGAGTATAGAACTATTGGGTGATTTTCTTGAAGGAGGTGAAGAGGAGATTTCTTTCTGCTGAAAGGTGTTGCTGGATTGGGCCTCTTATGGTTGTAACACTCTTAGAACTTTACTTCTTCCATTAATAAAGCATTTGAGGTTCTTCTATATGCATGTGTCTCAATGGCATATTGATGCTTGTATATTTGATTTATTCTAATCCTTGAATCAATTATGAATGTATGTTGCTTGTAGTTTCCCTCTCTTGTCATTTTGCAGGATTTTGGTGTAGCTGGGCCAGTGAAAGAGCAAGGAAGTGGGAACAAGCAGCAAAGAGGGAAGATTGGATCAATCATTAGCGGAAGATAACGGTTAGTGAATCTCTTTCTCCTCTCTCTTACATCTCATAAAGAAGTAATCTTGAATAGCTTTGCATTCGGTTGTTGCTGAGGTACTATCACCCTTAGAGTGGGATAGGGTCATTCCGTATTGGATACTTTTCCCAACAACAAATTGGCGACTCCGCTGGGGATCGTATCTTGTTGGTTGTTTGTGTTTTTTGCTATTCATTTCATAAACAAAGGGAGTACTGAATCGAACTGCATTTGGATATTTCAAATGCAAAGTAGAAGGCAGCTACTCTAGCTCTGTTTCTGGGCAAGTTTATGATTTGAAGAGCTGATCCACAAGGACTCTAAATAGCTCTTAGTGAGAGCTTTTCATCCTCCTTTTCATCCCTTAGTGTGTACTTGACTGATAGCTTCTGATTTGGCCAAAAACTGTGAATTTTTGAGCAATCTGTGACCCGGAAACCAAAAGAAACAAAAGTTTCGTTCTTCAGTGCAGGCTGTGTGAAGGTTGTCTGCATTTTGGCGCAGTTCCCGAAGGGGCTACCTGCGCTGAAGGTCAAACTGCCTGTGTACTACCTGTGCTGGACCAGTCTTTCCTAGTGCTACTAGGGTTTCCTGCTGCTTCTTGCCCTGTTTTCACTCTTGTTTTTGCAGCCTGTTACCAGTCAATGTGCCTATCTGAAACCAACTTTCCTTGCCACTATTCCGCCTCGGTTGTATAAAGAAACTGTGTTTGTTCTTTGTGTATTTCTTGTATCATTTACAGTTTCCCATAACGAAAGTGAACTAGTCTTGCTGTGGCCTCTTAGATCTAGACTTGTGATGAAGTGTCGTTTTGATCTTAAGAGTTAGTTTATTTGCTATTCATAGCTGATTGAGCTTTTGCTTTCGTCATATGGTTTGAGTTTATATATTTCTAGTGTCGAAACAAGTAAATCTTAAGGTGTCTTTTGATTTTGGACAAGCTTGTTTGCTTTCACTTGAAATTGAATTCGAAATTATACAACAGCTTTCTTTTTGTGTCGCACAAACATTAAGAAAGAGAAAAGAAATACTTGCATTGTGCATGTGCATTATGAAAGTTTGCATGTTGATTTAGGGAAAAATGCATTAGTGTGTGCTCTATGATCTGCGTGAAAGGATGTTATCTTTCTTTTCCCTCAGTAGTTAAGATTTTCAAAGTTGAAAGATTGAAAAGCTTGCTTATCATCTTAGACTGCATTTAGGAGTGTTACTATACATCTCGTGGTGATCCATAAAGGCAAACTGCTAAACAAGATCAACCTTAAAATAAATTGAATTTACATAACAACGCATTGAAACATAACACAAACACATAGAGGTCTAAGCTAGAGACGTGTTCCGGCGTCCTTAAACGTGATATCTTAGCGTTGAGTGGTTGGGTGATTCCTCCACGGTGAAGCGATAAGTATCAATACGGACTTGTGCTCCCACGTACCGTCGCGTATATATTGGGAGACCCCTATAGGATCAAAGCCTTTATCCAAGGAAACCGTGTGAGCCGCCCTACTAATCACAATGCAGTGAACACAACATTCACAAAGATCGACCACTCGTACCGTAAAACGTATTTTGTGGTTTTGCGAAAAGTTTGGCACACCCTCTGCCTAGAACTCCAGAGCAGTTTCTTTTGGCCTTTTTCAAACTCTATAACTGAAAAATTCCATCCGAGCATTTGTCACTTCGGGCTCATTAAAACATCGAAGGAGACTAGAGTCATCTTTAGCTTTTTCTCGACTCTTAAAAAGTGAAAAAGAAAGTTGTGTCTAAAGCGTCATTATAAAATTTATTTTAAACGGAACATAATCACCTCCTATTCCTGCGTTGATCTGTAGGTTGAGAACATGGAGCGCCCCAACCAAGGAATTCCACATGATGGAAATCCTAGTCCTTTCTCCTCTTGGGGAGAAGTTGGTGCGCCCCACATGGCCACATTGTCGCTTCCAGGACTGACAATTGGCCTGCCTATTTGGCTATTCTCAACTAATGTAGTTCAGAACACCATGGTTCCTGAACAGTCGAGTCAACAGTTAGATGAGTCTAGAGCTGCCCACCAGCCTTCAACTTCCTATAACTCTTCCTCCAATCCTTCATCTTCGCAAGGTAGAGCCGGCAAAAGCCAAGCTCCCATGAAGAAGAAGGAGAAGAAGGAGAGAGAGAAGAAGAAGGAGCCTAAGGCGACTGGGGGCAAGCAAAAGACATCTGACAAAAGTCCACACACAGCACAGACTGGGCCTAAATCGCCGTGTGTCATATGTAGAGGAGACCGCTTCCATGGAGATTGTCCCTGTATTCCCCGGATACTAAGGGACTAGTCCCCTCGGTTGCACAATTCGGGAGCATCAACCTCTGATAGCCATGTTCAATGCTTACCGTCAACAAGCGAAAGTGAAGGTTCAAGACAGAGAGGGGGAGCAAGATCCCCCTGTAGACTGTGTGAAGGCAATCACGCCATCCACCGTTGTCCCTTCTTAGACGAAGCGAAGAGAGTTTTGGAAGATCGCCCGGTTTCACCGTTGAGACTTCCTCCTAGATACAAAAAACTCGTGCCAAGTCCTTCGTTGGTTGAAAATACAGCTGGCCCGCTCAAGTGGTCAGCTGAAGCGTCAGTCATTGAAAATGAACCTACTAAATCCAGACCAGACGAAAGTCTAAAGGTCGATACGGCAGTTGACCCGGTTCTTCCTTCAGAGGTTTCATCCTCAAATGACACCGTCACTGAAGATTCCTCTTCAAATGACACCCTCACTGAAGAGAATAAGGATAACACCCTCAAGATTATTTTCATCAACACAGATTCTGATGAGCATCAGGGCAATGCGCCCATTCCTTTATCGCAGGAAGGAACATCGTCAGGGTCATATCCGTCCGTGTATTCGGTCCCACCACCAAGCAACCTGGTTGTGTCCTTTGATTGGAACCAACTAGGCAGACCCCGGTTGCCAGCCAGTATACCATTCAGAATCATAGTCCAAATTTATAGAATGGTAATGGCTGGCACTATCATTGATGAGGGGGCATCTGTGAGTATCCTTTCCTCTATTGCTTGGAAAGCACTGGGTTCCCCGGCGCTTTTGCCTGAGATAAGAAATCTCTCAGGTTTTGATAAAGGAACCAGTCAACCATTAGGGATCCTCCCCAAAGTGCCTGTTACATTGAAAGGGAAGACCGTTCAAATGAACGTGATGGTCGTTCAAGGACCCTTGGATTATAACCTACTCCTTGGACGAGACTATATATATTGCATGGGAGCTATAGTCTCCTCACTCTTTAGAGTAATGTGTTTTCCACATGAAGGAAGAATGGTCAAGCTCGTAGACCAACTTTCATTTCCGGGATCACGCATCGCAAATAGTCAGATACCAACCCTCAATGGTCTATTCACCCAAGAAATGTCTCCACCCCCAGTCCTCCTTCTCGATGAGTGCGAGTGATTCAGAAAGATGGGACTGGAACCCAGGGGGCATGCATCCTGGTCTACTTCGGGCAGAGGAAACCTTGGGTATAAGGTAGAATTTCCGTGAAAGAATATGACTAGTTCGTACCCCGTCCGTGGATGGAAGAGGGGTTGTTCTAGAACAGGATTCTTTTGATAAGGTTACTTTTTTGACAAAGGTCATTCACCATTGTCTACTTCGGTAGACAGTGCCAAGGAAATGTTTTCGTTTGATGGTGTTAACAAAACAATCTTTGGGTAACCAGGAAGAGGCAAGCCTCACCCTTTAAAACAAATGTTTTATCAGATAAGTAGGGGCAGCCTTAAAATTGTACTTTATACCTGGGGGCATGCAAACCTTTTAGAGTGCAAGCTAGGAGCGGTTATTTATCTGTTTTTGGGATTAGCCGTTTCCGAATTTGCATAAAGAAAGGATGAGAGGGAGCATAGCTTATGTGAGGCGCAAGCTCTATAAAAATTGGAGTCTCGCCGGAGACATTTCTTATCTTATGACTGGTATAATCGAGCAGTTTTACCGCGAAATTTATGCTCGTTAAAAAATAGAAAAGCGAGATTCGAGCAGTTTTACCACGGAATTTATGCTCGTTAAAAAATAGAAAAGCGAATATCGAGCAGTTTTACCGTGGAATTTATGCTCGTTAAAAAATAGAAAAGCGTGAGCAAGAGTTTCCTCCAGAGTTTAAGCTCATTAAAAAATGAACCTATTCCGGTAAATAACCATTGTGATTGTAAATTTATTAGCCATAAAAAGCCTTGGTCGTGTTTCCACCTGCCACCTCCATTCCATTTGGCCGATCGTTCACCCCCATATGATTGTTTACCCATTTTTAGGAATAGCTGCGAAGAGTGATTTCACTTAGCCATCCTTGTGACACTGCCGTGATTGGAAAATTCCAACCTGTACCTGGAATCTGCTGCTATCCCTGTTTATCACTCGTTCCTCAAAAGACGAGTCTTGTTTGATCACTTTTCAACTGACTCGTAAAATATGAAAAGTTTGCCGAGTTTTGGCCTTCCAGCTCGTTAAAGTGACCGGAAGAGCTATCCATCCTCTAGATTTTAATCTTTTTGGACCTGAGGGATTATTACACAAAAAGGTCGAGCGCTTGTTTTATTCGGCTCGTTAAAATTATCGAAAACTCATCCCTTCTGTATTGTTTTATACATTTTCGGACTTAAGGGATTAGATGACGAAAAGGGAATTTTGGAGTTAACTTTTTGTACCTTTTCAGACTCTCTAAAAATGAAAAGGACCGAGTTTTCCTTGTCGTTAGACTCGTTAACATGATTAAATAGCGACAAACTTGTCTTTAGACGAGAACGAGTTTCCCTATCGCTAGGCTCGTTAAAACATAGCGATGGGCTTGCCCGAAGGGCAGGTTATAGAATAAGCATATGTTATCCTCCTCAAGCTTGACAAAAATAAAGAGGTACTGGTCAGAAATTACTGGGGAAAAATTGGGAGAACCTCAAAGCTTTAATGGTAGCAAGTCTCTCTTGAACATGACACTTTGTCCTCCGTATCACATCGGGTTGGGTTGTTTCATTCACCGGTCTCATCACCATGGTCTTCACCAAACCATCCACATTTGGGGTAATGCTACCGATCCATCACATCAGTGTCGTTATATGTTCAAGAGATGTTGTTCAGAAAGAGTCAACCGTGTCCCATCCACTGCCATACATTATCCTTCATCCACCCATGATCGCCACCCTGAATCATATCTCACAGATTGTTTTCACCTCCACTAAAATCATTAGCTCCATTTTGTGTCACTGATGTGGGATTCATTAAGGCCCTCCTTTGACGGATCGCTTCTTGTCGACTTCAGCTCATTATCCAAGAAGTTGATCTAGGAACACCCCCCTCAGTACTTGGATGCTTGCATGCCTCAATGGCAAGTTTCTCACTTCCGGCGACAGGTATACATCAATGACCTTCGACCAGAAGATTTTGCGTGGTGTTCGACGCCAAGTCCTATATTCACACCATGTGAATTGTACTGTAGTACCTTGAGGGTCATTATCATTATCGATGATTCCTCTCGGGCTTGTTAACGGTTTACATCATTGACCAGTAATCAAGCGATGTCTTTCCATGTTCGACTTCAGCGCAATTCTCACATGGATCGACTTGTACTTAGAGTGAAGATCGAACGATTTTGAAGACCCCGGATCTAGTTTCATCCATCCGGGCTACGATATATATTCAAGAAATATAAAGACATTTGACATGTACATCATTGCAGCAGATGATCATCCTACTCAAAGGATGATAATTTCAGCAGAGAATTATCAGTCTACTATCAGACGATCGTCTGTTATATGTACCAAAATGAATTTATAAAGCTGAGCATGGGAATGCCCGCCTCAGCTAGATCATGGAAGCAGAATGAAAAATAATGTATTGTATTGTATTTTGTTACAGGGCACCTCTCAGCGATTGAATGAACTTCGGATCCTCCTGATAAAGCATTTCACCCGATAAACAACCTCATACTTTAGGGGGCAACTGCTATAGACATTTTTGTGCCTTACAGCATGAAGCATGAAATGTCAATAATCTGAGGGATCCAAAGTCCCTAAACATGTTGTTCGTACCCCTAGAGGAACAAGGTCAGCAAACCACAGCACTGAAAATCAGTTCTCCACCTGAAAACACTCAAAAACAAGCAAATTTTGGATCATGTCAACTACTCCACTGAGCATCTGCACTGAATGTCAACTACTCCACTCTGTACCTGCGTTGATTGTCAACTCTAATGAAGGCTACCTGCGCTGGGCGAGATTGGCCAAGTGGCACAGTCATTCCTCAATGTGTCAAATGCCCAGGAAGCTTCCAAAATGACACTTGGATCAAGGAATTCACCTTGTGATGAGTAAGAGGGTCTAGATCTCCAAGTGGAAGCAAGAACCTCCAAGTGGACTCAAGAACTGAAGAATAACTGAAGTGGGAGAGGACACTAGTCAGCTTCATGCCAGTCTCAAGCTGACTCATCCTTTCTCCAAATATCCTATATATAGATCTCTCTCATGAGGTCTAAGGGGGCTGAAATCTTGTAACTGTAAGGAAGTGCTGTTGGTTTGAGTATAGAACTATTGGGTGATTTGCTTGAAGGAGGTGAAGAGGAGATTTCTTTCTGCTGGGAGGTGTTTCTGGATTGGGCCTCTTATGGTTGTAACACTCTCAGAACTTTACTTCTTCCATTAATAAAGCATTTGAGGTTCTTCTATATGCATGTGTCTCAATGGCGTATTGATGCTTGTATATTTGATTTATTCTAATCCTTGAATCAATTATGAATGTATGATGCTTGTAGTTTCCCTCTCTTGTCATTTTGCAGGATTTTGGTGTAGCTGGGCCAGTGAAAGAGCAAGGAACTGGGAACAAGAAGCAAAGAGGGAAGATTGGATCAATCATAAGCGGAAGATAACGGTTAGTGAATCTCTTTCTCCTCTCTCTTACATCTCATAAAGAAGTAATCTTGAATAGCTTTGCATTCAGTTGTTGCTGAGGTACTATCACCCTTAGAGTGGGATAGGGTCATTCCGTATTGGATACTTTTCCCAACAACAATGTGGCCTCCACCATCATATGTTTTATGTGACAAGTTATTCCAGAGGTCTTCCGAGATTTCAAAGTCATTTCCGTAATACATACACTCCAAAAGCGAAACTTTGTAGTTAGTCACGATAAATATGCAGACATTCAAAACAGATTGTGAGGACTCAACTTGTCATCTGGCCATCCTTCTAGCACCAAAATGTTGACAGTGTTGGACCCGCCAACATGTCAGGGGATCTCCCTAGTAAGAAGTCCCAACTAGACCTTAGAGTGTTTGGTGTAGGAGTCCTAGCAGTGGGTCGTACAGTATCGACTTGACCATGGTTGCGTGCATAGGTGAGTAAGATGTCCCTATCGGTAGCAAGGGTGTGACATGTGCAACAAGTCAAGGAAGGTGCATGAATGGGTCTAATGCATGGAAAGTTGGAATGGGTGTGCTCATTAGAAACCTATGGAAACAAGCAGCTTGAAAAGGAACACACAAGCAAAGATACATCACAAGCTAGAAGGTAGGGAAAGCAATGATTCAAAGTGATGGTCAAACCAATAGAACATCTTAGTAAGATTCATACATACATATATAGAAAGAGTCCATACATACATGCGTAAGAAAAAAACTACATCTATTATTAAAGTAACCAAGATAGATGCAATACAATAACAACATATGCATGAAACATGATGGCTCTGTTATATTTAGAGTGAAAGATCTAGTCATACAATGCAACCATGACCAACCACAAGTTTCGATAGTGGAACGTTATAGTCACTGCCGCCTGCTCCTCCAAAGAGATATACTAGCTCTGCACTGTTGGGAAGACAAGGTTCATTTCAATACACTCAAAGCTTTCTCTAAGACACACCTATAAGAAACTTTGCTCCCAAAAGCCTCTATAATGAGTTATGAGGTTCTATAAATAGCAAATGGTGGGGTGACCCTTGACATTCCCCTCTGTGACTCTTCACCTACCGTCACGAATCTTCAACTACTACATGATTGTTACATTCTACTATCAACATTTGTTCTTTCACTTTGAATATGTTACATTAAAATCTGCACATGTACCCATGTGAGAAAAAATAGGTTTGAGTAAGCCATCCAAGACATCACTAAGACTCGGACAGCTGTAGGAAGAACAACGCTTCAACATTCTCACGATGATCGATGATGGTGAACTGATGCCAAGCTTGGTAGTCCGTGATGGCATCTGTGTACTCTGTGGTGACATCCTTATGGAAGCAAACTCTTTCCTCCATTGCATTCGGGTACACTGATTTGGCTCCTTTGTCCAACTCGTCTAATAACAAGCACATCATAGTCTTGAGTGTAGCCAGACCAACAACATACTGATGCATAGTGTCTATGTTGATCTCCAAGTGTGTGTTGGTGGCTATGCACATCAATTCATCGAAGTACCGGTCCAGATCCACTCAGACTTGGTTCTTTTTCTTTGCCCCGATGACTGTACCAATGGATGGGATTGCATGCGTGCACACAATGACATCCATGCTCATGAACACCTGCACATGCAATTTACAACACTTCTCACCCTGTCTGCTGTGTACCAACTTGTAGGATGGGTCTATAACCTGTATCGGCGTAGTTACATTAGTTTGTGGATGTTGCACCTCCTACTATACATGTTCCTGCTGTTGTTCCTTCTCTCTGATGTACAACTCCTGTTTTACCTTGAGTTTCCTCTTCAACTCCTACAACTCCTTCTCTATTTCCTTCATCCTTTATTTCTCTCTTTGCCTTTGTGTGATCCTCTTGTCGCACTGTCGCCTGTTAGCCTCAATCTCAAAGGTTGCTTTCATGACAAGTGGATATGCTTTGAACTTGAAACTTTGCTTTATCTCTGTACTATCTACAACCTTCATCCTAACTTTGCCATGTGCAGGTCTGCTACCTTTTGTTGTTTCTCGTTGTGATGTCACTACCATTTCATCTTGATATCCTTGTCTGTGCATGACTTGACATCTTCATATATAGGAAATCTCATAGACACTTTCTCAACTACATCCCTAGTTGTGATCTCAACGGTGTGCTTTGATTCTTCTTTCTTGGAGGCCATTTTACCTGTCCTGCTGAGAGGTAGTCGAACACCTGTGATACGTGGAGACATAGAAACACTCGTGGAAAGCAATATGTCAGCTCAAAACCAAAGAAAACTTGAGGACTCACTTGCAACATACCGGTGTGACTAGTTGTGAAGATTACACAATTTACACTAAGAGGTTGCAAGCCTGACTGCCAAAACTGTGCAAGGCATAGTCTGGGCTGTCAGGAGGCTGACTGACTATTGGAACTACAAAATACATAATCTAGCTTGGATAATGAGGACTAAAAATGTGCGATGCACATTTTTAGTCAACAACGACATGTAAACCCAGAAAATTGGATTGTGCAGTTTATGGGGCTAGCTGGGAATTACCTCCCAGAATTATGTAGAGCAAGCCTAAGCGTTAGTGCTAGCTACTTTTGTGCATTTTCCAAGAGGAAGGGAGAGCCTTCATTCTTAGGGATGTGAATTTCTAGCTCGGTAAGGCAAGGTCTGGGCCAAGGCAACCCATATCCGCCAAAGTGTGACTGAAAACATGAGAAGGTTTGAATGCATGGAGAGACTGAGTGTAAGAAAGAGTGAATGATCATGCATGCCAACAGTGAGAGCATGATCTATTTTTGAATGTTAGTTTTTCTATTATAATTTCAACTTCAAAATTTAAAAACAAATTCTTGTCAATTGCTTCATGTGCATAGGTTCTCTTATGGTGTTTGTGAATGAAAACAGGTAAATTTTTTCAAGTTTTATGTTAAGTTCATGAGAAAAATAACATGAAAAATAAGTGTTGAACAACAACAAGCAAATGTATAACAAACCATCAAAATGAAAACTTAACACATTGTTTTGACGGAGTTCACCCATCCTGGGCTACATCTCCTTGGTCCATATTCCATTGTTTGGACCTCTGTATTAGCTCAATAATGGAAGAAGTGTTGTTTACAATGCTCTATTTATCATGAAACCTACTGCAATATGCTTAGAACCTCCAAGTTAGCCAGGAACACCTTTTCCTAATCTCAATTTGGTTGAATTTTGCCCAAGTTATTGTTAATTTTAGGTATGTTCTATGCTAAGAGAAATTTATTTCAATTTTCACAGTTAGCTCAATATCTTTTCTAGATTAGAAATCATATCAGCATTAGAGTAAATTGCAGATAGAACATAAACATAAATCGCAGAAAAAAAAGCCAAGACAAGAGGACACAAGGTGTGGTGCTAGCTAGGGAAAAACCCCAATGTGGGGAAACCCTTGATCAATTCTTCTTATATGTTCTTCAATAGTTCAACAGAGAGAGAGAGAGAGAGATAGTACATATACCACAGAATTCAACAGTTTGACTTATCTAAATAAGACCATAGATCATCTCTAAGAAGATGATACATGAGGTAGATGAACTCAGTTGAAGACCTACTTGAACTGATTCTCCAAGGTGACTCCATCGCCTTGTTGCACCCATCATTGTGTTGATCCTCATCATCATGTTGCACCTCACTGTGCTGCATCATGTTGCACCCATCATCACTATGATGCATCTCATTATGCTTCACCAATCATGACTGTACCCATCATTGTACTGCATCATGTGCCATTGTTGCACCATGTTGCCATACTGTCGTCCCATGTGGTAGTTGCACCATGCTTGTCACCATGTGCTTGTTTCCCCTTGCTTATCATGCTGCTCCATTGTGTTTGTAGAATCGGGCTTGCTGTTTTCCCATTGTAGCATTGTTGTACCATGTCATAGCTTGTTGTCCCAAGTACCATGCCCTAACAAGCACCATGTCCTTGTTGTCCCATGTACCATGCTCCACCATGATCGCATTTTCTACACCTTACTGTTATTGTTGTCCTATTGTACCATCATGTGCTCGCTGCACCATTGTTGTTGTCCCATTGTGACCTACAACAATCCAACAAGAATCATAGCCTTATTGTCCCATTTACCATGTTGTCATACTACTAGCACTGTTTTCCCACTATTAGTGACATTACTATTCCATGTTTTCCATACTGCTGTCACACTATTCCATGTATTCTCGACAACCTTTATCATCAACAGTCTTCAAACTTTGGCATGTTGCTCCAACCCTGTTTGTTAGTGCACATTGCTATTGTCCCATTATGTTTCTGTCCCACTGTTTCTATTGTCCTATTGTGTTGTTGTCCCATTGTTGTTATTGTGACTGCACCTAACACACAACAAGACTATCCCTCTAGCGGCCAGCCTTGAAGAGGCTCCTCCCATGCCATGATATCCTTTCAACGCAACCATGGAATAACTCCAACAACTTTCAATGGCTTGTAGCCTAGTTTGTTGTAGCTTTCAACCTCCTCAATGTTCCCAAATAGCCACTCAAATTCCAATGTTTAGCTTACCCCTACTAGACCTAGTAGCCTGCCCTCTCAGCCCTAGATCCTTGGTCCTCCATCCATCAATTTAGACACTTGAAGTGGCCTATGGTCAGGGCATCATGGACCTGTGGTTAGGGCATCATAGTAACCCTCCTTGACTGTAGCTAGGGATTGCAGATACCAACGTATAGGGCAACGTGTAGGCTTCCTTTTTCACTATGTCTAAGGCTTATAGAGACCGTCATATAGGGAAGCATGTAGCCCTCCTTCTTGACTGTGTCTAGGGCTTCCTCTCTTACATTTCTCTTCCACTAAAACCTAAAACAAGTGGAGAGAAATCAAGAGTGAAGTGTGTGTAGAAATGACTATCAAGTCACCTCCTTTTATACAAAAACATTGAGCACATGTGGGGATTATTTGATTTTTGACCAACCTTGACGAATTGTCTTATAACACAAATAAATTCATAACTCAATGAATCCTTATCGGGATCGGATGATCTTTAGATCAATCCTACACCTCTCGATGAGAGGGATCCAAGAAAAATATCACTTCCATAAATAAGATGATCCACATGGAGTTTGGCCCTAGTTGACAATTTTAACAGTTATGGTCAAAATTATTTTCCCTAGTAAACCTCCATTAAAACTAGAGGAACTCCAGTTAGCCCCACTAAAATTGGAGGAATCTCTGAAATTGGAGGACCACTGAATTGGCCGCCATCTTAACTGTAATTTTAATTAAATGTTAACTATGATTTAATTAACGTTAATCCAAGATTAGCGGAAATATCGCACAGTAAGAATAAGCCATTGGATTGGCGGTTATGTAGAGGAGGTCACATGTCAAGGCATTGAATGTCATGGTTATGGTTTTTGCACTGGCCGTGGGATAATCGTAATCGTTGTTGTCGGGTAGTGTTCACATGGGAGGGGGCTGGCTCGCGGGCTGGATCGCTCCTAACCCCCAAACCACAAAAATTTAAACTTCAAATATGTAATGTGACCATAGTTACTTAAGATCCAAGTTGTGGCGTAACGGTATGTTGTGGGCATTGTGTAGCACATGTCCCAAGTTTAACCCCCCGTCTTTCCATAAAATTTTACTACGCACTGATATCAACATTTTTTTGGGGAGCGACATGTAACGACGTTTGGGCTTGCCACATGTCAAAATATGATAGGCCATTGAAAACCATTGACTCTACCCAGTCCCCTGCCACGTGAGTAGTACAGACTACTGACTATGCATTTTTTTCAAAAATTCCTCTATTTGTCAAAGCAGACAAAATGTGATATCTTCCTCATACGACCTCGATTTTCAATGAAGCAAGTTGCATTGGGATCGTTTTTCCGAGAAAAAAATAGTTATTCAAGTCTCCAGAGATTCTCATAACTCTGATTTTGGAGGTAAATACTGAGCACCTGATCATTCCACCCCACTGTAAGCCTTTCCTTTTGGATCCCAAACGATACTATCAATTGCTAAGCAAATGAGGGTACAACTACTTCACCTCATCTATGTATATCCATTTGTCTTTAGAAGCTTTTTGTCCCTAAAGTCCCACTCTAAGGTATTCAACATTCCCTCTCTTCAAAGTTTTGGTTCTTTTTTCAAGTATGAGATCTTTTTGTAGCTCATCAACATATTCTATAGAGAAATCATGTATTGATTGCAGATGAACATACTCTCCTTGATCATTAATCAAAGGAGGCTCAAACAATCTCAAATTCTCAACATTAACAACATAGTATATTTCCATATAAGGAGGCAAATCTAGCTTAAATGCATTGTTACCAATCCTTTCCACAATTTTAAAAGGTCCATAACGAATTGGCTTAAGATTCTTACCTTCTCCTTGAAGTCTCTATTTGCTAATATATAACCAAACTTCGACTCCAAATTGAAATTTATGATCGACATGTTGTTTGTCATGCCTTGCCTTGTAGTCGCATTGACTTCTTTCAAGTTGTTCCTGCACTGTGTGATGTATCAACTGAATTTTCTCAATGAACTTTCTTGCCTTATCGATGTCACTATGACCATCGATGGCGACATATTTCTCAAAGATGAAGTACAATGGTGATCTTGGCAAGTACCCAAAAAATTCCTCAAATGGCGAATTGTTTGTGGAAGAATGTTTTGTCCTATTCTATGCTCATTGTATGTAATTCAACTATTCATCCCACAAATTGGAATGTTTACTGCAATATCCTCTGAGAAGATGAATGAAAGTTTTGTTGACCATCTCGGTTTGTCCATCTGTTTGTGGATGAAAGGTTGTAATTTTCTTCAACTTAGTGTTCATCATGTCCCACAAATTTGACCATAAATTCCCAACAAATCGAGAATCTCGATCACTTACAATGGAAGTAAGAAGACCAAAATGAACCCAAATATTTTTGAAGAAAAGATGAGCTATTTGTTCAATTGCAATTTGATTTTTACATGGCGTTGTAATACACATCTTGTTGAACCTTTCTACAACTATATACAAGTAATCATGACCTTTCCTTGACAATGGAATTCCTCCTACAAAATCCATTGAGATACTCTCCCATGGACTTGAAGGTACGAAAGTGGAATGTACAATTCTAGTTTCCTATTGCTAGGCTTACTTGTTGCACACAAATAACATCCTTTAATGAATCAAGATACCTTATAAAACATGTGTGGCCAATAATAATACCTTTGGAGATTCACTATTGTCTTGCCTACACCAATGTGTCCAACAATCAATAAAGTGTGTGACTCCCTTATGATATTGTTTCTTTCTCCTCATGGAATACATAACTTGCCCAAGTGATACAACAAACTGTTATGTACATGGTAATCTAACTCTTCAATTGGGTTTCCTTTCCTCAAGCTTTCATACACATCTTGAAAGCCATTACCATATGCATATTGTTCAATGTAACATTCATGTGAAACATAATTGTGCTTCAATAAAATAACTGAATTTACAATAGTCCTAGAAAGAATATCAGCTACCTTATTGTAGTTTCATTTTTTTTTACTTGATAACCAAATGAAACTATTGTAGAAAATCCATCCATCTGAAGTGTCATGATTGCTGCAAATTTGACTGTGGCTTTAAGTACTGTAATGGTTGGTGGTCGGTATGGATAATAGTCTCCTTCCCCATCAAGTAGCGTTTCCATTTTTTGATAATTTGTACCAATGCGTAAAGTTTTTTGTTATAAGTGGGATAGTTAGTCACAACACCATTAAAAATTTCAAAATGAAATGAAATGGGCTTACCATGCTGCATAAGTACCGCTCCCATGGCGTAATCACTAGCATTTGTTTGAATATCAAATGGATGTCTAAGATCCAGTAGATCCAATACCAGTGTTGAACTGATCTTTTTCTTTAAAGCATCAAATGATTTCTATTATACATCTATATAGTGGAATATTTTCTTGACACTAGTCAATGCATGTAATAGTGGTGCAATGGAAAAAAAATTAGCAATAAATTTCCTCCAATATTGTCTTGCCCCTAGAAAGCTTCTTACCTTTGTAATTTTATTGGACTTGGGCCAATTCATAATGACCTCAACCTTAGAGGGGTCTATCTTTAGCTCACCTCCTCCAACAATGCGTCCCAAATACACTAAAGAATTCTTTCCAAATTCACACTTCGACACTTTAAAAACAACTATTCTTTTCTCAAGACATCAAGTACTTTATTCACATGCATGCCATGTTTATCTCTCGATTTGTTGAATATGAAAATGTCATCTAAGTAAATAATGACAAAGTCATCTAGAAATGGTCTCAATACATCATTCATAACTCTCATGAAATTAGTTGGAGCATTGTAAGACCAAAAGGCATAACAAGCCACTCAAACAATCCTTGTTTAGCTTTAAATGCAGTTTTCCAAATGTCCTCTGCAACTATTATAACTTGATGATAACCACTTCGTAAGTCTAACTTAGTGAAATGCTTTTCATACCTCAATTGATCAAGCAAATCATCAATTCTTGGGAGTGGATAATGATTATTTACTATTATTTTTGAGTGCATGGAAATCCACACACCTGCACCAAGTCCCATCCTTATTTAGCGCCAAGAAAATGGGTGAACCACATGGTGAAGTAGATGGGCATATGATACCTTTTTTTAACAATTCTTGAATTTTCTTCTTGATTTCCATATTCTCCATAATCGACATGTGATACATGTCAATGTTTGGAGGTGGAACATTCTGCTGCAATTGTATCTGATGTTGAATTTCCCTCTTGGGAGGTAACCCCTTTGGTTCCTGA
Source organism: Pinus tabuliformis (assembly GCA_031772625.1). Taxonomy (NCBI): domain Eukaryota; kingdom Viridiplantae; phylum Streptophyta; class Pinopsida; order Pinales; family Pinaceae; genus Pinus; species Pinus tabuliformis. Next base: position 1,608,149,843 of record CM062818.1, read on the forward strand.
AACATCTCACCATGCTTGCTTACCACATCAAACAAATCAGATTTTAATTTGTCATCACAACCTTCAAAAGGGTTCATAATCAATATCATTCTTTTTCTTGATCATGAGAAGCACAAAATTTTTACTTTCATTTACCAGTATCGTCATCTGCCCTGCATTAACCAAAGAAATGTTTAAATTTTTGCAATGGGCTCTCATAATATACTCCACTCCATTCTCGAGCAATAGGTATTTTTTTCATAGCAATAAAATACTTCTTTCCTATCATACAAATAAGGAATTCCCAAAATGATTCCTGATATGTCAAGTGGAACTACATCTAACTCAACTTCATCAATGATTTTTTTAGTAATAGAAAACTTGAATAATCATTTCCTTGTAACCTGTAAATTTGCATTATTGACTATCCAACGCAATGGATATGGCTTATGATGAAGTACAATTTCAAGGTTAAGATTTTTGACCAAGTATTCTGAAATTAATTTTGATTGTGACCCACTATCAAAATATGCATCAATATTTGTATGATTGAAATTACCATTACATGGAACAACCCTATTCTTGATTCTTCATTTGGAGTGTTGTTTTGACTATGTGAGGAACTAGTACTTGCAACAACTTCTTTTCCTTTTGTGACCATCAGCGAAATCTTGGTCTCATCACCAAAATCTGATCCAAGATCATGTTGTGTGGTAGTGGTCGTCTTTTGTATTCCCTTATTGTTTGGTTTCTTAGGCCTTAGTTCTGAATGTAATTTCCGACAGTCGTTTTCATCATGCCCAACTTTCGAATAATGTAGGCATATCGTTTTATCCTCTTCTCTCTTCACACTTGCATTCTTCTCTCCCTTCCATTTTCCACCCTTATCTTTCTCCTTACCCTTGAATGGCTTCTTCTCACTACCCTCTTCCTAAATGTTCTTTCCTCTTGCTTCAAGGTGTGTGGCTTGCATACATACTTCATCCAAATTGCTTGGATTGAACATAAGGACAATATGTTTTAAGTAGGAATGTAAACCCCCAATATATTTCAACAGTGTATCTTGGGAGTTCAAATTTACTGTTAACAACAAAGCTCTCTTTCTAAACTCCTGGGTATAATATCGATCGAACTGTTTCACCCTTGAGTTTCCTAAAAATTTTCCAAGTCATAATGGCTTTTTGCATATAGGCTAAAGGATAAAAGTGTCTTTTAATTGCGGAAACAAATTCAACCTAAGAAATGGATACCTTACCATGAATTCGCATTTCCTCTTGAGTCTTTGCTTTTGAATTCTGTAATAAACCTCCAATTATCAAATCCAATTGTCTAACCTTTCTACATTCACATCATCATTGTACATGGGATGTTCAAACTTAATGTCCAATTTGAATAAGGGAGTTTTTCCTTTTTGGGTTTGGGAATGAGTATGAACAATTTTTGTGGTGGAAGTGGAATATGATGTTGTTTGAGATGATGAGGATGATCAGGAAGATGATGAAGATGGTGGAGATGGACGTGGATTTCTTCCACTACCCTCTTCTCATCATTTTTATCTCCTGAGCTTCCCTCTCCATGCGGGGACTTAAGACTCTCTCCAAACATTCTAGTATTCCTCTCTTCATAGAGGACTCTAACCATGTTAGTTAAGTCATATAAATATTTCATGAATGCTTCCTCTTCTAAAAGACCTTCAGTCTCTCCTACTCCAAACATGATGGCTTTGGATTCAAGCTCAGCTACTAGTACTGCTTGTACCTCCTTAATCTCAATTGAAGGAAAACTTGAGGTGTTTCAAGTGCAGCTGTGATTTGATCTTTGGGTGGAGATTGTGGCCTTGTGACTCTCCTTCTTTTGGGCATTACTCCAGGAGTTTTAACCAAAAATTTCCCTTCTCCTCTCTGCAACCATCAGAAGTAAGCATCACAAATTTGCAACCATTAAAACCCTACTTGCACAAAAATCAAGCAATCAAGCAAATAACCTTTGCTCTGATACCAATTTGATCTGTTGTTGAACGCTAGTTTTGTTGTGCTAATTTCAACTTCATATTTAAAAAAAATGCTTGTCAATTGCTTCATGTGCATAGGTTCTCTTATGGTGTTTGTGAATAAAAATAAGTAAATTTTATCAAGTTTTATGTTAAGTTCATGAGAAAAATAACATGAAAAATAAGTGCTGAACAACAACAATTAAATGTATAGCAAATCATCAAAACAAACACTTAACATAGTGTTTTCATGAAGGAGTTCACCTCTCCTAGGCTACATCCCCTTGGTCCAACTTCCATGGATAGAGCCTATGTATTAGCTCAATAATTGCAAAAGTGTTGTTTACAATACTCTACTGCTCATGAAACCTACTTCAAAGTTCTCAAAACCTCCAAATTAGTTAGGAACACCTTTTCATGATCTCAATTTGGTTGATTTTTTCCCTAGTTATGGTCAAAACCGTTTTCCCTAGTAAACCTTCACTAAAACTGGAGTAAATCTAGCTAACCCCGTTAAAACTCGAGGAATCTATGAAATTGGAGGACCATCGAATTTGTCTCCATATTAACTGTAAGTTTAATTAAGTGTTAAATGCAATTTAATTAACGTTAATCCGGGATTAGCACAAACACTGCGCAGTGAGGATAAGTCATTAAATTGGCAGTTACACGGAGGAGGTCACATTTCTTGGCATTAAATGTTGCAGTTATGGTTTTTTCTCTAGCTGTTGGCTAACCATAACCATAGCCACCGAGTAGTGTTCACATGGGAGAGGGCTGGCCCACGGGTTGGCTCCCTCTTAACCCCCAAAATGCAAATGTTTAAACTTAAAATATGTAATGTGACGATGGTTGGTTAAGATCCAAGGTGTGGTGTAACGGTATGTCATGGGCATTGTCTAGAGTAGGTCCCGATTCGACCCCCGGTCTGTTATAAAATTTTACTGTGTGCTGATATAATCGGTCCTTTGGGGAGGGACACGTGGCAACCTCCATGCTTGCCACTTGTCAAAATATGATAGGTAGTTGACCACCTTTTGACTCTATCTGGTCACCTGCCACGTTAGTAGAAAGGACAGCTGACTACATTTTTTTCAAAAATTCCTCTGTTTGGAAAAGTGGACAGAGCGCGATATCTTCCTCATATGAACTCAGTTTTTAGTGAAAGAAGTTGCGTTGGGATCATTTCGCTGAGATAGATGTGGTAGTTCAAGTTTCAAGTGAATATGAAAACTTTGATTTTTGAACTAAGCACTGAGCACCTCATGAGTGCAATATTCAGAAAATGAGAAAGCGAGCATGTGTGGGATGCAAGTCGCCACAATAACAACCGTCAGTGCAGAAATAATGTTATGCATGCGACAACAGTGAGATGCAAAGGAAAATTGAAACCGTGCTTCTACAAGCTAACATACATCAAAACAATAACAAACGTTCATTGAAAACAAATAGACAACACTCACACAAGCCGAAATACAAAAAGTGATAGAAACGCAACACAAGACATGAGAAACAGAGTTACCCTGAAAAAGTTGAGCTGAATAAGTCGAAGACTCCTAGATGCGATGTGGAATGTTAGAGATAGAAGATCGATGTGAGGAATGAGCTCTGCAGCATATGGAAAATGAGTTTTTATGAGATCGAGGTTATGATGCGCATGTCACAAATATAGGAAAAGGTGACACTTGGCGGCAGGTTTCTAAAATGATCTTTGCATGTAACCTCCAACTGCTAAAAATAAATCCCTAAAAACTAGGGATGATTTGCCTTCTGCATTTTCAGGAAAAGTAACACATGCATGCAAATCAGTATTGCTTAGTCCCAGAGGGAATTGGTCAACCTAACAACACATGCAACAGTCTGCAAGCCTAGGGATGAAATTTGCGCAGTTTCTAGGCTGAGCAAAGTAGGTTGTCCCCTAGGAATTGCGTAATTTCTGCAATCAACATGTCACTGTCTCCCAAAATTGCCCAATTTCTAGGCTAAAGCCTAGTGTTGGGCTGGATTGCGCAATTTTTTGAGGGAGGGTTGTCTAGTTGGATTGCCCAATTTTCTGAGGGAGGGCTCCCTCGCTAAATTGCATAATTCTGGAGTTCATAAGACAGCCTAGAAGGATTGTGCAATCTCTGGAGGGAAGGTTGGTTTCCCTCTAGAATTGCACAATTTTCAGGGGGAGCATCTCAACCAGAAAATTGTCTATGTCAAGAATGACAGCCTGCAGGTGGTAGACAAACAAGTTGACATGCACATGATGTTGAGCCAATGAAACTCAGCTGAAGCCTATGTACTTGACATTGCAAGACATGCTGATAAGGATGGTTGGTAGGGAGGTTCCAAAACGAAACTAAGACAAAATTTTGGAGAGTGGTTGTAGCCACTACAATAAGTCACAAATATATTTTTCCAGCAATGAAAAAAAGAATAATCTATTGGATTGAACTATGTAAATTATTTTAAAAAATATCAAATTGAATATAGATGATTTACAACATAGATTGGAACATGTGTCATTTTGACTGTAGAATGTTACGTGCACGATTCAACTACTCTTCTTTTCTTTCTGCAAGTTCATTGTAAAAGAAATATGCATAATTTTGTAAATGTACAATTTCATATTAAGATGAATCGTGATTGAAAGAGACATCTCATGAATCGTGATTGAAAGAGACATCTCATGGATCTTGTGAATCTTGTGGGTTGAAAGAGACACTGTGAAGTGTGAATTTTGTGGGTTGAAAGAGACATGGTGAATTTTGATTGAAAGAGACATCTTATGAATCTTTGATTGAAAGAGACATGATGAATTTGGATTGAAAGAGACATACGATGAATCTTGATTGAAAGAATATTAGAACCACAATCTCAGGCATGCACATACTCATGTTAATCTTTTGGATTCGATGCCTTCTTAATCTTCTGCAATCCATGCATTGACAGAAACAACAACTGCTAGAAACGTTTGATTCTTTGGTAAATTCATCTGCAAAAATTTCATTCATGGGAGCAACGTTTTACCTTGAGGATGGACACTCATGTGGATTGCATTCACTCAAATAACAACTGCTAGAAAAGTTTGATTCTTTGGTAAATTCAACTGCAAACATTTCATTCATGGGAGCAACGTTTTGCCTTGGGGATGGACACTCATGTGTCGTCCAAGCCCATGATAAGTGGAAAAAGCTGCCGGACACAACCTGCACTGATAAGGTGGTACAGGGGTAGCTTCATCGTCGATAGGTTGCTTTCCTTTAACTGCATGACTTTATATATCCAAAATACATTATATATTAAACTAACTACTCTAAAAGAACATTTCAGATATTTCATGGAAGGGGACTGTGATCAAAATCCATCGGATAAATTGCAGAATTGACTAGACTTTCTGCACATTTATAGAATGGGCAAAGGGACAGTAAAATTAGACCTAGTTAAATTCCATTGGATCAGAAATTTTGAGCAAAAGTAGAGGCATTTATATTCCAGAAGAGGACTTTTAGAAAGCGAATGCAGAATTAACCAGCCTTTCTGCACATTTATAGAATGAGCAAAGGGACAGTAAAATTAGACCTAGTTAAATTCCGTTGGATCAGAAATGTTGAGCAAAAGTAGGGGCAACGTCAATATTCCATAAGAGGACTTTTAGAAAGCTGTCCGCAACAGTTAAAAATTCTCCAGAGATCTTTCTTTTATATAACTCTGACTAAATCTAAAGGTTCTCACATTACTTGAAAAGTTTACCAAATAATAAGTGAAACAGAAACCTCTAAAGGTTTTGAGGAATCGAATTTATGGAAATTTTTTCTAAAATAGCGAATATGAATACAGTTCATGGACAGATTTACTAATATTTAATTCAAATCTATCCATCAATAGCCTACAGTTTAGTTCACTCCGAGTTTAATTCAACGGATTCTTGTTAATATTCTTTTCCTTTAAATTCTTGGATGACGTTTGAGAATCAAATTTGCTAAAAATATCAATATATCGAAATTTTATGATGGGAAGTTTTATCCAAAAAAAATTCCATGCGCAAAAAGTGATAAGCCCGTGTGCAAAAATCTGATGCGTAATATTTCACCCCAAATATACCTCTGTTTTAAGATTGTTAATGCACCGCTATGTGAGGCACCAGGCAATTGAGCAGGCCAGGTCGATTGAGCAGGCGGAGCAACAGTGGTTGGAGGCAATGATCTAACAGGCCAGTCGTCCTTTGTCCTAGTCGATTGAGCAGCCGGAGCAACAGTGGCTGGAGGCAATGATCTAACAGGCCAGTTGTCCTTTGTCCTAGCTGCAACACTGGATGGAGGTAATGTCCTCACTGCCAGGGGATTTTCATTTTCTTGCGAGGCACCAGGCCTGGTGAATTTAGCAGGCAGAGCAACACTGTGTGGAGGCACTAAGATGTACTCTGTCTCAATGTGTGGAGGGAGGAAGATGTACCCTGGCCTAGCTGCCTCGGGATTTTCATTTTCTTGTCTGACATCATCAGAATCTCTGTATTCGCCCCCCCATTCGGCTGTTCCACCTTCATTATCTCCGGCAGCCAAGCCCTCCTCTGGCGGCGCAGCCGGAGGGCGTTGGCTGTTTGCTCTATGATCAGGGGCAGCCTGGTTCTGGTTCTCATCGGAATTCCTGCAACACCATTAATTCTATTAATACAATGAGTAATTGGCAGCATGGTTTGTTAATGAAACCTCACAACAATTAAGAATATCCGAGACAGAATTGCTGTACTGAATAGAATGCTCGGCAAATGGGTTGCTCCCCCTGGATTCTCTAGACATTTCTTGAGGACCCTACGTCAAAGTCTTGCAGTTCTTTACGCCTTGATTCGCACTCCCTCAATTTCGGCACTGTGGCCATTAGATTCTGCGTAATGAAGGGTTGTGTTTAGGGTTTCATCCTTTCGAATTCAAAATAGAATTTGATGCGTCACATATTGGAGCTCCTCGCTAGCAATCGCGCCTCGTTTTAAAATTGAGAACGTTGAAGTTCAAAAAAAGACACAAACAATGCCCGTTGGAAGGGTCGTCGAGTCTTAATGCTTCCAAGTTCCGGTCATTAAATGTTTTATCTTATTCTTTATTATAAATATTAAATATTAGTTTATTTAAGTTATTTAAATTATTTTTTTCTATGTTGTCACGAGTCTCGAGATTAATAGCAGTAATAACAGCAAAAGCTACGTGAAAAGTTAAACTTTATTTGTTATTTAATTTAATATTATATATGCATAAAAAGTTAATAAAATGGTTGAAGTTAAATATGGGGAAAAATAATTTAAAATGGTAGAAATAATTTTAATTTAAAATTAGGCCAATGTCATTTAAAATAAATAAAAGTGTAGATATAAAATGTTAATACTGAGCCAAGTTTTGAAAGGGTATAGTTTTTTTTACTTTATATAATACGATGAAATAGCTAGTTATTGTTTCTTTATTGAAATGTATAAATATCAATTTTTGGTGAGATTGTTAATTTTTATTATTTCAAATGTATTTTTTAATCTATAATAATATTTAGAGTTATGAAAAATTGTAAAAGTAAGTTAATGTATATATAAATTTAACAATTTAAATTTGTGAGTCTAACAAGTTTTCACTAATTTCAATAAAATTTATTGAAATAACAAAAACTACAATTAAAATTTAGATCTTTTAAATTACATTTTATAAAAGGAAAGAAAAACACATTCCACAGAAGAAAAGAGAAAAAATAATAAAAAAAGATGAAAATATATGTCGAGAACAAGATGGAAAAACTAAATAAGAAATTGTAACAATTCTCCAAATAAAACTACCAATAACATGCTTTTAAATTTAAGATTTTAACTTTATATATAAAACCTCAACCGCAATTTTTTTTTTTTTCTTTTTTTTCTTTTTGTTTTTTTTTTTTTTCTAATTTCCTTTATTTGGGCATACTAAGAGTTATATGAAGGTTTGGATTCTAAGGTTTGGATTCTAACTTTGCTAGTCTAGCTACTCGGGCATTAAAATTATTCTCATGACAGGAGCATAGGGATCCTTGTGCATATACTTGGCCTTTTTAATACCTCTTTTGACCATAGCCCATTGTGGATATAAACGATAAGACCTTTCAGCCTATACAATACCGCATAACTCTAATTTAATTGTTGGCATATTAATGTGTGATTATGATATGTTTATTTGGAGTGTTGTTGGGTGATTAATGTTATAACCATTGTTAACCTATAGTATTCCTATTTGACTTGGATCCATCACCAGTTGGCACTTTATTGTTCACAGTACACCGATAAACGATGGAGAATTTCCTCGGGGAATGGACAGTGAGGATGGCTGGGTGTGCGGTTAGGGTAACCACCTACCTCTCGTAGACGTTGAGCTTCCAATCTCGCCGATGATTCTAGAGGAAAAGACCCTGGCACCAGACGATTTCAGAATGAGTAGGGTTTGCCTTGTCATTTTTTCCATCTTGGTCTATCAACTTCACCAAACCTGAGTGTTCAAGGCTACTGCTATCGGTGTAGTCTTCCATTTTGGACAAACATGCTAGATATACCGCTCAGGTAAAGCCTTTTCGTCTTCATCTGCAGAGATTAGGGTATTTATAAATTTAACTCCCGCAATTACTTACAGAAAATTTTCCTTGTGGTTTTATTTTGTCCTTGCTAATGAGAGAATAGAAAAGTATTGGGGTTTCCGATGGAGATTTCAACTTCAGATTGAGGAAGCAACGTCGCTCACTGGAGTAACCCTCACTTCGACAAGTCGCAGATAATGTAGACAATTCTTAAAATAAATTCTCTTGTCATGTCCATCTATCTTTTCTTTCCCTTAATCTCATTGCCTAACTTCGCCCTCTATTACTTTTGTGTAGGGCTAGTTGAGTTTTCAGAAGTGACGAGCGGCCATGGTGACCGCTCAGGTAAAAATGTATCGTTCCTTTTGCAGGGGCTTTGTTAATGTAAACATATGTCCCTTATTTATTTTAATTTTGTATCAAGAGGCTTATCATTATTTGTTTCTCATCCTTGTTTTCTTACCCAAAAATTGGACCCTTAGGTTGGGTATTTATTTATGGCTACATTGCTCTTCTTCTAGGTTGCCATTCTCACCTATAGTTAGAACGGTTTTGAGCACGGTGAAACCCTAACCTAGGGTTTGACCTCTCGTCTTCGGCTTACTTTGTGATTTTTCTACAATTTGTTTCGTCGGTTCTTACACAGTTAGTGGTTATAAGTTCGCGTACCTATTGTGCATTGTACTAACTGTGTATGGGTTTCTGTAAACTCCAATCATCAGGGCTTTGTTTCCTAGGCCCCACAACCTCTGTTATAGTTTGGTATACATAATCTCTTTTCTTTATTTTCTTTCGATGCAAAGAGTACTTTGTCTAATGTATATTGTACTGTTGGGATTATAGCTAACTGTGAATTGAAGGACATTTTTCTATAATTTACACCAAAACATTGAATGGTTCGTTTTATGCCATTTTTCAGTTATGGTGTTCTTTACAACATTTTTTGTTAGGGTTTATGAGTAACTCATCATTTATGTTTTAGAAAAAGGAGTAATGTATGGATTCCTCTTATAATAAAGATTCTTTTTAGATATATGTGTATGACTAGATTTGTACCAAGTATTTTTTTGAGAGCTCTCTCTATTTTTATTTTTTTTTTTAAGAAAGAAATAGTATAAGATAAACTCTTGTAATTTGTAATTCTGTTAACAATAAATTTTCTCATCTAGATTTTATTGCAACCTAAAAATAGAAATAAAATAGTTCTTCCCTATTGTAGGCACTTATCTAAGTACTTTAATCTGAGTCTACCATGGGAAATTATAACGGAGTAAGGACACTCCTTCCAACCAATGAGATTGATTCATCTGTAATCAATCTCCCCCCAAACTAGCTCACATCACCTTCGCTCAAACTCGGGATTTCATATGAGACAACATCTTGTCCTTCCTTTGAAAATGTCTTGTAGAGGATAACTAATCCTCATAGTTATTTCCTAAAGGCGCCTCCTCCAAGAAGCTCCCATTCTCTAGAATAGCTTAAGGATTTTCCCCTCTCTCCATATTCTAACCTTCTTTTTCTTGTTTGTGATAATTATCCCTTAAGAGAGGAAATCTGGGTAGGGAAATGTGTCTACCCAACTGCCCGTAACTACTTGAAATGTGAAGTCCTCTTTTAGTGCTTGAAATGTGAAGTCCTCTTTTAGTGTATTTTCCCCTTGTAATTCGTGTGGTGCACTTATCATTAAAATTTCTTATATTAACATTAAAATAAAAATTATTCATGTACATCAAAAGTTCTTTTCTCACCCTCAACATGGGTCCACTATTTGTAAAACAACTCTAAAGTATAAAGAAATATTTACGTATTTACTAGGGGATGCTACATCTCTACAGTCTAAGCATCATCCTCGATGTTTCTTATCCCTTGGAATAATTTAAGGTATGCCTCATGCATGAAATTTTTATCGTCCGAGTGGTCGCTTTCATGCTAAATTCATTCCACTGCACTTTAACCTGGGCTATTGCATGCTTCTGTAGGATAGTTTCTCTCTAGTCTAGGATGTGCAATGACTCGATATGGAATTCTTTGTCTATATCAACTTACATCCACAACCATGTACCAAATATTTTTTTTTCTTTTGAATGCCATTAAAAGAAAATCTTACATAACACTTCAATTACATTTCCTACCTATACATTATGATAGCCAATAACATGTTTAGGGTCATGGATATATTTTTGGAGTAATGAAACATGAAGCATAGTATGTACACATATGTGACTTGGCAAGTCCAATTTCCAAGCTATAGGCCCAACCCTAGCAAGTATTTCGAAGGGGACATAATAATGAGGGGCCAACTTTGCACATATTCCCCATATTAAAGTGCTTTTCTTTGTCTTGAATATTACATAGAAATGATGTCCTACCTGAAAATCCCTATAGGTTCATGTCTTATCAACATAAGCTTTATGATGTTCTTGGTCTGCCTTTAGATTTTCCCGTACCTTCTTTATAGTCTATTCCATTTCCTTTAAAATGTTGGGTCCTAATACTAATTGGTCTTCAAGATGACTCCAATTAAGTGGGTTTTTGCATTGTCACCCATATAACACTTCAAAGAGGTTCATCCTTAATGAATCATGATAAATGTTATTGCATGTGAATTCTACCAAATGAAGGTATTCTTCCCACTTGGTAGGTTGTTGCATGACATACATCCTTAACATGTTTTCTGATACGATAATAAGTGTTTAATTACACTTGGGTACCCAATCCTGTAAATAAAGTCTTCCAAAATGTTTAATTCAACTTTACATCTCGATCAATATTTATTGTTTTTGGTATGTCATGTAAGAGGTGAATCTCTCACAAATATATCAACAATTTGGATTGTCTTATAAGTAGATTGTACATGAATTAAATGTGCAGTTTTTCTCAATTTATCACTTCAATAATTGAATTAGTTTATCACCACAATTATTGAATCATTTTGTCTCTTCATTTTAGGTAGGTGAGTTATAAATTCTAGAGTGATAGTCTCCCATTTCCACTCAAGAATGGGAAAAATGTGGAGTGAACCAGTTGGACGTTGGTTCCTCGCTTTTACTTGTTGGCACTCCAGACATTTACCAAGTATTTAGTTGTTTATTTCTTTGCACTGGGCCAAAAATAAAATTTGATTATTTTATAATTAATTTATGGTTCTTGGAGTGGGAAGCATAAGGAATTTTATGGTATTTTTCCGGAGTTAAATGTTTAATAGATTGTTGATTTGGTACATAAATTTTGTTTTATAATTGAACATACCATAATTATCACAGTCATAACCTAATTGTCTCTGAGAACTATTTTCCCACTTAATTTTATGTAATAAAGATTGGTACCCTAGATCTTTTTATGACTATGTATTTAATCGGATCTAAAACATCAATTTTTGCTTGGCTGAATGAAATTTCATAAGCATAGTTTACCTTTCTACTTAATGCATTTGCTACTCTATTTTATTTTCCCTTCAAATGGTTAATCTCAAAGTCAGACTCACTTAAGAAGGTGGTCCATCGAGCTTATCTGGCATTAAACATAGGTCTCTTGAATTTTTTTGTCAAACTACTATGGTGGATCATCAAAATAAACTTCATACCTAAAATATAATGTCGCCACACCTTTAAGGCATGAAACACTACTTCCAACTCTAGATCATACATAGATTATCTTTTCTCGTGATCATTTAACTTTTGAGACTCATAATCTACTACCCATCCTTCTTGCATCAAAACACCCCGTACATGCTCTTGATTAGTGTTTGTACAAACTACAAACTCCCTTTCAGGATCGACAACTCTTAAAATAGGCGATGAAGTCAACATATGCTTCAATTCGTCACTTTGGGAGGGTCCAATTGAATGACTTTCCTTCATTTTGCAATGAGGTAATAGGGTAAGCTACTTTCGAAACTCCTCTAAAGCAACGATAATAACCCACTAATCCCAAAAATGACCTAATATCTACAACATTCTTGGGGATGGGCCACTCCATAATTGTTCTTATCTTTTCTGGGTCCACAAATATCCCTTCTTGGGTGATGGCATACCACAAGTATTGTATTTTGTCCTTAAAGAATTAAGACATACTATATTTTTCATACAATTGATGGTATCATAGAGTTTGTATTACTATTTGCAGGTGTTGTTTATGCTCCTTTAAAATCTTTGAGTAAACTAGCATGTCATTAATAAAAATTAGCACAAACTTGTCTAAGTAAGGGTGAAATATGTTGCTCATTAAATGCATAAATGTGGTTGGGGTATTAGTAAGCCCAAAAGGCAAGACCAAAAATTTGTAGTCCCCATAATGCATCCTAAATGAAATTTTACAAATGTACGTTTCTTTAATTCGTATTTGATGGTATTCCGAATGCAAATAAATTTTTGAAAATATAATTGTGCCCTTAAATTGTCGCTTTGAGGTAATGGATACTTATAATTAACTATTAATGTATTCAGCCACCGATATTCAATACATAACCTCAAAGTCCCGTCCTTCTTTTTAACACATTGTACATGGGATCCACATGGCGATGCACTAGGGCAAATGTACATTGTCTTCAATAATTCTTTTAACTACAATTTAAGTTCAATTGATTATGGTATACTCATGCGTTAGGGTGCCTTAGATTGTGATATCCCTCAGCTTGGAGATTTTATTGTAATTACATGTATATATGTTTAAATTTGAATTTAGGTTGTTCCATTAAGAGACATACATATACTCAATTATCAGTGATTTACCGATAATAAAGGATGTATAGTTACTTTTTAAAAATTATATTATGTTTTATTTTGTGAATATATGTAAAGAACTATGAAATTAATGATTGAAGTATAGTTGGCTGAAAGAGGAAATTACTACAATATCTTTTTAAATTAATTATCCATCTACAAGTCCTAGGCATCTAATCCAGGGGATTATATTTAATTACGCCGTATGGTGTTCCCCTCTGAAATCAACTCCCCCAACTACCTTTCTGTCATAAAATTGACCGTCAGATCCATTGTTAGACGATTAAGTGTTTTTCCACCCTTAGATACTACTAACTGTCAACTAAATCTTAATTAAATCTTCATTTGCACCTTTATAATGATAGTCCCATTTCTATTTTGTGGCTTCTCTAGGTGCGTCTAACCCTAATTCTTTGTTTCTTGCATGCAGCATCTAACCCTAATTCTCTGTTCTTGCCCTGCGTGCAAGTCCTAGGGTTGTTCTGTAATTCAGTTGCAAGTTTATTCCTTCTGTGTGTTCAGTTGGAGGGTTATTCCCATGTTGAATGGCCATTTCTAAGGACAACCCACCTCAAAAACAAGAAATTGTAGTTCGAGAGCAACCCACCTCAGAAACAAGAAATGGTGGTCGATACAAGGAGCGAGTTGTCATGGTTGGAATGCAATCCCTTATTGGCTCCTGGTTCCACTTTTAACCCCATTCTCTCCACCTCTTACTGACCTATCCCCTGCAGCTCATTCGTTTGCACAAAAGAGACCAACGATTTTCTAGTTCCCATAGCGTGTAACAGCAACCGTCTCTACCAATACTACTACTCTTATGTCGACAGACCCTTCATAGACAGGGTCCTCGGTTATATGAACCTCTATCCAATCCATGTCTCCCCTATTCTGAAAATCCCCAATTTTGTCTTTGAGTGTGTGCCATTACCGATACCGACACCCCGGCTCTCATGGGTATGAGTGAGGGCTCTCTGTCATTTATTTCCTACTGCATTCCGTACCATGTTCTTTACCCACAATTCGCGGGCATTCTCCTGTTTGGAGACTCCCCATTTTACAAATATCTCCATTACATGCCCCGTATACCCAATCCATTCTTCTGCCCTATTTCAATAGAGTGGCCTAAACTGTCAAGCTCTACGGTGTCAAACCTTACAACATCAAGGTTCAAGGGCCCATGGATCATTGTTGTTTCTCTCATCCTGCAGGTGCACCATTTCCAAAGGGTTGGATCTCTGCTTCGCTCATCTTGCGGGTGCACCATTTCCATAGGTTATACTCGTGAATCTACTCTTCGATTTCGCTCGTGTTAGGCTCAAAAGCCACATGGCACTATATCCAGTGCCAAAGGAGATTACAAGTGTGTAAAACAACAAAACAGTTCACTGCTTCAGGAACTTTGACTCTGTGCCCATGTATCTGGATATCATTGGTAATTACCACCAGCAGAATTTGTGGATAGAATCTAATCTCCCTAGAACTCACGCATTGGTTTTGCCACGCTAGTCTGCAACACCAATTGATCAACTAAATATTGTTTAGCACTCATGGTCACATTGCATAGGAAAATGCTTGAATGTTGATGCTTTTAATACTTTTATTAAGAGTGTATAAATGTGATCTGCATCAAAATGGCACATTCGCTCAAGATGGTATGCATTCCATGATTTATCAGAAGCTTTTATCAGTTCAATTTTTCTTTGTAGTGGTCATTTTTTTCTTCTTGTCAAAACCAAAAAATCTTATGGAGGGATCTATTGAAATTATCTCGTTGTTCAATTTTACAGTGAAAGCTTTAAGAGAAATTCAGTTGGATATTAATTTCCCATATCCTTCAGCTAGTGATCCATGCTTACCCGTTAATTTTTTGTGGGACTGGTTAGGCTATAACAACGATGTATCCTCCAGAATCAAAAGCTTGTGAGTAGTAATTCAAACCCAGCTTTTATGGGTTGTCCATTGGTCTAATTTCTAAAATTTTACAAGTTATATACTTAGTTAGCTTATTTAGATCTCACAAATCTGTTCTGCATTTCATTTGATTGATTTCGATCTCATGAATCTCTCAAGCAAAGGAATTACAAGTATACCTTCCAGTATTACCCATCTCACAGTCCTTGTTATAATGTAAGTGGAAATTCTAGCTTAGTGTTATAATCGAATTTCAATATATAAATCAACAATGCAGTCTAATCACTATGCTCTTTGAAAATTATATTTGTGCAGCGACGTGTCTGAAAACAATTTAACTAGACAAATACAAGAATTTCTAGCTAATTTGACGAACTTGAGAGAACTGTGAGTAGAATTTCTCTTTGATAAATGTTATATTTATCTAGTAAAGCTACCTTTGTACTCACATACGCACGACTTATATTCAGAGATGCAATCCAAGAATTTGGAGAACAATAATCTAACTAGTACAGTGCCGACTATTTTAAGAAACAACAAAAACTTATCGATCAGGTTAATTCTCTTCTCCAACATGGATCATTTTATTGAAAATTAGTATAGTTTTATCATACAGATCTCTAAATTTGAGATTCAATATTATGTTTGTGTTTTATGTTTGATAAGATTTCGGGCAATCCACAAAGACACTTCTTTGTGAAGGCAACGCAAATCAGTGAACTAAATCAAAACCTGGTATTAGTAAAAGTGCTATAATCAGTTTGTCAGTCACTGGATGGATAATATTAATGCTTTTGTCAATTACTCTTGCAACAGTACTTTGTAGAAGATTGAAACAGGTGAGGGCTAGGGTTGTTGGTATGTATATTTGATTTGTGTATTTTCTGATCATTCTCTTTTGGCCTACATATTTCGTTAGTGATTTTAATATTTGTAACAACATTCTTCTATTGTTCTTGTAGAGAGAAATCCTTTGAAAGAAGCCACAAAGGGCCATGACTTATCATCACCTCAATGAAGAAAATTTAGTTATGATGAAGTCAAGGAAATAACTAGTGGATTTGGAAGGAAAATTGGCAGAGGAGGATTTGGGCTTGTATTCTATGGCTATCTGCAAAATGGTGTGCTTAATTCATCAACGTTTCACATTTTCCTATATAAACAAGAAAAGGTTTTTTAAATTAAAATAAAATATTTTTATCTCTAGAGAAACATTTTGGAATTTTTAAAAGGAGATATGTGCAAAGGGCACTGTGACTCACTGAAAAGAAAGGTATAATACAAGTTACTATGCTTTCGAAAGTGCACCGTAAAAATCTTGTGCCCTTTGTTGGATATTATTGTGAAGGAGGAAATCAGAAATTGATTTACTAGGATATGTCCAAGGGAAACTTGAGGGGAATTCTCCATGGTATGGGTCAAATCCTGGGTTATCTTATCTTGTGTTTAATCTGGAAAAACAATTTCAATTTATCTATATATATGTGTTGTCTTACTGTACAGTGCATATATATATATATATATATATATATATATATATATATATATATATATATATATATATATATATATATATATAGATATATATATATATATCTTGCTGTAGAGGGCCAAATGCTTTACAGGAGTTGGTTGACTGGAAAACAAGGCTTGACATTGTATTGAATGAATCTCAAGGTGAGTGTCCTTCCCTCTTGAAAAAACCATGAATTTAGACTTTGTATCTTATGTTAATGAGTTGACTAATGTAAGTGTCCCTGTAAAAATAATAATCAGGACTGGAATACTTGCGTAATCACTGTCAGTTGTAAACTTATCATAATTCACAAAGATATCAAAACTACTAATATTATTTCAAGTGAATGGAAGGAAGCAAAACTATCAGACTTTGGGTTGTCTAGGTTTGGCCCCTCAAGTGAAGCAACCCATGTCTCAACAGATGTGAAGGGTACATTTGGATACCTTGATCTTGAATATTACACATTTTTGGTAGAAGATTGAAACGGGCTAGGGCTAGGGCTGTTGTTATGTATATATGATTTGTGTATTTTCTGATCATTCTCTATTGGTCTACATATTTTGTGAGTGATTTTAATATTTGTAACAACATTCTTCTATTGTTATTGTAGAGAGAAATACTTTGAAAGAAGCCACAAAGGGCCATTGATTTTCTCTATCCAAGTGAAGGTATTCACAAATGTTGTGACTGTGGCTATTGAATAACTTTTATTGCTGCAACACCTGATTAAGCTGCATTCATCCTGAGAAAGCTGAAAAATAAATTGTTAAGTGAAGTACAGGAAATGATTTGAACATTTGTTTTTCCATGTGAATATTTGATTTATACTACTAAATTTGATTCATCAAAGTCTTTTAGGTTACTATAGCTGCTGGAAGCTAATCTGCTATTTTTTTTATTCTTTATTTTCAGGAAAAGTGGTCTAGGATTTTTACATTTCTTTGGTTTGTTTTGGTCGCACGATATCATAATCCATATTTTGATTAGCAAGTTGTGTACAGAGTCAGACCCACTAAGGGCTCAACAGTTAACGCAGATGAAAATGTTTTGATATAGGCGATTCGAAAAGTTGGAGGGATCATTTAATCTCTATTTCTTGTGTGAGATAGCTATTATTGGTGGAGATAGGTTGGAAGGATCATTTAATATCTATTTCTTGTGTGAGATAGCTATTATTGGTGGAGATATCTTATATTGTGACGGCTACCCCTTCTTTATAAGGTTGCGCACTCCTCCATGTATCTCCTTGTCAAAATGCAACAACAAAAGCATTGTGCTGAAAAGTGGCACAAAAATTGGTTAGTATCTTGTTATGTATAATGTTGGAGAAGTTTCATCTATGCTGTTCTGAGAAAGTTTATTTTTTATTTCTTTAGAATATTATTCTATTTATATTGATGAATTAGATGGTACTTCAGTTGTGCCAGATCCCAAAATCAAATCAAAATCTAGGCCCTGTACTGTACAATTGAATAAGTTAGTTGATAAGTCTATCATTAGGCCTTGGCGTTGTACATACATGAACATGTTATACACATGTTTATTTTTGCTGACATTCATTAACATATTTTTACTTTAGTCGGCATTATTGAGGACATGAAAGATTTTTTCATTTGTGGCTGGCTTCAAAAATAATATATAAAGGTTGAATGCATAATAATTTTTGTTATATTCGATATTCTGCTAATATGCCATGAAGATTATGTTTCTTAGTGTGTATTCACGTATTTATTCAACTGTTCACAAACTCTTTTTTTGTGGTCAATGATATGCAGAGGCACTTTGAAGTTTGATGGGTGTTTCAGATTCTAAAAGGCTGAACTTGCATGCACATAAGTCTATATATAAAAGTGAAGATATGACAGATGATAAATTTCATCATGCTCTAATAACCAACTAGGGCCATGTGGCATGATATTTGTAGACTGTTATGTTATAGCTTGCAGTGGTCTCTATTATTAGAGAGGATGCCTGTCATTCTTTAAGTATGGTGTTTTTTGCCATGTCGCATGATATTTGTAGATTGTTCTGTTATGGTTTGTAGTGGTAGCTATTATTAGACTGGATTAGTAACATTGTATGGATCAGGTTTACATTGATCTTACTGCTGCAAGTACCCATACCTTTTTATAGTTCTAAGGCGTGGTCCAATGGTTGTCTCTGGTGGTTTGCTCTTACAAATATCCAGATCCATTTCTGTGTGGAAGGCTATGCACTCACTCTTTATTTCTATTAATAACAAGAAAGTTATATAGGAATTGGAATGTTTAGTGTTAAGAGCTCTATTATCTGTTCACGCACTTCCAAATCCTTTTGCTTTTTCGTTGTCTTTGTAATAAAATTGTCAGTATCTCATTTCATAGTATCTATGCGATTTAGTTCCAATGGTAACATGATGTTAATGTGATTCAATTTGACAACATGGAATCAGAGCTAAAAGGACGTGTTTTTGGAAAGTAGAAGATGGATAGCTTCAAAATATCTAAATTTAGAGCAACGCAGATGTTGCATTAATTCATAGTGACATTTGTGGTCCTAGGAAACAAAATCAGTTTGAGGAGCAATCTATTTCATCACTTAGGTAATCTTCTCTTCGAAAATTCATCTACAAGTCATCTCTGCAACCAATGAATTTCACTGGAAAACACATAGCGAGTTAAATTCTAGCCTCTGATACCCAACAGTTGACTCATGAAGCTTTTAAAAAGACTAATCCGCCCTTACTATTTAAACCAAAAATTAGTTCAATGTTTCCCAAGTTAGTAATTTTATTTACCTCTCCAGTGACCATCTTCATCAAGCTCAAAAATTTTAGTTAATATTTAATTGCTTTTTCCAAAATCTCTGAAACATACCCTTCAAAATTATTGAGAGTTTGATTTCAATGGTGGCATTCCTCCCATAGACTTGTTTTAGAAACCCATACAATTTTTCTTTTCAAACGGAGGCATTAGCTTTTTGTTGATGACATCCGTGCCCAGAGGGAATTCTGCTTACACTTTAGGGTCCTTCCGATCAAGATACCATTCCATCAAAATGTTTTGAAAATCCCCCCTTAAGTTGAAGAATATATGCATTGCACTAGAAAGACCTATGTTTCCTTCCTCTCTCTAAGACGATTGTTGAAGGATTGTGCCTCTATCCATGGAAATATCTTTCAGCTTGAAGAAGCCATTATTGTGTAGTTCTTCCTGAGTGGCCTACACTATCAAGCTCTATGGCATCAAGGTTGGACGCTGGTCACTCTCAATCCCACCAACTGTCTTCTTGCCAGACAACGCAAGTTTCGAAAGACCATGGTGGACTTTGGCACACAGTTTAGTTTTCTTTTGGGCGCTTACACGTCGCTCAGGTAGGCATTTCTTGTGCATAACTGAGGGACCGTAAATCCGATTCAGGTGAATTTTTTGAAATTTCGAGAACCCATGGATCTCTGCTTCGCTCATCCTGCAGGTGTGCCATTTCCAGAGGTTACACCTGTGATTTTGCTAACCTAACCACACCCGTGATTCTGCTCTTTGATTCTCTTAGTGTTAGGTTAGAAAGACACCGAGCATTATATCCATTATAATCTATTATTTGTAATTTTTTTATTGAAATTTAAAAAACATTTTAGATGATCAAGAGCTAGCTCATGGGATATAGATGTAAGTGTCTGATCTATGTATAAATCATCATTTATAAACTTGTAATCTAATTTTAAATGTGGAAATACAACCATCAGATAATGTAAATCATTTCATCATTTATAAACTTGTAATCTAATTTTAAATGTGGAAATACAACCATCAGATAATGTAAATCATTTAGCTTTATCTTCCACCTTTGCATGCAATTTTCTTTATTAATTCTTATTTTCAATGACCATTTATTTTATGCCTTATGACGTTTCCTTTGCAACATCTCGTGCAAATGCTGGTTATGAAAATTATATATTAATCAATTTATTACTTCCTATAAAGCACGAGCTTTTCTCGAAAAGTTGGAAGCAAGAGCTCAGTAGTTAACTACCTGCGATTGATGAGGAGGAGGCAGTTAGAGATAGTATATAGCTTTTACTTTCCTACTCCTAAACAGTAATACTCCATGGATCACAGTACATTACACGCGCAAACTCTTTACAATCAACTCGATTATATTTCTTCAGGCGGCAGTGTTTACTGGGGTTACGTATTGGCTCCATTTATCACTACCCTCTTGGAGATTCCCCGATTTAGCCGGTCTTCCATTGATTCCCCGACAAGATGTAAATTTAGTATGGTTGCTAAGAAACTCAAGAATATTATTATCGTGATGGATTCAAATGAATCTGTGTACAGAAAATTGTAGATTCCATTTCTTTGAGTCACTGCTGCTGGTGTTTAGGTCAATGTTGGCATTAGAAACGAACCACTCTACATTAATATCACCCTCTGCAACTACATTTATATCCTCCTAGGAATTCCTTCTCGGTGCAGCCTGAAATTGAGAAGCCGGTATTCAGTCTCTGAGAGTACCAGACATTAGCCAGCCTAGAGTGTTGATTGAATCTTGAATTTACTGTGGGCGTTGGATTCTGGCATTGAAAGCTGGGATTCAATCCCCATTGTGTGACAGCAACAGGTGATGATGACGACGATGCCATGCCTTGTCCCAATAAAGAAGGATAGTTTCTTTGCATGCTTGGTCCAACGCCTGAGTTTGGATCCGAATTCATATACTGAGGCTGGTGATGGCATTGAAAGCTAGGATTGAATCCCCCTTGTGTGACAGCGACAGGTGATGATGACGATGATGCCATGCCTTGTCCCAATGAATAAGGATAGTTTCTTTGCATGATTTCTCCAACGCCTGACTTTGGATCCGAACACAGAAGCTGAGGCTGATGATGAGGTTGAGGGTCCTGGTTCCTATCATAGGCTGTCGTTGGCACAATATGTGGTTTGTTCCACCACTGGGAGCCGTATGTTATACTCATGGTGTTTGCACGAAGTGGCCGGTTCTATATTAATGGGTGCCAAGTGATGTGGTGTTCCACATCCACATCCACATTCCAATTGCCATGTGGGTCACCTAGATTCTATCTGAATGGAGGTGGGGTATGATGATAGGGTTCTTGTTGTGCTTGAGGTGCTGTAAATTGAGATAGAGGTGACAAGGGACTAAACTGAGATGGAAGTGCTGGAAAATTCAAGTCCACATACGAATTGCCTTGTGGGTCCCCCATATTTGGGTGTGACAATACTGTCCTTGTGCATCAGGTGTTGTAAGTTGAGATTGAAGTGACGAGGGGCGAAGCGTTGGTGTTCCATCAAATTGTGATTGAATTTGAGACGCCTCAGGTGCTGTAAGTTGAGATTGAAGTGACGAGGGACGAAGCGTTGGCGTTCCAGCAAATTGTGACTAAATTTGAGACGCCTCAGGTGCTGTAAGTTGAGATTGAAGTGATGAGGGACGAAGCATTGGCATTCAGCAAATTGTGATTGAATTTGAGATGCCTCAGGTGCTGTAAGTTGAGATTGAAGTGACGAGGGACGAAGCGTTGGCGTTCCAGCAAATTGTGATTGAATTTGAGATGGAGAACCAATGTTTTTGTTGCCCATTTCCATGAAAAGAAGAATAATCTATCGGATTGAACTATGTAAATTATTTTAAAAAATATCAAATTGAATATAAATGGCTTACAACATAGATTGAAACATTTGTCCTTTTGACTGTAGAATGGTGCGTACACGATTCAACTGCTCTTCTTTTCTTTCTACATGTTCATTGTAAAAGAAATATACATGATTTTGTAAATATACACTTCCAGATTAAGATGAATCTTGATTGAAAGAGACATCTCATGAATCTTATGAATCTTGTGGGTTGAAAGAGACATGGTGAATTTTGATTGAAAGAGACATCTGATGAATATTTGATTTAAAGAGACCTCATGCATTTGGATTGAAAGAGACATTCAAAGAGACATGCGATGAATCTTGATTGAAAGAAACATCTTGCTATATTAGAATCACAATCTCAGGCATGCACATATTCATCTTAATCTTTTGGATTCCATGCCTTCTTAATCTTCTGAAATCCATGCATTCACACAAACAATAGCTGCTAGAAAAGTTTGAATTCTTTGGTAAATTCAACTGCAAAAATTTCATTCATGGGAGAAATGTTTTACCTTGGGGATGGACACTCATGTGTCCTCCAAGCTCATTATAAGTAGAAAAAGTTGCCATACACAACCTGCACTGATAATGTGGGACAGGGGCAGCTTCATCCTCGATAGGTTGCTTCCCTTTAACTGCATGAGTTTTAATATGCAAAATACATCATAGATTAAACAAACTACTCTAAAAGAACATTTTAGATATTTCACGGAAGGGGACTGTGAGCAAACTCCATTGGATAAATTGCAGAATTGACCAGACTTTTCACACATTTATAGAATGGGAAAGGGACAGTAAAATTAGACCTAGTTAAATTCCACATTTATAGAATGGGAAAGGGACAGTAAAATTAGACCTAGTTAAATTCCATTGCATCAGAAATGTTGAGAAAAAATAGGGGCAACATTAATATACCAGAAGAGGACTTTTAGAAAGTTGTCCGCAACAGTTAAAAATTCTACAGAGATCTTTTATATAACTCTCTACCTAAATCTAAATTTTCTCACATTACTTGAAATAGAAACCTCTGACAAAATCGATACATCTAATTATTTTGGAGGAGTCTGTTGGGAATTTTCTGGTAAATTTCAAAACAAAATAACTGAACAGAGAACAATGCTCTGGAGAAGCTTAAAATAGATTGCTTGAGAAGCTCAAAGTTTTCCACACACATAAAAACTTTATATTCATTAATAAACTGCCTAATACAAACTTCATCCTCTTAAGGGATTCACCAAGAACTTTAAAAAAGTTACTCTGTCTCTTTTAGAAATTTTACACTACTATGTGTAAAAGTTTCTTTTATATTTACTGCTGCAAATAAAAAAAAAATTATACATCATTCTCACTGTTGTGCATTCTTCCCTTTTTCTTTTCAACAAAACAAAAAAAAAATTACCATCGCACACGATCGTGCTTCCCTTACATTGCCATATTCAACAACAATTACATTCATTCGCTGCTGCGAATTTCCCCTTTCATTTTCACTCACACGCTGCCCGTGTTTTTACCCTCTTCGCACTTCTGTGTGTTTCATATCATATTGCAATGAACAAAAAAAACATATTACATATATGTTTTTACTTTTTCCCTAAAAAAAATAAAAATAAACCCATACTCCCATGGAAAATATAAAACATTAAAATTAAAAAACTTACCTACATTTACGATCATAGTAAATTGCATTAATTACTTTTCTGACAAAGGCTGGAGGTCAAACACTTCACGTCACGTCATTCGCCGCAGGCCCTGTATGCAACTTTGAATTCAATCAATGGTTACAAGCCTTCATTTTAATCGAACGGTTATCTCTCAGTTGAACAAAACGAAATTTACCGGCCGGGGAATGAGTGGTTTTGAAACCGTACTATGGACACGCGTCAGCTAGTCGGTGTGATCGGAGCCTCCCCATGAAATACCAGCCAGCGTGAAAGGTGGTGCAGGGAAAATATCAGCGGTTTTGTGGAATTAAATGCAACAGTTGCAAATTAATAATTTCGACACTCCCCTTTAATTTCAACTGTTGGGTTATCAGTCATACCCAGACATTTCCTCAAAAACTCAAAACTTTTCTGGTCCAATGGCTTGGTCAGAATGTCTGCAACCTGCTCTTGAGTCCTGCAATGTTGTAAAACAATTTCTCCATTGTTTACCAATTCCCTGATGTCATGAAACCTTGTGTCAATGTGCTTCATTCTCTTATGAAATACATAATTCTTGGATAATGCAATAGCTGAGCTATTGTCACAAAAAATCATTGTTCCTTTTTCTTGTTCTTGGCCTAAGCTCCTTAACATCATCCTCATCCAAACTGCTTGACATGCTGCTGCTGTAGCTGCCACATATTTAGCCTCTCATGTAGACAATGATACAATAGGCTGTTTTTTAGAAGCCCACGAAATGGCTCCTGAACCCATGTGAAAAACATAACCGGATGTGCTTTTCCGATCATCTACACTTCCAGCCCAATCACTCAGAATCCTTTTTGCTACCTGCCAATGTGCTTCTTTTGGCCTCTCCACTTGTTTTGTGCTGCTATGGACAACACTGCTCTCACGGTTTCCATTCTAGCAACCGGTGCGAAATTTTCCTCATAGTCTCTCCCACACTGCTGCTTATATCCTTTGACAACTAGTCTTGCCTTGTGTCTTTCTATTTTTCCTTCAGCATTACTCTTGGTCTTGTAAACCCATTTAACTCCAATAACTTCTTTTCCTTTTCGTAGTTCAACCAAATCCCATGTCTTGTTTCTTTCTATGGCATTGATCTCCTCATCCATAGCTTCTATCCATTTCCTATCCTTAATAGCATCTTCGAAATGAATAGGGTAACTAACATGACAATATAATGCAAACAAAGAGTTCATACCTTCATTTGCTGCCTCTTGTTCATAAATGTCATTTAAATTTCTGAACTTCTTACCTCTTTCATTTGGTGTGTAAGTGCTTGAAAGAGCACTTGAATTTCCTCCTTGTGGTGTGCTTGGAGAAGCACTTTCATTTCTCCTCAAGGATGTCTCTTGTTGCCCTTGTGTTAGCATTGCTGTTTGGTGATGTATTTCAGCCATCTCCTCATCATCTTCATCATGAGACAAACAATTTTTAACATTCACTGTTTTCTCTATGCTTCCATCCCAAGCTTCCTCCTCAATGAACTGAACATCTCTGCTCACAAAAAACTTCTTGGTAGATGGGATATACAACTTGTGAGCTTTGGATTCCTCACTGTATCCAATGAAAATACATTTCTCCCCTTTACTATCCAACTTCTTCCTTAGCTGATTTGGAATGTGTGCATAAGCCATACATCCAAAAACTTTCATGTGGGTGACTCCTTGCTTTCTCCCACTCCATACTTCTTCCGGCACTTTGTTCATGACTGCTTTTGTAAGACACCTATTCAAAATATATACTGCACAGTGTACAGCTTCAGCCCAATAATCATTTGACAAATGCTTTGCTTTAACATGCTCCTCGCCATATCCATGATGGTCCTATTCTTTCTTTCAGCTACTCCATTTTGCTGCGGAGTGTACCTTGTGGTAAACTATTTGTGTATTCCATTTTCTCTACAAAAACATAGAAATTCCTTGGAGATATACTCACCTCCTCTATCAGTTCTTAGAACTTTGATATGTAGCCCGCTTTGGTTCTCTACAAGTGCTTTGAAATTTCGAAATTTTTCAAACACTTCACTTTTGTTCTTCGGGAAATAAGCCCAAGTCTTTCTGGTGAAATCATCAATGAATGTTAGAAAATATTGGCTGCCTGCTAGTGATGGAGTTTGCATTGGTCCACATAATTCTGAGTGGACAATCTCTAAGGGAGCCTTTGCCCTTATGCTTTTTCCTGATGGAAAAATTTCTCTGTGTTGTTTCCCCAAGATACAACCTTCACAAAAGCTGTCCAGTTTCTCTATCAATGATAATCCTCTTATCATTCCTTTTCTACTCAACAAGTTAAGACCTCCAAAGTTGAGATGTCCAAATCTCATGTGCCACAACCAATTTTCATCCTTTGGTACGCTTTGGAAAGCCTCTTGTGTCACTGCTGCTATTACTTCTTTATTTTTCAAATCTGCGTTTATTTTGAGAGGGAACATCTTGTTCCTTGTCATCTTCACTTCAACAATACATCTTTTGTTGGGTGCTCTATCCATGATGGTGTATACGTCATTCTCAAAAAAAACATTGTACCTCTTTTGAACAAGCTTTCCAATACTTAAGAGGTTACATTTCATTTCAGGAACATAATAGACATCTGCTATGGTTTTTTTTTCACCTTTCTTTGTAAATATTTTTAATTCTCCTTTTCCCATAACAGAAATTTTACTATCAGTCCCAAGTGTGACTTGTGATTTCACATTTTGATCTAAAGCAGAAAACAGGGCTATGTTTCCTGTCATATGGTTACTACAACCGGAATCTAGAAACCATATATCATCACTGTTTGTTTTAGCCATGTTACAAGCTAAAAGGACATTATCTTGACTGATATTTTCTCTAGTGATATTTGCACTAGATCTATTATTTATATCATGCTGCTTTTTCCTACATTCCTTTGCATAATGCCCATATTTTTTACAATAATAACATTAGACATTGAATTTTTCATACCTTTGTCCTTGAGCATGATGTTGTCCACTTTGTTGACTGCTGCCTTGGCATTGGTTCTGATTTGGATTGTTGCCTCTTCCTTGAGCATTTTCTGGACTGTTTCTTCCACCTCTTCTTTGGCTTCTCCCTCTTCCTCTCTTGTTTCCTCTGCCTTGACCTCTTCCTCTTCCAAAGGACATCTGGGTCTTGAAGGCTTGCTCTAGAGATGAGTTTTCATTTCTACTCAACCTCTGCTCATGTTTTATCAGTGATGCATGAAGTTCATCAACTGAAAAGTTTGTGAGATCCTTTGTCTCTTCTATGGCGGTGACAATCACATCGAACTTTGAGGGTAGGACCCTCAACAGTTTCTCCACAATCCTCCTTTCTTCAAGAGTTTCTCCATGAGACCTTATCTGTGTGACTAGACCAATCACATGCGTGAAGGACGAGTCAATATCATCTGAATCCTTCATGCATAAATTCTCAAAATATCTCCTTAGCAATTGTAGTTTTGTTGTCTTCACTTTTTCCATGCCTTGATAGGCTGTCTTGAGAGTTTGACGTGCTTCTTTGGATGTCTTTTCTCCTACTATCCTTGGAAACACACTCTCATGCACTGCTTGATACAAAAATACGAGGGCTTTTGAATCCTTCTTCTTATTGCTCTTTAACAGATCTTTCTCTACCTGAGTTAATCTATTAAACTCATCTTCATCTCCTGGTTCTTCAAACCCATATTCAACAAGTTCCCATAAATCTTGTGAGGCAAAAAGGGCTCTCATGGTTATTGCCCAATAGTGATAGTTTTTCCATTTAAACTGTGGGAGCTGAGTATTAAAAATACCCATGCTAGTGCTGGTGCTGGAGCCAGCCATTCCTTGCACTCTAAACTATGCTTCAAAATAATTCACTGTATTTAAAAATCACTCACTGTTTCTTTAGCAGCAACAAAAAAAAAAATTGAGAAATACCTGCATCCTTTCTTGACTGTGTCTTCACTCTGCTAGAGAAGTTGCTGCAACAAGAAACCCTTCCTTCAGCTTCTTTGACACCTTCAAAGAGCCTAGACAAGCTCTGATACCACTGTAGGGAATTTTCTGGTAAATTCCAAAACAAAATAACTGAACAGAGAACAATGCTCTGTTTTGAACCACAGGATCTTAACACAAGGAAGCTTAAAATAGATTGCTGGAGAAGCTCAGAGTTTTTCACACACATAAAAACTTTATATTCATTAATAAACTGCCTGATACAAACTTCATTCTCTTAACAGAGGGATTCACCAAGAACTTTAAAAAAAGTTACTCTGTCTCTTTTAGAAATTTTACACTACTGTGTGTAAAAATTTCTTTTACATTTACTGCTGTAAATAAAAAGAATTTCATACATTCATTCTCACTGTTGTGCTTTCTTCCCTTTTTGTTTTCAACAAAACAAAAAAAATTCTTACCATCGCACACCAGGGTGCTTCCCTTACATTGCCATATTCAACGAGACTCACATTCATTCGCTGCTGCGAATTTCCCCTTTCATTTTCACTCACACGCTGCCCCTGTTTTTACCCTCTTTGCACTTCTGTGCATTTCATATCATATTGCAATGAACAAAAAAAAACATATTACATATATGTTTTTACTTCTTCCGTTAAAAAAAAAAAAAAAAACAAAACAAAAAAAACAAAACTACACCTATACTCCCGTGGAAAATATAAAACATTAAAATTAAAAAACTTACTTACATTTACGATCATAGTAAATTGCATTAATTACTTTTTTGACAAAGGCTGGTGGTCAAACAAAAGCTTTCACGTCACGTCATTCCCTGCAGGCCCTGTATGCAACTTTGACTTCAATCAACGGTTTCAAGCCTTCATTTTAATCGAACGGTTATCACTCAGTTGAACCAAATGAAATTTACTGGCGAGGGAATGAGTGGTTTTGAAATCGTACTATGGACACATGTGAGCTAGTCGGTGTGATCAGAGCCTCCCCACGAAATACCAGCCAGCGTGAAAGGTGGTGCGGGGAAAATACCGGTGGTTTTGTGGAATTAAATGCAGTAGTTGCAAATTAATAATTTCAACAGAGTAATTGATGGAAAATTCGTTATAAAATAGCGAATATGAATACAATTCATAGACAAAAAATTTTCAGCACAGAAAAAAAGCTATATTTCTATTATAATTTCATATTGAGGAAAATTTGTACATCAAAAAATCTATCAATCATTAGCCTATAGATTAGTTCACTCCGAGTTTAATTCAACGGATTCTTGTTAATATTATTTTTCCTTTAAATTCTTGGATCATGTTTGGGAATCAAATTTGCTAAAAATATCAATATATCGAAATTTTATGATGGGAAGTTTTATCCGGAAAAAATTCTATGATGGAAATTTTTTTGCAAAAAGAGATAAGCCCCTGTGCAAAAATCTGATGCGTAATATTTCATCCCAAATATACCTCTGTTTTCGCTGGTTAATGCACCGCTATGTGAGGCACCAGGCAATTGAGTAGGCCAGGTTGATTAAGCAGGCGGAGCAACAGTGGTTGGAGGCAATGATATAACAGGCCAGGTGTCCTTTGTCCTAACTGCAACACTGGATGGAGGTAATGTCCTCACTGCCTGGGGATTTTCATTTTCTTGTGAGGCACCAGGCCTCGTGGATTTAGCAGGCGGAACAACATTGTCTAGAGGCAGTAAGATGTACTCTGTCTTAATGTCTGGAAGGAAGAAGATATACCCTGTACTAGAATCATTTAGCCTATAGATTAGTTCACTCCGAGTTTAATTCAACGGATTCTTGTTAATATTCTTTATCCTTTAAATTCTTGGATCACGTTTGGGAATCAAATTTGCTAAAAAATTGTTGAAGTATTAATTCCAACTGCAGCAACCGTAAACATTTTGCCAAACCACCTGTTTTATCGCACCGCCTTTCATGAGTTAGTGGTATTCTCCGGAGGGGAAGCGATACAATCACCATCTGACGCGTGTCCTCAATATGTTTTCTAAAACAACTTTTCTTCAAAGCATAAAGTTTGGTATGAAGAGGAAAGAGCTAACCAGCCTGCCATAGGGCATTAAATGCCCGTATGGAGGCAGCCCTTACCATGGATGTCCATACCCGGCCCCATAATTGAATGCCGCATCCATCGTCATGCCATAAATAATCTAGCTGGCCGTCCCCATTGCGTCATTCTCTTTCTGGGAACGCGAGACCCACCACCTTCGAGCTGGTACACGTTCACTTTTCAAACCTGCCCTCGCGCCAAAATACAATTTCATTTTCACCATTCGGCACCCACTCCTGTCGAACTTGCTCTGCAACCTGTCTCGAGGAAACCAGCTGGCACTGTGCACCCACCTCGCAGGTCTGCTCTCGTCAATCCCGACATTCTGTGTGGTGTGAGGTAAGGTAACCTCCATGCTTACACAAAATTTAGGATGTATGCGAGTGTGGAAATAAAAAATGCTTCTACTGTATATTTCCTTCTCCTCGTAGTTCAACACAAAACCTGTATTAACCCGCAACCTTGAGTGCACAATGCCACAGAACCTGTTTGTGCATGATTGTTAACCCGCAATCATGAGTGCACAGCGCCACAAAATCTGTTTGTGCATGATTGGAGGAAAACATGATTGAACACATTGATCTTAATAAATTAAAGAAGGACGAATACCTCAGTTGCCCGCAATACTTAAAGAAGGACGAATGTTGGAGCATGAATGGTTTCTATAGTCTACTAGAATCCCAGTTATCTACTCAAGTAAGAGGATGGTTTCTTTTGTGATTTTCGTACCTTGTGTAGGACTGTTGAGCGAGGGTTTTGGAGGTATCCTCTGTCTAGTTTCGGCCCTAGTCTATAGCTTCTTTTATGTAAAAAAATTCACCATAAGTCCATCGCTATGCGGCCTAGTTTTTTGCATTAATCATGAGGAACGAGACCCTTAACAGATGACATGCTACTGTGATATGTATCTGCAATAAGGACACATGACTTAAGGATTTAGCACATGTATTTTAGTGAGGAACAGGGGCCAAGATATTGCTCAAATTGTGGGAGAACAAAGCATGCTGGGACTGTCTATTGGATTGTATTGAAGTGAAGGCTAGTGGGAAGAATCAAGGAGAAAGGAGTGTTGAAGGTTGGTGGGTAAAGGTCTGTTTAATAGGCTGAATTGTTAGTGTGTGAATAAGCCCTTAGTTTCTTGCAATTTGGGGAGAAAAATTGCGGATGTTTGGGTTGCTTCTTGATGCCTATGATCATCCTCTTTCGTGATGAAAGGGGTTGTGTTGGCAGATTTATGGATTCCCTAAGTAAAATGAATGGGATAAAAGTCAATGATAGGTGAATTTGGTTCAGTCATTAATGGCCTGTGATGCTCAGGAAGTGCATTTGCACTGCAACCATATCGATGTCTTAGTCAACAACATTTTGACACACACAAAAAAGTTGAATAGTAATATAGCAACAAATTAACAAGTCATATTAGTATAGTACCTTGCAGATGGAAGAACTCCCATTAACTGATTGAATGGCTTGAATGGAGTCCGAAGAATAAATGTAATCTTTAACTGACTGAGACCCATAAGATCAGAGGCAAAAGGAGCATAATGGTATGGATAATAC
Organism: Pinus tabuliformis; assembly: GCA_031772625.1. Taxonomy (NCBI): domain Eukaryota; kingdom Viridiplantae; phylum Streptophyta; class Pinopsida; order Pinales; family Pinaceae; genus Pinus; species Pinus tabuliformis. Next base: position 1,608,181,402 of record CM062818.1, read on the forward strand.
CTGGCAAATAAATAAACCAGTCAACCAATATTGTCAACTCAATTAGAGTGCAAACTTACTTGTTTTTGCATCAATTCAGTTAGAAGCAAACATATCACGAAATAAATGTGCTGAGAAAAATATTATCCAACCCAATTAGGAAGGATACATCAACTCTTCATGTAAGTATATGCACGTGTCTGTAACAGTAAAAAACCCTGGCAAAAGTAAATACAATGCCAACTCCTTGTGTGTTATTTCATATATATATATATATATAGCATAGATTGATCTTTATCCCATATCTGTTTTATGTTGAGGTATCAAATCTCTCAAGTTACTAAATCCAATGGTTAGTGCACACGTGACTGATTCACATATTGTTCCAAGCAGGACATTCTACATCCCAAGTAAAGGGGATCCTTCAAACTTTGCATGTATGTTTGTAATATGTATGTTGAGAGGTATCAAATTTCTCAAGGTACAAGTCCCAAGGTTTTTGCATTCACAACTAATTTATTGCTTGTTTAGTTGTTCCAAGAGGCACATAAATCTGCCAACACAACAGTGATAAGGCAACTACTTTATCACTATACTTAGGGTTGTATCAATTCTGCCAACACAACCCCTTTCATCACGAAAGAGGATGATCATAGGCATCAAGAAACAACCCAAACATCTGCAATTTTTCTCCCCAAATTGCATGAAACTTAGGGCTTATTCACACGCTACCCAATCAGCCTATTAAACAGACCTTTACCCACCAACCTTCAACACTCCTTTCTCCTTGATTCTTCCCACTAGCCTTCACTTCAATACAATCCAATAGACAGTCCCAACATGCTTTGTTCTGCCACAATTTGAGCAATATCTTGGCCCCTGTTCCTCACTAAAATACATGTGCTAAATCCTTAAGTCATGTGTCCTTATTGCAGAGACATATCACAGTAGCACGTCACCTGTTAAGGGTCTCGTTCCTCATGATTAATGCGATGAATTTTTTTTCATAAAAGAAGCTATAAACTAGGGCAGAAACTAGATAGAGGATACCTCCAAAACCCTCGCTCAACAGTCCTACACAAGGTACGAAAATCACAAAAGAAACCATCCTCTTACTTGAGTAGATACTTGGCATTCTAGTAGACTATAGAAACCATTCATGCTCCAACATTCGTCCTTCTTCCAAGTGGAATTTCTTGATTTTGCTAAATTTGAATTACTACAAGAATCTCATGCTTCCATTTTTTCCAGCAATTCGTTCATTTTAGTCCCGCTCTTATGCATTGACAATATCTATCCATTGCTTCAACCAGATGACATAACTCAATATCAACCAGCTACAATTTGGTTGAATGTACATGTTTATATTTCTAATGTCAATATCTATTGTTTCATTTCACAATTGTTGGACTTTTAGTTATTTTTTTCTAGAAAGTAGAAATATGCTTTGTGGGTGTTGTTTCCAATGACTTCTCTCATGCTCTGTTTTGTTTGTTTTCATCATCTTGGATACTTACATTTTTCTTGATATGTATCACTATGCTATTTTTTTTTTAAACCAGAACTTAATCATGTCCTCTTCTGTGATATATGTATCTAAATCATTGACTTTGATCAACATTTCTTCCACTGAGATTTGGTTTTTACAAGACATTGTACAAAAATTTAGAAAAACAAAGACAAAGCTAATATTGTGGCTTCTTGGCAAATATGATGTAGATCCATCAACAAATGCAGCATATGGTTCCCTCGTAAAAAGCTTAGCATTTGTGAGGAAATTTGTTGTTGGAATTGTGGTTCTAAAGGACTACATTTTCTCGGTCGATACAAACTTGTATTTAGAAGCACCTACAAGTATTGTACAAGATGCACACTCTGCAAGGCTGGAAATATTTGCTGCTAATTTTACCAAATTATAGCTATGACCCAGTAAGGGAATATCTTCTGTTTGTGGACAACAAGAATTTCACATTTAATGGCATCCTAACCGATTCCTCCGTAACAACATCAGAGGCTATAGGTATGAATTTCTTTCTACTTAACCTCCACCAATTTTTGAAATTCCTTATCGATGGCCTCTTCGCCAAAGAGGTATTATTTTATTTCTTTAAACTTGTAGGCAATGCAAACATCAATCATCATAATAGTTATATCAATGCAATATTTAGCAGCCTGTGTCGAAGCCTTTTTTTTATGGTGCCAATCCATTTCTACCATCAAAACAACGATTTAAACACTCTCACAGATTTCCCCAAAATTTTCTCACAAGATATTGTCCAGAAATTCATGGTATGGAAAAAATTTTGGGGTCATTAGACAACACCCAAAAGTTTTGAATTGCAAATTCTATGAACATCTAGGGTGGAAAGCAGCAAAGTCAAACAATTTATGTTTTGAACTGTAGATTCTGTGAACATCCAGAATGGACAACAACCAAGCTAAACAATTTATGATTTGGATTGCAGATTCTGCTAGAACACATGATTTGACTTCATAGATTAGAAACTTTTAGCACACATTATTTGACTTCCTAGATATTGCCTCTTGTTGATGGTGATTTGGATAAGCATAGGAGTGTTCTGTCTATTTTGAACCCTCCACCCAATGCAATCCCTCTTTCAAGATGTGAGCAATAGCTCTGGAAAACACTAACAGTGAACTGCAATTGGAATCGCTAGATATAGCAATGTTTTTGAAAATGGATATAGCAATGTTTTTGAAAATGTAACAGGAAAAACCATTTTCTAGGGTTTCTTTAGTCAATCTTACTAAAAGATGATATTTTGAAGTCCTTAGAATCCTTGATAGCATGATAAGGTTTGTCTTAAATGATTAATTTCTTCTTGTCATGCTACATCCTCATTTTCATGAACATGCATGCATTATTAACTCTTTATGCCCAAAGTCTTATCACTGATATTTGACTTTCTGTTATTTTTCAAGGATGTGCATTCAAAATTGAGGTAGCATAAAAATAATCAATTTCAATCAGGATATTTTATCATATTAAAGTATTCTAACATGAATCTATTTTGTTGTTGTCACTATGCAGTGCTTCTAAGCTCACGGAATGGTGGAAAAGTGGACACTGTGCATTGAAGTATCATGCCGCCCAAATCCAGGTCGAGCATCTTTAAAATTTGTCTTTCACAATGGGGCAAAAAATCATGTGATTTATATAATATGGGAGGTGCAGGGAAAGACAACCAATAACGAAGCATACTACATTACACTTGTTGCGGGGTTAAAAGAGGCAAAACACAATGGGGTGAATAACATAATAGTGCTGACAAACTCAGATTTAATTTTTAATCACATGGAAGGCATCTACAATGTTCGCGCAGACAATTTGAAGCCCCTCTACAGAGAGGCAAAAATCTGTAGTGCTCGATTTAATTCTTTTTCGATAAAGCACCTTGCAGAGATCCATAAAATCTCTACTAATATAATGGTTGGAGCAATCTCAAGTGTAGATGCAGGTGCCAGAGATGATTCAAGATCATCATTCATTCCACTGGAAAACATTGATCAGCATCAGTATAGGTATCGACTATGTGTATACACCATGGTTGTCATTTTTCTTGGGATTCTCATACCGTGGTTCTTTCAGTAAAGAACTCGTTAATGTAATTTTTTCTGGTTTTGTAATATCATTCACCTTAGATGTCCAATCATGTTATAACTGAATTCATGTGTCCAATTATGTACATTATATTTGAGGTGAACTAATTATTCTTAACCTACTAGTGGTTCAGCGAATATTATTGTAGCTCCGTTTGAATTTAATTTTAATTTCAAGTTTCAGATGCTACCTCTTTAATAGTGTTGATTTCGACCTGGATGAATGCCATGGGAATAAATGAAAATAACAAAATAAGGTTATTTACATCTAGTTTGTTGGTTTTCACAACATTTAAGAAGTATAAGTCATTTCTGATGCAAACCCTAGCTATATCCATATCTATATGATGACAAGCCGAAAATAGTTGATGCGTGATCTAATGTGAGATGAAGAATTTCATACCATGAAACCCTCCTAGGAACATTGATGCATAATAATGACAAACTCTAACATAGTATGAAGTTAATTTTCTTAGGTACATGGTTTGCCCTAGAATGATGCAATGTACGCATATATCAATGAAGCCCTACATGCCAATGATGCCTTTGAAGATGCCATAATCTTAATAAATAAAGTTAATAAATAAAGAACACAAGTGAAGAAACGCTCATCTTTCAAAATTGCCTAAAAGATTAAAAATATGGAGTCCATAAACTTTGTCAAAATCATAATGATAAATTCTGCTTCAAAGAGCTTAATCCCCCATTTTCTTGACATTTGTTTTTCTTGACATGTCCCTTGTTCGTCACACCCACACTAATCTTCCAACTAGGAAACCTTTCTTACAAGCACAAGAAATGCTCTAGAGTCTAGTGTCCCATGTTTCCAGCATCAGAACCAAAAACTAAGGCTTTGGAATTTGCAAGAATGACACCAACAATAACAACTAGAAATTTAAAGTGTAACGCCCCATAATATTGGCCATCTTGTTACCACAGGTCTAACTCAGCTAATGGCCATAGCTCATCATCTAATCAAGAACACTCACTATTGACTTTACACCAGAATCAACGGTGATGTGCGACCATAAAAAGCATGCCATAAACCATAACGAGGAAGTACATCATCACCATCCATATTCATCAAAGTGTAATGAAGAAACATGTAACAAAATACCAGGCTTATTAACATATACACAAAAACTACAAGAATCCTGATGGAACAGAGTCGGTTATCAAACATTTAGAACAATGCTCCATTCAATATCTACACAATATGGCAAGAACCCTTCAATAGCATGCCAAAACTAAACAATGTTACCACTTGTAACAACCCAAAACTAGCAACAACCCTAAATTGTTCAGAGCTCAAGTACTTGTACACCACTACCTGCTCAATGGCAATTTAGGTAACCTTTACAGAATTCCGTTACCCTGATGTACATGCATCTTTCACATCCAAACTAGTAAGTAAAGCAGAGTTGTTTACAAAGAAACGTTACAATGAGTTCGAAGCTCTCTTAAAACTTCCAAGTTTAAAATGAATATCACTTTACATTTGACCAAGTCAAATAATATATCTAAAACGGGGATTAATAACTCCCCAACCAAGTCAAATAATATATCTAAAAGGAGGATTACTCGCTGTACCATATAATTCATCTTTAGATCCCGTGTAATGCATAAAGAGGTGGGATACCATGTTATGGAGCCCATGTACTATTATCACAAGCATCACTTTCACTTATATCAAGGTGTCAAGGTTATTTCTATATTATATGTTAATTAGAGTCTAGCAGTGAGCAACTTGATTAATTCATATATCCTGAAGCCTTATGAATAATTGTATAGCTATGCTTTTATAGAGATGTAAAATTGGTTGTGTGAATGGCCTAGAGATGGCCTGTGCTCATGGTTTTTTGGAGCCAAGGCTAGTTTACATATGACATCACTATGTTTTCACAATCATAACAGATTATATCAGTTCATTTACTAAATGAACTAAATTATGGTGCATCCAGAAACCATATTAGTGTGGTATTAGAAATTTTATTCATTAGATTTTAAATCCAGAATGTTTCAGTGTAATGCCTTCTGGACCTATTTTCACAATCATAACAGATTAAATCAGTTCATTTACTAAATGAATTAAATTATGGTGCACCCAGAGACCAGATTAGTATGATATTACAACTTCTTTTCATTAGATTTAAATCCAGTGTAATGCCTTTAGGACCCTCTTTGGTATATGGGTTGTTATCTATGTAATGTCCATAATAATTGCAACTTTTACAATAATACTGTCTTTCCTCCTCCGCACTGATTGAAGAACAAGGATCCATTAAGCTGCCAATATCCTCCATAGACAAGATAACCGCTTAGCTGTATGGCTAGTTACACAGATCAAACTTTACAAAAAAAACTCGTTGAAAAACCATGGTGCTTTACAGGTCTTATCTTCCCAAGCATATACTAAAAGAATACAATTTTGTATAAATATAGTGAAATATGCTACAAATTACAATGACATTTGAAAAACTCCATCACTAACTCTGCTTTCCAAAGAAATTGGTGTCTCACTTGGAGGAGGTTCACAACTCAAATAGCCATGGAACTGCTATTATAGCTCTTTCCTGAAGAATAGATAACTCTTGATACATAATATAGCCGAAAAGGTATAACAATAACCAGATCGTTCTGCAGGAAAGTGATATAAGGTTAGACTAAACATCTGAAAAGAAACCTAATATATTCTTAGTGTGAACAGGACTTTATTAGTTATGACTTCCACCTGTTGCACCTTGTCACCATCCTATACGAACCAGCTGACTCCCTGATCAGAGAATATGTGAGATGGCTTTCCAAACAAACTTGGAAAGGCTGATTTTATTCACTTTCATGGACATCAAAAGACAACTATAACTGCAAGGAGATGATGATTCTGCCACAAAAAATTAATAATCAGCTCAATGTTGCAGTCGATTGCCACGCAAACTGCTAGGTGATGCCTGGCGATTAAGTTCCTAGAAACATGAAGCACAAAACAATTTAGAGAACTAATATTGTAGCATGTACTCTTTGCTTGAGTTTAAGTGTTGTTTGAGAATTCTAGGGGGCAACTGCAAACTTTCAAAATTTTGAGTGCATTCTTTAACTCAAAAATTCAAGAACACAAAAATCCCAAAGCAAAAAAATATCAAGGTCAAATGTCACAATTTGGAACGAGCTTGATTAGTATACCTCTGAAAATGCAGGTGTCCAGGTTGACTTCACAATGGTTTCCCATAGTAAGCCAATCTCTTCTGCTCTCACAAAATTCAATATCTTTCCAGCATAGCTCTTGAAATTAAATCCCTACTGTCTCTAATACTATACAATGAGACCCTATCTGTTTAATAGAGCAGCTGATCATTTCATGCCAACATCACTATGCAAGCAATCCTCAAAGGTGTTATGGCCAAGCATGAATAAATTTCTATTTTATAGGACTTATGGATATTTATCTCTTGGTTCCGGGAGAAGAGAAGCTAGTCCTTCAACAAATGCTTCAAGAAACTTTTGTTTCTTTAGGCTTGATGGTAGACACTTGCTTAGTAGTAAGCCATGCCTTTGATTGAAAAGATCACCCTCTATATTTGGAATAGTTTGTTAGGATGTAGTTGACCTTTTAAGGTTCTCACTTCAATTGGCCTTGAATGCATTGTTCAAAGTGATGCCTAATATATTTAAAAAAAATGATTATATAGAGACTGTTATATTAGTTGTTTTTATATTCCCTGTAGGCTACATTTACATATAAATGGTATGCATTGTTCTTTGTTTCAATGTCAATTATGCCTACATACATCTTGGATGTTGGGGGAAATAAATTGTGCCAACTTCCAAGAAACCATTTTCTTATCAATTTAAATAAGCGATGATGTCTCCAAATAAAATGATTTGGCAACAATAGTCGACATTGCATTCAAGAGGCTTCACTTGACATTCAATAACACATGAATCTTGGGCTCTGTTGGAAGGATCCTTGACCTAAACATGAACAAAGTTAACATTGTCGTAGTTGTGGAAATGAAATAGGTCACCCTTGGTGTCAAACACACAACAAGGGTAATAGTAGTAACCAAGACTAGAGGATCCATTCCATACACTTCAAACTTAGTAGCCCTTTCATCACAAATATCATATGTCTTTCATGCGATCATCCTAAATCCAACTGATAATGATTTCTAAATGAAAACCAAATATAAGTAATATAAGTTTACACATGATCACATGAAAATGATGATAATATTCACATTGTGGCAGTCAAAATATATGCACATTGTGGTCCTCTAACAAAAGTCTTGTTGACTTATAAAGATGTAAATATGAAGAAGATTAATTGTTTTTTAGTTTATTTATATATGTATCAAACAAATACCTATTAGATTCGTGCATCTTATCATTTCAATCAACAATACATTGGATCTCATGCCAGGTAGGCTAGGCTAGGTTTTGTAATAAAAGCAAACATATTCAAAGTGGGCACAGACATTGCTACATATGAAGAGAAATCGCCTCTATTAAAAAATGACACACCAAATAAGTGAATGAGAGAGCACCTATGTTGTATAAAATATCATGCTTGGACACTCACTTCTCTATTATTGGTAGAGCTTGTGAAGCATATACAAGAGAGTATTTGCAAGTGAAAAGAAGGGTACGAATTGGAATCCAAACACAAATTAAAATTAGGTGACTCTTTGTTAGAAAATGAGTGCCACTTAAGCTATGGTTGAATAAGGGTGATTCAATGGCCATAGTGTACATGTCATCTCATGTAAAAGATTAAAAAATTAATAATCATCTCAAGATTGTAGTCGATTGCCACGCAAACTGCTCGGTGATGCCTGGTGATTAAGTTCCTGGAAACATGAAGCACAAAAAAATTTAGAGAAATGATATTGTAGCATGTACTCGTTGCTTGAGTTTAAGTGTTGTTTGAGAATTCTACGGGGCAACTGCAAACTTTCAAAATTTTGAGTGCATTCTTTAACTCAAAAATTCAAGAACAGAAAAAGCCCAAAGCAGAAAAATATGAAGGTCAAATGTCACAATTTGGAACGAGCTTGATTAGCATACCTCTGAAAAATGCAGGTGTCCAAGTTGTGTACAGGTTGACTTCACAATGGTTTCCCACAGTAAGCCAGTCTCTTCTACTCTCACAAAATTCAATATCTTTCCAACATAGCTCTTGAAATTAAATCCCTCCTGTCTCTAATACTATACAATGAGACCCTGTCTGTTTAATAGAGCAGCTGATCATTTCATGCCAAAATCACTATGCAAGAAATCCTTAGAGGTGTTTTGTTGCAACTATAAAACCAACCAGACCTACTGAAGAATAGCCCAAAAGTCATATCATGAGGAAGCAAAGCAATAAAACCCCAAAATGAAACACTTTGAATACACTGACCAAAAGAAATGACAAAACCATAGCAAGAAACAGGTAATGGAAATTGTTTGATTCCTCCCGTGAAAGGAAGGCTACGAAGTATTTTAGTTGCAATAACAAACATGAAATCATAAATCATCTTTCAAAGCAGCACTATCCAATCCTAGCATGGCTCAAACAATTTGCAACGCAAGATCAGTTTAAACTGTCACTGAATTTTGGGCAGTTGGGTTATTGGCCATAACACCATTAGGATCATCTAGGTTCTTTTCATTCCAATAAATATTTTGGCACAACAACCCAACTGATCAGAAAACTTACTTGGCATAAATGAACCACCAACCCCTCCCCATGATGATGGCAATGCTCTTCAACAAAATTAAATTCCAGTCAGAGAACACCATGTTCTACGGTAACTTAGAAGTTAGAACCACCATTCCCTATTTGATCTAATCCAAAATCTCCACATACACTAACAGTTTACAGTTCCAAGGCCATCAAAAATGCAGGGAAACCGAGCAAAAAGCGCAACTGCAAATGGGTAGAAATGGAAATGTAAACAGTAAGTCAGCAAGCATGGATCCTTGGGCCTGTTATCTGTAACTCCCAATGTTTAAGTAAGAAATATCATTATGGAGGCCTGGGAAGTGATGAAAAATGGTCAAACTGAAAAAGAATTCAAAAGAAATATGGGGAAACTCACCTTGTGGTAACTGATAACGAGATGAACAGTGGTTTGAAGAGCATTTGGAAGGCTTGTGAGGTTGTTAAGATTTTTCTTTCCTAGAAGGATTAGTTTCTCAGATATGGCATGTCATTTCATGATCACCAACTGTGGTGGTCCCCTCTTGTGAAGTTTGAGGGCAAGTTGCTGTTCGACTCTCCCTACTTCTTAACTTTAAGGTTTTTCAAGAAAGGAATTAACTCAACCAATGAACTCTTTACCAGATGATAAAATACCAACGTGTAGATTGCTAGCTCTAACACCCTTTGTTTGAGCCAAAATTTTTGGCCTCCTAGCCATTGCCAAGAAAAAAATGGATAGGCTAGGAATTGGACTAAACTCTGTCTCCAAACAAAGTATTAGATAGTATACTATTTTGGAACAAGAGAGAGACTTTTTTGAGTATGGCCATTTTAATTAGAGGATGCCAATAAGTTTAGAAGGGAAGTAATGGCTGAAGGGGTTTAGATTCCTTCTTCAGCATATGTGGACTGTCTCCTAATGGCAGAATTGGATCTCTCTAATTAAGATGGAAGAGACAATACACCTAATATGCGGCCATGGACGACCAAGGAAAATGTTGGATGACGAAATTTGGTGAAGTAGGAATACCTCTATAACTAAGTTGCATGATATGGGGAAATGGAAACCTGAATTTGAAACAGAAATGTGATGGAAATGTGACCCCTCAAATTAGTAAACAGTGAAATTTTCAGTTTTAACATTATGTTTTAGAATATAGATTCATGATTTAAAAGATACCTTTTTATTTTAGATCCAAAATCCTGGTCACGCAGTTTTTTCACCAAAAGTAAGAAGCAATACGATGCTTTTTTCAGCCCCACTGAAATGTATTTTAGGCGTGTTTCAGCCTTGTTTTGGAGTTTTTGTACTGAAATGTGGCTGGTATGCAGGGGGTACATTTCCTGCAACATAGCTCTACAATAATTGTTTTTATCCTGCTAGGTCCTTCCTTCCTTCATGAGTCATGAAACATTGGACTTGAAAGACATAGCATTGAGTATGCATAGATGGATTCCAACTCCACAATTTTCAATCATTTGCAGACACCAAAGGACTGACTTTGAGCATGTCAATAATTTTCACCAATTTTCATTGAAATTCATTTTGTATTGAAGCAACATGCCAAAATAACATCTACAATAAAAGAGTTCCAATTCTGCCTTTATGTACAATACACTATACTGTTATCAAAAAAGGATGTATCAAGCTTATAGTAGCAAAAAGGCAAATAACCTTTTCCTGGAGTTTGTTAGAGTTCAACCAACATTTACACTGAGATTTTATATGCTTTGAGTTCAACAAAAACATTTCAATAGCTCAATACGATAACCATACAAAATTGAAATTAGATAATGTTGTACGTATCCAAAAACATTTTCAACCCATCATGCACACAACATGTTCTTGGATTAGGAGATCCCTTTATAGGGTTATGCCCATATTATATCCATGAATACTCATCAGCTCGAATATTTGTCATCTCGCCATTGATTGCTGGCACTTTGATTGTTCTCTTCACCCGCTATTTCCTGTATAGAGTTCAAGCGGCGATACAATCCGACTGGTTGTACAATAGGAGGCATCACCCTAGGGTGTGGAACCAAAATGTTATGGGTTGAAGTAGGCTGCCCAATGAATGAATTTGGTGCAATTGGTGGAAACAACTAGGGGGTTCGATGATCAAACGGGAGAGGTGGACGTGGTGAATCAAATGGAAAATGAATCAATGAACCCCTCATATTTGGATCCACGTTATTCTCATGAAATAAACGAACTTGGAATCTTGAAGTATTATGAGATGTGGAATCTTCAGCTGTAACAAAAAAAAAAACACGTTATGCAATTGCATTGAAGACATTGAAGATAATGATATTTTGAATTTCACATAAAATGATACATCAATTGACATTTCCATACCAGTATTTTGCAAAATAGAACCTTGTACCCTTCTAGATGTGTGGTCTAGATTGATTTCTTTTGTAGAAGAAATCTCCAATTGTCCATTCATGCTTCTTTTCCTTCCACGACACCGTCCAACCTTTAGAAACTGTGGTCCATATTTTCTTGATTTCAATGCAGGAACACTTTGCCCCCCATTTTTTGTTGGGCTCAATAAACTATGTTGCCTCTTGGTAGTGACCTTGGATGGAGTTACAACATCAAATTTCTTATTATTGTACTCTTGGCTTACATTTTTTACCAATTGATTTAGTGCATATGCCTGCTCCAAAGTTGTGGGTGTTATTTGTAATAAACCCCTCAATCTCTTATGAGTTGATGACATCACAAGTTTAATTTCCTCATCGATTGTTAGGGCGTTATCTGACCTTACAATGGTTGAATCAGTGGAAGGAGAAGCTGGAAGGTTCATTTCAATTTCTGGGCTCATTACAAACGATTCATTTAAATCAAGTAAATATCCAGGTCCTTCTGTAATAGACCTAGAGACATTAGGCAATTCATTTCCCCTTGAAACATTGCTAGTCACTAAAATCACAACTTTTAGAATATGCTTACAAATATTGCCATTTAGGGCCCATTTGCAATTACAAAAGTTTAGGTTCAGTCCTTTATAGATGACATGATACCATGTATCATGAGTTGCCATAGTTTGGCTACGAACCAAATACTCACTTTCCTTGTTTCCATCAGCCATAAAATCTTCATCTGGGATATTCTTTGCTTTGCACTTACTTAAATTTATTTGTTACTCAATTTTTGAAGCTCGGAAAAAACCAACATTTTTTAGACGTTGCATGTGAATGTAATACAAATTAACCTTTTTTAATAATAGGTGCAACAGCCAGTCCACCCTTCTATGGGACACATTACTCTTCTCACAGAGGTACCTTTGCTTTAGATACCGGTGATAAGATTCGATAGCATTATTAGTATCTTGGTTGGAATGTGGGAAGTCCCTATATGCTTTTTCCCACATATCTGGAAAAAAAACATATATTAGATGTGAAGAAACAATAGAAAATGATCAATTACAAAATAAAATGATAAAATGCAACTTTAAGAAACTTACATAATTTGTTGTTGTTTAACCAGTTGGTTGCAAAATAATCCAAAAACACAGTTTCTTATTTGAATTCATCAAAGAAATTTTGAATTTCATGTTGCACGGATGCATCTTCACATGAATGCATGATTAATCCTAGAGCACAGAAGATACAGACTTTATTTTCCTTTCCCCTGACTTTGGTTCCAACATTTTTCAACCACGCTTTACGGACATGCCATACACACAATAATAGTGTATAGTTTGTGCAAGTCCTGAAATAATATAACATTATAAGAGAATATCCTTGAACATTATTGCTTTTTATCTCTTCTAAAAAGAAAAAACTGGTTCACCTTAATGCCTCGATTTCCACTGCTGCATCATCTACAATGACAGCTTGGACATGTCAATCTGGGTTTTCCTTTTTCCCATTTGCAAATAATTGTGACATCCATTTACAAATATCAGGAGTACCATTCCGTGATGATATTACCCATGCCACTAGAATCCCATTGTGATGATCATCAAAAGCCATTATGGTGTACAGTTGATACTGCATTACAATAAGAAAACAAGATTATAAGCATATAAGAGGATGACATTGAAATAAAGTTGAAAAAATAAAGTTTTGGTAAATATGTTTACCCCATATTTGTTAGTGTTAAAAGTGGAGTCCATTGATAACATGTTGTTGTGTGAGTATTTCACCATCATTGAAAGCATCGACTTAGTTTGTATGCCTATAATGAAAGGGATGTTTATAACAACATCTTGTTGTTGGTAGAAGAAAAAGCTCTCTCGGCACTCACTAACCCAACAATCCACACTCATTGGATCACTTTCATGCTTCACATACTCTAGCCTCTTGATGTTATTGTACATGTTTGACACATCCTTTCTTGTCATGAAAGAATCTCGAGGTGCCCCTGTGAACAACTCACCAGATCCATACCTTAAATTATAGATAAAATTTTCCCAGATCATCGTAGCATTAAAACCATCACGAACCAAATCTTCAACAATAGTTTGTATATGCTTTGTTAAATGCGGTGCAAAATTGAATTTCTTGGGCATGTCATTTGCCTCATTTCCATGACAAACCACATTTTTGTCATCAATATGTCTACATGCTATATATATTAGAACGGCATCATTTGGTCTAAGAGCAACTCGTTGCATAATAAAGTGACACTGACAACCAATTTTTATGCTGTGACGTGGAAGACGTTTTTTAGTTGTGGATCCAGGTTCAGCTACATTGCTGGATTGTACATGATTTGGACCATAGGCACACCAATATCCGTGATCAATAATTTACCAAAAATAAAATAAAATATTTATGCATGTTTGACATACTGAACTTAAAATAAAAATTATATATATATATATATATATATATATATATATATGAGAGAGAGAGAGAGACTCACACAACATATTCTAGATATGTTGAAGAATTTGTCCTCTTGATATCCTTCAAATCTTTAATTCGTCGAGTTTTAGCAACAAATTGAGTAGGTGCACTTTTCCTCATTTGATTTCCACTTATAAAATCCTCAAGTCAACAATATGGAATAATCGCGACTTGGTCTCCTGCTACTTCTGTCCATGTCAAATCTTCCGCTGAAAACTCTATCATTCCTTCTGGGTCCTCAACCTCCAACTCATTGATCAAGTCCCACTTCTTCATTCTTCAAATCCCAGTACAAATGAGGGAACACGAATATTGACTAAACATATGAGCAACAATTCATACTATAAATATTGAACACCACTTGAAATGCAATTTTTTGTAGTGTGTACAATTTACACTCAAGACCCCACCAGATATAAACACATTTAGAGCATAATTCCTTATCTCCCCTTCAATATTTCCTACCCATGCACAAAACAGTATTATAGACTTTCAAATACTTCATCTTGGTATAATCAATACATTGCTGAAAGAAACATAATAACATGCAAAATCTGTTGCAAAGAAAATCCAACAACTCCTTGATAAATATGGATCATGACATGGGTTTATATTCTGAAGACCCAACCCTATTACTGAAACCTCTGTCTATGTATCTCAATTTAAAATAGAACCCTCAATCTCTTGGCTCCAATTCATCTGTAAAGATTCCCCACCTCATTGTTCTTTATCCAAATCCCTGAAACAAGAACTTCTTGCACAGAAGCTACTTAGTAGATGTTGCATAAGCACTTTTCTGAGTTTTGAGTTTTACCAACATAACTGTTTGAACCCAATGAGTAGCTGGCTACATTCGCTAAAGTCCTATGAAAATGGGAAATGTTTTTGTTCCCAAACCCATATCTGTTACCTTTTGAAGTGTATTTCTTATGAAGGTGTCAAAATAGCCCTAACTCCATATTATTAGTGTGAAAAGTTAGTGCTGCTATAAGATGATGTTATAATGTCTGATTTCACAGTGGCTTTGACTAATTGCCATTTATCCTGTAGTTCCTGCAGTTCCATACCAGAGGGAAAAACAATTGGCTCCTGCAACATCTCCAGTTGTGGATATAATGAAAGGTATCCCTACCTTGTGTTCATAAATTATTTTTCAAAAATGCCATTTTAAAATATTCTTCTAAGCAGACATGACAAGGTTGTCTAGACTGAAATATTACTGTAATGATGCATCATTTATTATATGTTGTGTTAGTAGAGATGACCAGAGCATCTCAGGAGTATTGAGAAGAAAACACTAGGATAAACATAACCATGGGTATGAGTAGAAGAAATGCAGAAGCTGACTTACAGTTGCCTCCTAGATTTAGATTCTTCCCTACAGATGAAGAGTTGGTTGTGCATTACTTGTGCAAGAAGGCAACCTCTCAGATGATCCCTGTTCCTATAATAACAGAAGTGGATCTCTACAAATATGATCCATGGAAACTTCCAGGTATATTTTTCATTTCTCCCCTCTAATCCTTGTACCCATATTTCTAAACAGATTATAGAAGGTGTGATCAGACGGATTTCAGGACTTAACGAAGAGCCTATTCTTTTATTTTTTCTGTTTACAGAGAAGGCCCTGTTTGGAGAGAAGGAATGGTATTTTTTCACTCCAGGGATAGGAAGTACCGGAATGGACCAAGGCCCAATAGGGATGCTGGTTCTGGATACTAGAAAGCTATAGGTGCTGATAAGCCCATTACTGCTAGAGGTGGAAAGAAGCAAGTGGGCATCAAGAAGGCTCTTGTCTTCTATGCTGGGAAAGCACCCAAAGGCACAAAGACAAATTGGATCATGCACGAATACCGTCTTGCTGATGTTAGCAGACCTGCAAGGAAGAAAGGCAACTTAAGAGTAAGTTCTTTTGTCCTCTTTGTAAGGTCTTGAGTCGGTAGTTTTGGAAATACAGTTCGCTGGGTCAATTTGGCTTTTGGTTGTTATGTTCCATGCTTTCCCCCTTCTGTTTCTTCCCCTGTTTGCTCATATGGGCATTAGCAATAAGGATATTGGTGTTGAATTCTTGAATCCTCAATTACAGATTTTGGTTCTGTATTGGATTGGAATAGAAATAAAAGACACAGGACTTAAATGATTGATTACTCAATTGAAGCTATTGTCAGTGGAATGTTTGGATTTGCATTTTTTATGGGAAGAATTATTGTATTTTCTTCTATCAATTCTCTAAGGCCCAAAGGCTGGGAATTGTTTTTCCTTGTCTTGGATTTGGCCATTCGAAAATAGTTAGAGAATGAAATAAAAGTTAGGGACTGGATTCTATATTTTCTTGTCTGCTCTGTCATTTATTTTGTGTATACTAATTGAACATATTCTTCTTAATGTAGTTGGATGATTGCGTTCTTTGTATTACCATGCTCAGACTGGAGAATTTCTTGCAGGAACAGCCACAATCAACGTATAATTTTAGTATGGACGGTCTATGTGTTGATTTGTTCTTGATTTGGGTTATTTGTCATGCCACATGATTCTTAATCTATATGAAGTCTTCTTTGATTCTTAATCTGTATGGAGTCTTCTATAAATTTTGAATGGCGGACCTAAGATGCTTTTGACCAAGCTGGTTTTGGGTTTAGGATTTTTTCTTAAGCAGATACAGGTTTCTGTATTCAGGCCGGACCCTAACTATGTTATTGTGGACCCTAACTGTGTTATTGTGGTCAATGCAGGAAAATATCCCTATTGAGGAGGTTTTTGTAAACCTTCAATGCAAACGGGAAGGCTTGACATCTAATGAAATACAGCAGCGGTTGGAGCTCTTTGGACCCAACAAGCTTGAATAGAAAATGGTAAGCTTTCTTCCACAATGCTCCTCATTCCTTGGAATGATCTTTACCTGGTTCAAATACATTCATAATCTTCCTCCTCTGGTCTTTGGGATGTAGGAAAGGGCAGTCATTTAAGATTTTGGAATAGAAACACTCCCTTAATAGCATGAAACAATGAACTAGTTTCTCACACCCTGTTTCTATTTCTAATTACTTTCTTTGCAGGAAAGTAAATTCTTGAAATTTTTGGGCTTTATGTGGAATCCTTTATCATGGGTCATGGAAGCTGCAGCAGCGATGTCCATTGCTTTGGCAAATGGAGGAGTAAGTACATTTTAAACAGTAGTGTCAAACCAGCGCTCAATAGAGGGCAGTGTCTGTATGGCCATGCCAAAATCAGTGATGCAGCTTTCGGAGCAGAAAAGTGAATGAATGAATGTTGAGTGAATGAAGAGATGAATCCACTTGGGCAGTTTCAGTTCCACGTCAATAACAACTGTAATAATCCTGATAAGTCTCGGGGAGACAGACATTTTGTTACATGGTCTGAACAGGTATGTCTGATCAACTTCTTTGTGCATCCCAACTAACTAGCTATGAGTTATTGTTAGTTTCAGTATTCTGTAATTATTGAACAGGATTGATCTCTGAAGGCTTTGGGTTCATGGATGTCTGCACAGGAAGATAACATGCTTCAAGAGCAGGTTAGGATTCATGGAACTGAGAGGTGATGTGTTATATGAATCAGTGAATAATGTAATGTTGGGTTCTGCTGGGATTTGGTATTTGATTGAATCAAATTGAATCAAATAGATGAGGCCGATTGGGTTCATTTTTGCACCAGTGGTTTAATAAGTTCATTTCGATTGAGCATTCGTTTCTGACCATTAATGGGTTGTTTAGATTATTAGCAGAGTTGTTTTCTATAAGATTTTTTTTTCGGCAATAGTCAATATAGTGTGTGATTCCATGTTATTTTCTCTCTTGTCCTAATTGTTTCAGACGTGGCACTGAAATATTACATCCTCTCTCTTAAATTACATTTTTTTCCCGATTAATATGTGTGCTCTTTTTTGCTCATTATGTTTTAGGTATGGTCTGTTGCCCTATTACTCATCAGAGGTCATGTAAAGGAATTTCTGCCTTTCTGATGCTCGTTTCTTCTTTACATTTTTTGCAATGATTAATAAGACTTGTAGGTCTAGCGATTAAACTTGGAGATATTGTTCCTGCAGATGCTCGGCTTCTTGAAGGAGTCCCTTTAAAAATTGACTAGGTTCTTTCTGTCCGAACTACTTTTTGAATGGTTGTAAAAATATGATATTTTTAATGTAATATAAGGCTGGAATTGAAGGATAGCAGCGATAACAAGCAAAGGATAGCAGATTATCGATTTTGCATAATTGGAATGTGAGAGCATGATTGTATTTTTACCTCGCGCCCGGGATTGCCTGCGAGGTGGGTGCAGATGATGCGCAGACTGTTGCAGAGGATGCGCAGAGGGCGAGAGCTAACTAGCACAGAGGATTCGTAGATGGTTGCAGAGGATGCACAGAGCATGTAAAGACGGTTGCAGAGGATGCGCAGACAGTTGCAGAGGATACGCAGAGCAGGTTCGAACCGGGAGAGAGTTTTCAAAAATGAAAATGGTATTTGGGCGCGAGGGGAGGTGGCTGTTTGAAAATGGGTCCCGGTGCCAGCGCGTGGATGGCGGGTCCCGCGTTCCCGGAAACGGTGGTTTGTTCTCGCCGGAATAATGATGCATGGAGGATGACCCCCCTCAACATCCATTCGACATCCATGCTATAGCCGACCTCCATACGGGCATTTAATGCCCTATGTCAGGCTGGTTAGCTCTTGCTGTATGAAGAGGCTGCGCGATATTGATTGCAGTCGTTTGATTGAAAGCTTGGTTTGGAGCCATTCGATGGAAGTCAACAACTGAATGTACAGGCCTGCAGCACCATGGAGTTGACGTGAAGTTTTTGATTTTGACCGCCAGTAAAACAATTAATGTGATTTACGTTGGTTCGTAGATTGTAGGTGAAATGTTTTAATTTTAATGTTTTTAAATTGACGGGAGTATGGCACAAGAGTAATGGTAATATCATTATGTTGTTTTCGTTTTATTTTTTTGAATATGTAATGCAACACACAATAGTGTTGACCAGGGTATTGTGAAGCAGTGTGAATATAGAAGAACAGGGTACGGTGGAAATTTTTTTTGGTTGATTGTAATGCAATATAGCGCAGTAGCACATGGATTTTTTTCTGTTGATTGAAGTGTAATGTAACGCACAACAGTGCGAGGGTAGCTTTGTTGATTATTCGTTGAATGCAATATGCATAGCAGCGCTAAGGGAATGTAAGTTTTTTTTTGTAATGAAATATGCAGAAATATAAATATATGTAATTTTACACACAGCAGTGTAATATTTTGCAAGCTGAAACAGAGTATGTTCAGGAGAAGACAGAGTAATTTTTTTTGTATGGAACTGGAAGTACTTGGTGAATCCCTCTATTAAGAGGAAGATCTTTTTGTAACAAGTTGTTTTTTTAGTGAATACAAAGTTTGTTTTGTGGGTGTAAGAAAGTCTATTTACTCAACAAACAATTTTTGCTTTCGTGTGTTAAAGATCTTATGTAAAAACAAAGTATCATTCTCTCTTCATTATTTTGTTTTGGAATTTACCAGAAAATTACCAACAAAAATATCAATATATCGAAATTTTATGATGGGAAGTTTCATCCAAAATAAATTCTATGATGGAAATTTTTTCGCAAAAAGAGATAAGCCCGTGTGCAAAAATCTGATGCGTGATATTCACCCCAAATATACCTCTGTTTTCGCTGGTTAACGCACCGCTATGTGAGGCACCAGGCAATTGAGCAGGCCAGGTCGATTGAGCAGGCGGAGCAACAGTGGTTGGAGGCAATGATCTAACAGGCTAGTCCTTTGTCCTAACTGCAACACTGGATGGAGGTAATGTCCTGACTGCCAGGGGATTTTCATTTTCTTGTGAGGCACCAGGCCGGGTGGATTTAGCAGGCGGAGCAACACTGTCTGGAGGCAGTAAGATGTACTCTGTCTTATGTGTGGAGGGAAGAAGATGTACCCTGGACTAGGTGCCTGGGGATTTTCATTTTGTTGTCTGAGATCATCAGAATCTTTGTATTCCTCCCCCCATTTCGCTGTTCCACCTTCAATATCTCCGGCAGCCAAGCCCTCCTCTGGCGGCGCAGCCGGAGGGCGTTGGCTGTTTGCTCTATGATCGGGGGCAGCCTGGTTCTGGTTCTCATCGGAATTCCTGCAACACCATTAATTCTATCAACACAATGAGTAGTTGGCATTATGGTTTGTTAATGAAACCTCACAACAACCAAGAATATCCGAGACAGAATTGCTGTACTGAATAGAATGCTTGGCAAATGGGTTGCTCCCCCTGGATTCTCTAGACATTTCTCGAGTACCCTACGTCGAAGTCTTGCAGTTCTTTACGCCTTGATTCGCACTCCGTTAATTTCGGCACTGTAGCTGAAGTTACAGTTGTTTTTATTGTAGATCGCAATTAGATTCTCCGTAATCAAGGGTTGTGCTTAGGGTTTTATCCTTCCGAATTCAAAATAGAATTTGATGCATCACACATCGGAGCTCCTCGGTAGCAATCGCGCCTCGTTTTAAAATTGAGAACGTTGAAGTTCAAAAAAAGACACAAACAATGCCCGCTGGCAGGGTCGTTGAGTTTTAATGCTTCGAAGTTCCGGTCATGAAATGTTTTATTTTATTTTTTATTATAAATATTAAATATTAGTTGTTGAAGTGTAGTTTATTATGGGGACAAGTTGAAGAATCAGATCTAGCTTTGCATGTTAAATAGCCAGAGCAGAACATCCACCGGCCATAATTCTTGACCACGTAACGGCTAAATTGACTAATGGCTAAATTTCACCGGGACGGTTAATTCAACTAGACTAGGGACATAACTTTTATTTAATTAAATAAGTTAGATTGATTTGATTAATTGGACGGGCATAACTTTTATTTAATTAAATAAGTTAAATTGATTTGATCATTAAATTGAAAGTTAGTTATATTCCTTAAACGATTAACTAATATATAAATATATATTAAAATAAATTAATTTTAAATTACTAGTTAGTAATAAAAGTTACTTGATGAAATATAAATATATAAATATTAGAGTGATTAAGGATTAAGAAAGATTTAATAAATTATTTATCAACATTGTACCATAGTTAATTTAATTTGATTATTAAATAGATAATTAGTTGTGTTTTTATTATATTAAAAGTTAAAGATCTATATGAATATAAAAGTTTTTAACTATTTTATAAGCTATTAATTAAAAATATATATTAAAATAAATAAATTAAAAATATATATTAAAATAAATTAATTTTAATTTAATATTTAATTATAAAAATTATTAACTATAAAAATTAGAGGAAATTTAATTTAATTTATTTATTTATTTAAATATTAGTTTATTTAAATTATTTAAATTATTTATTTTTATGTTGTTACGAATCTCGAGATTAATAACAGTAATAACAGCTACAGCTACGTGAAAAGTTAAACTTTATCTGTTAATTAATTTAATATTAGTATGTATAAAAAATTAATAAAATGGTTAAGTCAAATATGGGAAAAAATAATTTATTTTTTTCTTATCATTTAAAATGGTAGAAATAATTTTAGATTAGAAATAATTTTAATCTAAAACTAGGCGAATGTCATTTAAAATTAATAAAATTTAAATATAAAATGTTAATACTGAACCAAGTTTTGAAAGGGTATAGTTTTTTTTCATTTTATATAATATGATGAAATAGCTAGTTTTTGTTTGGTTAGATTGTTGATTTTTATTATTTCAAATGTATTTTTTAAATGCATAATAATATTTAGAGTTGTGAAAAATTATTAAAATAAATCTATATAATTTTAACAATTTAAATTTGTCAGTATAATATTTTTTCACTGGATTTTGAACAAAATCCATTGAAACAACAAAAACTACAAGCTAAACTTAGATTTTTTAAACTACACTTTATAAAATTTTAAAACTACACTTTATTAAAAAAGGAAAAACACATTCCACTGAAAAAAGAGAGAAAACCATAGAAGAAGATGAAAATATATCTCCAAAACAAGATGGAAAAACTAAATAAGAAATTGTAACAATTCTCCAAATAAAACCAACAATAACATGCTTTTAACTTTTAATATATATATGAATGTAAAACCTGAACCGCAATTTTTCTGTTTTTTTTTTTTAATTTCCTTTATTTGGGCATACTAAGAGTTATATGAAGGTTTGGATTCTAACTTTGCTAGTCTAGCTACTTGGGCATTTAAATTATTCTCATGGCAGGAGTATAGAGATCCTTGTGCATATACTTTTTTTAATACCTCTTTTGACCATAGCCCATTATGGATATAAACGGAAAGACCTTTCAGCGTATGCAATACCGCATAACTCTAATTTAATTGTTGACATATTAATGTGTGATTATGATATGTGTTATTTGGAGTGTTGTTCGGTGATTAATGTTATAACCATTGTTAACCTATGGCATTCCTATTTGACTTGGATCCATCACCAGTTGGCACTTTATTGTTCACAGTACACCGATCAATGATGGAGAATTTCCTCGGGGAATGGACAGTGAGGATGGGTGGGTGTGTGGTTAGGCTAACCACCTACCCCTCCTCGACGTTGAGCTTCCAATCTCGCCGGTGATTCTAGAGGAAAAAATCCTGGCAGCCGACGATTGCAGAATGATTAGGGTTTTCCTTGTCATTGTTTCCATCTTGGTCTATCAACTTCACCAGACCTGAGTGTTCAAGGCTGCTGCTATTGGTGTAGTCTTCCTTTTTGGACCAACATACTAGCTATACCGCTCAGGTAAAGACTTTTCTTCTTCATGTGCAGAGATTAGGGTATTTATAACTTTAACTCCCGCAATTACTTGGAGAAAATTTTCCTTATGGTTTTATTTTGTCCTTGCTAATGAGAGATAGCAGAAGAGTATTGGGGTTTCCGATGGGATTTCAACTTCATATTAAGAAGGCAAGGTCCCTCATTGTTGTAACCGTCACTTCTTAAAATAAATTCTCTTGTCATGTCCATCTATATTTTCTTTCCCTTAATCTCATTGCCTAACATGGCCCTTTACTACTTTTGTGTAGGGCTACTTCAATTTTCACAAGTGAAGAGCAGTTAGGTGATCGCTCAGGTAAAATGTATCTTTCCTTTTCCAGGGGCTTTGTTAATGTAAATTTTGCACAGGGAAGCCCAAATAAAAATTTCTGAGCAAAGCAGAGTTTTTCAACCAAAATAAACTTGTATTAATTCATAAACTCCCTGATACAAATTTTTTCCTCTTTATGAGAGGGATTCACCAAAAACTTTCACAAAAAAAATTACTCTGCGTCTTTTACAAATAATTTTACACTTCTGTGTAAAATCTTCATTCACTTCTATGTGAAAAGCTTTTACATTCACTACTGTAAAATAAATTTACATGGATTTACTGTTGTAAAAGAAATCCTTCACATTCACCCCTGTGTGAAATTTTCATTACATTCAAGCGGCTGATCATTCACATTACATATTCAATTAAAAAAAACAATTACATTTGCGCTACTGCGCCACACCATACATTTCATTTCAGTGCATTTCAATGCATATGCTCCACAATTTTATTCGCACTGCTGTGCGTTGGATTTCTTGTTGTTTTCTTTGCTGCTGTGAGCCCTCTTTTCATCCCCTGTTACAATACACGATAAAAAACACACAAACAAAAACATATACCAAAACAAAAGGATTTTTAAATGTTAGTTGACTTGCCCATACCTATTTTAAATTCCCCATACTTCCGTGCAAACAAAAATTAAAACATTTACCAACGACTATGACATTTCATTAAATACATTAAATAAAAACGGCGATAAAAGCAAAAACTAATGTTCTAGCAGGTTGAATAAGATCTATGTCTGTTGACCTGATCGGACAAATTTCGCACACCAAACTCACACAAGCCAAACGATGTTTAATGGCCGGGGGATTGGTGGTTTTCAAATCGTACTAAGGACACGTGTCACATGGTCGGGGTGTTCAGAGCCCTTCTTACGGATACCGCTTTTGCCAATAGGTGGTGCGGGGAAGTTTGGGTGGTTTTGCCAAAACAACACTGCAATAAATGTGCGGTTGAAATTAATATTTCAACACTCCCCTTTAATTTCAACTGCTGGGTTATCAGTCATACCCAAACATTTCCTCAAAAATTCAAAGCTTTTTTGGTCCAATGGCTTTGTCAAAATGTCTGCAACCTGTTCCTGAGTCCTGCAATGTTGTAGAACAATTTCTCCATTGCTCACCAATTCTCTGATGTAGTGAAACCTTGTGTCAATGTGTTTCGTTCTCTTATGAAACACGAAATTCTTGGATAATGCAATAGCTGAGCTATTGTCACAAAAAATCATTGTTGCTTTTGCCTGCTCTTGACCTGAGCCCCTCAACATCCTTCTCATCCAAACTGCTTGACATGCTGCTGCTTTAGCTGCCACATATTCAGCCTGTGTTGTAGACAACGCCACGATAGGCTGTTTCTTAGAAGCCCATGAAATGGCTCCTGAACCCATGTGAAAAACATAACCGGAAGTGCTTTTCCGATCATCTACACTTCCAGCCCAATCACTATCAGTGTATCCAACCAAATCTGAACATTCTGAAGTAGTATATAAAATGCCAAACCTTTTAGTACCTGTAACATACCTTAGAATTCTTTTTGCTGCCTGCCAATGTACTTCCTTTGCCCTCTCCATGAATTTGTAAATTAAACTAACAACAAACATAATATCCGGCCTAGTTGCAGTTAAATACACGAGGCTGCCAACTATGCTCTTGCACAAACTAGGATCGAAATCCTTGCTGCTATCCTCTTTGCTGAGTTTTAATCCCATTATTGTGGGAGTGATTGCTGCCTTGCACTCTTGCATATGGAATCTTTCCAACATTTCATTTACATATTTTGCTTGTGAGATAAAAAATCCATTTTCATTTTGATCTACTTCTATTCCTAAGAAGTATCTCAACAAACCCATGTCAGTCATTTCAAATTCTTCTTTCATGACTGTTTTTAACTGTTTAATGAGGTAGTCATCATTACCTGTAAAAATCACATCATCAATATATAACACAACAATTAGCAATTTATCATCCTTTTCTTTGACGTAGACAGTGGGGTTCTCCCTCACATTTGTCAAATACATTCTCGAGTAGATAGGAATCTATCCTACTGTACCCTGTACCATGCTCTTGGCACTTGCTTCAACCCATAGAGAGCTTTCTTTAGTCGGCACACTTTGTGCTCTTGGCACTTGCTTTAGCCCATAGAGAGCTTTCTTCAGTAAAACTCTTCCATTAACACTCCATTTAGGAATGCTGACTTCATGTCCATTTGATAAACTTTCCACTTGTTTTGTGCTTCTATGGACAACACTGCTCTCATCGTTTCCATTCTTGCAACCGGTCCGAAAGTTTCCTCGTAATCTCTCCCATATTCCTGCTTGTATCCCTTGACAACTAGCCTTGATTTGTGTCTTTCTATCTTGCCTTCAGCATGACTCTTGGTCTTGTAGACCCATTCAACTCCTATGACCTCTTTACCTTTTGGTAGCTCTACCAAATCCCATGTCTTGTTTCTCTCTATGGCATTGATCTCCTCATCCATAGCTTCTATCCATTTCTTATCCTTAATTGCATCTTCGAAATGAATAAGGTCATCAACATGACAATACAAGGCAAATAAGGAATTCATTCCTTCATCATAAATGTCACTTAAATTTCTGAATTTCTTACCTCTTTCATTTGGTGTGCAAGTGCTTGAAGATGCACTTGAATTTCCTCCTTTTGGTGTGCTTGGAGAAGCACTTTCATTTATCCTCAAGGGTGTTCCTCGCTATCCTTGTGTTGGCACTGCTGTTAGGGGATGTATTTCAGCCACTTCCTCATCATCTTCATCATGAGACAAACAGTTTTTAACATTCACTGTTTTCTCTATGCTTCCATCCCAAGCTTCTTCCTCAATGAACTGAACATCTCTGCTCACAAAAAACTTCTTGGTTGATGGGATATACAACCTGTAAGCTTTGGGTTCGTCACTATATCCAATGAAAATACATTTCTCCCCTTTGCTGTCCAACTTCCTCCTTAGCTGATCCGGAATGTGTGCATAAGCCACACATCCAAAAATTTTCATGTGGGTGACTCCTTGCCTTCTCCCACTCCATGCTTCTTTCGGCACTTTGTTCATCACTGCTTTTGTAGGACACCTATTCAATATATATACTGCATAATGTACATCTTTAGCCCAATAATCATTTGGCAAATGCTTTTCCTTCAACATGCTCCTCGCCATATCCATGATGGTCCTATTCTTTCTTTCAGCAACTCCATTTTGCTGCGGGGTGTACCTAGCTATAAATTGTTTGTGTATTCAATTTTCTCTACAAAACCGTAGGAATTCCTTGGAGATATACTCACCTCCTCTATCATTTCTTAGAACTTTGATATGCAGCCCGCCTTGGTTTTCTACAAGTGCTTTGAAATTTCGAAATTTTTCAAACACTTCACTTTTGTTCTTTAGAAAATAAGCCCAAGTCTTTCTAGTGAAATCATCAATGAATGTTAGAAAATATTGGCTGCCTGCTAGTGATGGAGTTTGCATTGGTCCACATAAGTCTGAGTGGACAATCTCTAAGGGTGCTCTTGCCCTTATGCTTTTCCCTGATGGAAAACTTTCTCTGTGTTGTTTTCCCAAGATACAACCTTCACAAAGGCTGTCTGGTTTCTTTATCAATGGTAATCCTCTTACCATTCCTTTTCTACTCAACAAATTAATACCTCCAAAGTTGAGATGTCCAAATCTCAAGTGCCACAACCACTTTTCATCCTTTGGTACACTTTGGAAAGCCTCTTGGGTAACTGCTGCAATTACTTCTTTGTTTTTCAAATCTGCCCTTATTCTGAGAGGGAACATCCTGTTCCTTGTCATCTTTACTTCAGCAATACATCTTTTTCTGGGTGCTCTATCCATGATGGTGCATACATCATTCTCAAAGAAAACATTGTACCCCTTTTGAACAAGTTGTCCAATACTCAAGAGGTTACATCTCATTCCAGGAACATAGTAGACATCTGCTATGGTTTTCTTCTCACCTTTCTTTGTAAATATTTTGACCTCTCCTTTTCCCATAACATAAATTTTGCTATTAGTCCCAAGTGTGACTTCTGATTTCACATTTTGATCTAGTGTAGAAAACAAGGCTATGTTTCCTGTCATATGGTTGCTGCAACCGGAATCTAGAAATCGTATATCATCACTGTTTGTTTTAGCCATGTCACAAGCTAAAAGCACATTATCTTGGCTGATATTTTCTCTAGTAATATTTGCACTAGATCTATTAGTCATATCATGTTGTTTCTTCCTACATTCATTTGCATAATGTCCATATTTTTACAGTAATAACATTGGACATTGGATTTTTCATACTTTTGTCCTTGAGCATGATGTTGTCCTCTTTGTTGGCTGCTGCCTCGGCCTTGGTTCTGATTTGGATCGCTGCCTCTTCCTTGAGCATTTGCTGGACTGTTCCTTCCACCTCTGTTTTGGCTTCTGCCTCTTCCTCTATTGTTTCCTCTGCCTTGACCTGTTCCTCTTCCAAAGGACATCTGGGTCTTGAAGGCTTGCTCTAGAGATGAGTTTACATTTCTACTCAACCTCTGCTCATGTGTTATTAGTGATGCATGAAGTTCATTAACTGAAAAGTTTGAGAGATCCTTTGTCTCTTCTATGGTGGTGACAATCACATCAAACTTTGAGGGTAGGACCCTCAATACTTTCTCCACAATCCTCCTTTATTCAAGAGTCTCTCCATGAGTCCTTATCTGTGTGACCAGACCAGTTACATGTGTAAAGAATGAGTCAATATTATCTGACTCTTTCATGCATAGGTTCTCAAAATCTTTCCTCAGCAACTGTAGTTTTGTTGTCTTCACTTTCTCCATGCCTTGATAGGCTGTCTTGAGAGTTTGCGATGCTTCTTTGGATGTCTTAGCTGTTGCTATCGTTGGAAACACACTCTGGTCCACTGCTTGATACAAAAATACAATGGCTTTTGAATCCTTCTTCCTATTGCTCTTCAACAGATCTTTCTCTGCCTGAGTTAATCTGTTAAATTCATTTTCATCTGCTGGTTCTTCAAACCCATATTCAACTAATTCCCATAGATCTTGAGAGACAAACAAGGCTCTCATGGTTATTGCCCAGTAGTCATAGTTTTTCCCATTAAACAGTGGGAGCTGGGTATTAAACATGCCCATGCTAATGCTTGTGCTAGCCATTCCTTGCATTCTCAGCTATGCCTCTAAATCCTTGACTGTATATTAAAAAAAACTGACTGTTTCTTCAGCAGTAACACAAAAACTGGTCTGAGAAATACCTGGATCCTTTTGCCTGAGACTTCACTTTGCTGGAGAGGATTTACTGCTGCAACAAAAGGACCTTCCTTCAGCTTCTTTATCACTTTAAAAGAGTCTGGATCAACTCTGATACCATGTTGGAAGTTTCTGGTAATTTCAAACACAAATTAACTGAACATAGAGCAATGCTCTGTTTTTCTGCCACAGGATCTTTTGCACAGGGAAGCCCAAATAAAAATTTCTGAGCAAAGCAAAGTTTTTCAACCAAAATAAACTTGTATTAATTCATAAACTGCCTGATACAAATTTCTTCCTCTTTCTCAGAGGGATTCACCAAAAACTTTCACAAAAAAAATTACTCTGCCTCTTTTACAAATAATTTTACACTGCTGTGTAAAATCTTCATTCACTTATATGTGAAAAGCTTTTACATTCACTGTTGTAAAATAAATTTACATGGATTTACTGCTGTAAAAGAAATCCTTCACATTCACCCCTGTGTGAAATTTTCATTACATTCAAGTGGCTGATCATTCACATTACATATTCAATTAAAAAAAACAATTACATTTGCGCTACTGCGCCACACCATACATTTCATTTCAATGCATTTCAATGCATATGCTCCACAATTTTATTTGCACTGCTGTGCGTTGGATTTCTTGTTGTTTTCTTTGCTGTCGCGAGCCCTCTTTTCATCCCCTGTTACAATACACGATAAAAAACACACAAATGAAAACATATACCAAAACAAAAGGATTTTTAAATGTTCGTTGACTTGCCCAAACCTATTTTAAATTCCCCATACTTCCATGCAAACAAAAATTAAAACATTTACCAACGACTATGATAGTTCATTAAATACATTAAATAAAAATGGTGGTAAAAACAAAAACTAATGTTCTGGCAGGTTGAATAAGATCTATGTCTGTTGACCTGATCGAACGAATTTCGCACACCAAACTCACACAAGCCAAATGATGTTTAATGGCCGGGGGATTGGTGGTTTTCAAATCGTACTGAGGACGCATGTCACATGGTCAGGGTGTTCGGAGCCCTTCTTACGGATATCGCTTTTGCCAATAGGTGGTGCGGGGAAGTCTGGGTGGTTTTTCCAAAACAACGCTGCAATAAATGTGCGGTTGAAATTAATATTTAAACAAATTTTGTATCAAGAGGCTTATCATTATTTCTTCATCATCCTTGTTTTCGTGTCGATGTTGACAGGTACAATAATAAGCCATTCCTAATGCTGGTTTTTTAATTTTTTCCCCAAAAAATGAACCCCTAGCTTGGGTATTTATTTATGGCTGCATTGCTCTTCTACTAGGTTGCCATTCTCACTTATAGTTAGAACCGTTTTGATCACGGTGCAACCCTAATGTAGGGTTTGACCTCTCGTCTTCGGCTTAGTTTGTCCTTTTTCTACAGTTTGTTTCGTCGGTTCTTACACCGATGGTGGTTATAAGTTTGCATACGTATTGTGCATTGTGCTGACCGTGTATGGGGTTCTATAAACTCCAAGCATCAGGGCTTTGTTTCCAATGCCCCACAACCTCTGTTACAGTTTGGTATACATAATCTCCTTCATTTATTTTCTTTCGATACAAAGAGTACTTTGTCTAATGTATATTGTACTGTTGGGATTATAAATAAGAACTATGAATTATGACTGTGAATGGTTCATTGTACGTCATTTTTCAGTTATGTTGTTCTTCTTTACAAAATTGTTTGTTAGAGTTTATGAGTAACTCAACATTTATGTTTGGTTCTGTAAACTCCAATCATCGGGGCTTTGTTTCCAATGCCCCACAACCTCTGTTACAGTTTGGTATACATAATCTCCTTCGTTTATTTTCTTTCAATACAAAGAGTACTTTGTCTAATGTATATTGTACTATTGGGATTATAAATAAGAACTATGAATTATGACTGTGAATCGTTCGTTGTACGTCATTTTTCAGTTATGTTGTTCTTCTTTACAAGATTGTTTGTTAGAGTTTATGAGTAACTCAACATTTATGTTTTAGGAAAAGGAGTAATGTATGGATTTTTTTTTTTTAAATAAAGATTCTTTTAGATATATGTGTATGACTAGGTTTTTACGAAGTATTTTCTGAGAGCTCTATTTCTATTTTCTTTTTAAGAAATAAATACTATAAGATAAAACCACCCTTGTAATTTGTATTACAAGTATAAGTGCATTTTATTAGCAATACATTTTCGCATCTAGATTTTATCACAACCTATAGATTTTATCACAACCTAAAATCAGGGGAAAATAAATACTAGAACATAAAATCCTCTTTAGTGTTTTTTTTAATTAAAGAAAAAACAAAAACAAAACAATTCTTTCATACTGTAGGCACTTATCTAAGTACTACAATTTGAGTCTACCATAGGAAATTATAACGGAGTAAGGACACTCCTTCCAACCAATGACACTGATTCATCTGTAATCAATCAATCTCCCCTTGAGCTTTGAAGTAATCATCCTAACAATAGTCACCTTACCATAGGAAATTACAATGGAGTAAGGACACTCCTTCCAACCAATGACACTGATTCATCTGTAATCAATCAATCTCCCCTTGAGCTTTGAAGTAATCATCCTAACAATAGTCACCTTGGCTCAAACTTGGAATTTCCTATGAGACAACATTTTGTCATCCTCTAAAAATGTCTTGTAGAGGAGAAGTAATCCTCATAGTTATTTCTTAATGGCACTTCCTCCAACAAGCTCCCATTCTCTAGAATAGCTAAGGCTTTTCCCCTCTCACCATCTTCTAACCTTCTTTTTCCTTTCTCGGATAACTATCCCTTAAGGGAGGAAATACGGGTAGGAAATTGCCTCTGCCCAACTACCCGTCTGAAATGTTAAGTCCACTTTTGGTGTATTTTCCCCTTGTAATTCTTGTGGCCCACTTATCATTAAAATTTCTTATATTAACATTAAAATAAAAATTATTCATGTACATCAAAATTTCTTATCTCACCCTCAACATGGGTCCGTTATTTGTAAAACAACTCTAAAGTATAAAGAAATGTCAAACATCATCCTTGATGTTTCTTATCCCTTGGAATAATTTAAGGTATGCCTCATGCATGAAATATTTATTGTCCGAGTGGTTGCTTTCATGCTAAAGTCATTCCACTGCACTTTAACCTGGGTTATTGTTTGCTTCTGTAGGATAGTTTCTCTCTAGTCTAGGATGTGCAATGACTCGACATGGAATTCTTTGTCTAGATCAACCTACATCCACAACCATGTACCAAATATTTGTTTTTCTTTTGAATTCCATTAAAATAAAATCTTACATAACACATCAATTACATTTCCTACCTATACATTATGCTAGCCAATAACATGTTTAGGGTTGTGGATATATTTTTGCATTAAGGAAACATGAGGCACATTATGTACACATATGTGTCTTGGTAGGTGTAATTTCCAAGCTATACGCTCAACCCTAGCAAGTATTTCGAAGGGGACATAATAACAGGGGCCAGCTTTGCATATTCCCCATATTAAAGTGCTTTTCCTTGTCTTGAATATTACATAGACTTGATGTCGTACTTGAAAATCCCTATAGGTCCGTGTCTTATCAACATAAGCTTTATGATGTTCTTGGTCTACCTTTAGATTTTCCCGTACCTTCTTTATATTTTGTTCTATTTCCTTTAAAATTTTGGGTCCCAATACTAATCGGTCTTTAGGAAGACTCCAATTAAGAGGGTTTTTGCATCGTCACCCATATAACACTTCAAAGAGGCTCATCCTTAATGAATCATGATAAATGTTATTGCATGTGAATTCTAGCAAATGAAGTTATTCTTCCCACTTAGTAGGTTGTTGCATGACATACATCCTTAACATGTTTTCTGATACTTGATTCACTCTTTCTATTTTCCCATTGTATGTGGATGATAATAAGTGTTTAATTACACTTGGGCACCCAATCCTGTAAATAAAGTCTTCCAAAATGTTTAAGTAAACTTTGCATCTCGATTAATAATTATTGTTTTTGGTATGTCATGTAAGAGATGAATCTCTCACAAATATATCAACAATTTGGATTGTCTTATAAGTAGATTGTACATGAATGAAATGTACATTTTTTCTCAATTTATCACTTCACTAATTGAATTAGTTTATCACCCCAATTATTGAATCATTTTGTTTCTTCATTTTAGGTAGGCCAGTTATAAATTCTAGAGTGATAGTCTCCCATTTCCACTAAGGAATGGGCAAAGGGTGGAGTGAACCAGCTGGATGTTGGTGCCTCGCTTTTATTTGTTGGAACTCCAAACATTTACAGAGTATTTAGTTGTTTATTTCTTCGTAATGGGCCAAAAATAATCTTTGATTATTGTTATAATTAATTTATGGTTCTTGGGGTGGTAAGCATAAGGAATTTTATGGTATTTTCCTAAAATTAAATGTTTAATAGATTGTTGATTTGATACATAAATTTTGTTTTAAAATTGAACATACCATACTTATCATGGTCCCAACCTAGTTGTCTCTCAGAACTATTTTCCCACTTAATTTTATGTAATAAATATTTGTACCTTATGGCTTTTACTACTATGTATTTAATCAGATCTAAAACATCAATTTTTGCTTGGTTGAATGAAATTTCATAAACATAGTTTGCCTTTCTACTCAATACATCTGCTACTCGATTTTATTTTCCCTTCAAATTGTTAATCTCAAAGTAAAACTCACTTAAGAAGGCAATCCATTGAGCTTATCTGGCATTAAAGATAGGCCTCTTGAAAAAGTTTGTCAAACTACTATGGTCGATCATCAAAATAAACTTCATACCTAAAATATAATGTCGCCACACTTTTAAGGCATGAACCACTGCTACCAACTCTAGATCATACATAGACTCTCTTTTCTCGTGATTATTTAAGTTTTGAGACTCATAATCTACTACCCATCCTTCTTGCATCAAAACACCCCCTACACCCTCTTGATTAGTGTTTTTACAAAGTACAAACTCCCTTTTAGGATCGACAACTCTTAAAATAGGCGATGAAGTCAACATATGCTTCAATTCGTCACTTTGGGAGGGTCCAACTAAATGACTTTCCTTCATTTTGCAATCATGTAATAGGGTAAGCGACTTGCGAAACTCCTCTAAAGCGATGATAATAACCCATTAATTCCAAAAATGACCTAACTATTTCCAAAAATGACCTAATAGCTACAACATTCTTGGGGATGGGCCACTCCATAATTGTTATTATCTTTTTTGGGTCCACAAATTTCCCTTCGTGCGTGATGACATACCCCAAGTATTGTATTTTTTCCTTAAAAGATTGAGACATACTATATTTTTCATAAAATTGATGGTCTCACAGAGTTTGTACTACTATTTGCAGGTGTTGTTTATTCTCCTTCAAACTCTTTGAGTAAACTAGTATGTCATTAATAAAAAATAGCACGAACTTGTCCAAGTAAGGGTGAAATATGTTGCTCATAAAATGCATAAATGTGGTTGGGGTATTAGTAAGCCCAAAAGGCAAGACCAAAAATTTGTAGTTCCCATAATGCATCCTAAATGCAATTTTACAAATGTACGCTTCTTTAATTCACATTTGATGGTATTATGAATGCAAATAATCTTCTGAAAATACAATTGTGCCCTTAAATTGTCGTTTGAGGCAGTGGATACTTATATTTAACTACTAATCTATTCAGTCACTGATATTTAATACATAACATCAAAGTCTCATCCTTCTTTTTAACAAACTGTACATGGGTCCACATAGTGATACACTAGGGCAAATGTACATTGTCTCCAATAATTCTTTTAACTACATTTTAAGCTCAATTGATTCTGGTATACTCATGCGTTAGGGTGCCTTAGATTGTGATATCCCTCAACTTGAAGATTTTATGGTAATTAGACATAAATATGTTTAAATTTAAATTTAGGTTGTTCTTAAGAGACATACAGATATTCAATTATCAGTGATTTACCATTAATAAATTATGTATAGTTGTTTTTTTTAAATTACATTATGTTTTATTTTGTGAATATAAGTAAAGAACTCTGAAATTAATGATTGAAGTATAGGTGGCTGAAAGAGGAAAATATTACAATTTTTTTTTAAAGGGAATTGTTATTCTATAATAATCATAGAGTATACATTGACAAAAGATTAGAAGAAAAACTGAAGTAGAAAATAAAATATTAAATTTAAAAACTTCTAAACAGTATAGTGACTATGCAAAGACAAATAATTTGTATGCATGAAAAGAAATTGGAATCTACAACCATAATTTTGCAGTAACAAGAAATAAGTTTCACTGAGAAACTGGGATATAAGGCAAATTTAAATATATTATTTTTTTTTTGAATTTCATACAACTGTAAATTTAAGGTGTTTAAAAGTCAAATAGTAATTTAATAAAATAAATGAATCCAAATTTTATAATTGTGAAATCAATTCAATTGTTAAGAAAATAGAAATGTAAATATATATACACAAAGCCAAAATGGTCCAGGTAAATTGGGACTTAATTAATAAGTTTTGTTTTAACCAATTATACACAACTGTATAGTCGACATGCAACATTCAACCCAATTTAATAATAAAAGAGAAGGAAAGAAAAAAGAAAATTAGCAATTTCTTCAATTCCATTCACTAAGATACATGCTAATAAATTTTCTCATACAATTAGTGTTGTCTCTAGTGAACAAATCTCTCCATACAATTTGGAAGATAGAAAGTTGTGTGGTAGTCCCAATGTGGAGAACGAAACATAATGCATTTGTAAGTTTAATAAATGGAAATTCAGTAGAATATTCCAAAGGTCGTGTGAGTCCACGAGGAGAAGAACCTGGAAGAGCATAGACAATAAACACATTCAGGTTTAGTAGGAATGTTTAATTTATACAAAAGAATAATAGTTAAGGAAAATTAACAAGGTAGTGTTGTTATACTTGATTGAGCATATGGTCACGCTCAACTTTGATCTGGTAGAAAGAAATTAGAAAATTAGAATCCTCAAGAAATAAATAGAAGAGAAGTAGGATAAAATAGATACTTCTTACAAACCGAATAATGAAAAGTAATGATGAAACTCTATGCAAGAAAGGAAATCGGAAATTTTTTGAATAAACAATGTAACGTGTTAGAAGACAATCCTCACAAAGGTTATAAAGAAAAATTTCAAGAAAAATATGTAGAGAAGGAAAAGATAAAAAAAGGATGTAAAAGTAAAGTGTTCGAAGACAATCCTCACAAAGGTTATGAAGAAAAATTTCAAGAAAAATATGTAGAGAAGGCAAAGATAAACAAGGAAGGCTGCGAAGTAGCTAGTCCCTGCACATAGTTTTATCTAGCCCATTTAGCTTCCGAGACTTGTTATATGCAATTCATCTTTTGAGGGTCATACGCCTGAGTCATACAAGATGCACATAAGTAATTGACATAGCCATACAGCCAGACACAGCCACATAGTTCTATGTAGCCCGTTTAGCTTCCGAGACTTGTTATATGCAATTCACCTTTTGAGGGTCATACGCCTGAGTACAGCCAGACACAGCCAGTCATAGCCTTACAGAGCAACTGCCAGACATAGAGGGCTGTCGAATAATATAAAATGCACCAGTTATTTCAAAACAATGTACCAGTTTATGTTGCTAGCCCAAAATCACACAACTGCAATAGAAATAGTCACATGAGCAAGTTTCACTAATACATAAATCGCGGGGCCCAAAATCACACAACTGCAATAGAAATAGTTACATGAGCACTATATACTAAAGATCTGAACATTATTGAATAACTAACTTGCAAAGAATCATCATCAATTCAAGATACACCAGTTTATGTTGCTAGCCCAAAATCACACAACTGCAATAGAAAATTCAAGACACGAGTAACATGAAAACTGCCGTGAAGCTTACATTTGACATTGAAAATACGCATTTCTTATGACAGACTGTAACATGTGAAGAATACAAGACAAGCACGAATGCTAACAATTAGGACATTAGTCCCGCATCTGAGCAGAGACGATAGAAGCATAAAAAATGCGAGTTGCACCACCATGGCTGACCCAAATGCATATTTGAAGCATCCGTCGTACACCTGTAACAGAGAAGGAAGCGGGGAAATAAGACAATGCGTAAAATAATGCAAAAGAGATGTTATTGTTTTTTTGATTTCTTTTTTCTTTGTCTTTCGACTTTTGCGATGTCAATAATCAGAAGAGCCATGAGAACAAGTGCTAAGAGAAACAATGCTGCGATTTGAGTAAGTTGGCTTATGCTAATGGACTCCATGTTATGTGAAGCGGGAAGATGTATGTGAATATCCAGGTGCAGAAGAGGCCAATTTATAAAAAAGTTCAACAAGGTGGTTTTAAGTGTGAATGGAGCTAAAATACTTGAAGCTCAGACGAAGCAGGGCAGTATTTAATGGTCGGCATAAAATGAAAAGCTTACGTTAAGTGAGCAATCGGTGCAATTAAGTGGTCGATATGACATGGGGAGCAAATGGCATATGGAATGATGTATGTGGCGGCATAAGTAAACGCGAAATTAGGTGATGTATCTGACATCGGGTAATCTTGGTGGTAGATTGGGTCCAAGCTATTCTAATAAACAATTGGCTAGATAGGAGATCTATGTCAATATCTAGGTGCAGAAATCTTGAAGATCAGATAGGAGCAGGCCAGTATTTAATGATGGGCATAAAACGAACAATTAGGTGATCGATCTGACATGGGGAGCAAATGGCATATGGAATGATGGATGTGGCGGCGGGTCCAAGCTATTCTAATAAACAATTGGCTAGACAGGAGATCTATGTCAATATCTAGGTGCAGAAATCTTGAAGATCAGATTGGAGTAGGCCAGTATTTAATGATGGGCATAAAACAAAAACCTTACGTTAAGTGAGCGATCGGTGCAATTAGGTGATCGATCTGACATGGGGAGCAAATGGCATATGGAATGATGGATGTGGCGGCAGTAGTAAATATGAAATTAGGTGGCTGTGGCAAGTGTGCCCACAAGAAGAGCATCTTAACCAGCCAAATTTCTTGAAGATAGCCCCTTTGAGCCTGTTGCGGTAGATTAAATATGCTGCTGTTATAGAAGACAGTAGGGCAGCTGCGAGGGGTCTTGGTTTTTCTAAATTGTGGTGCAATGGCTTGCAAAAACCCAACCTCGGTGGAAGAAATGTAGTTCAAAGTCATTGATTTTTATAGAGATATCACAGATGATGACATGCTTAAGTTATGTTTTTCATAAAACATGGAGTACTGCCACATATCAAGAAAAATTTAAGTATCAAAGATGATGAAAAGAAACAAGACAGAGCATAAGAGAAATCATTCAAAACTACACCCACAAAAGAATTTTGGTACTTTCTAGAAAAAGAATCACTAAAAGTCCACAACTGCAAAATGGAACATTAGATGTGGGCATTAGAAATATATACCTGTACATTGAACCTAGCGGAACATCACTAACTGTGGGGAAGTATAACTTCAACACAAGAAAGATATAGTTTTCATAAACAGTGACAATAAAACGAATGTGCTTCACAGGCACTTCAAATCTAGATTTTTTGTTTCTGATAAGAAAAAATACCTGGAAGAGTTCAATAGCACCTTTAACATCTCCCTCTGCTAATTTGGTGCTAGCTTGTTCCAAGCAAGCATCTCTCCTCCTAAGAAAGAGAAAACAGTAACTAATTACAATGGCCTTATATAGTAAGGAAATACCATCAGTTCAATCCACCAATAACAAAATGAGATTAGAATCCAGTCTCACCTACAGATGCACCCTATACATCTATAAAGCAAGTAGTTCATATAAAAAATGAAACGCTTCATATTATAGCACGGAATTTTGGTAAAAGTGGCCTAAATTTTTACAGTTGCTAAGTAGCTTAGGGACCAAAAGTAATTCACCAATATGATCTCATAGAAAACCTCCAAAAACTAGCCCAGTAAAGAATAAGCTATCCCTAAAATCTTCATCTAACAGGCATGGATGTGTACTTAATACTTGATGAATTTCCTAATGAAGGAAACGAAGCAAACTTGGCATTGACATTTTTTATAATTGGACATTAAAAAACAATGAGTAGTTACCACATGAAATCCTGTTTTTAGAAGTGTCATTTTGTTATGCAGGTTGACCCTGCTAAATGGTGGTTTAGAATAGAGTCTGTCACTTTCCTTTGTTTTTCTACAGAGTGCAAAGGAACTTGGTGAAAGTCTATATGTTTGTAAGATGTTAATTACTCTGATTAATGAAAGCATCAATGCCAAGCAGGAAGAAATGATATTTGATCCCGATACCAGGGACTGGTGAAAGAAAGTCACAACCTGCGAGGACACACATGCCTGCAAAGAAGACATTTAAGCTAGTTAGTCCGGTCACCATTTTGTTTGTTAATTAACTTGCCTTGCTCAAGACCATGAAGCTAGCTGTATTCTCTAACATCAAGACAAGAGCCAAGATTACAAAACGAAGGCAGAGTAACCGCCAAAACAGTACGAGTTATACTTTTGTCCCACATCAGCTGAACTTAGGGATACAAACTGTCAGAAACCTAGACTTTAAAGAAAGTGCATTGGGTTTTAGCACGGCTAAATAAAGGACAACGAGGTTATGCAGTTCAAAACATTTAATACCAGTCCTTACTAAAATAATGAATCTTGAGCAAATTCCAACTGATCTTATGAAGCTTGAAGTATAACCTGTGAATAATTCTTGCCATTAAATCACTGTCTTCATTGATAACAGCTATTATTCCACCTTTCTCTGGCTCCAACCTAGACAAGTAAGCCAGTTGAGCATCTGCTTCATAAGGTGCAACAACAAACTCAACTCCTTCTGTCTTAAGGATCTGAATCAAGGAAGAGTTCAAAATGTCAATCAGCACAAAGCTTCAAAGTGGCAACATCTCAAAGAGAAACGTAGCTGGCAGAAAAACCTGTGAACCTTTCTGGGAATATCAAAAGCACTACCTGAATCAGTTCATTTGCCATGGATGGTGTAATATGCACTGCTCCTCCTAAGAAAGAGAAAACAATAACTAATTACAATGGCCTTATATAGTAAGTCAATACCATCGGTTCAATCCACCAATAACAAAATGAGATTAGAATTCAGTCTCACCTACAGATGCACCCTATACATCTATAAAGCAAGTAGTTCATATAAAAAAATGAAACGCTTCATATTATAGCACAAAATTTTGGTAAAAGTGGCTTAAATTTTTACACTTGCCAAGTAGCTTAGGGACCAAAAGTAATTCACCAATATGATCTCATAGAAAACCTCCAAAAACTAGCCCAGTAAAGAATAAACTATCCCTAAAATCTTCATCTAACTGGCATGGATGTGTACTTAATACTTGATGAATTTCCTGATGAAGGAAACGAAGAAAACTTGGCATTGACATTTTTTATAATTGGACATTAAAAAACAATGAGTAGTTACCGCATGAAATCCTGTTTTTAGAAGTGTCATTTTGTTATGCAGGTTGACCCTGCTAAATGGTGGTTTAGAATAGAGTCTGTCACTTTCCTTTGTTTTTCTGCAGAGTGTGAAGGAACTTGGTGAAAGTCTATATGTTTGTAAGATGTTAATTACTCTGATTAATCAAAGCATCAATGTCAAGCAGGAAGAAATGATATCGGTCCTTTGCTATTAAATCCAATAGCATTATACAAACAAACACTTTGTCAAAATTTAACTGAGTTTTAGCATGTCATTCCAGTAAAATGAGTTACCCGATCTAAGTTTTTATACTTTAACACCAATGAATGTGGCCATTTGATCCCGATACCAGGGGCTGATGAAAGAAAGTCACAACCTGCGAGGACACACATGCCTGCAAAGAAGACATTTAAGCCAGTCAGTCCGGTCACCATTTTGTTTGTTAATTAACTTGCCTTGCTCAAGACCATGAAGCTAGCTGTATTCTCTAACATCAAGACAGGAGCCAAGATTACAAAACGAAGGCAGAGTAACCGCCAAAACAGTATGAGTTATACTTTTGTCCCACATCAGCTGAACTTAGGGATACAAACTGTTAGAAACCTAGACTTTATCATACCTGTATAGCTCATATGTTAAGTATGCGTATTTACCTATATTAAGCAGGATCTGTAAGCATAAGTCATTCCATATTAGAGATAATGTAAACTTATTCATTAGGTAGAATACGGTACCCTATTCAAAGCTATTAGTATCTTATGACCCTGTATTAGTCTAATGGGTTTGGTTCATATACCTTTACCATTAGTACACAACATAGCTGGAATAATGAAGTTGAATCAATTAGGCAAGTAAGCTTAAACTTGTTGAAACTTATGACTAGAGATTGGTGTATTCAATGGGTTTAGTTCAATATGCTTATACCTAGTATACTCATTAAGCAACAGGTTTCATGTCCTTGTTGCTTACTCTATACTGGAAGCTATTACTCTTATTACTTATGTTTATAGCTGTATCTTCCTAATAAATACATGATATGAGTTCTATTCCCA
Organism: Pinus tabuliformis; assembly: GCA_031772625.1. NCBI lineage: Eukaryota > Viridiplantae > Streptophyta > Pinopsida > Pinales > Pinaceae > Pinus > Pinus tabuliformis. The sequence goes on from CM062818.1 coordinate 1,608,222,418, forward strand.
TTCAGTAAGCTTGATACGGATAGATAAGCATGATACAAAAGCTTAACCCTACTACAGCTAGTTACATGTCACTATGAATGCCATTGATTAACTTATACGACATACAGGATAAGGTCACATTAATGTAAATGAATATGATAGCTTAACCAAGTGACTTGATTCACGTAATTAGATATGGTTACATGAGAAGAGATGATACAGGAGCTATATCCATTGATTTAATTAGACAATAATCGTGACAAGATAGGATAGCACTGGTTATAAGCTCATATTGGACATTCATTACTTATGATGCATTATGATTATGGATTCCTTATAGGTGATAGGTAGAAACAGGCAGCAAGCAACACATACCTTAATGACACATACATTATGGATTCACTTGATATAGTAGTGTAATAAATCACATAGCTATGAACAGGGAGGTATAACAAGAGATTTTCTAGCTTACCTCACCTCCATGGGCTATGGCTGGTTCAAGATACTAGTATGTTTCAACCAAACTCATTGCTCATATAAAACACGTATTCTCCATATAGAGATGATATCATGACATATTAGTACTAATTCCGTTGTGATGATTACAAACACTGTTGACATGTACTGTATTGCTAGCTGCTTGTATTTTCATAATGATTGAGTACCACTAATCACCACTTCTATTATATTGATTGCTATGAACTAATGTTTACAGGATACACTATTTTGAAATATGAACATTATTTTATTACATAGAAGACGTGCTTAGTTGTGCCGATGATATTGGAACTAATCTGCCCTATTACTGATCTGATGGTATTGTATTGAGATAATAAGTATGGACTCCAATGTGTATCATATCCAGTTTTATGCTATCGTTTATTCCCATAGTCAACACGATATCTAAGACTGAGACTTGGTAATTGTCGTATATATTAGTACTATTCCCTGTAAATGAATGCGATTACAATTTTTGTTCACTAGTGGCTAGGGATTCACCGATGACAGGTAAGCTGGAATAAGGAGAAGCATATGGCATACTAGTAAGGATTAGCTGTAGGGAACTAGACCTTAGCCTTTACCCATGTTGGTAGAACTTAGAAGCAGCTTATGGGATGGGCATTGGGATTTGTCCCTGAATCATTCACAATAGACATATACATAGAAAGACAACTGAAGAAACAAACACAAAAATGAAAAAATTCGGCAAAGCCGTGTTTCATTTCTACAGTCAGTTTTCCCATTAAAGATTCGGAAAAGGCATTGGGCATATGAGGTTAGGGGGTTTTCCAATGGAGCTTCTATAGGAAACCCTGAAAATAGTCAACACGATATCTAAGATTGAGACTTGGTAATTGTCGTATATATTAGTACTATTCCCTGTAAATGAATGCGATTACCATTTTTGTTCACTAGTGGCTAGGGATTCACCGATGACAGGTAAGCTGGAATAAGGAGAAGCATATGGCATACTAGTAAGGATTAGCTGTAGGGAACTAGACCTTAGCCTTTACCCATGTTGGTAGAACTTAGAAGCAGCTTATGGGATGGGCATTGGGATTTGTCCCTGAATCATTCACAATAGAAATATACATAGAAAGACAACTGAAGAAACAAACACAAAAATGAAAAAATTCGACAAAGGCATGTTTCATTTCTACAGTCAGTTTTCCCATTAAAGATTCGGAAAAGGCATTGGGCATATGAGGTTAGGGGGTTTTCCAATGGAGCTTCTACAGGAAACCCTGAAAATAGTGGGGCTGGTGGAAAATTTATGCTTAGCAGAGATAAGGTCATTTTATTAAGATATGGGATGCGTCTGGGGGCAAACAAAGAGCCTGAAATCAAAGCAGCCTTAGTTTTGATGGCCCTGGCTATTGAGAACAAAATAAAGGGAAGAAGCATCTATGGATATTCAATTACTTGCCCACATAAACTCAACTTTATGTGAATCTAAATAACTACAAATGTGCAGGACTGTAAGCATAATATGAAAAGATCGAGCAGCATAACCGTGAGTAAACAGCAGAAACACAACATGCCCTTTAACTTTTCATGAAAAGGGATTCATACAAGTTTCAAATCATTAGTAAAAAAGTTTCAGACTTAAGCTTCTCTGGAATTGAGAAACACGCAAAGGACAATGGTTTTAGAAACAAAGACAAATGCATGAACTACAAGTTCAAAAAATAAAATGCCAGATGCCCAAATACCTTTCTTTTCGCTTTTCAAGAAAGCGAGCAAGCGATGCTTTACGCGCTTGTGGTACTGCTGGGGTTATAAAGATACTAAATCAGGCATACATAATGAGAGTTTACGACAGTACAACCCAATATGAATTCACTAACATGCTACAGAAGTTCAAGACTAGCTAGTTCATCAGTCTGTACCTACCAGAAATTTCCATTGCCGGCTAAAAACATAATTGCTTGAGCCTGCCATCAACAGTTTCATTTACTCAATGCTGTAGAAATTTAACTGCACCGATTATATAAATGCAAATGCTCTCATACTAAAGAGACCTCCAAATAAAAAAAAGAGTATAACAATAGTAATACCCACTTGTCATCTAATGACATAGCTTCATGACAGAGAAATAAAAAGGTCATCCACAAGCCTATTGTGCCAACTCAGGAGATGTTGCAACATCTATTGAAATTTTGGGCTTGCAGAAAGACCAGAGAAAGGCCTAGGCGATCAATGCAGTAACCTAACAAAGGAACCACATGACGATTCTTCAAACTGCCAGCAATGTGAAGCTCTCTGCAGAATGCCTTGTCTGATTCATTATCATCACACTCCAGCCTTTTTCACAGCAATCAGTTTCCCAAACCTCAGACTGCCTCTGTAAATGCAGCTATGAGCTACCCTCCCCAGCACTGGCCCGACATTCAGTGCCTTGAGTTCAAACAGTCCAGAAACTAATAAATAAGAAACTAAAAACATTTTCTACATTATTACAGAGTAAATTACCTGGCAGGTCTACAATATATGAATAAGTTGCAGAGACATGGAATCCACTGCCAAATGTCAGAATGAACCAAGCCGAGGTTAAGGAGGGCAAAAGTAGGAATGAACCAAGCGGAGGTTAAGGAGGGCAAAGTTTTGATAAATGGAATGATGAGAGACATGGCACTCATGGTAGGTCCCACATAGCGTTTTGTGTAGGATGATTTCTATGTTATGTCGACAATGGTTACATACAAATAAAATGATGGTTAACAGTAATATATAGAATTTTCATGTGCTACGCGTGTCCTACTGCCTCACCACCAGAGATGTAACGAAAGAACAAGTGCCTTCACAGAAACTCAGCTGCCAAACACACAGCTTTTCACAAAGGATGGACTGGGAGTAGCCCTGACCGTGCCTCAAATGTACCAGACACGAATATGGCTAGCTTGATGTACTCCACTGTTGAATTCACTTGTCACGACAATTGCCTTATGAACATAATCTTGGTTTTGGATCACTATACGGATTCATTATGTTCCAGGCAAGATTTGAACTCCTGCTAGCCTGTTAAAGTGGGAATCCAAACTAGCACTTGAAACAGCCTTTAGGGACAGATGAAGCTTGAAAGAGCTAACAATTAAAATATTATTTACTAACACTTATCCTGGCTTTTCTACAGAATTGTGTCTATCTTATTCTTGAACATGCTCCAAGAGGTGAGCTGTATAAAGAGCTACAACGTTGTAAGTGCTTCAACGAAAAACGTGCAGCTACTGTAAGTTCTCTCCTTTGAAGGCCTGTTTGTTTTTTAAATTTTTACTTCATACAAGGTTAGTTTTGTCTAACGGTTATCATGTCATAATCACCAAATTTCAAATGGCAATCAAGGACTGAACACCCATTAAGCCATCATGTCCACATAGAATGTAAGTCTCATGCCTAAAGGCGATCTAGCAGGGATAAATTTGCCATCTAGAAGTCCTGAGATAGACTACGTTGTACAATAGTTCAGCAAATCAATTTATTTTCTTTTGTTTCTACATTAATCTGATTTCTCTGCCTTAACACAGTACATTGCATCATTGGCAAGGACTTTACTCTTCTGCCATGAAAAGCATGTGATACACCGGGATATCAAGCCAGAGAATTTGCTGATTGGTTTTAAGGTAATTGCTATGGTTTATATTATATTGTTGGATTGCACTTTGAAACAATTCACTCAACTTTTATCGTCAAATACCTTTGTATCTGCTTTTTCTAGATGAACACCAGAATGTCTAGACATTCTTCAAAAAGGATAAGTTTCGTGCTAAATGTGGTCAGAATATTCTGGGCTTATACTGGGATTTAAATACTGTTAATTTCTGAGGTTATGAAATGCAGGGTGAACTGAAAATTGCAGATTTTGGATGGTCTATACATACCTTTGGCAGAAGGCGTACCATGTGTGGAACCAACAAAGTCCACCATCATCGCCAGCAGATCCATCCGCGTGAATCAGACGGTGAGTGACTAGTTCTTGAATTGAATCCCGAGCGCCAAAGAGCAGAGGGATCCTGCTCGAGATAGGATGCCTTCGGGTAAAGGCCGCAAGAAACGGGCAGTGAAAGTTTGATCAGCAGCATCTGAGCCAGGTACATATCTAGATGCAGCTTGTGGGTATGAGAACAGGCCTGAAGGTAAACAAGGGCCGAGGAAACAGCAAGCTGTTGAACCATGGCATGCACCAGCTGCCAATGCACAATCTTGAAACAGGGAACACCAAACCTTACCAAACCTTAGCATACCCCTGCACGAGAATCGAATTAATGTTAACATTAAAACGAAACCGTTGACGGTTACCGATAATGCAGCGGGCTTAAATTGCTTTTAAGCTATGGTCGAGCCTCTTCCGCCTCGGGAAGAGGCCAAATAAGACGGCAAAATCTCAGGTGCAAATAAAACCTATGTTACCTCAGCACATCCTTGCACAAGGCATTTCGAAACTTTATGATAGTCAGTGAATAACACGGCGCAACAACGAAGAACTAATGCCATCTCCGTCCGAAACGAAGGGACTAAAAAAGGATGTAAAACCCTTGCTAGAAATCTGGGTTATTAGACTAGTTAGAATGGATCAAATTATTGGCAATAATTTACCAAGGGCATACCTCATTGCAACTCTGCTAATACTGAATAGTGAGAAAATAGTATATCAAAACCTCATTGACAAACAACTATGATTGTAGAAGAGATACCCTAGCAACGAAGGAGGAAATATGTCTTCGAAAAATTATAATATCAAAATATAAAGAGGGTGTATAGTCGATAGTGTTTAAACAATTGAATTCTAAATAATGCTATCAAATAGAGATAGGAACCCTAGGTACATTCTAGAGAAATTAAAAAAAAATAACGATTATATATCTATAGACCAGAAGCCTACAAAAAATTAAATGAAATACAGAAGCACGATATTCATAGTAAACTATCCTCGTAAAAATGACAAGATAAATTTTATTTCAGGAATAGTGACATTACATACCCTTTGGACAAAATACATGTGGAATTACTTTTTGAGCTAACCTATGGGAGTCACAGTGAGACCATAATGAACATTTTGGTAAATCCTGAAAGAGAAACATTCAAAACCATGAGGTCTCATATTAGAATACTTCGAAACTAAACGAAGAATGGAAATTTATCAGATAGATATAAATCTCTAGAGAAAATAATACCTTTGTGCGGGAATCTCAGAGTCAAGTGAACAAATAAACCCTCCAAACTGACAGATTGCAAAGTCAATCAAGATAATAAAAAAATCTACCTTATACATGAAGGAAAGAAGTTAGTATACACCTCTTGCAAGGTTCTGCAAGGGTTGGCACATGCCATGGTAGAATAGACGAAATCCTAGCCATGAGAAATCAACGAAACAAAGAGAAAGACTCAGATAAAAGTGTTTTTTTGAAAAACACAAAAGAAGAGAGGAGAGGTCATTAAAACACCATAAAAAAACCATAAATACAATCAAAACCATTGATTTGTTAAACAAAATCTTAACCGTAGAAAGATTCTATACGGAATAATTGATATGTGGTAGATGAAAAATAATTCCAGCTTAGTTGTAGAACAGTCTAGAGAATCATCGTATAAATTCACAGATTAAAGGTCAAAAAAACATCCCACATCAAAACTTGATACTATGTATTCATCGTACCATAAGGTCTTCTTCGAAGCATGAAAAACAAACAAACAATGTGTTATAAGAACCATTAACGATATATAAATGTAATTTCAAATAGCGGGAAAATTAATGTCATGGAGCCATGATCATACTATCTATATATGTATATCTAACACCGTGTATAGAATTAGAACCCGTCCTTTAATAACTCCAAAGAAGAATATTGGAAATGATATCATATGTAGACAATTGACTAAGGAGTAACACATTTTAACAAGAGCTTGCCCATATAGAAAGAGATCTTATTCCAAGGAATTTAAATAAGTATCCATGTATGTAAAAAGTAATGTAATATATATAACTATGTATTTATTAAATTGAGCATGTATGAGGATAAACTTAAGAATTAATTTAGAAAGAATTTAATTTAGAAATAAAACCCCATAGAGAAGGAACAATAACGAAATATTATTTCATATAAAAGCAAAGATAAAAATGATTTACTGAGTATTCCTAACTTATGAAAAAGTGAGGAACCTGTAACGATAAGAGAAAGCAATATTAAAAAATGTTTTAGATAATCATATTCTCTAGGAAAAAATCTTAGTAGTATTAGGGTCATTACAGGTGGCATCAGAGTTGTAGTTAACAACATTGGCCTTTTCTTGTGTCAAACTTGAAACTACTATACCTGTCATGAACCAATTGTGTTGAAGTTTATAAGAAAATGGTGTGGGAATTTAATGTCATGAACAAATTGTGTTGAAGTTTATAAGAAAATGATGTGGGAATTTAATGGTCAAAAACCTCTATGGGATCAGCTAAAGGTGAGGCAGAGCATGATATTGAAATGGGAATGGTAAGTGGTGGACCCAGTCATACAAAAGAACCAAATCTTGAATTGTTGCAAGTAATAATAAATTAAAAAAATGATTTAGAGGACATTAAGAAAAATCAAGAAAGGTTGGTAAAAAAGAGGAAGAGCATGAAGAAATTAACATGTATTTGTTAAAGAAGATGGAGAAGGAAACAATTGGTAAAGAGATTAATAAGAAGAGATAGAAAAGTAGATATGTTAGTACTACAAGAAAAAGTGATATCTGATAAATTTAGCAGCCAAGATGAATAGAAATCAAACAATATTATTTCATCATCCAAAAAAAGGAAATTATCTTCTCAATTAAAGTGAAAACTTAAGAAGGTTAGACCCCCAATTTCAATGGTCAAACTAAGGAAGGGGCAGAATCATGGATCCTCAACATGTGCACATATTTTGAAGTGTACAACTATCCATGTAATCTTAAAGAAAGCCTAGCCACATACTAATTGAATGGTAAGGAAACTTTATGGTAGGAAGAAAATTAAGTTGTTAAATGGACAAGGGGAAAGGATCTGACCTAGAAGTTGTTTAAGAAGGAATTTAAGAAAAAGTGCTTGAATGGTACTTTGACAAAAAGGCTAGAGAATTTCATGAGTCAAAATTGGGAAAACTCACCATGGATGAGTTTGTCAACAAATTTATGAGTCTATTGAGGTGTTTTCCTTACGTGAAGGAAGAAAGTAAAACTTCAAATATTTGTTAGTTGTCTACCTTTCTCATATAGATAAAGAATAGAATTTGATCAACCAAACTCTATGGATGGGGCGGTTAGAAAATCAAAACTATGCTTCAGCGAGAGTGAACAAAAAGGATAAAATTATAAAGGATGGATGTCTAAGAAATAAAAGAATTCAACAATAAGAAGGGATTTAAAAATCATACCTTTATAAGAAGCACACAAGCTAGAAATTACAACAGAAATTCTAATCACCAGAAAAATATTGGGTAGAAAGGAGGAACTAATCAAAGGAATAAAAGTTTTAGTGAATCTATCAAACCTCCCATTAAATGTTGGGGTTGTGGTGAGAATCACCCATGGAGGGGCCATCCACAAAATCCCTTGAAGAAGAAGACAATATTGAATCAAATTCAAGAAGCATCAACAATGAATGATGTAGCGTGTAATATACCAAGAACCAATGTAACACTAGATAGAAGAGAAGTAAATCATCAAGAATCTGCAGTAGAAGTAGACTGTAAGATCTTTAAGAATGAATTATATGTTCTCATAGACCCAAAATCGACCTTAAGTTATGTCTCCCATACTGTTGTTGAAAATGCAAAATTAAGATAGAAAAATAGCGAAGACCTTGGTTGGTACAATTAGCAACTAGAACCAAAAGAAATATTTCAAAAATTAGTAGAGGTTGCCCTATAAATATTAATGGAATGCAAATTGTCCTTAATTTAAACCTTTTACCAATAAGATCTATGATGTCCTCATAGGAATGAATTTGTTGGAAAAGCATAAAGTAATATTAAACTATTTAGATAAGTCCTTTAATTGTGTACATGACAAAGGGAAGCCTTCATAGTGCATGGCATTCCAACAAAAAATTCTACGAGGCAAATTTTTGTTTTACAAATGGAAAAGTATGCTAGAAAAGGGTTTTAATTATCGTTTGTCCAAGTACATGGTGTGTCTAAAAATGACCAACCACCATTATTGGTTGAATATCCTATGTTGGAAGAGGTTAAATATGTATTTCGAGAATAAATATTGAGACTTCCTCTAAGGAGAGACATTGATTTCACCATTGATCTTGTACTAGGTGTTGTTCCAATTTCTAAGGTTCGATATAGGATGAGTGGACCTAAATAGATGGAACTGAAAATTCAATTGCAAGATTTATTAGATAAGAATTACATTATGCCAAGTGTGTCTCCTTAGGGAGCAATTGTACTCTTTGTGGAAAACAAAGATGGAACATTGAGATTATGCCTAGATTATAGAAAAGTGAACAAAATGACCATAAAAAACAAATACCCCTTAGCAAGAATAGATGACTTGTTTGATCAAGTTAGGGGAGCTCCTATATTTCCAAATATTTATCTTAGGTTAGAATATCATAAAGTTAGAATTAAGGATGAAGATATGCACAAGAAAACATTTTATATCCATTATTGACACTATGAGTTTGTAGTGCTTCAATTTGTGTTAACCAATGAACTTGCAACATTTATGTGTCTCATGAAAAATATGTTAAGTTCATTCTTGGACAATTTTGTTATTGTATTCATAGATGATATCCTGGTATATGCACAAAGTAAGGAAGAACATGACCAACACTTGGTGATGGTTCTCCAAATTTTAAGAGATCATGAAATTTATGCCAAACTTAGCAAATGTTCATTCTACTAAAAGAAAATGTATTATTTAGGGCATGTGATATCAGAAGAGAGCATTCTTGCAAATCCTGATAAGGTAAAAGAAATTTTGGAATGGCCAATATCCAAGAATGTGGAAGAGGTCAAATATTTTATGGGAATCATAGGTTATTATAGAGCATTTATTAAAGGGTTTTCTAGGCTTGCTTATCCAATTACTGGGAATCAAGTTTGAGTGGATTCCTAATGGTTAAGATAGTTTTGACAAGATCAATAAAATATTCACAATAACTCCTATTTTTAAATTAAGAGATCCTAATAAGGAAATTGTGGTGTGCACAAATGGAAGCAAAGAAGATCTGGGAGGAGTTTTAATGCAAGATAACTATGTTATTCACTATGAATCCAAGAAATTAAAAGAGCATGAAAAGAACTATGATACACATGATATGGAACTAGTAATAATAATTCATGCATCTAAAATGTGGAGACAATACCTAATAGGGAGGAAATTTCAAATATCTAAATTCTAGGAAAACAAGATGGCTAACATTTATTAGTATGATTTTGAAATTTCACACATTAAAGGGAAAGAAAACATGATAACTAATGCATTAAGTAGAAAACTTAACGAAGTCAGTAATATAACAACACCTACTTGGCCAACAAATTTACTTGAAAGAGTCAAAACATCAAAAAATTCTGATCCAAAATATGTATAAATTAAAGAGAAACAGTAAGAAACTGAAAATTTGGGAGAGAAATAAGGTGATTTCTTAATTAAAAACCAAGAACTATTGTTGTTTAAGGGAAAAATCTAGACACCAAAAGAGGTAAGTATGAAAAATTTAGTATTAGATGAGCTAAATGGAAGACGAGCAACTAGCCATACTCATTATAAAAAGCTAATCACAACATTAAAGAAATAATTTTATTAGAGAGACATGAAAAATTAAACAACTATGTGACAAGTTGTCTTGAATTACAAGAAGCTAATGCATATGATCAACATCATGTTGGTTTATTACAACCATTTCCCATCCTTGAATGGAAATGGGAGACTATTTCAATGGAATTTATTACTTGAATACCAAGTAACAGAAAAGAACATGATGCAATCATGGTTATGGTTGAAGAACACAACAAAGAAGCACATTTTATTCTAGTTAAATCCTCTTTTAAGGCTATAAATATTGCAAAAATATTTATGAGGGAATTTCCAAGCTCCATAGGGTACCTAAGGTTGTAATTACATAAATAGATGCAAAGTTTACTTCCAAATTCAGGAAGGGATTTTCTGAAAACATGGGAACCAAGTTGAATTTCAGCACATTCTATCATCCTCAAACTGATGATGAAACAATGAGAATGAACCAGATATTGGAGGATATGTTAAGGATGTATGTGAAAAAAAACAAACCAAATGGGAAGACTACACACATCTAGCTAAATTTTCCTACAATAATGGATATCAGACATGTTTGAAAATGAGTCCATTTGAAGTTATGTATGGAATAACTTTAAAGTACCCTTGAGATAGGATAATCTTGAAGATATGTTGATACTTGGACCTGACATGCTAAAAGGAATGGAAGAGATAGTTAAAAAAATAAAACTTGAAAACATAGAAAAGTTATGCAAATTTGAGAAGAACATGGAAAGAGTTCAATGTGAGATATCATTTACACTTGAAGGTCAAACCCAAAAGGAGTACACTCAAGCTTGGAAATTCTACTAAGTCATCTCCTAGATATTGTGGACCCTTTGAGGTGTTTGCGATAGTTGGGCATGTTTCTTATCTACTAAACCTACTAGCTAACATTAAGATTCAAAATGTGTTTCATGTTTCATTATTAAAGAAATGTGTGCATGATCCTTATCATATAATTGACTAACATGTTGTACAGGTGGAACCAAACAGAGAGTTCCTAGAAAAACCACTATGTATTTTAGACTAGAGTGGTTACCATGCAAAATAGAAAAGTGATAAAACTAAAAGTTCAATGAAAACATTTCACTCAAGAAGAAGCAACCTCAGAATTGGAGGATGCTTTTGAGGAAGCATATCCTTCTAAGGTTTCAGGTTTGAAATGATTTTCCATGAAAATGTACTAATTAGGACACTATGACAGTGTCAAATTTAACTGGAGGAGGATGTGATATCCCTCAACTCGAAGATTTTTATTATAATTATGTGTATAATGTTTAAATTTTAATTTAGGTTTTTGCATTAAGAGACAAGCATATACTTAACTATCAGTAATTTACTAATAGTAACTGATGTATAGTTGTTGTTTAAAAATGACATTACGTTTTATTTTGTCAATATAAGAAAACAATTGCTAAAATAATGATTGAAGTACATGTGGTTGAAATAAGAAAATGATACAATTTCTTTTTTAATTAATTATCCATCACCGAGTCTTAAGCATATAATTTGGGTGATTATATTTACTTATGAAAATTATATATTGGCCAATTTATTGCTTCTTAGAAGATATGAGGTTGTCTCCAAAAATGGGAAGCAAAAGCTAATGAATGAGTAGTTAACTACCTTCCACATATTGCTGAGGATGGAGGACCACTGAAAAATGGTTGATGGATAAAAAATTCTTTGAATTTTGTTGCTTTTGTGTCATAATTTCTTGAGAGGGGAGAATTGAGAGACTTAAGAGAAGAAGAAAATAAAACACACACAAAAATACATTACAAGCCTAGTTGCTTGGGGGGAGTAGCAGAGATTGTGTTAAGGTTGGGAGGAGCCAAAGTGCTTAATCTCTAGTTTCTTAGAAAAAGACTACAATTCGGTGTCTCTAACAGTATATTTTTACATGCAAATTGTTTATTTTTCTTATCTCATTTAAAATAGGGTTATTCTATAAAATAAAACTAGAAAAAAACAAATATTTGTTATGTTATAGTATTTTCTTTCAAACCTTGTTTTTGATATTGAATGTAATTAAAGGAAAGACCTATAGAAATAAAAACAAGTACATACTTTGTGAATATTACAATTTGACCTTGCTCAATGCATGTTTCTAAAGTGTTTATGTCTATTATGGTAGGGTACCATAAGAGTTAAAATGAAAAGATATATATAAAGGGAAATTTTATTCGATAATAGTCATCCACTATACACTGACAACAGAGGAGAAGAAAAATCGAGCTGTAGCAAAGAAACTATTCAATTTGAAAGCTTATAAATAATACAGTGAATATGCAAGTACACGTAATTTGTATGCATGAAAGTAAATTGGAATCTACAATCGGAATTGTCTTGTAACAGAAACAAAAACAAAATTGAATAACAAACCAGGAAACATGCCAAAATAATAAGACGATGAAGTTTGACTATAAAATGATGTAATAGTTATATATGTGTGTGTGAATTTGAAGATATTTTTTCTCGAGCCATACAACTGTAAATTTAGGATGTTTAGAAGTCAAATAATAATTTAATAGAATAAACGAATCAAAATTCTATGATTACAACATCAATTAAATTCCTAGGAAAATAGAAATGTAAATATATACACAAAAATCCAAAACACTCCAAGTAAATTAATACTTAATTAAATAAGTTTTGTTTTAACCAGTTATATACAGTTATATAGTTGAGATGCAACATTCAACCCAGTTTGATTATAAAAGAGAAGGAAAAAAAAGGACAAGCAGGAATTTCCTAAATTGCATTAACTAAGATACATGATAATAAATATTCTGAGACAATAAATATTGTTAGTAGTGGACGAATATTTCCATACAATCGAGAAGCTAGAAAGTTGTGTATTAGGCCCAACCTGGAGAAGGAAATGTAATGAATTTGTAAGTTTAATAAGCAAAAATTCTTGTAAAGGATTCCAGAGGTTGTGAAGTTAGCGAGGAGAAGTACATTGGAAAACGTAGACAATAGAGACATTCATGAATTTTTAATTTATATAAAAAAAATACTTTAAGAACTAGTAGCAGAAGGAAAATTAATAAGGGAGTGTCGTTATACTTGATTGAAACTATGGTCGCACTGGACTCCCACCTTGTTGAAAAAAATTAGCAAATTAGAATCCTCAAGTAGCAAATGGAATTGAAGTAGGGTAAAAGAGATACGTCTTACAAACCGAATAAGGAAAAATATCGATGAAATCCTATGTACGAAAGGAAATTAGAATTTTTTTTTTTATAAATAGTCTCATGTGCCGAAAGGCAATCTACACATGGATAATAAAGGAAAATTCCGAGAAAACTCTCTAAAAGTAAGAATGCAAAGATAAACAAAAAGGAAGTAAAACAATGTCAGAAATCTGGGTTATTATACTGGTTACGAAGAACAAATTCTTGCTTACCAGGAGCATACCTAGTATATCATAAGAGAGCCCATGCAATATTTGTATTTTTCTCGCAAAAGAAATTGTGTTAATGCTGAATAAATAAGAAAATTGTATATCAAACTCTCATAGACAGAAATCTTTGATGGTATAAGATATACCCTAACAATGAAGGAGGAAATATGTCTTCGAAAAATTATGTAACTAAATAAGAAGAGGGATATCTCGACATATAGTTGATAGGGTTTAAACTACCGAACTCGAAGTAGTGCTATCAAATAGAAATGGGAATCCTAGTTACCCTCCTGAGAATTAAAAAAAGAAAATAAAAATTATATATATCTATAGACCAGATGCCTAGAAAAAATGAAAGGAAATACAGAACCACTAGAGCAAACTATCATTCTGAAAATGATAAGAGAAATCTTATCTAAGGAATGGTGACATTACATACCCTTTAAACTAAATTGATGTGGAATTAATTTTTGAGCGGACATGTGAGATTCACGGTGAGACCATAATGAAGATTTCAGTAAATCCTGAAAGAGAAACATTCAAAACCATGAGGTCTCAGATTAAAATAGTTTAGAACAGAATGGAGAATGGAAATTCATAAGATATATACAAATATTTGGAGAAAATAATACCTCTGTGCAAAAATCTCGGAGCCAAGTGAACAAATAAACCCTCCAAAGTGAGAAATGGCAAAGTCAATCACTGCTAATGAACAAATGTTTGTTATACATGTAGGGAAGAAGTTAGCATATGTTGGAAATTTCTGTTAATTTCAAACACAAAAGAAATTGCATAGAGAACAATGCTCTGTTTCAATACAGGATCTTAATCACAGCAGAAAAATTAAATCGTTTCTGAGAGAACAGGGTTTCACGCTTGCACAACGAAATTCGATTTCATTAATAAAAAAAACTGTTACAAATAGTCTTCCTCTTCAAAGGGATTACAACAGGAACGCTTCAGTTCCATAAACCAATTTCACTATCTCAGAAAATTACAGTTTCAACATTGTTGTGCGTTACAAAAAAAACTCTCTCTATTTTTACGCTGTTGTGTTTGCGTTTTATAGTGAATTACATTTTTTGCTTTTTACAGTGCGGGAAGGGGTCACAACTTATCCACCAACCGCGTTAACTTCGCTGATGGGTCTCTGCTGCAATCTGCTGCTCATGATGAAAAAAAACTGATCTTTTGCTGTATTTCTCGAGTCGGTGGTGTTGAAACCCATGGCTGATAAGTGTTGCTACGGCTCGAGGCTGGTTCTTTTCACTTTCGGCCATTCTGCTCTTTAATGCGGTTGTTGAGAAGTAATGGCGAATGGCTAGATCTGATCTTCCTACTTTGGGAACACAAAAACAGTTAAAGGGCGAAAAGAGAGTTATGGTGGTGGCTTGCAAAAGGCGGGAATGAATATGGAGCGTCGGATCACGACAAATGGACGACGGCGATCAACTTGGTGAAAGTGCGATCTGAGATTGCAACGCAACATCGCGTCAGGGACAAACAAACAGAAAACGCTGGAGGATGCCCAATCAGATCGCATCGCATAGGCGGAGGGCTTAACGCGCATAGCAAAAAATAGAGATCTGCGATCTGATTGCATCGCAGGGAAAAAACTGCATGTTTTTTTTGCTGAAGTAAAATAGCTGCTACGGTTCAACTGTTCACTGCAGTTGAAATTATAATTTCAACAGCGTACACCTGTTGCAATGTTATCCAATGGTTGGCACATGCCATGGTAGAATCAAGGAAACCCTATCCATGAGAAATCGATACAACAGAGAAAAATACCTAGAGAAAAGTAATTGTTTGAAAAACACAAAAGAAAAGAGGAGAGGTAATTAAAACACCATAAAAACCCTAACTGCAATCAAAACTGTCGATCCGTTAAAAGAAATATTAAGCGTAGAAATATTCTATACGGAATAATCAATACGTGGCGGATGAAAAATCATTCCAGCTCAATTGTAGAACAGTCCAGAGAATCATCATATACAATCACAGATTAAGGTTTAAAGAAAACCCACATCGGAACTTGATACTATGTATTCACCATAACATAGTGTTACCATAGCCTTAGCCTCAAAGCATGAACAACAAACAAATAATGTCTTTTCATAAACATTAACGAGATATAGATGTAATGTTAAATAGTGGCAAAATTAAAGTCACGGAGCCATGATCATCCTACCTATAGATCTGTTAGAGTGTGGAATTAGAACCCATACCTTTAACAAGAGAGCCACTGCCGTGGCGGTAGTCCCTGCCGGGGTCTGCCACAACCACAATGCAAACTCTTAGAATAAGCAAGACATAGAATAATCAAGACATGTAGAAAAGAAGCCTAGAACCAGCAGTTTCAGAACAAGCAAGCCGTTGTTTCACCTTTCTTAACTGTTTGTCGTTGGTGTCATTTGTCGATTGTATAAGCAGAAGAAAAATCGTACTTTAAGGCTTAAGCTTGTCGTGACATTATTATTATACAATAAATATTATGTTCATCAGGTGCATTGCCAAACTTATGGTTTAAACATTATATGATTTATGCTTACTCGCTTTCTCTCATATGATTTAAATATTTAACCCACGAAATAGAGATGGAACCAAATGTTTTTTTAAAAAGTGTAACCATCCGCAGGTCCGTTGTTCCTTGTGTTCTAGTTCTAATAGGGTTGGAAATGCGGAGGTAGAATCAATTAGTTATAGATACAAGCAGTGATTAAGTGATTTCCAACTCATTTAAGCACATTGATAGCCAACTTAGATTCTAAACATTATGTTAGGAAGTCAAATCTCATAAGCTTGTGTAAAATATAATAATCTTTTAAATAATTGCAATATTTTAGGGAGGTGTAGCTAAAGACAGAGAATCACTGTGCATGACGGAAAACGTGGTTCAAGAAGTGTCGATTCTCGAGTAAGGAAAAATGTATGGCAACCCGAGGAAAAATGTATGACAACCGGGACAGTTCAGAGACGTGGCTAAATACAGAGAATTACAATGCATGACGGAAATGTGGTTGAACAAGTGTTGATTTTCGAGTGAGGAAAAATATATAGAAGGCAGAGGAAAAATGTACGACAATTGCAATAGTTCCTCATTGCAGAATTATCTTCCGGGTGAGATATTTGAGCCAGAAAGAGAGCCGGGACATGCAAAAATAGATTTTTTTTGTATGAAAGCGGATGAATAGCATTCAAAGTCTGAACAACACTCATAAACATGTTATAAAGAGATTCAAAGTATGGTTTGGCAGTACAGCAGTTCGTATATCTCATAATGGAGAGTGGAAATTGCACAACATGGCAACCCTCACAGATCTTTCCTTGTTTCTTTCTCTTGTTGTTGCTTCGAGTAAAGCTGGGCGTTGCGGTAAATATTTCAAAATTACAAATTAAATTATTTGAAGATTTTAGAAATATAATATTGATTTGATTAGTTTTAATTAGTTTAAAATATATTTGTGAAAGGGAAAAATTATTTCAAATAATAGAAAATTTTAAAATAATTTCCAAGTGTTATTGAGTAATAAATATCCTGTCAACTTATTATTTAAAAAATTAATATTACTAACTTGTATTTTAATAAAATTCATTGCTGAATTAAATGCATATAAAAAGTTAATATTACTAACTTGTATTTTATAATAAAATTCATTGCTGAATTAAATGAATAATTCAATAGAAACGTTGATTAAAAGCATCTTTGTTAAATCTATTTGTTCCTGCGGCAACTACACTGTTAATATCATTTCATTTTAGGAAAAGTAAAAAACAGCCGATGCCGGACAACACAGATAACATCGTTTCATTTCAAGAAAGGTAAGAATCAGCCCGCTAATGTCTGACCGACCAGTTTGTACAGGATTAAATTCGGAAATTGAAAACACAATAACTTGAGATTAGCTTGTGATAGTGAGATCTTCAATTTAGACATTAGTTAAGATTAAACAATCTAGTATCTGTGAATGTGTTATTTGACCTGAATCAAAAAATTGAGGGCTGATAAAGAAGCTACGCCGGCGAGCCGCAGGCGGTATGTCTTTCCAGGTTTCAATGTAGGGTGAACATTGGCTGCTGGTAGCATTCCAAGTTTTACTGTTCTCTACCGAGCAGTTGTATTTTCCTCGGCCCTCTATCAGCAGAGACTGCAATATCAACCCACAAATTTGTGTTTGTTCGTTGAGTTTCAATCAATCGGGATTTCAAACAGGAGTAGCAGGGAGACAATATATATACTTAAGTTTCCCCAACCCAGACAAAAGGATTGGATGAGAGGCCCACAGCCTATTGGTACGTACTAGTATGCCACAGTCATCGAGGATGATGGTCAGTAATTTTATAATATATACATATTTACTAATTTTGAAAAAATAATAAAGAACTTTTAAATATATACATATATAAATTTTGAACAAATAATAAGGAAAAGTCGTCTTAAGAGAGTTACATTTTTCATTTTTAAACAAACTCAACACTTTTATTACATTTCTTTGGATGCACACACAGACCTTGATATTGAAAAAATAAGCACTCACAGACAATAATTTTGAAAAACAAAACTAACATGCGGTCTGACAGAGAAAGGTAGTTTTGAGAAAAGATGGAAGCCTCATGGAGAATCTACGTGAATAAATTTTATTTTATTGAATGAAAATACCAATGCAGAAATCAATCAAAGTTTTTCAATACAAGAGGTCGAAAGTTGTTCAGGTTTGTTTCTTGAAAACTTAAGTACAGACTGAATCAAAATCGTTAAGATTTGTTGGTTGAATTTCAACACTGCTATTTACTCTTACCTGTTCATTTGTCCGGAGACAATGCAAATTTCTTTAAAGTTTCTCTATTATGGATTTCAGAGAGAAATCACACTGCATCTTTATTGATTCTTCTATAATCTATATTCATTTAGCGAGAAATTTAGAAGAGCTCTGGCGAAATATAGAAAACTACAACCCAAGCAATAATTGTGGTTGTTCAACTACAACCCAAGCAATAATTGTGGTTGTTTGAACTTTGATGTACCTTCATCCCTTCATAACGGACTTGATTATGAAGTTGACGCAATCATTTGCAAAAATTTCCAAATATGCATATGATCCAAAGATGAAATTAAAATATTATTAATTGTGAGCTGTGATGGTTCACCATCCAGATCAAAGTAAATAAATAGACCTACGTTCGTCACCGTGACATAATGATCATAACTGTTTGCTGAAATTAATTTTGATCTTTTAAATATGTGAAAGTCATGATCAGGTCTAACCTCCAGAGCAGATGAATAAACAAAGAAATCAGACAAACTGTGTTTCATAAAATAAAAACATACAGGCTTACAGTAAGCCGGCCCTCTGGTCCCAGTGGATAAAGAATCCCACTGTCTACCAGTCCACATGCACAAAAATGACCATCATAAACTTTAGTGTTTTCATCATAATAGGAGCAATATTGTACTGGAAATCTTAGTAGGGAGGATAAAGATTCATGGAAAGCCCACCAGGGCGGAAGAATATTATTAAACAGTCACTCTTCTCGTTGGCAGGCTCCAAAGCTACCCGAATACAATGCCATAGGCAGATAAACTTAGACCCTGGTGCTGACTAGAGCCAGATCGGCTAACGGACACTTAATGTAGTGTAAATATGCCGGTAGAGCTACATACTATACCTATATAAGTAAATAGGGGAGAGAAAAACGAATCCGATATACATGGACACAGATTTCGGAGAAAAACAGAGAAGCGGTTCAACCTTAAGCAACCATAAAATGAATGTTACAGATCATTATGTGCGTCCTTAATCAACCAACCTTAAAACCCAACACAAAATAGATGGAGATTTGAATTTGCAATTCAAATTGCCTGTTTTGGATGAGGTTCTTTAGCCTCGGTGGAGTAACACTAAAAGGAATAAATGACTCCGTTCCTTTCCCACGCTCCCTAATTTACATAAAGAACCCAGTTCTTATCTACGGGAATGGATTTTATATTATTTGGGGATATGAGAATATGCGGTATATTATCGGTTTGACTAAAAAACAGAGCAGTATCTTGAATTTCAAGACATCAAAATCGGCCTTATTTAATCTAATGTCTTTGTTGCCAGTCTCTTTCGAGTCTATCATCAAATAGGAATCACACACTATACTTGATTACAGAGAGGATGCGCGTCACTATACCTAAAAATTATCCATGAGAGCTTTTCCATTTAAAAAAAATCCATTAAGCAAATTGACATATAGATCAACTACGATACAGGCGATTAGGTATTGGGAAGGTACCTTAAGGGAATAATATTCCATAGCAGCAGTGCTCACTCTGCCCTTTCCAGTCGGTCCTCCGCACTCCGTATACTTGCGAGGACACTGGAAGTAAGAGAGAAATTAACAAACAAAATGCCATTAGCCAAGAAAATAATTAATGAACCATTGAAACAGATTACAATTGAAATCAAAATTACCCCAAAAGATAAGCACATCGCCAGAAGTGTTGGGACGGAGTTGCTAGGTACCTTGCAAATATGAATCAACTCTTTGCACTCAGTGCTCTGCCCAGGAAACAGGAAAGAATAAATAAATAAACGAAGAACTATTATTGCAGAAAATGTAGAAATATTCCATGAATTGTTTAAACTAAAACCGGAGAAATTAAAGATTTCAATCCATCCATCTAGCATAGCAATGGAAATTGTGTCGATCAATTTGGCTTACAGAATCACCTTTCCTTCAGAAATTAGGAAGGTACCTTAATGTGGTAGCGAGCTACTTGAGAGGTGGCAGACGGTGGCAGACAGTGGTAGCCAGCTGCATGAGAGGTGGCAGCTATATAATAAACTTTGCATGCACCTAAGTTTCATGTTTGTCACCATAATTTTCCAGACTTTGGATAAAATACAAATTGGAAATGGTATATAAAATGACATGGTATATAAAATGACAGAACTTTGGTTAAAATAGTATTGCCACAATTTTCTTGCATCGGGCCACGTGAAGCCTGCAATAAGAGGTACAATGCGCTTTCAGAGTTAAAACTTTGGATAAAATTTAAGTGAACAAAATTGCTACGATTAAACTTTGGTTAAAGCACAAGAAAACATAAAAAAAAACGGTCAACGGATGGATTAATAGGCGGTCAAACATTCGATCGAACGCTATAGTCTGGGCAGGGACTAATAACTCCAAACAAGAATACGGGAAACGATATCGTAGTAGATAATTGACTAAGGTCTAACACATTTTAACAAGAGGTTCCCTAGAAAGGGATCTTATTCCAAGGAATTAAATAAGTATCGATATATAGAAAAAGTAATGTAATATATATAACTATGCGTATATTAAATTGAGTGTGTAATGAGGAAAATATTAAGAATGAATTTACAAATAAAACCCCATAGAGAGGGAACAATAATGGAATATCAGTTAGTATAAAAGCAAAGATAAAAGCGTTTTACTGAGTATTCCTAACTTATGCAAAAGTGAGGAACTTGCAATGATAAGTCATAGATGTATATTTATATACAAAGTAGTATTAAAAAATGTTTTTGGATATTTTGATGGTCTTATATATGATTTAAAAAAAAAAAAAAAAACTTGGTAGTATTGGGTTAATACATAGATATTACTGTTATACCTAGAATTAGTTTGATTCTATAATTGATGTCTCATTTATGGGAGGTTCCGAAATCTCTTCAAAAAATACTTGTCAAATCAATAGACATATTTTCTAGGGTTATTGATTTTTCTTTGGATTTAGCATATTCCACTTGGATTGAAAAAATATGGAAGCCTTTTCTATTTCATTTCTTTAGTTGTGATGCAGAAATCTACCTTAATAGTACAACTCTTACTATTCCTTGAATCTGCTATATAACATCTTCTTCTCTGACATAACTAATAATAGTATCCTTACAATTTATGATGAACCAATGTTCCTCCAACCAATCCTAATCCAAGTGAACGTTGGTGGCCACCTGCCTATTCTACTTGGGCACCCACTATTGTTTCTTTCATTTTCCTTAATTGTAGCACAACTTACTACTTTTTGCAGTTTTTTGGGTCCTAAACTTCTCGAGCCATTTTGAAGGCCTAAATGACGTTTTTTTGATAAAATGAAGAGAATGGAAAAGTGTGAGAAAAGGTTATTTCTCTTTTTTCGGCCTTCTCTTAGAAATATTCAAAAAAAGGTACTATGATAACTAAACGAAGATCGCATGCCAAAGTTACGACCCTGTGAAGTTGATGTACCAATTTATCCCCACGGGACCCACAAATTTTTGGCGCTTCATCTCTTAGGGTTAGGTTTTTGGATGTTAAGGGTTTTTCATTATTTCTAAATAATAAATAGGCCTTTGACCCTTGATGTAACACCGTTCGAAAGACATGTAAACACCACATCTCTCCTTAGAGATAAGCTATCATCGTCTGAGCTAGTTTATTTCTATTTTGCATGTAAATAGTTTTCAATATTTTGTTATCAAAAAATTGCAGTTTATTTTTCATTATAGCTCTGTGTTTCTCTTTAATTATGTATTTCATTTCCTTGTAACATAAATATGGATCAATGGTATAAGAGTAACCTACTCTTTCTCTATTTTTTTGTGCATGTCCCTAATGAGGTCGGGGTATAAGGAGTTAGGGCTCAAACTTGTTGAACCTTTGCAAGACTAGCCTCACCGACCTCGATAACCTCCCGTGGCAAAAGAAAAGAAATATGAGGAAGAAAAGATCCTTTCAAAGTATTCCTTGAAGAATCCCTCAAGTGACTAAGGAATGTGATGATGGACAACTTTGCGCAAATCCTTCGACGAATGCCCATAGGCGACACATCTTCATCCAACAACCACCCTGGAGGTACCACTTCCTTTAATGTACAAGTCAACTTTGACATTCCCATAATTAAAGGTGAGATAGATGCAGATGTCATAGATAAATGGTTAAATATGTCAGAAGGATATTTTGAAGTTCATGATTTTTCTAATAGGGAAAATATTATTTTTTCACTACTCAAAGTTGCTCCCCATGTCAAGGACTGGTTGGAAGCCTACTGTGAGAAGAGGGACGAGAGGGAACCCTCACTGTTTCAGTTGTACCCGCTGGGAATTCTTTCTAAGACAGCATCAAGGAATAATATTATCCTATCAGGAGCTATGAAGATAAATAGATAAAGTGGACCACAATACAACAAGGAAGGGAAAAAGATGTAATGGAGTTCACAAATACTTTTCATACCCTTCATGCAATGTTGGGTATCAAGGATTTTGAGAGGTATCTAGTACTCAAGTACAGTGGATATCTCTATTAATACTTCTAAAATGATATGGAGTTCTTGGACATCTCCTCGCTTGGCATCTCCTATCAATCCACTGTCAATATCAATCATAAATTTAAACAAAAGAAGTGAGAATTGGGATCTATGAATCCAAATAAAGGGGAAGCTGCCCCCAAAATGCATAAAAAAGGACAAAGCCAAGGCAGGGTGGCCCAAGACAACCCATCAAATCTGAAAGAAAATAAAAACACTACAAAGATAAAGGACATGGGAAAGTGGTGTGAGTTCCATAAGAGCCCCACTCATAACACAAGTGAGTGTCGAGCCAAGTAGTTACCAGTGGCCAAGATGAAGGCTTCAGAGTCAGATGCATGATCCGAATCTGATTCTAAACCCAATCAGGGGAATGAGAAAGGGAATCATATTATTGATTTGGAGCCTAACGCCATCGTTTCCACCTCCAAGTTCCATAATATTTAGCCCAAAGATCCCAATGAGGAAGAACATCTCTTCCACTCACAGATGTGGGTGAAGGGTCCTTTGTTGTAGTTCATTATTGAAAGTGGGAGCTAAAAGAACGTCATTTCAATAGAGGTCATGAAGGGGTTGGCCCTACTGACCACACCACACCCGCATTCATACAACGTTGGGTGGCTTCAACAAGGATGAGATATTTGCATTAGCGAGCACTATCACCTTCCCTATAGCTTCAAGCCCTTTACAGACGAGGTACTATGTGATGTTGATCCTATTGAATTTTATGATTCACTATTATGCCAACCATACTTGTGGAAGTGTTATGTTGTACTTGAGTCTAGATCTCACACTATTATTATTACTTTGGCTAATAAGTTATACAAGAAAAATAAGGTATCCCCGATTACCACCATCTCTTTGATCTTTGCTAAGAAATGCAGTAAGATCATCTTTGAGACTGGTAAATTTGTTTTCGTTCTTATTCATTCTCAAAGTAAAGGGAATATCATGGCTTCCGATAAGGATGCTCCACATAGCAGAAGTAGGTGGATAAGGTCAAGGATGAATATAGGGGCATCTTATCCTCACTCATAGGGGTATTCTTGCATTGCCAGGTCAAACACTCAATAGATCCAACTCTTGGAGAACCTATACCCAATGGGTTTATATACGACCACTCCATTTTGTAAAATGAAGAGATCAAGTGGCAAACCTCAGAGTTGCTACAAAACGGGCACATCTGAGCAAGCTCCTCACCATGTGGGAGCTTGACTATACTTGTATGGAAGAAGATGGACCTAGAGGCTTTGAATTTATTATCAAGCACTAAACAAAGTCATTGTCAGGAACAAGTATCCAAAACCATGGATTGATTATCTTATGGTCCAACTCAAGGGGGCCAAGTATTTCAACAAGATCAATCTAAATTCTGGTTATCAGCAAGTTCCAATAGAGCCCACAAATGTGTGGAAGTCTACCTTCAAATCCAAGGAAGTACTTTTTGAATGGTTAGTCATTCCCTTTAGTTTGAAAAATGCCCTTGCTACTTTCATGAGGTTGAAGGATGAAATCTTGCAGCCCTTCACCAACTCATTCATGGGTATTTATCTAGATGACATCCTCATCTTCAACAAGAGTTTGGAGGAGGAGCATTTGCAGCACATTTGATCCGAATTTAGATAGGAATGCAAAAAATTACAGATATAACCATAAATACATAGATGCAGTAGAAATAACACTTCATTTCATTAATATAAAATACTGAAATATGCTTACAAACAGAATGGAAATAAGACTAGCTTGGGCGATTGTGGCTTATCTCTGAGAAGAGATATGGCGGCTACATGCCTATGAACTTTGTTACAATGAGGCTTGAAGGCATATTTATTATGGAGAAACAATGGAAAAACCTAAACATCCAAAACCTTAACCCTACAAGATGAAGCAGAAAAACCATGGACCCCGTTTGGGTAAATTCGTACATCAATTTCTTGGGGTCATAACTTTGTCATACAATCTTCATTTCATGCACACAATACCTTGTTAGAAAGTTAAATCTGAGAAATACAACTTTAGACTAGCCAATCATCGGCCAGTGCTTCCTATTGGCCCTGGTTTTCCAAAAATAACGTCATTTAGGACCTCAAAACGACAATTTTAAGTTTTGGACTAGAAAAAGTTCCATAAATAGTAAATTGTGCTCCAATTAAGGAAAATGAAAACTAAAAGAGACAGCAGTTGAGGTCCCAGTGGAATAGGTGGGTGGTCACCAACACCCACTTGGATTAAAATTTGACAATTCCTTCAAACCCTATGGTAGCAAAAACTATGTGCCAACTTGGAGAAATGCATCTTTAGTGTGACCTAGGTCTAATATATAGGTTACATCACAGATGAGAAAGCTGTGCATTTGGATCCAACTAAGATCCAAGTCATTCATGATTGTCTAGCCCTGACCACTTTAATAGAGCTTCCCAACTTTTTGGGCCTTCCAATGTCTTAGTGGAGGTTCACTTTTGGGTTCTCCCATATCACTTGGTATTTGAGTCAAATTACTAAGAGCGGAGTGAAAGCAAAGTTTTTCTGGTTCGAGTCCTAACAAAAGGCATTCATTGAACTAAATCACCGCGTCTTCTCTGCACCTGCACTCACATTACCAGAGCTACAACAACCATTTGAAATTGAGACATATCCCTTTGAATTTTCTATTGGTGAAGTCCTCACCCAACATGAGAATCCAATGACCTATCATAGTGAGAGACTTTCTGATAAAATTCAGAAGTACCCCACCTATGATAAAGATATTTATTCTATCATGCTTGTTTGTAAAAAATGGAAACATTACATCATAGTGAAGGAGAAAGTCATCCACAACAATCACTGACCCCTTAAGTTTATATAGACACAAGGGAATTTGTTCAATGATCACTGTTAGAAGTAGCCTACATATCTAAAACAATTCTAGTTGAATATTAAATAGAAAATGGGTAGCATCAATCATGTTGTATATTTCCTCAACTGACCCCCAGTTGCAACACTGATTATTTTTCCGAACTCTTATGGGCACACGATCTATGGTTGGATGCAACTGTACAATAATGATCCATATTTTTCCACCTCATACCAGATGTCAATGGATCGCAAGAAATTTCGTGAATTCCACCTCCACGATGCATTATTGTGCTACCTAGGCCACATTTGTTTTCCTTCAAGCGAGCATGCCAAGATGATTTGGGAGGCATAGTACAATCAACTCCCATGACACTTTGGTATGGAGAAAAATGCGAATGCACTCAAGAAGTACTTTTAAACTTTGACAATATGTTGGGAAATATATCAGATCTTGCTTATGCCATCACAAAGCCAACTATCAAGAAGCAAGGCCTATACACTCCCCTTCCTACTCCCATCCAGCCTTTGGAATCAATTTACATAGACTATTTGTCTATCCTCCCTTCTACTAAGCATGGTAATGATTGTGTATTTGTGGTCGCGGATAAATTTTCTAAGATGGCTATATCGGTGGCCTGCAAGAAGAGTATCACATCACAGGAAACCACCAAACTCTTCTTTGAATGAGCGTGGGTATATTTTAGGATCCCGTAGACCATTATATATGGTCGAGCCTTTGGACACTAGTGGACACTGAGCTCACCAAGTCAATTGCATTCCATCACTGGAATGTTGGTTAGAGAGAATTCATCAAAAGGATGATACTGCACATACTATGGATGTACAACTCTAAGCATCCATGAACCTATCACGAGATACTTCCCTATGTGCATGATAGCTATAACACATCTCTCCATAGTTTTAGTGGTCACAGTCTCTTTCAAGTGGGTATCAGATTTCAACCATTATGCCTGATTGATTTTGACATGCCTCATGTGACTACACAAACAAAATTCACATATGTACAATTTGAGGCTAATAAAGAAGCCATGTTTACTGAACGCATCCAGTACATGCACCAATAGTTTCATGAAATCTTGGACGGATCTAATGTGAAGTACAAGGAACGACATGCTCAACATCAGGTGCCACAAAAGTTTCAGGTGGGCAATAAATTTTTGCTGCATTTGCATAAAGAACACCTTACAAGAGCCCATTGAAGGCTTAGACCACTCCAATATGAGCCTTACACCATCATCAACGTTGTGGGAAACAATCTTTTTGAGCAAAACATTCCCCCATCCCTTGGCCTACAATCAGTGTTCAATGTGGACCACCTTGGGCCATACTTTTCACCATTATTGGACACATCAGACACTAAAGAATAGCTAACATCAATAGAGATAAACCCATACTACATGGGACATGCCACAATTCATTGGATCATAGACATGTAGATCATGAACACTCACCAAAAAAATATCCAACTGTGTTGGGTTGTCAAATCTGGCCAACTCCTGCACTAAGGCAATGTTACGACATTCTGACACATAGGAAATAGTTAAGTACAACTTGGTCTAGTATAGAGTTAGGTAAAGTGTATTTCTTTACCGTTGTACATTTTGTAACTTACAATCCGATGGTCACGATATGTAGTGATCCGACGGTTCATTCTCTCCTCGATATTACCGACACTTGATTCGTGGCTTGACACTCGATTGGTCCATGAATTCTATTTAAAGCACATGGAGGGTCATTTGTAGGGTAATCCGTGCATGAGAGAAGCTTATGTAAATTTTCATTCTTTGATTAATAAATTTCCTGAAGTGGCCGCATTGGCTTAGGCCGTGGACTGTTTCCCTCTTTGAGGGTTTTAACCACGTCAAAAATACTGGTGTATTGATCTGTGATCTGGTTGTGAGCAGTGTCCTTTTGGTGTTCTTTCTGAGGAACTTACCCTGTATATTCCTACATGGTATTAGAGCTATTTTAGGGCTGCGTCCGTTGGTCATCCAAATCTGAAGCCGGTAGAACTGCATCCGACTACCGTTTCCTAGATCTGTTGTTTCTGACCGCTTTCGGACCGAGAGGACTGCTCTGTTGTGTTCGGAGCATCTGTTCCAGTGAGGAACCCCTTTCGTTTCACGCGAAAAGGTTTCCGGTAGCCCTAGCTGCGTCATTTTTAAGATCTGGAGGTATACAGTGTTTATTTGCAGTTTACTGTTATTTTCTCTCTGTTTATTTCAGTTTCGGTTTATTTAGCCTTTTTATTATCGGATCTATACCTTTCATTTCTACGTATGCTCTTTGCCCTGCAACTCTGTGCGATCTAGGCAAATCAGAAACAGAAAGGAAGGATTTTTCTCATGCGTATGCTCTTTTCCCTGTGCCTTAGGGTGATCTCGGAAAATCAGAAACATTGAGGAAAATATTTAGTTTTCGGCTAAAGCTAACTTTGAGCCGCAAGGTTCATTTTTGAAAATATTTAGTTTTTCGGCTAAATCTAACTTCGAGCCATAAGGTTCGCTTTCTTTGCATGTCCATGTTGGGTTTTGTGTTTTTTTTTTTTTGTAGGGAAAAAGAGCTTTCTCAAAGTAAGCACGCAACCCAAAGCCCCCCCCCCCCCCCTCTCTCTCTCTCTCAATTTTTTTGTATAGATCAATTGGTTCAAAGCTATTTTAAGAGAGTAGAGGTCTTGGGTTCAAGTCTCCATTTTGTAGGGGTAGACTTTTTCATTTCCGCACATTCCCGCACTTCGTCGGCAACTTCAGCAACTTTTTTTTAAAAAGCCATAAATTCTTCATCCGGAAGCCTTTTTCAAAGCCGTTTTTTTTAAATCAGGCTAATTTTTCGAGATCTATCCATTGGAACACTTACTTTCAGCATGTTCAGCTTAAGTTTTTGTTGAAATGGAAAGTCAATACCAAGTTACCCTTGACAGCACCAACTACTTCCAATGGTTGTCCTACATTGAGGATTTACTTAGAAGTAAAGGTCTCTACAGAATAGCCACAGGCCAAGAGAAGAAACTGAAGGATGAAGATAAGGTTTCTAAATGGGAAAATAGACAAGATCAAGCACGTGGTTTGATAAGGATGTCTATCTCTCCTGATCTTAGATTCCATATTGCAGAACTTGATACTCCTAATGAAGCATTGGAACAAATCACTAAAGTTTTTGGGATTAAAAATGAAATTAGAGCCCATCAACTTGAAAATGATTTGCTTACATTGGACCCTAATAATTTTTCTTGCATTGAAGATTTCTTGTCCAAGTTCAAGACCCTTAGATATCTCTTGGAAAGTGTTAAGGTTAAGAAAGAAGATAGTAACCTTATTTATTCCATCCTTACTAAGTTGGCACCAGCTTACCCTGTATTTGTTTCCACCTTCCATTCTACAAGAGAAGCCTTCATTTCTCAAGGAAAAGACTACAAGCCCCCTTCCTTTGACTCTTTTTGTGATTCTTTAATAAGAGAACAAGAAAAACTCTTACACCTTGGTCTTCTTAATCTTGGAAACTCTTCCAAGAAAGCGTTAGCCGCCCAGCAGCAACCAAATTCAAAGAATCCTAAGAAGTCATATCCTAAAAAGAATGGTCCTAAACCAAACAAGGGTCCTAAGCAATTTCAGCCCCAAAATGCAAAATCATTTCAACAAAATGATAAGACAAATAAAAACAAAGGGAAGAAGACTGATAGACATTGCAATTTTTGTAATCGAGATGGCCACTTAGAATCAAAATGCTTTAAAAAGATGGAAGCCTTGGAAGCAGCAATGAAGAAGCATAATATTCATTTGGGGCAATCTTCAACTTCAACTTCATCTTCAGGAATGGCACTTTCTGCATGTGGTTGTCAAGCATCTCGGTCTGGCTATGCATTAAATTTATCTTCTTCTTCTCATTCTCATGAGTGGCTCATTGATTCTGGAGCTTCTTATCACATGGCCAAAAACAAAGCCATGTTCTCTTCTTTAAATGATTGTAACACCAAAAATATATATGTTGGTGATGATAGATCTCTTAATGTTGTAGGGACTGGAACTGTTCATCTAGACAATGGTCAGTTTAATGATGTATTATGTGTTCCAACCTTATCCTGCAACCTTCTATCTGTATATCAGATAACTCATTCAGGTGAAGGTAAAATTGTTGAATTTTCACCTCATGATGTTGTAATCAAGGACTTAAAAGATCCTAAACAGATTTTGGCTACTGGCATTGCTGATGATTCTACAAGGTTGTATAAGTTTCACAACTTTGGGTCATCAAATCTTCCCTCAGTATTTGTTGCTCATAACGATGAAGTGAGCAAACTTTGGCATGAGCGATTTGGTCACTTAAACTATCGCTCCCTTCAGCATCTATGTAAAGAAAATATGGTGATAGGTCTTCCTATGGTATCTTGCAGAGATGGTGTTTGTTCCAGATGTGTACTCGGAAAACATCATCGGGACAGTTTTGAAAAACGTGCCTCTTGGCACGCCTCAGCCCCTTTACAGCTTATGCATAGTGATTTATGTGGTCCACTTCCAGTTGTGTCATTCTCTGGTTGCAAGTATTTCTTAACTTTCATTGATGATTTCTCCAGACGCACTTGGGTATACTTCTTAAAACTCAAGAGTGAAGTATTTAACACTTTTTTGGCCTTTAAGGCCTTTGTTGAAAAACAATCTGGACATCAAATTCTTAAGTTAAGATCTGATAATGACGGAGAATATGTTGAAAACACATTCATCAACTATTGCACTAAGAATGGAATTCAAATGCAACATATTGTTCCATATACTCCACAACAAAATGGTGTAGCTGAAAGGAAGAATCGCACCTTAAAAGAAATGGCTAATTGTATGCTACAATCTAAAGGACTTGGTCTTAGTTTTTCGGCAGAAGCAATTAACTGTGCAAATTACATAATAAATCGTACTCCTACGAAGGCTTTAAAGAATATCACTCCAGAAGAAGCATGGAGCTCAATCAAACCAGATGTAAGTCACTTTCGTGTTTTTGGAAGTGAAGCGTGGGCCCATATTCCAGATGAAAAGCATAAAGCTTTAGAACCTAAGAGTGAAAAATGTACTTTTGTTGGATATTCTGAAGATGTCAAAGGCTATAGACTTATTCCATTTAAGTCCAAAAATGTTATCATTAGAAGAGATGTAAAATTTGATGAAAATATATCGGCCTGCGAGCCTAGTCCGGCGGATGTGCCACCTCTCCCTATCTCTTCTACCTTTGAAAACATTTCTTCTTCAGATGATGAAAGTGAGGATGACAATCCTCCCCCACCATCTCAGGATCCTCCTTCAGCTCTTGAGCTTCCAAAATGGGTTCGTGCTACTCGAGATGTAGCAGGTGATCTTGTCGGTGATCCTACAGATCAGCGACGCACACGTTCTCAGTTCGAGAGAGCCTCTTCTTTACTGGCTCAAGCTCCAGTAAATTATGATCCTGACACCTTTGCAGAAGCTTCAGGCCATCCAGATTGGGAAGCAGCTATGAATGAAGAATATCATTCATTATTGGCAAATGATACATGGGATCTTGTTCCTTTACCAAAGGGACGAAAACTTGTTAGATGCAAATGGGTTTACAGAACCAAGTATGGACCAGATGGGAAAGTTGATAAACATAAAGCTCGTCTTGTTGCTAAGGGCTTTTCACAGGTTGAAGGCATTGACTACACTGAAACCTTCTCCCCTGTTGCAAAATGAACTCTATCCGCCTTGTTCTTTCCCTTGCTGTCTCTTTCAAATGGGAAGTCCATCAGATGGATGTTAAATCTGCCTTCTTGCATGGGGACTTGCATGAAGAAATCTATATGGAACAACCCATTGGCTTCATACAAACAGACTCTAGCCTTGTTTGTCGACTTAAGAAATCCCTTTATGGTCTCAAGCAAGCTCCTCAGGCTTGGTATGCCGAAATGGATAGCTTTCTTTTAGAATCTGGCTTTTCTAGTTGTCATTCTGACAATACTGTCTACACCAAGAAAGTGGGCAACTCTTTTATCATCCGTGTTCTTTATGTTGATGATCTTATCCTTACTGGTAGTGATCCCAACCTTATAAACCATGTGAATTCTAGCCTCAAAAGGAAATTTGAAATGACAGACTTAGGACACTTACACTATTTTCTCGGTCTTCAAGTCTTGCAATCCAAGGAGGGTATTTCCCTTTCCCAGTCCAAGTATGCTTGTGATATTCTACGTCATTTTCACATGGAAGACTGTAAGCCAGCCCCTTCTCCCTTTCAGTCTGGAGTCAAACTCTCAGTCACTTGTACTTCTCCTGAATTTGATGCTACCTTATACCGTCAACTTGTAGGAAAACTTTTGTATCTAACCCATACTCGTCCTGACCTTTCCTTTGTTGTTGGCCTTGTTGCTCGGTTCATGCAAAACCCCTGTGAAAGTCATTGGAAAGCAGCTGAAAGAATACTTCGTTATGTTCGAGGTACAGTTCAGTTTGGGATTCATTACAGTGCCAAAGCATCTCCTCTATTGGTTGGTTTCACTGATTCTGATTGGGCTGGTGACCCTGATGATCGAAAATCTACTGCCGGTTATGTGTTCACTCTTGGTTCAGGACCTATTACATGGGCTTGCAAGAAAGAGGGTGCCATTTCTCTTTCATCAACAGAAGCAGAGTATAGTGGTGCCATAGAAGCTAGTAAGGAAGCCTTGTGGCTTCGTCAGATCCTGTCAGAATTTGGCTTTCAGCAGAAGCATTCGACTACACTTTGGTGTGATAATCAAAGTGCCATTCAGCTATGCAAAGATCCAGTTCAACATCAGCGCAACAAACACATTGAACTGCACATGCACTTCATCAGAAAGCTCATTCACGACCATGTTCTTGAAGTGCAATATTGTTCAACAGATGATCAAGTTGCAGACATCTTCACAAAGGCTCTCACAGAGGCGAAGTTCACTAAACTTCGATTTATGGTTGGAGTTCAGGAAGTTTTCACTAAGGGGGGATAGGCTTTAGTGCCTCCTTCCTTCTCCTATTGTGTCATATTTGTAAATCCTTCAATCCTATCCCAAGTTGTTCTTAAGGGGGGATGTTAGGATATTCCGACACATAGGAAATAGTTAAGTACAACTTGGTCTAGTATAGAGTTAGGTATAGAGTTAGGTAAAGTGTGTTTCTTTACCGTTGTACATTTTGTAACTTACAATCCGACGGTCACGATATGTAGTGATCCGACGGTTCATTCTCTCCTCGGTATTACCGACACTTGATCCGTGGCTTGACACCCGATTGGTCCATGAATTCTATTTAAAGCGCATGGAGGGTCATTTTTAGGGTAATCCGTGCATGAGAGAAGCTTATGTAAATTTTCATTCTTTGATTAATAAATTGCCTGAAGTGGCCACGTTGGCTCAGGCCGTGGACTGTTTCCCTCTTTAAGGGTTTTAACCACGTCAAAAATACTGGTGTATTGATCTGTGATCTGGTTGTGAGCGGTGTCATTTTGGTGTTCTTTCTGAGGAACTTACCCTGTATATTCCTACAGGCAAGTGGCACACTTGGGTCCAAGTTCAACATAAATTTCCCCATCTCATGGAGGAACTAAATGCAATGGGGACCATTGGCTACTAATGGGGGAGGACTAATATAGGTGGATATTGGTGGTCACCTACCTATTCCACTTAGAGCCCCACAATTGTTTCTATTGTTGGTAATTATTTGGGTCCTAAACTTCTAGAGTCATTTTGAGGCCCTAAACAACGTTCTTTTAAAAAATGGGAAAACCCATAAACTAAAGCAGGGGTTTTTAGACGAAATTTATATTCCTTGGATAGATATTTCTAATGAGGTATTGTACGCATCAAATGAGTATTGTATGCCAATGTTACCACCCTGGGTAGTTGATGTACCAATTTACCCCAACATGGGCCACAAACACTTGGCGCTTCATCTCCTAGGGTTAGGTTTTTGGATGTTTAAAAATGTAAATTTTGAAATGGGAACTATAAACTCAAAATGAGAACTTTGCCCAAAAAACCCCGAAAAAACATAAAAAGTAGTGCTAAAAACGAAAAGTGTGTATACTAGAACGATGGCTTTTTTTTAGGGTCAATTTTGAACATGTTTTAAAGATGGCAGTGAGAACAAATTTTTTTTGCAAAAATTGTGCAAAAACCAGCATGAAAATGGAAAGTGCTAATAATGGAACGATGAATTATATTTTTTGGGTTAATTTTCAACATTTAAAAAAAATGTCAGTCAAAACCGAATTTTTAGGTGCAATAATTGTGCAAAAGACACCCTCAAAACGAATAGTGTTGATGCTTGAATAACACTTTTTTTTTTGGGGTAAATTTTCAACATTTTGAAATAGTGGTGTAAAAGATTTTGTTACGACTCCAAAAAACATTAAAAATTCAAAAAAATAATCAAAACATAAAATTAAAAATAAAAACAAAAATAAAAACAATGAAAAAAACACAAAAAAGGTTAAAAAAATACCAAAATGTAAATAAAAATATATATTAAAAACAAAACATAAAATTAAAAAAAAAAATCAATCATAAAAATGTAAAAAAAAAAAAAACAAAATTAACCTATCAAATATAATAATTAAAAAAAATAAAGAAATAAACAATAAGAAAAACATATTTTCAAAAAAATAACATTTTTTTTAAAGTGGTAAACCATAAAAAAATTTGGAAAAAAATAAAATAAATAAAATAAAAAACTATAAAATTAACTAAAAATAGGAAATTTTAAAAAAGCATTAAGAAAAACTAAAAAAATAAAATAAAATTGAAAACAAACTCAATTAAAAAAAAATAGAAAAAAAAAGAACAAGAAAAATTAAAAAACTACAAAAATTATGATTAAAAACATTTTCAAAAAACCCTAAAAAAAAAAAATCCCAAAATTAAAAATTAAAAAAAAAAACCCGAAAAACAATTAAAATTAAAAAAAATACATATTTTCAAATTAAACATCATCTTCAAAAAAACATTAAAATTAAAAAAAGATAAATATATTTTTGATATTTTTTTAAAATAACATTTAAAATATTTAAAACATATATATTTTACAAATATATATAAATTTTAAAAAAAAGCATTTAAAACTTATATATATATATATATATATATATATATATATATATATATATATATCTGTATATGTATATGTATATGTATATGTATATGTATGTATGTATATAATACAATAAACGTATTTAACAAAATTTATTTTTTATTTAAAAAAAAACAATTTTATCAGCCACCGCCCCCACGGGTGGCTAGGCGGTGGCTATTCAATTCCGAGAATCGAATAACCACTTCCTAGCCACCCGCACGGGCGATTGGGCAGTGGTTATCCGATTCTCAGAATCGGATGGCCACCACTCAACCCCCATGGGGGTGGCTGGGTGGTGGTTATCTGATTCTGAGAATCGGATATCCACCTCAAGGGCGGTCAGGGGGTGGTTATCCGATTCCGAGAATCGGATAGCCATCGCCTGACTGCCGATGGGGGTGGTTATCTGATTCTCGGAATCGAATAGTCATCACTCAACCACCCTTGGGGTTGGCTATCCGATTCTCAGAATCGAATAGCCATCGCCCGAATGCCCATGGAGGTGGCTATCCAATTCTCGGAATTGAATAGCTATCACCCAATTGCCCATGGGGGTGGCTATCTGATTCTCGGAATTGGATAGCCACCGCCTAGCCACCCGTGGGGGTGGCCAGGTGGTGGCTATCTGATTCTCAGAATCAGATGGCCACCACTCGGCCTCCAGTGGGGGTGGCTGGACGATGGCTATCCGATACCAAGAATCGGATAGGCACCCCCATGGGCAGTCAGGCTCTGGTTATTCGATTCTGATTACGGGAATTGATATTGTTATGCGTTCAATATTTGTAATATGTTATTTTTACATTAATTTTTAAATTAATCATTATTTTTTGAAAAAAAATGATTATTATTATTTTTTTGACATGAAATTCATAAAAAAAAACAATTATTTAACCATTTTTAGTTAAAATTTTCGTATAAAAATTGTGATTTTCACATGTCAATTATAGCAAAAAATTATCAAAACATGTAGTTTTTTAGTTATATTTGTGTTAGAAATGGTTATTTTTATGTCCACTTTTAAAAAATATTGTTTTTTAGAAACAATTATTTCATGTGGATTGAAAAATTAATTAAGGATGTATAAATATGTAGAATATCGAAAGTTCAAAATATTGACCTTATAATTTAAGAAAGCAAAACAGTAAAAACCTCACTACAAAAAATTAAAATTAAAATAAAAACAAAAAAGTATGAAGAAAATGACCACTTCAAAAATTATTAAATTTACAAAATAATTATTTATATTTCATACATTAGAAAATTTAAAGTCAAAAAATAGGCCTTTTAAAAAAGGGTTTGACACAAAATTACCACTTTTTTAAATCAGCATGAAAATTAGTAGCATTATAAAACGCAATGTACATAAAAAAATTAAAGTGCCAAAAACTATGCTTTAAAAAAAACATGTGTGTTTTGCATCACCCCTTTTCAAAATCAGGTCACTTTTTTTCTATCTCTACGAAACGGGTAATAGTATCAGTTCCCGTTTCAAAGTTTACATTGTTGTTTAGAGTTTTCAATTATTTTTCAATAATAAATAGGCCTTCAAGCTTGAATCTAAAATAGTTCAAAACGCATGTAGAGACCACATCTCTTCTCATATATAAGCTACCATCTCCTAAGATAGTTTATTTTGATTCTGGATGTAAACAATTTTAAGTATTTTTTTATTAATGAATTGAAGTTCAATGTTCAATGTAGCTATTTGTTTATGTTTAAATATGTATTTCATTTTCTTCCTACATAAATATGGATTAATCGATAAGCCACGAGTTCCTATAGAGAACTAAGTGAATCTTTCAGAAGACAAAGTAACATCTTTGATCTCATAGTAGGGAGAGAATATGAATACAATAGGACCCTCAATCTTAGTTTCTCATGTGTAGATATGACATATGTGAGTGCTCTCAAGGAATCTAGTAATATATCTCAATGTAAGTCGTTAGGAAAAAACTCTAAGTTTAGTCAGGCGGTTTGTCATGTTCTAAGGTAACTAAGTTTAGTGCCCTTAAATGGATGTTGAGGCCATCACTCTGCTAGAGTTTTACATTAGAGAAGTTCTATTAAAATTTTAAAGAAAATGATTCTCTAGGATTACATGATGTGGAAAAAAGGTATGCCTTTTAAATCCCATTATTAATTCCCATTTTCATCTCACCCTAGGAATGATTGGGGCCATTCACAAAAAACCTATGTTGGGGTAGTTTGTCAATATCAAGCACATTAAGGTGAACTAAAGGAGAATCTCTTGCATACCAAAATGAATTGGTACCAAAATCCTCTTGTTCTATAGAATACCTAAGTGCATGATGTATATATATAAGAATATTTCTCTACAAGTTGTCCATTTATTTGACCGAGTGCATCATCATCATAATATAAAATATCACTAAATACATGATCAAGCTTGTACCAAATTTTGCAAGAATGGCAACATGAGGGACTTTTCCTTTAACATGAAGATATTTTAACATAGTGGCAAGCACTCTCTTTGTTTTGTTTTGAACCACTTATAGAAGTTGTAGTCCCCAAACCTCACATCAATTCAAGAGGGTAATTATGATCAGTGATTGAAAGTGTTCTTTAATCAAATATCTTGAATTTGAATCTAAAAATATTGTTTTTCAAAGAAGGTAACAGTTGCATATCCCTTAATATAATCTCTTATGTTGGGGTCAATCCAAAGAAAGGTACCGAGAAGAGAATCCCCGACTATACATCTAAGGATATTACCTTAACCCTCTCATGCTATGTATGCAAGAATCACATTATTGGCCTCAGTTTTAGGGATATTAAATTCCATGACTTATGTTTTTCCATGATTAGCTAAATATAATGAGTGTCACAAAAGGAAGATAAGATCTCAAGTTGCTAATGGAACCCTCTCATTGATAATGTAATTTGCAAAGAGAAAGATACCAATGGATATATTAATTTTAATTTCATTGAACTTAATAGTTTAGTATTATTAATAGTTATAGAAATTTCACTTTATATAGTAATTTCAATTTCATTAGACTTAATAGTTTAATGATATTGATAAATGTACAAATGTCAGTTGAACTTGGGTGGAGAGGATAACTACTATTTCAAACAAAATTACCAATCAAATGGGAACTATACCGATGATATGTAAACTGCTGTGGATATTCCACTGGACAGTTCGTCGCAATAGATCTGATAATAATATGTTTAAATACCATAGTTTTATGCTATTAAAACTTTATTTAAATTCTAGATATATATATTTTACTCTAATTAGTTCATGCATGCAAATGGAAATTATGCAAAAAAGTAGAGAATGAAAAAATAAGCTCACACACACATAACACACAAGATATGATCTCTGGGAAACCATTTTAGGAGAAAATCCAACTGGAAGGTGAGCCCGCTTCGCTCTCTTTCTCTGTTTGGAAATATGGATGCAGGTACAAAGAAGTAATTCCTATGGCCCGTGGGCTACTACAATGCGTAAATCCTCTCTATTTTATCTACCTCCTATCTCTTCTAACTATCCTTGCTCAGCTATGGAACAAAATTATATTCAAAGAATGGAATGCTTCTTCCTCCTAGTGGCCCAGTTATAATACAACTTGATAGCCTGCTAGTGGTTAATTTGACTACATCAACTCTTAACTAGAGTTACAATATATACTCTTATATAGTATTTTACATCAAAATCATGTGGCTAGCCCATTTTCCATAAATAATGGGGCATGATGCGACATCCTCATGAACTATAGGTGTGGAAACAAAAAGGTCAACGTCTAAGTGGCATCACTTTTGCATATGGAATCTGATTGACATGATTATTACGCCATTGGAAAGGTATCTATTTGTATAATAACATGAGAAGTTTTTGTAGGGAAGAAACAAATTTGCCCCAAAAAATAAGAAAAAACTATCCTTTTATGCCTCAAAACAATCTGAGAAGGTTTTAGACTCTATTTTTGCAAACTGGGTCCTGCTGGTAAAAATGGTCCTATGAGATGATTCCCCCATTTTTTCCACTTCAAATGCATCGATATGGATGAAAAAAATATAATGATCCATTTCGTATTACACCTCCCCATTTTGGGAGGCTTTTGGTCCCCAAAATATTTTACTCAATGAGTTGAGGAAATCTTTCCTACACCTTCTCTCTGGTGTACCATTTAGCTTTGCTTGAAAGTGTCCCTTCGATCCAATACGCCAAATGTCATGCTTCCTCTATCTTCTAGTTCAGACCTCTTCTTCAAAACTATATCTTCTATTAACTCTTCCTGAGTGTCTGGTGCCAAATCCTCCACAGAAGGTAGGACTTGCTCCTCTTCCTATTATAGCATGGAAGGCTCATAAAGTTTCAAATTCTTTACATTTTTAACTAAATAAATGTGCATATATGGTGGTAAATTGATTCAATATGCATTATCACCCACATTTTGCAGTACCTCAAAGGGACCATTCCTCAAAGCCTTGATTTTCTTACCAGCCCCTCATAGCCTCTCCTTGTTCAACTATAGCCATACTCTGTCTCCCACCTTGAATGATTTCTCTGTTCTATGCTAATCATGCATGGACTTATACTTCTCATGCAACTTTTACAATCTTTCCTATACATGTAGATGGATCTGCTTGGACTTATCTATAAATTTTTCATCCCTGAAAACATCTCTTGTAACATCTTCCCTCACTCCTCCTTGCTGCCCATATGCAATATCCAAAGGTGACCATGGTGAATATCCAAAACAAGTCTCAGATGGGGACTTTCCTATAGAAGTGTGTGTTACACAGTAATTTGTCACCATCCCTATTACTCCTCTTGTCGTACCTTGGAGGACTCATCCCGGGAGTTATAAGAAGTGACAAAGTCTAAAAACACTTGCATTATGTTCCCCTGAGTATGTACTTCATGTTCCCTGAAGACACCTCCTACAGATTATCCCTGAAAAATGCTCTTTTTCCATTGGCGCAAGTCCACAGTATCTTACCCGCGCCAATCATGGAGATCCTCAAAAGAGGGCGCGACCATTGGCGCTCTGTCTTAGAGCAGCAGTCGCGCCAACCAAGTTTGGTCATGCTTTTTGCCTTAATGCACGTCCGACTGTTGTTTCCTTCATTACATGGAGCTTTTTTGAGGATAAAAAATCAGTCTTATGTCGAGCTCTATCCTATCTCCATCTTTAATGGCTTTTGGGGAAAATGTTAATCCACAGTAGGTGTCCCAGTTCATCGTATCCTCCTCCCTTCTTCATCTATATAAGCTTGTCCTTATGTATTTGACAAGCTAGTGATAGTCATTAGTCATGGAGTGCTAGATGTTGAGTCCTTGAGTTCTTGGAGGAATGTTAGTGAATGCTAGAGAGGTTATGCTGCCGGAGAGGAGATGCATTGCAAGACACATATAGTTACTCGCCCAGCCAGGAGAGGTTCGACGTCAGAACCATGGTTGTAACTTTTCCTGTTTATTATTAATTAATGAGCGACTGCTATTATAGTTCCAATCTCATTGTCTATTATGGTGATGTGTTGATTTATTTCCTTTCTGACTGAAATATAGTTGTGCCTTGGTAGATTTTATGTTGGTATTTGCCTCTTCCTTTGCATGCGCAGGTGTTCGTTTATGATCTGCTGGAGCGAGGGAGCGGGAATATCAACTCTGCTTCAATCATAGCGTTGGATTCCAGGTTGGTCTTCTTGATTCACCTTTGATGCATAACTAGGAACTTGCGTAGCAGCGTGGTTTGATTGTGGCTAGTTCTGTTCTAGGCTAGTGGGATCACCTCTGTCCGCAGAGGGGATTTACCTATCCAACAATTTGGCGACTCCACTGGGGAGAAGCTATTTGATTTTTGTCTTGCATGTTAATTTTCTTCTGCTTGCTTGAGTGAATGAGCTTCCTGAGTCAGTTTTGAGTTTATTCTTTACTGTTTGACCCATCTAAGCACTGTCAACCCGACCTGAGGTCGTATCATTTATTTTTCTAGCCGGCAAGCTTCATTGCCGCGGTTATTACTCTGACATTCGCGCCAGTTGGCGCATGTTTCTCAAAAGCAACTCGCGCCAATCCTGTGGTAGCGCAAGTTGCAGGCTGACAGTAGCGCCAGCCCTGTAAATTTTGCCTGTGTGTGGGTGGAAAGCTCTTTCAGTCTCTTTTTATATCTCTTACAGCCTCTGGAAGTGTGTTGAACCTCTGCTTGAATGGTCTTAGCCTTTATCCTTCAGATGTTTGCTTATTTCTATTGATTTTCATCTCAGCCCTAGAACATCTAGTGACTTTGCATGTCTAGAATTCTGTGGGAAGTTTCGATCTCTTGATTATCCAGTCAGCTTGTTGGTTGTGTTCTGCACCTATCCAGTGATTTGTTAAAGCTTGATCTTCTATACTCTGAGTGCTTCACTTCTAGCCTCTTTGGATTTCACTTGACTTCATTCGAACTTAGATTACATGGTTCAGTGAAAGTCTTTTGTGTTTTTCCTTGCTTGCATGGTTCATTTTGGTGTTTCAGAATTGGTTCTATTTCATTGAGTGAACTTGGATTGTGCATATCTCTTAAAATTTGTTTACATGCATCATGCCATCTTAAAGGAAAGAAAAACAAAAAATCTTTTGCATCATATTAGTTAGCGTTTATTGTTGTTTGTTGCTATTAAAAAGAAAAAGAAAAAATTTCATTTCTTGTTATTAGCTGCATTAAGATCTTTGTTGTTGGTTGAGTGATCATTTCGTTTGTAAAAATCTCAACCCTCCTGTAGATAGAATTCATCGAATCAAATGATATAATTTTGGCATATAGTTTGCATTTAAGAAGTTTTTGAGATATCACATACGGTAGGACCAAAAACTGAAACATAATCGAAGATAAACTTTAAAATAAACTCAATGAACATAACAACGCATTGGAACATAATGCAAATACTCTAGAGGTCTAGGTTAGAGACATGTTCCGGCGTCTTTAAACCTGGTAGTTTATCGTCGAGTGGTTGGGTGATTCCTCCACGGTGAAACGATAGGTGCCAATACGGACTGTGCTCCCACTTACCGTCGAGTATATATTGGGAGACCCCTATAGGAATAAAGCCTTTATCCATAGGAAGCCGTGTCAGCCGCCCTACGATTCGCAATGCAGTGAACACAGCATTCACGAAGATTGACCACCCGTACCCTAAAAAGTATTCTGTGGTTTTGCGAAAAGTTTGGCACACCCTCTACCTAGAATTCCAGAGCAGTCACTTTTGATCCTTTTCGAACTCCCTAAACAAAAAGGTGCCTGTGAGCGTCTTGTCACTTCGTGCTCATTAAATATTCGAAGGAGACTAGAGTCATCTTTTATCCTTTTCTCGACTCTTAAAAAATGAAAAGGTTAAGTTCAGTGTCTTAAAATTTATTGGCCACGATAACATCTACCCAATTAGATTTTGTTTGCGTTAGCTTAAGTAGGATTATTTCTCGTTCAATGGCAGCCTTTCCGGCGCCCACCGGCCAAGGTGTTCCTCCTGATGGGAACCCTCGTCCATTTCCTTCTGTTGGAAATGTCGCTGTTCAGTATATCACAACATTGTCTTTGCCTGGGTTGACCATTGGTTTACCCGTATGGTTGTTTTCAAACTCGGTGGTCTCAAGTGTGATGACTCCTGTTCCGCCACCACCTCCTCCACCCGAACAACATCATGTTGATTCTAAGGTGGACCCCTTCCCTTCTTCGCCCATTGCCGCGTCCTCATCTTCTACTTCGCCTGGTGACACCTTGGATTTCAGTAACCAGGTGGCTAAGAAGAAGAAGAAGAAGACCAAAAAGAAGAAGTCTCCTAAGGGAAAGGTCGTATCTACCACGAGACTATCTGAAATGGAACCACCTTCTGCTCCTCCGCGGAAGGCTAAGTCTCCTTGTCGATTATGCAAGGCGGACCATTTTCTTTCTGATTGTCCTGGTATTCCCAGGATCCTAGATATATGGTCCCGTGACCCGACTCGCCCCTTGTCGTCGCAGATCGACGATACCTTATTAGTTGGTAAGAGAAAAGGGAAGGTTCGTTTCCCTTGTCGACTTTGTGAAGGTAATCATCTCCTTCGCCTTTGTCCACTTATGGATGAAGCTTCCCGTCTGTTGGCAAGTCTGTCAACTCCCTTACCCCAACTACCCGCTGGATATCAGCGTCTTTTTGCAACTGCAGATCATCTTTCCACTAACCAAGTGATCAAACATGATTCCTCTTTAGTCCAGCCTTCTCTTCCTGAACCTACCTGTGCTCCGCCTGCTCCAGACCAGTCCCTGGTCGGAACGAGTGTTGATTTATATTCATCATCTACGCACCACTCTATCATCAAAGATGAACCACCTGAGTCCAAACCAAACGAAAGTCCACAGTTCCAGATTACAGTTGACCCGGTCTTTCAAAAGGTCCAGATTACAAGTGACCCAGTTTTGCCTACAGGAGTTCCATCCTTAGATGATCCTACACCTAAATCTAAACCAGACAAAAGTCAAAAGGTCCAGATTACAAGTGACCTGGTTTTGCCTTCAAAACTTCCAGCCTTAGATGATCTTACATCTGAATCCAAACCAGACAAAAGTCAAAAGGTCCGGCTTACAAGTGACCCGGTTTTGCCTTCAGAAGTTACCTCCTCAGATGATGTTATCACTGCAAAGAATGAAGATCCCACTGTCCAACTTCTATTCATCAACATAGACTCTAATGATCAAGTGAGCATCCCTCTCATTCCTTCGCACCAGGAAGAAAGTCCATCAGAATCATATCCGGCTGTCTATCCAGTCCCACCTCCAAGCAACCTAGTTGTTTCCTTCAATTGGGATCAACTAGTCAATCCTCGGTTACCAGCCTCCATACCATTTCGAATTATAGTCCAAGTCTACCGCATGGTTATGGCCGGTACAATTATTGATGAGGAATCTCCTGTGAGTATGCTTTCTTCGATAGCTTGGGAAGCACTTGGTTCCCCACTGCTTCTGCCTGAGATGAGAAACCTTACAGGTTTCCATCGAGAAATCACTCGACCTTTAGGAATTCTTCCCAATGTACCTATCACGTTAGAAGGGAAGACTATTCAAATGGGTGTCATGGTAGTCCAAGGTCCGTTAGATTACAATTTACTCCTTGGACGAGACTATATTTATCGCATACGTGCTATTGTGTCCTCACTCTTCAGAGTGATGTGTTTTCCGCATGAAGGAAGGACGATCAAAGTCGTAGACCAACTTTCCTTCCCCGGTTCACACTTCACATATAGTCATCTACCATTCCTAAATGGTCTTATTTCCACAGGAACTGCCCCAGCATCCACCCCGTCATTTTGATGACGGCAGCTGACCCGGGTGCGTGACTGAAGCCCGGGGGGGGGCATGCATCCTCCTTCAAAATCGAGTCTTTCCAAGTAAACCTTCATTCCATCCACTCCGTGAATGCCATGAAGCTTGGGGGGCATGTACCTCGATTTTGCATTATCATGCTGGGGGCATGCAACAAAAAAAAATTTTAACAAGCAAAGTTCTCCATGGTTCAAGCTTGTGTAAAAATGAACCCATACCTGATTTACATCCCGTGATTGCCTTTTATCTGCTAAATTCTGCTAGATGAGCCTTGGTCGAATTCATTCCATCGCCACCATCTCTTTGGCTGATCATATGCTTTCACTTGGTTGTTTCTCCTTTCCTGA
Source organism: Pinus tabuliformis (assembly GCA_031772625.1). NCBI lineage: Eukaryota > Viridiplantae > Streptophyta > Pinopsida > Pinales > Pinaceae > Pinus > Pinus tabuliformis. The sequence continues at coordinate 1,608,266,958 of CM062818.1, forward strand.
GGAACCGCAGCAATGAGTGGTTTTATTAGCCAACCTTTTAACCTTTGCATGTTTCGAGTAAGTTCCACCATTACCGGAACCAGTTGCTATCCTTTATACCACTCGTTCCTTCAGGACGAGTCGCCTTTGCGCTCTTTTCTGACTCGTAAAATATGAAAAGATTGCCGAGTATTTTTTCCTTTTTGACTCGTTAAAGAAAATAAAAATGGAGGTCCGCTTTTAGCTCTTTTCTGACCATTTAAAGAGGAAAAGATTGCCGAGTCGCTCCTCTTGACTCGTTAAATGGTAATAAGAGGCGGTCATTTTAAGTTCTTTTTGTCGACTGTTAAAACATAAAAAGATTACCGGGTTTTTGTCGCTTCAAACTCGTTAATGGTTACGAAACGACGTGGTTTTGACCACTTTTTTACTTTTTCAGGTCGAAATCACTAATTATGAAAAGTACTCCTCGATCGTAATGATCGGGCGGTTCTTTCGGGTATTATTTTATACTTTTTTGGGCCTGAGAGACACAACTTTATGAAAAAGGACATCCCTGGAGTTTCCTTTTCTGCTGTCTTTTCAAACTCTCTAAACATGAAAAGACGCCGAGTTCTTCCTTTGTCAGACTCGTTAAAACTTAATGACATCGGATTTTGTCACAACGCAAGCATATGCTATCCCCATCAAGCTTGTTAAAAATAACTGGGGTACTCGCCAGAAATGGCGGGGGGAAAAGAAAACTTTTGAACCATAATTATTACCGTAACGGCAGTATGTCGCTTTTGAACATGGCACTTTTTGCTTTCATGTCTGGGGTGGGGATATCTCATCTCATATCTTTCACTTGCTTCCATGGACTTGGGAACCTTATTTGACCTCTCATCCACTCATTGCCTCGTCAACATGACCTTTGATACATTGATGTCAAATACTGCCAATTCCGTTAATGTGCCGCCGATATGTTCAAGAGAAGTTGACCTCTGCAAAGAAACAACCTCCCTCTGATAGTTCGCACAATCTTGATTCACAACATTATCTTTCTGTCTCGTGTCGATGATGTGGGAAACATTATGGCCCACCTTCGATCAAGGTCACTTCCTGTCGACTTCAACTCATTATCCAGGAAGTTGATCTAGAGACTCCTTTCCGGTGCCTTGGAGCCTGCATGCCTCAATGGCAGGTTCTTCGTGTTCGACGTGAGGTTTTCATCATTGGCCTCTGATCGAATGATTCTACGGGCGTTCGACTTCAGATCATTAATTCACGCGCCGTAGATTGTACCTATAGTACCTTGAGGGCCATTGTCATTATTGGTGGTACCTCTCGCGTCTGTTAACAGTTTCCACTATTGACTGGTAATCAGACGATGTTCATGCATGTTCGACTTCAGCTCATATATTCACATGCTTGAACTTGTACTCTTGTTCGGGTCGAGATGGAGCGCAAGACCCTGGATTGTGTCTTTTGTAATCCAGGCGTGATTCTTGATACTTGACTCATTCACTGGATGGCTGTGACCATGCCTGAGTCAATTCATTGATCCTAACTAGATGGCTGCGTCCATACTATGGATCTAGATTATTTATGTACTCTCTTATGGATGGCTGCGACCATACCACGTACATCATGTAATTGAACTATCAGTCATGTCTCTTAATACAGATCCTCGGCGGCAGTAACTATATGTGTTCTTATGTGTTCTTGTGTGTTCTTGTAAAGCATTTCACCCCTCTCCACCTCTCGGACTTCATGCTTTAGGGGGCATCTATTACACAGTAATTTGTCACCATCCCTATTACTCCTCTTGTCGTACCTTGGAGGACTCATCCCGGGACTTATAAGAAGTGACAAAGTCTAAAAAAACTTGCATTATGTTCCCCTGAGTATGTACTTCATGTTCCCTAAAGACACCTCCTACAGATTATCCCTGAAAAATGCTCTTTTTCCATTGGCGCAAGTCCACAGTATCTTACCCGCGCCAATCATGGAGATCCTCAAAAGAGGGCGCGACCATTGGCGCTCTGTCTTAGAGCAGCAGTCGCGCCAACCAAGTTTGGTCATGCTTTTTGCCTTAATGCACGTCCGACTGTTGTTTCCTTCATTACATGGAGCTTTTTTGAGGATAAAAAATCAGTCTTATGTCGAGCTCTATCCTATCTCCATCTTTAATGGCTTTTGGGGAAAATGTTAATCCACAATAGGTGTCCCGGTTCATCGTATCCTCCTCCCTTCTTCATCTATATAAGCTTGTCCTTATGCATTTGACAAGCTAGTGATAGTCATTAGTCATGGAGTGCTAGATGTTGAGTCCTTGAGTTCTTGGAGGAATGTTAGTGAATGCTAGAGAGGTTATGCTGTCGGAGAGGAGATGCATTGCAAGACACATATAGTTACTCGCCCAGCCAGGAGAGGTTCGACGTCAGAACCATGGTTGTAACCTTTCCTGTTTATTATTAATTAATGAGTGACTGCTATTATAGTTCCAATCTCATTGTCTATTATGGTGATGTGTTGATTTATTTCCTTTCTGACTGAAATATAGTTGTGCCTTGGTAGATTTTATGTTGGTATTTGTCTCTTCCTTTGCATGCGCAGGTGTTCGTTTATGATCTGCTGGAGCGAGGGAGCGGGAATATCAACTCTCCTTCAATCATAGCGTTGGATTCCAGGTTGGTCTTCTTGATTCACCTTTGATGCATAACTAGGAACTTGCGTAGCAGCGTGGTTTGATTGTGGCTAGTTCTGTTCTAGGCTAGTGGGATCGCCTCTGTCCGCAGAGGGGATTTACCTATCCTACAGTGTGAACTTATTTTTTATAAGAATGTTTTATATATACCATATTTTCATCCCATGTCTTCAGATGCTTTTGGTTGTATCGTCTCAAAAGTTGCACCAAATTCATGTTGACTACTTCTATCTGCCCATCTATCCATGGATGGAATGTTGTAGATTTATTTAACTTTGTGTCCATCTTATCCCGTGATGTACTCCAAAATGCAGTGAGAAATATTGTATCCCTGTCTGAAATGATGCTCCTTCGTATCCCAAAATGCATCCAGACCTGTCCAAAGAACATGTTTGATGCTTCTTATCCAACAATGGTTTTCTTACAAGGTATCAGAACAAACATCTTATTGAATCTATGAACTGCCACAAACAGGTAGTCATGTCCCTTCCTGGTTGTCAGTAAACCTCCAACAAAGTCCATGGAAATGATTTCCCAAGGACAAGTAGGTACAACTAAGGGATGATATAAACCTTGTTTCATATTGCTAGGCTTTCTAGTACAACAAAGGATGCACCCTCTTATTAACCTAGCTACTTTCTCTTTCATCTTGGGCCAATACATATACCTTTGCAAATTAGACACGGTCTTCCCTACACCAAAGTTCCCTGCAACCTTGGAGATGTGGGGGTCTCTGATCAACTGCAATATCTCACGTTTATGAACACGTAACTTATCCATCCTATACAATAATCGATCCTTGAGATGGTAGTCAACTGTGTTATCAACGTTGTGCACATGACTCTGACTCTACAACCACTGATACACCTCCTTGAAGTCCCCATCTTCTGAATATGCCTCTCTGTATACATCATGGGTGAATGGCTCCATGTGCATAAGAGTCCCCAAATATGTAATGTTTGATGTGGATGGACTTGAAAGCATATCAACCAACTTGTTTATGCTTCCCTTCTTATAATTGATCACCAAATGAAACTGTTGTAAAAACCCCATCCACTTGTAATGCCTGGTATATTTTAGCTTAATTTAGGCCTACAAGTACTATAATGGCTAGTGATCTATGTGGATTACTATCTCATTTCCCATTATATAGTGCTTCCACTTCTTCACAACTTGAACCATGACATAAAGCTCCTTATCGTAGGTAGAGTAGTTCAGAAATACCCCATGAAACACTTCATAATGGTAGCAAATGGGCCTTCCTCCTTGCATCAAGATAAATCCCATAACATAGCCACTCGCATCTGTCTCCACTTCAAAGGGCAATTATAAGTTTGGTAATGTTGGAATGGGTACCTGACTGATATTCTCCTTTAGCTCCATGAAAGACTTCTTGTGATTGTTTCCCCACTGGAAATTCTTGCCACTTGTTATTATGGTGTGGAGTGGTGCTGCTACTGTTGAAAATGATGCTATGAATTTCCTCAGGTACTGTGCTACCCCAATGAAACTCCTAACCTCAAAAACATTAGTAGGCACTAGCCATTTCATGATGGCCTCCATCTTGGAAGGATCTATCTTCATCTCTCCTCCACCAATCACATACCCCAGATACACCAAAGGTTGCTATGGAAACTCACATTTCTTGAGATTTTCTAGCAGTTGGTGCTTCTTTAATGTTTCTAGCACCTGCATTAATTGGGAAATATGTTCCTCCAAAATAACACTATATACTAATATATCATCTAGATATACAATAACACATGAATCTATAAAGGGGCGCAATATATCATTCATTAATCTCACAAGTGTAGGTAGTGCATTACATAATCCAAATGACATAACTGACCACTCATACAAACCTTGTCTGGTTTTGAAGGCGTTCTTCCATGTATCTTCTTCCTTGACTCAAACGTGCTGATATCAAAAATTTAAGTCCAACTTGCTGAAATACTTTGCTTGTTTCAAATGATCTAGAAGATCATATATTCTAGGGAGGGGTGATATGTTCTTGAGCATGATTTTGTTCAACGCCCTGTAATCTATACACATCCTCCAAGTCCCATCTTTTTTTGGCATAATGATGATGGGTGATCCACATGGTGATGTATTCCATCGAATGACAAATTGTTCCAACAATTGTTACAATTGTTTCTTCACCTCAATTCTTCTATAGCATATTGCCTCTACAACCCAACATTTCACAATGGGGAGTCTGGCAATAACTGGATCTCGTGCTCCACTTCTGTATTAGGTGGTAACCCTTTTGGATCTCGGAACACATCCTTCTATGCCTATGAAAACTCCTCCAATAGTTGTTTATGTTTATTAGTACACCACTCCAGGGATGCCTTGCCTCTTATTGATTCCTCTTTAGGCCGACGTTCTCTTAAAAACAATAAAACATACTTCTTGCTAGAACTGATCAATATCTTGGCTTGATTGACACTTACCAGTGAGTTTTTCCACTTACATTTGTGCGTGCTGATGATTAATGATTTTCCATCCTTAATGAGCCGGTACTGGTTGTCTATCCTCATGAATATTTCATCACACATGTACATGTATGGACTCCTAAACATGATTCCACATACATCAAGGGGAACCACATCTAGATATACTTCATCAATAAAGTCAACATTGATAGCAAATATAATTTTACAATGTTTTGTTACCTTCATCTTTGCATCCTTATTTACCCATCCCAGTGGATATGGGTTTGGATGGTCATGAACTTCCAACCCCAATTTCTTGATAAGCTCTGCTGCAGTGAGATTTTCCTCTAATCTTGAGTCAAATAGATCATCAATTTATGTTGTCTAGACCTGTATCTTTATATGGAAGAGCTTTGTCATTTCTTTCTCTTATTGTTTCTGAAGGCTACTTAGGTTCACCTCCCTCTATACTGACGTACAAATGATCTTCTCATCTACATCCGAGCTACTTTCAACTTGGTTGAATAAGTGTCCATGAGATTCTTCTTATTATCTTTATTCTTGTTCTTCAAGTTTTAAGCTTTGGATGCAACTTCCAACACTTCTCCTCTATATGGCCATACATGTTGTAGTGGTTGCAATGGTTGCTACAATATTTTCACTAGTGTGTTGTGGCTACCATCTTTTTATCCTTTCCATCGTTTTTCTTCTTCTTCCCCTCCTTAGAAGCTTCATGTTGCTCCTTCTCCTTTGATCCACTTGATTATGCTCTTTTCACACCAATGTTCTCCAGGAACTATGCCTCTACACAAGCGTCATCCACTAATTTGGGATTGAACAACATCACTTGCTGACGCAAATGGCAGTGTAGACCCCCCAAATATTTGAGGAGTACATATGGGTTCTTTGAAGAGACACCCAACACTAAAGCCATCTTTCTGAATTCCGTGGTGTACTCCTGCATGCTTTGCGTCAAATTTTTCCTCAAGTAATGCCACTGGATCCACTAGTCCTCCCCGTACCAAATGGGATAAAACTATGACTTAATGAGGGTTTTGAAATCCTCCCACTTAGCCACTGGAGGTTCTCTCTCCAACCTCAGGGTTTCCGTGTGTCTCTTTTTTCCTTCCTCGATCTGATGTATGATGAAATAAACTTCCAGTTGCTGCAACCAGTGATTCAACTTCAGAGTGTCGATCTCACCATGGTACGGATTGATATCAAATTTTCTTCCATTTTGAACATGGATTGATTCATGACACTCAAACTTGGTTGAACTTCTTCGGGTTCTTTCTTCAGCTTGTTCTCTATTTCTCTCTGATTTTATGGTACACGTTCTTATTTTTCCATTGCATTCATACTCCCATCTTCTCAAAATTCCCCCATCTTATTACTTAGGGCTACCATGAGGAGGTTTACATTGTGTTTTATATCCACAATTTATTGTTCGAGTCGTGAAAACCTCATCTCTGCATTATCATGAGGTTCATTTATATATTCATCGCCCATGATTAGGGTTTTTACGATTTCCAGCCCCGTTGACTTAGATCCCTGCAATCTCCACAAAATACCCAAAGAAACCTTCTCTAATACCAACTAATCTGTAAAATTCCATGGATATTCCACTAGATAGTTCGTCACAACATGTCTGATATCAATACATTAAAATACCACATTTTTACACTATTACAACTTTATTTAAATTCTAGATCTGTATATCTTACTGTAATTAGTGTATGCATGTGAATGGAAATTATGAAGAAAAGTAGGGAATGAAAAAATAATCTCACACAGACATAAGGCACAAGATATTATCTCTAGGAAACCCTTTAATGAGAAAACCCAACTAGAAAGTGAGGTTGCTTCAGTCTCTTTCTCTCTTTGCAAATATGGTTGTAGGTACAAAGAAGTAATTGTTATGGCTACCGGGATACTACAGTGCACAGATCCTCTCTATGTTTTCTACGTCCTATCTCTTCTAGCTATCTTTGCTGAACTACGTAATAAAATTCTCTTGAAAGAATGGAATACATCTTCGTCCTAGTGGCTCAGTTATAATGCAACATGATACTGGTGGTTAATTTGATTACAACAACTCTTAGCTAGAGTTACAATATAGACTCTTATAGAGACTTTTATATCACAAACACGTGGCTAGCCCCTTATTCATAAATAATGGGGGCTAATGCAACATCATCCCGAACTATAGGAGTTAAAGCAAGAAGGTCAACTTCTGAGCAGCATAACTTTTTCGTACATACTCCGATTAACATGATTCTTGCAGTGTTAGAAAGGTATCTATGTGCAGAATAGAATGAAAAGATGATTATCTAAAGAAGAAAACTTTTACCCCCAAAACACATCATTTCATGATTTAAAATGCTCCTGAAAGGTTTTAGACCTCGTTTTTCCAAATTGGGTCCCAACGGTAAAAGCAGTCCTGTGAGCAGATTCCTCCACTTTTTCCACTCCAAATGCATCGATATTGATGACAAAAAATATAATAATCCAATTCGGATCAACCGAGTTCTCACTTTTTAGAGGTAGCAAAAAATCATTTTATTTTGAAAAGTGTCGACTCATAATACACATTATTTTTTTGGGCATATTGTTGATATTTTAAGTTTTCTTATGTATCAAGTATAGACACATTTTTTAAATGTTAGTGATTTTCATGTTGATTTCAAAAATCTTTGATGCAACATCAAACCTTTTTTTTAGGGAGCTTACTTTTGACACTTCAATTTATTTTTTCTAATGTGTTAAGTGTGGATAATTATTTTTAAAATTGAAGAACTTTTGAAGCAGTCATTGTCTTCTTCTTCCCTAAGATATTTACTTTTTAGTGTTTTTCAAGTTTGTGTTTTTTTCATTTTTCTTGTCAATTCTTTTTGTAATGAAATATTTTTCTTTGCATAGTTTTAAAAGAAAGGGTCCATATTTTAAAGTTAGTATTTTCTATATATTTATGTATCGTTAATTAATATTTCAATGTATACCAAATAATTGTCACAAAACAAAAAATAGTTTTAAACATTTGACAGAACAAACACACATTTTGAATATAGATATCATAAAAAAATACAAGGCCTTTTTTCTAAAAATGACACGTCATATAAATGATTTTCGTTGGAAAATTTTAACCAAAATGGTTTTAAAAATATCATTTTTTATTAATTTTATGTCAAATTAATAATATTCACAATTGTTTTTCAAAAGATAATGATTCACATAAAAAATAAAGTGATCACCAAATCTCTTGATCGGGCTACAAGCTAGAGGGAAACCCCATCAAGTCTAAATTAATGCAAAGTGTGTCGAGATACACACCCACCACCCCACACACACTGGAGGGTATGGGTGCTTTTGTTCCCTGCTTGCATAAGGTTAATACCGTAGTGGAAGGTGGCAGAGGTAGTATGTTAAGGTTTGAGTTTGGTGGTAAGTGTTATACAAAGTTTGTAGGTTGTTTCAGTGCCAAAGAGATTGTAGTCTAGATGAGGGACTCCATGGACAAAGAATCGTAGCGGCTCCAAAATAGGTGGTGGACTCTTCAGCTAGAGGCAAGGCTAACATGGTATGTAAACTGATTCTTATCTCCCTTCTCCATGCATCCAAGTGTCTATTCTTGGGATTGGGTTTTGCATGGGGATCAACTATTTGCAGGTGGGAGTAAATTGGGATGGTGGAAGCCTTTGGAGCCAGTATCCTGATAGTAGTATGTTATCCTAATGGGTATAGCCTCCGTGGTGATTTTACATGAAATATCCTCTCTTGAATGGGGTAATTTGGGATATGGGACAGATGTTCTAGCCCTAGGGAATGTTGTTGTCTAGCCCAGTTTGAAGACCATGGGGTATGGGGTTGGGTCACCTTCAGCTCTACATATATGGTATACCTTACTATTTTTTAGGGGGTTGAAAGGAAACCTGCATCCCTGCATAACTAGTGGAACTCACATGGTAATGACTTGGTTCACTGACTTGTTTGGATTCACACACATGGTCTGCGTAAAAGCTTTCGTGGGGTTGCATTTATGGTGTTATACAATCTTGGGTTTGGGAATTATCACAATGTGTTTTTAGTTCGCTATGATGCGCTCTTAATTTTTGTTTCTGGTATTTATGAAAATGGGATTGGGGGTAAAGAAATTGAATTCCTCGACGGGTTGGAGCGTCTTCATGGGAGGTATGGAATGCGAGTGGAAGAGAGGTAAAGTTTAATATTAAGGAAATTATAGTCTCTTTCTCCCATGGTAGGTGCACGGCAAGGTACGCTCACCTAGGACAAAATGGCTTATGGGCTCGAATCCTCACCTACACAGGGATATGGAAACACCCATTTTCTCACCAAGTATTTGGACCGAGCTGTGATGGCAAGGGCATTAAAGGAAAAGGGTCATGATAGGAGCCGTTGGACGACTATGCAGGAGGAGCAACCCAGTTCCTTGGGAAGAAGAAGAGCTTGTAAGCCTGTTTGATGAAACAAGACCCACCAACATGTCAGGGGATCTCCCTAGTAAGAAGTCCTGACTAGACCTCAGATCGTTTGGAGTAGGAGTCCTAGCAGTGGGTAGTAAAGATATGCCTTGACTACAATAACACACAGAGGTAAGTGTGATATATTTATCGAAAGCAAGTGTGTCACCTTACAGCGAGTCAAGTGAGATGCATGGCGATTCTAAAAAAAGGAGGGGGAAAATGAATTGTGTCACTTAGAAGCCTATAATAGGACGCAGCCTGAAAGGAACACACGAGATGAATGACATCACAAGTTGGAAATCATAATAGTCCATAATCTAGAGTGACAGTTTAAACCAACAACATGATCTCAACAAGATTCATATAATCATATAGAAAAAATTTCATACACAAATGCATAATTTAAATAACATACATTTCTAAAGCAACCAAAATAGTCCAAATAGAATAAAAACTTATGCATGAAAATGTGTTGCCTTTGTTATATATTATTAAGTGAATGTTCCATCCATACATACACCATTGACAACCACTAGCCCCAATAGTGGAACATTACAATGAACACTGTTTTCTCCTCCAGAGATATGTACTCATTCTGCACTATGGAGATGCTAAGGCTAATCACAATACTCTCCAAGCCTTCTCCAAGCAATGTCTAGCCAAACATTTGGCTCCCAAAAGCCTATTCTATGAGTTATGAAGTTCAACAAATAATAAGGGGTGGGGTGACCCTTGAAATTCCCCTTAGACTCTTTGACTACCCTCATGAATATTCATATTACATAATGATTTTTCACATTCCACTAATGACACTTGGAATTTCACTTACAATACATTTACAATAATACAATTTCCACATATACCCATGTGGGAAAAAATAGGCTTGCGCCAGCTTGATAAGACAAGCAACATCACTTAAGGTCTTGGGGAATGACCAACTCGGTAACCTCCGCGTAGTGAGCTTTGGCGACAAATTGATACCAAGCTTTGTAATTCTCTATTGTATCCCGATATTATATGTTAGCATATTTCTCGAAGCGGACCCTTGCCTCCATAGCTTCCGTGTATATGGTTCTGAAACCTTTGTCGATCTCATCCTAAAGCATGTAAAACATTGTCCTAAGTGTGGCTAGACCACTAATGTACCCTTTCATGTTATTTGCTTTAAGCTACAAGTCATCGCTGGTGGCTATCTCCTCTTGTTTACATAAGTTATCCCAATCTTGATGATATTTGGTGACTTGATCACTTCTGACTTTATCAAAGCCTTCTGTGATAAGGGCTTGGTTGAGTTCCTACATTTTTCCTTCAACAGATTTTTTTGCTTCAAAAATATTGCCATGTTCATTCTTGTTCCACTCTTTGAGCCTGAGCTTGATATGTTTTAGTCTTTTTTAAAGAAGGAACATTCTTGTGCCTTGAATATTCAAATCCTCTAACTACCAGTTGGCTATGTTACTGATGAAATCTAGGTGGAAGAGCAAGATATTTTCAAATCTAAAAGGTCTATTCCTAGGGGTACCAATGCCCTGAATCTCTAGTTGAACCGACCAATGATCGGAGCCTCAAAATGGGAGAACTCTTGCTACCATTTCCCTGTCCTTGAGCATAAGGGCCTCTGAGATTATGAATCTATCTAATTTTGAGGCCACCTGAGACTCTCCTCCTCTTTTATTGTTCCAAGTAAAGATACCATTACTTGTTACAATGTCCACTAGCGTCATATTATCTATGAAGGTTTGAAAAGCCAAAGAGTCTTTACTTAGAATTCTGGTTCCCCCTTTTTTCTCAGAAAGTGATTTGATCATATTGAAATCATCCCCCAAGATCCAAGGTATTCCTACATGTCTATCTCTGAGATCCTCCAAAGAATCTAGAAACTTGAGTTTACCATCCATTCTTTGGGGACCATACACATTCGTGATCAGGAAGGTTTCCTTATCTCCCACGGGCTGAATGACCACTGATAAATAATCCCTAGATGCCTCTGCATCTATAATGCCAATTTTTTGGGGCTTCCAAAGCATGAGTATGCCCCTTGCTGTACTCTCTGCTTTGACTTCCAGAAACTCAAATCTATTGAGCCATTTGCTATGAATTTCTTTTATTTTTTGAATGGAACATTTAGTTTCTTGGATGAAGATCACTGTTATGAAACCAGCTGACAAAAATATAGAAAAGATAGATCAATGCCTTATAATTTAGCCTCTTCGAGGGGGCAACCTCCTTTACATTACACAAATGAACAATTCTTCAATGATATTTCCTTCTATCTTGAATGTTTTAGGAATGGTAATTCTTTCCAATGCTTTAGAAGATATGGTTTGATTCATTTCTTCTTTCTCGATGTGATCTTTCACTTCTTGCACCTTTTTGTTCTTCCTTTTCACAATCTATGTAGAATGATTTCTTCTCAGCACACTTATGACCTTTAGTGTATTTTCTATCACAACTGTAACAAATCCCTTTTGCTATTTTTTCTTCCAATTGTTGTGGTGTCAACCTTATAGGTTGCGGAAGACTAGGAGAAACAACACTTCCATATTTATAGTTGTGACGGGTGGACTTCCTTGTTGCCATAATTTTACTTTCCACTATGTAACAAAGCCTTCCTGAGTTCTAAATGTTGTTTTCGGAATTTCTTCAGTCTTCCTTATGATTTGATGATATCCATAAAGTGCCATAAATGGGGTCATTTTTGTTGATATATGGAAGGAAGTGTTATAACACCATTCAACCAGAAGCAACCATTTGACCCATTGTGTATGTTTATCAAATACAAAGAAACGAAGATCCTTCCAAACATTTGTTTAATATCTCAGTTTTCCCATCAGATTGAGGATGATAAGATGAGCTATGAGCTGACTGAGTACCAAGAAAAGAAAATAATTTTGTCCAAAAATTTCCAGTGAAAATGGGATCTCTATCACTTACAATAATCTTTGGATTTCCATGTAGCTTTTGAATTGTTTCCATAAATGCAATAGAAACTATACTGGCTTTAAATGGATGTGATAATGCACAAAAGTGTGAAAGGAGGTTGCCCCCTCAAAGAGAATGAATTCTAAGGCATTGATCTATCTTTTCTATATTTTTGTGAGCTAGTTTCATAACAATCACATACGGTGTTGCTTGTTTCATTCTATTACTAAGTAATCTTTGTTTTGTTTTACTGCCTAGACCCCTAATATTCCAAGAAGTGAACTTCATTATTAAATATTTGTAAAGGAGAAGCTGGTTAGGTCTTTCATCTTACCTGAATCTATCATTAGCTTTCCACATTCCATCAATAGCTCTTTTTGCTTTTTCCTGCCTCTTTTCTTTCCTGGGTTTCTGGGTGCTAATCTTGGTGTGGTTTTCATAGTTTTCACACCTTCGCTGCCCTGCCTTTCATTATTCCTTTGCTTCTTCAGCCCTATGTTCTGATTTTTCCATATAAACAGCTGCTAAACCCTATTAAATTCCTCTGGACGTAACGAGTCTTCCCCCTCCCTAGTTCCTTATTTCAAGAATCCTTCTAGATCTAGATTCTCTTTATTAAGAATATCCTGTAGTTCGTTGTCCTCCATCTCCATCTCACTCTGGATCATTTCCTGGTGCATTTCCAGTTCTGTATCACTCATCATTGTTTCTTTCTGTTTATTAATATCTTGTGTTTGTGCACTATCTTCTTCATTCTCCTCCTCCACTAGACTTCCTCCCTTTGCCTGATTTTCTTTTGCTATCACTTCTTCTTCTTCTAGTACTTGGAACCTATTTTCACTAGCATGTTGCCCTTCTGTTTGATGTATCTTCAACCCCCTTTTACCTTCTTTTCCTTTATGTACCACTTTGTGAAAACTTTCAATATCTTTAATGGTGTTAGCTTTACTCTTGTTTTCTATTTTACTGAGAGGTCAGTCTCTAAATAGATGCCCATGCTCGTGGCATTTGCAACATCTGAATGGAATATGTTCATAATCCACTATTTGCACCCATTCTTCATCAAACACTTCCAAGATTACGTCATTCAGCAGAGCTGCAGAAATCTCCACACATATTCTTGCAAAGGAAGTATATTTTCCCCTTATAGTGGCCTCACACACTTTGACAAAATGCCCTAACTTATTTCATATGGCAGATAAGGATTCTTTTTTCTAGTAATCAAGAGGTAGAGAGTAGAGTCTAACCCAAACTGGGATTGAGGTAAGAGTCTCATGCTCTGGGACAAAATTCATAATCCATGGTCACATATACAGGCCTACAACTACATAAAAGTAGGACCCTCCTTCAAACACTCTATCCTTATCTTCAATATTAGCAAAGACCACAGTAAAGAATCCCTTTGACCCAAGATGTAGATCTATGCTTCCTTTTGGTTTCCAATGGTATTTAATACACATTTGTAAATAGTTTTCAGTGGGCCATAAACCCTTGAATTTACAAATGATTGCATATGTCTGCATGTGGTCCCTATGCACCTGTAGAGCAGGATCATTTAAAACTACTCTGGGTGTGATCATAGCTTTGGGTTTGCATGGTCCCTTTTGTGCTTTGTCTTTTGTTACTTGTTCCTTGTCTGCTTCCTCATTTTCTTTAGTGTTGTTATTCTCCCTGGATTTAGAACCATCTTGCTCCTCTTCACTGTTCCTTTTCCTTCCATTTGAAGGACCTCTATAATATTCTATTGGTTTTTTACCTCTGTTGGCCACAGCCTGCTTGTAGGAGGGAGTGGAGATCCCTCCTTTGCATCCTTTCATGGAGAACAACCTCTGCAAAAGCCTGTAACCCTAGCTAATCGTCTGCGCGCCTCCCATCTGCAAAAAATTTCTCCTTCTCCCTGCTTCCTAACATCTCTTTCACTCAGGTGTTCATTTAAAAAGAAAAAACTAGTGATATAATGTTTACATAAATCCATGGTTGAAATATGATGAAAACTTAAGGTTTTTTGTAGTCATGAACCTTAGTTTCAATTACATAGCTGAAAATTTCTCAAAATTTAAAGGTTTTTCTGAGTCATGATATTTTATCTTTAATGCTATGGTTGAAAACAGTTATAGTTATTTTATATTTAACACCATGACTAAAAATGGTTGGAATTTCAAGGCTTTTCACAGACATGATATTTTATCTTTAATGGCATTTCCAATGGTTGGGATTTCAAGGCTTTTTAGAGACATGATATTTTATCTTTAATGCCATTTCTGAAAATCATAGACGTGATATTTTATCTCTAATGGCATTTCTGAAAATCATTAGAAATTTAAAATTTTTGGACTCATGATGTTTTATATTTAACACCATTGCGAAAAAATGTTGAAAATTGAACCTGAAAAAAAAGTGTTGATGCAGCATCAACAATTTTAGTTTTTAGTTATTTTTTGTAGAAAAAATTTGGTTTTTGTTGTCACTTTTAAAAATTCTTCAAAATTTACCCCGAAAAAATAAGTGTTAATGCAACATCAACATGTTTCATTTTCGAGTTGTTTTTTGATGTTCTTTTGGGTTTTTTTTGGTTAGAGTTCTTGTTTTGAGTCCATAATTCTCGTTTAATCAGTAAATTTGTTTCCACCGAATGACCCAAGCTAAAATTTGAAAACATACACTTTCTATTTAGTTCCTTCTTCCTTTTGTCATGGGGCACATGTTTTCATATTTTCTTTTGATTTTTTCTGTTTTTTCTTAGAATGTGTTTTTTCTTTTCTAGTTTTTACATAATTAGAGTAATGTTAAAATTATAGTATTTTCAATTGTCCATAGTTAACATTTTATATTAACCATTTTACTGATTT
Source organism: Pinus tabuliformis (assembly GCA_031772625.1). Taxonomy (NCBI): domain Eukaryota; kingdom Viridiplantae; phylum Streptophyta; class Pinopsida; order Pinales; family Pinaceae; genus Pinus; species Pinus tabuliformis. The sequence continues at coordinate 1,608,282,313 of CM062818.1, forward strand.
AAGATAGTTTTTACCTAATTTTAAATGAAAAATATTGAGTTTCCTTTCAATAATTTTAAATCACTAAAAACATATTAATTTTTATTTTATGTGTTTGTTTTTATTTAAGTTAAATTTTTATTATATCAGTAAAAATATAAAGTTTAAGCTTCGCATGTGAGTGGCATGTGACTTGGGAAACTATATTACCAACAAGTAGCAAATAATTAGGCATAAACCAAGTCTTAATTCACAAGTCATCAGCCATTCATTAACAAAGGGTTTGAAAAAATAGAAAAACTAGACAATGCAAATCTCAATATTGGATGAATATGATAGACACCTTGAAAGAGATGAGCCTAGCTAAATGGGAAATAAGGTGAGAATGAAAAGGTAAAAGCATGAAAATGATGGACAACTTGAGACATTTACATTTATGGGAATTGATCACTCTTTGTTGTCTCCATTAGGACCAGGGCCTAAATGCAATTTCTCTTTAATGTGCTTGAGGTGGAGCCTCATTTCCTTTTGTTTTGGGAGCACCTTGTCCAACATTTGAAGAATTTATTGCTTTTCCTCATGCATATCCATAATTACTTTTGCTATAATTAGTATTGATTTCTAGTAGATGTCTATGGTTAAGAGATTGGTTACATCTTCCTTGTGTATGGTTTGGGTCAGGAACCTAATTAGTGATCTTTGCTAAGAACTTATATTTTAAGGTAAAAGCTTAGTCAATTTCCACTTCCTCCTTAAGCTCCCTTTGCTCCTTACACACCATGTTAGGGGTCTACTCTACTAGAGCATGTCTCAAGGCTTCTGCAAAAAATTGGGCCTTGGAACTTTTCAATCCTCGACCACTACTACAACCCCTATGAACACAAGTGCATTGTCAAACCATGATAATGGATGCACTAACACCATAAGAATATGACCAAGAGAGAAGCATAACATTGCGAAAGAAGCAGCACACTCAGAGAAGAACCTTGCCCCCCCCAAAAAATCTAGAGATGTCAAGATAGACCTCTCTCCTAGGAAGAAACCAAAGACGTCGAGAATAGAAACAAGGAGTAGATAGGAAGAGTCATTGGAATTCTGAGTTCCAAAATAGAAATAAGCATATCCTACCATCAATTTGTTGGAAATTATACTGAGAGGGGGGGGTGAATCAATATTATCTAATTCTTCTAATAAATCTTCCTTATTTGTTCTTTGAATTAGTTTTGCATGTCTCCCGGATGCGGGTGCCACCTCGCATGACCAGGTAAGGCCACTTGCCACGGCCGATAGGACACGCGACGGACGGAGGGCTTTAAGGCTCCTCGCCGCCACCTCCCATCGACCAGCAATGCAGTACACTAGCCTTTATGAAGGCGCAGGAACCACAGCAGAGGAGGATGGCCGCATTCAATGCGGGGACAAATCGAAGGAATGAAGGGGTCGTTAAGAATGTCGATTTGGGAGCAGATGAAACCCACAGCGATGGTGTTCTTGCTCTGCGTTCTGAGAATTCTGGAGTCATTGTGGAATTGGGGGAGGCTGGCCGACTGCTGGTCCTCCCTGGTTCATGCTTACAGTCTTTTGTCTGCCATCGAAAGCCGAATTGGAAGGAAGCTTCGTCTGAGGAAGAGGAATCTGGAAGAATGGTGCGGGAGCAAATGCCATGTCGTCGAGGCAGAGGCTCAGGGCGAGCCAGATCCTCTCGCGGGCCTGCAGCTGATCTACACCACCATTGCTGCTGTGTTTACTGTTATCGACGTGCGGGAGCTCCTCAGGTGCAGGCTAGCCAATTTGTGGAAGCTGGAGGGTCCAGCAATGGCGAGCCAAGCCTACCTGCATTCGGCTCTGTCATCTTCACATTGCGCAATACCAGAGAAAATTTGGGCATCAATGCCCATATTTCAGTGTTGTTTACCAGGATCCCGGACGAGAATGAAGATGGCTTGCCTCGGCCACCTCCAATGGAGAATCCCTTGGATAACGAAGAAGGAATTCCCCTGGTGCAAGAGGGAAGTCTGCCTCAGGCTCTGGTGGAAGAATGTCGGGTTGTGGACAAAGGTAAGAGGCCTTTGGGGGAGGCCTCAAGCTCGAGGGAAGCGGCACTGCGGGAGATCGAACCTGAATTGCCGGCCTTCTTGGACGGCCTACCAGAAGGACATGGCTGGGCTTGGATTCGTGAAGCTAAGCCCGAGGACGAGCCAGGGGACGACGCGAAAGAAGGCTAAGCCCAGGTGGCTCTCATGCATGATGCTTGGACGCGTGTGGGATCGTGGTCGGTTCTGTTATCTCTCTTGTTGTCTTTAGTCTTTCTAGTTTTTTTCTGTTCAATGGTGGTTCTGGGTCGTATGTATCAACTGCTGTCTCTTGGTTTCTTTTCCGTTATGGAATGGAGTTTTTTTGGCTTGGGCCATCATCACAGGCCCTGTATCCATTTGACAAACTCTGCCCCTGCGTGGGTTTCACAGAGATGTTTTGTGTCTTTTTGTTGGCGGTTTGTAGGGAGATGTCTTGCTACCTTCAGGTGGTGGGTTTCACAGAAATGTAATGGGTTTTGGGAATATGTCACAGCTGCCATGGAGCCACATGAGCAGCAAGAAAATCGTATGTAAATTTCCGCTGTAAATATTAATACAAAGTAGGTAATGTTGCTTAGAAAAAAAAAAATTAGTTTTGCATGTCAGTACCATAAAATAATGAGCATGAACAAAGAAAACAGATAGTCACACCAAAGAACACAAGATGTAAGGTGGAAACCCAATGTGGGTGAAAACCACCTGCTGCAATATGTCTCTATCTTCTTTCAAATTAGAAACACCTTTTACAATGGTTTTGTACTGGTGTAGTCCTTTACCAGTACGCAGGCTGCAACCTGCAGAGAGCTACAACTCTCTCTCGTTTTCCAGTCTCTCCTGGAAGGGAGCTACAACCCCCTACTTCTTTTCTTACAAGGACCACTTTTCATAAATTTTCAAATTGGATCCATAAGCATCAAATGATCATCAAGTATAAGAGAATCACCCAGTCAACTGTAGTAACCAGATCAACAATAATAGGACCAAACCCAGAACACAACAATGATAAACAAAGATTTTAAGAGAAGTAAGCACCCTGCTCAACTGCTCGCCTGCTTACGTAAGCACCCTGCTCAACTGCTTGCCTGCTTACAGTACTCACCCTGCTCAACTGCTTGCCTGCTTACAGTACGCACCCTGCTTAACTGCTAGCCTGCTTACGTACGCACCCTGCTCAACTGCTAGCCTGCGTACCTCGCTCTGAGTCCATTGAACTGCCTGCGGACCTCCGCATCTGCAACCCTTATGTGCCTGCGTACTGGCGCACCTGCAGCCCTTCTGTGCCTGCGTACCGGCGCACCTGCAACCCTTCTCTGCCTGCGTACCGGCGCACCTGAAACCCTTCTATGCCTGCGTACCGACGCACCTGAACCCTTCTGTGCCTGCGTACCAGCGCACCTGAACCCCTTCTGTGCCTGCGTACCGGCGCACCTGAAACGCTTCGCTCTTGCATATGTACGCACTTTTCTCTCACTGTACCTGCGTACCTTCGGGCATAGATGATTTGAAGACTTCAGAAATAACCCAGACAGTCAGATCTACAGATTTGAACATGCGCCGAATAGATCTCGGTCCATCAGTAGATTCGCCTTATTTAGATCTAGACCAGATCTAGCCCTCATAAGATATTCAACCCAAAACATACTCAAGCCAAATGATCTCCTTTGCTTTATATAGGAAAGCTCTTCCTTAAAACATGGATCAATACCACGAGCCGACACCATAATAACCCAATACCGTCGGCTAAATACCAAGAGTAAAACATAAGAAAACCCCACATGTGAAATTCTTTGCCTTGAAATGTGTGCACTGGGGGTACGCACCTCTTGAACGGCTGACCTGCGAGTATGTACGCACTTTATGTAACACTGACCTGCGTGTACGCACCTTATGTAAGGTGTACCTGCGTACCCCTTATTTTCTTCAATATTTGATAGCTGATCATCAATCTCTGCTGCTGACTTGAAGTACTGTGATCTATCACCTGAATGGGTTGCCATCAAGGACAACACTTTAGTCATAATGCCAACACAATTCAAACAAGAAAAATGGTATTGTTGCACAGGACATTTGGGAATGATGAATTCGGCACAAAGGCTATTACGCCATGCACATAGCTACATATAAACACTATAAACCACATTTTAGCCACATGATATTTGAAAAACCACCTCCCTTGCTGCATTAGTTCCATACATACACTGCCTTGCTGCCCGAGTTAACACCAAGATGGCGTGTCACATGTAATTATTATGATTGTGTGAGGTGGAGGCACCTACATCCCTTGTCACCTAATCTAGGGTTAAGTTTTATTATGTTTAACTTTAAGTATCTTATTAATATTTAATAAACATTAATATTTAGATTAAATTATATATATAAATAACTTTTATATTTTAATAAATCTAAAAAATTAAATATAATATTCTTTAGTATTTATAATAAAGAAATAAAACAAAAGTATTTTATAAGAAAATTATTATTATTATTAAATTTGGACTTTCCAGCAGAAAAAATTGAGGTGAAATCTTGATTTGTGTTATTTAAACTAAATTTTTGATTGTTGTGACACTTTGATTGTGTAGAGGCTACTTCGATTTTGCAATGGGTACTTTGATTGTGCAATTGTAGTGGCTTGTGATTTCAATAAATTCCTCCCTAATTCTAGAGAAATTAGACCAAAAAAACCTACAAGAAAAGCTTCCAAAAAGTTTCACTTAAATTTTTAACTATATTGAATCACGAACTTAATGGAGTATTTTCGAGAAAGGCCAAGATCAAACATTTTGAGTGTCATTATAAAACCAAGAATATATCCAATAGCCCACAAGTTACATATACCAATCCTGAAGAAGTGGAATCTATCCCAAGGGTAGCATACTATTAGAGCTTGAGTTTCATTATAACACCAAGAATATATCCAATAACCCACAAGTTAGATATACAAATCCTAATGAAGTGGAATCTAACCCAAGGGTAGTATACTATTGAAGCTTTATAAAAAAACATCAAACATATCTCTTCGAATTAAATATATAAAACAACAAACCATACTCCCAAATATTAACCTAAATCAAACAAAAAATTATAATCTTAAGGAGTAAATGAAAATCCTGTTATCACAAATTAGTAATCAAAACTACAAACACAACTCAAGGAAAAAAAAAAAATTATTATTATAATCTTCCTTTAACTCTAAATAGTAAATGAAAATCCTCTTATCACAATTGAGGGCACCTTTCCCCACACACTATTTGTTACTTGATCCGAGTTGATGATGGGTAGACCCGATCATCTTTAAACCATTTAATAATATTGAACAACACATTTCATCCTACTTCCGTTGAAGGAAAAAATATTTATTATTTAAACAGTAATAGTGTGAAAGAATGGCACTAACCATTTCAACACATCATAGCAAAGCACTAACCGTTTGGACACATTAAAGCAAAGATTTAAAGCACAATCGTGATGAGCGGAGTTGCTAGAGATAATTAAGTTGAATATCAAATATCCATTATCAATAAATTTATTTATAATAATAAGTTGAATATCAAAGTATTGTTTTTTTGTTTACCAAAAGAAAGTAATTTTCAGCTTTGTTTTGTTATCTTAAACATTTTGATTAAGTCAAACTACATAAAAATAAAAAGGCAATAAAATTTAAAAATTCTCCAGCTACCATAGAAATGTTGTAAATTTTAATATTTTGACTTAAATTACTTTAAAAAAAACTAAAATTCAATAAACAAAATAAAATTAAATAACCAATGATTAGAATTAACAATAAAAAATCTTGATTTCCTATAATTACATAAAAAAAATAATACAAATATAAGATGGAATAAAAAAATAAAATTATTTAGCTAAAATAAAATAACCAATTTACAATTTGAATATCAAACATCCATGTCATAGTTATCCATAAAATTTACACTCTATATTATTAATTTATACTTTCAAGCTCAGCCAGAAAGGTAAGTTATGTTAAACATTTTGACCAATTCAAATTACATAAAAAAAAATATAATAAAATTTAAAAACTAATGATTAGAATTAACAATAAAACATCTTTATTTCCTATTATTACATAAAAGAGTAATAATAATATAAATATAAATATAAGAAGGAATAAAAAAATAAAATTATTTACTTAAAATAAAATAACCAATTTACTTAATGAAACATTTTGACTCACTGTTTTTACAACCCATGATTTTTATCAATGGACTTTTCCCATGGTATTGTTTTTTTATCTAGCCTATAAAATAAAAGATAAAATTATTTATGTAATACTCCTTGGTAAACATTTAAATATTTGAAGTACTTTATTGAGTTGTAGACTATGGACCATGTTAAAGGGTCTAATGTGAATACGTTATGAACATGAATGTTCATTTTTATTAATAAAGGGAATTTAAAGAGTTAGCCATAAATGTAAGAGGAAGGTAATGCTATGGACCATGTCAAAGGGTCTAATGTGAATAAGTTATGAACATGAATGTTCATTTTTATTAGTAAAAGGAATTTAAGGAGTTAGCCATAAATGTAAGAGGAAGGTAATGCCTATGGACCATGTTAAAGGGTCTAATGTGAATGAGTTATGAACATGAATGTTCATTTTTATTAATAAAGGTAATTTAAAGAGTTAGCCATAAATGTAAGAGGAAGGTAATGCTATGGACCATGTTAAAGGGTTTAATGTGAATAAGTTATGAACATGAATGTTCATTTTTATTAATAAAGTGAATTTAAAGAGTTAGCCATAAATGTAAGAGGAAAACTTGAGGAGAAGAGACTGCAAGGTTGAACCTCTAATAGGACATTATATGGGAAAAGGAAGGCAAGAGGAAAACTTGAGGAGAAGAGACTAGAAGGTTGAACCTCTGATAGGACATTGTAGAAGGACTGATCCTCTGATAGGATATTGTAGAAAGAGGTACCTCTCATAGGACATTGTAGAGCGAGGTAGGATACTGTACTTAGAAAGTATTTTGAATTAGGTTATTGACATTGTAGAGGGAGGTAGGACACTTTACCGAGAAAGTATTTTGAATTACTTTATTGAGTTATAGGGCAGACTATGGGCCATGTTAAAGGTTCTAATGTAAATAGTTTATGAACATGAAGGCTCATTTTTATTAATAAATGGAATTTAAATGGTTAGCCATAAATTTAAGAGGAAGGTAATGCTAGAGTGAGTTTCATATAGTTACTACAAGAGGCATTTCCCTCCTTCGCTTTCCCTCCTTCCCCCAAACTCCTCTCCCTAGAGATAAAACATCTCATATGGGAAAAGGAATGCAAGAGGGAAAAGTGTTTCCCTTAGGAAAATGTGAGGAGAATATGAGGAGAAGAGACTGCAAGAATGACCTCTCATAGGACATTGTAGAAGGACTGAACCTCTCATAGGGCATTGTAAAAAGATCTAATAGGACATTGTAGAAAGTGGTACCTCTGATAAGACAATGTAGAGGGAGGTAGGTCAGTGTACTGAGAAAGTATCAAAGAAGATTACTTTTCCTCTGGTCAATGTGCATGGAACTAAGATTAGTTTTCCTCTGGTCAATGTGCATGGAACTATAAAAATCTGTGCTAAATTGTAAAAATGTTTCTAGAAGTGAAAACTAATGTGTGTATTGTGAAAGTGTCATGAATGAAATTATGACTGCAGTGTCTAGAAATGAAGTTGTTAATTGTTTGGAATGTATTTGAAAAAATATAGAATACTAGATAAAACATGGCATAATGTTGAGAGGGATTAGGGTTAGTTCCTTGGCCAAGATAAATTTGTTAACAACCTTGGAATAATCCCTATTTTAGGGAGAATGAATATACAGATGGTTAAACATTATTTTTGGAAGAGTAAAACCAAAAATAACCACATATACACTGATTAATCATAGTGAGTAAACAAACGCGAAAGTATATATATATATATATATATATATATATATATATATATATATATATATATATATATTGGTTTTGTATACTGGAGGCTCTGATTTGAGTATCCAAAGGTCTCAATATTAACTAATAAAAATAAAAACTGCGAAAGTACCTGTAAGTTTTCGTATGGAGTATGCATAATTCAAGAAAGCACTATATTACATTTATATGATAATATAACATCTTTAAACCCTTTTGACACACGATAGTGAATGACGGTTGTGAACGATAGTTTTCAAAATATAACCATACCATTAGCTAACTACTATAATTAAAAGAATTTGTTCCAATTCTCTTAAAAAAAACCTGTCCTAGATAATTTGACACAGAAATATTAATAATTTTAATTGTCGGACGGATATGGGAAATATACCATAGTTCTCACTGACAAAAGATAGTGAATTAAAAACTGAAGAAAAACTCTGGAACTAATTCATCTACCGAACTGTCACGAAAATGCTACACAATTTTTAATAAAAGAGGAAAGACTCTAAAAATACATTTTAAAAGATTTTGGCTCACTGTATTAATGACCTTCATCCTAGCATAAACCATACATAACAAAATGACTATCTTAAAGCATACATAACTACATGTTATAGATGGTCGACAGAACAACCATACGCGATCCCAGTTCGACACCAGCAGGGGTAAAAACCCTCCGCATTAGAACACCTAGAAGGGAAAAGAGAGTAAAACCTTAAAGAGAAACCTCGGTATATAGGCATGGGATCCTCAAACGAAGTGCTGAAGACTGCAGCCAAGGTCTTTGCCTGCAAGGAGAAAACTGTTGGAATTTAATGCCAACTGCAACAATGAACAGTTGGACAAGAATCTGATCTGCAGTAAATACTCCAGGCTGATCGGTGCATCAAAGTCAAGCCCGATATTTTTGCACATTAATATGCATTAAAGTTTCAATTGAATTCCCCTGCAGACAGCCGACTTGTTTTTTGATAAAAGCATTACCGCCTTGCTGCATTAAATACAGAGATAAACATTAGAAGATATTTTGTAATATTTTATTGTTTTAATCAGATATGCTTTAGCATATAAATATCACATAGAAGTTATTTTTTAAGGTTAGCAGCTGAAGAATCACACAAAGCAGAGGAGAGCACACATCAGCGTGAGGAAGAAGAATAATTTCAGAACAGTGAAATGCACAGCAGTGCACAGCAGGAGTAGATGCACCAGTGCAATAGACAGCAGAAAGGGAAAATGCACAGCAGTGCAAAAATTTGAATGTAATTCGTTTTTGATGTTTATCTGTGTGGAACAGAAGCGTTCCTTAATGAATTTCTGAAGTAGATGTTCAGCAATAGAAGTTGTGAAATTCCCTCAGTATGAGGAAGAGAAATCTGTAACACTTAGTTTATTTTAATAAACGCAAGTTATTTTTTTTTTCCTGTTGCTGTTACACCGTAACTCAAAAAATACTTGACGTCAAAAATTTACGTTGCTGCAACACCACGAACAGCGTTGCTACAACACAAGTTACAACAACTGAAAAAAAATTGTGTTGCTGCAACACCATTTCCAGAGAACGAATTTTTCTGTTTTTCTGTGTAAAAACAGAGCAATTTTTGTCTGTCTGTTATGGAATTTATCAGAAAATTAAAACATGGTATCAGAGCTGGTCTAGGCACTCAGTGAGTCAAAAACAGTGTTTGTTTTTCACTGTAGGAGCTGTAAGAAGTTTGTTGAGTAGAATTTTTTCCAGCAGAGAAAGTTTTTGCTTGTTTTCAAAATACAGTCAGTATCTTTTCTTTACCAATACAGGTTAAGATGGCAGATGCTGGAACAGGTTTGAAAAATCCCCAACTGCCATAGTTTAATGGGAAAAATTACAGTTATTGGTCCATAACAATGAAAGCATTGTTTGCTTCTCAAGGACTATGGGAGCTGGTTGAAACAGGTTATGCTGAACCTGCAGATGCAACAGCACTGGCTGCTTTGACAGTAGCAGAAAGAGACCAGTTGAAGAGCGACAAAAAGAAGGATGCGAAAGCCCTCTTTTTCCTCTTCCAATCAGTACATGAAAGTATTTTTCCGCGGATTGCTACAGCAACAAAATCCAAAGAGGCATGGGATATTCTCCAAACTGCCTATCAAGGCATGGAGAAGGTGAAGACTGCAAAGTTGCAGATGTTGAGGAGAGACTTTTAAAATCTCAGCATGAAGGAATCTGATGCAATAGATTCATTCTTCACTCAGGTTATTGGCTTGATAACCCAGATAAGATCTCATGGTGAGATTCTTGAAGATAGAAGGATTGTAGAGAAAATCTTGAGATGTTTACCCTCAAGGTTTGAATCTATTGTGGTAGCAATAGAAGAAACAAAAGATCTCTCACAGTTCACGGTAGATGAGCTGAGTGCTTCTCTGTTGTCTCATGAACACAGACTGAGTAGAGGAACAGATTCCTCATTTGAGCAAGCATTCAAGACTCAGATGTATTTTGGCCAAAGAAGAGGCCAAGGCAGAGCAAAAAACAGAGGTCGTGGAAGAAGCCAAAACAGAGGCAAAAATTACCCTGCTAGCACAAGCGGAAGGAGCTGCAATCAGAACCAAGCTGAAGGTTCAAGCAAACAACAAGCTCATGGACAAAGGTATGACAAATCCCAAGTCCAATGTCATTATTGTAAAAAATTTGGGCACTACGCCAATGAATGCAAGAAAAAACAAAATGACATGAATAATAGGCAGAATGCTAATTTTGCAAATGAGGAAGATAAGAACCCAAAGAACGTGCTGTTAACATGTAACATAGCACAAGACAAACAAGAAGATTTTTGGTTCTTAGACTCAGGTTGTAGTAATCACATGACTGGAAATATTGCAATGTTTGTCAATCTGGATGAAAATGTGAAATCTGAGGTAACAACAGGGACTGATGATAAGATAACTGTCAAGGGTAAGGGCAGAGTCAGTATTCGAGCAAAAAATGAAGAACAGATGATTGTGCCAGAGGTATACTATGTACCTGGTCTGAAATGTAATCTTTTGAGCATTGGACAGCTCATAAACAAAGGTTACAACGTGTTCTTCAAAGATGATTTGTGTACTATCAGAGACATACCTCCAAGTAAGAAGATCATTGCATAGGTACAGATGACCAGCAATAGAATGTTTCCTCTCAAACTCAGGGCAGATTTGAAGGAAGGCAGAACTATTGCGGCTGTAACACAAGAAGTCTTTCAGGAATAAGTGAAAGATGTGAATTGGTTGTGGCATTTGAGATTTGGACATATCAATTTCGGAGGCCTGAATCTATTGCACAGAAAGAGAATGGTAAAGGGATTGCCCTTGATTGAGAAACCAGATAGCCTTTGTGAAGGCTGCATCTTGGGCAAGCAACACAAAGAAAGCTTTCCAGCAGGAAAGAGTATAGGGGCAAAAGCACCCTTGGAAATTGTTCACTTTGATGTGTGTGGACCGATGCAAATACCATCATTTGCTCGAAATAAATATTTTTTAACTTTTATTGATGATTACACCAGAAAGACATGGGTGTATATGCTGAAACAGAAGAGTGAAGTGTTTGAGAAATTCCGCCACTTCAAAAATCTTGTTGAAAAGTAGAGTGGGCATTATGTCAAAGTGCTCAGAATAGATAGAGGAGGAGAGTACATCTCCCAAGACTTTCTGCGTTTTTGCAGAGAGAATGGCATACAAAAGCAGTTCACCACAAGGTATACACCTCAGCAAAACGGTGTTGCTGAAAGAAAGAATAGGACCATTCTTGACATGGTCAGAAGTATGCTGAAGGCAAAACACTTGCCGCATGAGTATTGGGCAGAAGCTGTTACTTGCGTAGTTTACATCTTGAATAGATGCCCAACTAAAGCTGTCATGAATACAATACCAAAAGAGGCATGGAGTGGTAAAAAACAAACTGTCACTCACATGAGAGTATTCGGTTGTGTGGCATACGCACATGTACCGGATCAGCTAAGGAAAAAGCTTGATAGTAAGGGGGAGAAGTGTGTCTTTGTTGGCTATTGTGATGAGTCAAAAGCATACAAACTCTATAATCCATCCACCAAGAAATTAATAGTAAGCAGAGATGTGCAGTTCATTGAAGATGAAGCTTGGGATGGAAGCTCGGAAAAAACAGTGAATGTGAAGACAATTGTGTCTCATGAAGAACAAGAGGAAGGGACAGTAGCAAATAATCCTTCCTTGGTGGCTCCTCCTACACCACAGCAAGTTCAACAAAACACACCACAAGCTGGAATCCGAACAGCCTTGAGAAGTCAAGGAAGAATAGTTGCTGTTACACCACAAACAGCTACTGCTGAAACACCACATGGATCAGAATACCCTCAAGTTCGGATGGAACTCAAAGCACACCAAGAAGACCAAGATTCAGAAATCTGAATGAGATTTATGAACAAGGAGAGGTAAGTAACAATACCGGTCTGAATTCATTATTTGCGTTGTATTGTCATGTTGATGACCCAATCCATTTTGAAGATGTTGTAAATGAAGATAAATGGATTGAAGCAATGAATGAAGAAATTGGTGCAATTGAGAAGAGTAAAACATGGGATTTAGTGGACCTCCCTGAAGGCAAGGATGCCATTGGAGTTAAGTGGGTCTATAAGACCAAAAGCAATGCTGAAGGTAAGATTGACAGGCACAAAGCAAGACTAGTTGTGAAACGCTACAAGCAGCAACAAGGCAGAGACTATGATGAAACCTTTGCACCAGTAGCAAGGATGGAAACAGTGAGAACAGTGTTGTCTATTGCAGCACAACACAAATGGAAGATTTATCAGATGGATGTTAAATCTGCATTCTTGAATGGAGTGTTAAAAGAAGAGGTTTATGTTGATCAACCTCCGGGCTATGAAGTTGACGGCCAAGAGCATAAAGTTTGTAAACTGAAGAAGGCTCTTTATGGGCTGAAGCAAGCTCCAAGAGAATGGTACAGCAGAATTGATGCTTATCTGATTGAGAATGGGTTTGATAAGTGTGATTGTGAACCCACACTCTACATAAAACAGAATGACGATAAGATTATTATTGTTGTTTTATATGTAGATGATCTAATTTTTACTAGCAATGATGCTTCTCTCATTGCTGATTTTAAAGCAATCATGAAGAGTGAATTTCAAATGACTGACTTGGGCTTCTTAAGATATTTTCTTGGAATTGAAGTAGACCAAAGTGAAAATGGTGTTTTCATTTCACAAGATAAATATGTAGAAGCTGTGTTAAAGAGATTTAACATGCAGAACAGCAAGGCTGCTGTGACTCCAACAGTAGTGGGGTTGAAATTGACCAAAGAAGACAACAGCAAATATTTTGATCCAAAACTATACAAGAGCATAGTTGGCAGCCTTATGTACTTGACTGCAACTAGGCCGGACATTATGCACGCTATGAGTTTAATTTCCAGATTTATGGAAAGACTGAAAGAAACTCATTGGCAGGCATCCAAGAGGATTCTAAGGTATGTGAATGGAACGAAGGGGTTTGGTATTTTATACTCCTCTTCTGAAAGTTTCATGTTGACAGGTTACACTAACAGTGATTGGGCTGGAGGTGTTGATGATAAGAAAAGCACATCGGGATATGTGTTTCATATTGGATCGGGAGCCATCTCATGGGCTTCCAAGAAGCAACCAGTTGTGGCTTTGTCAACAACAGAGGCAGATTATGTGGCAGCAACAGAAGCAGCATGCCAAGCAGTATGGCTGAGAAGAGTTCTCAAAGATTTGTGTCATGAACAAGAAAAGGGCACAACCATTTACTGTGACAATAGCTCAGCAATAGCATTGTCTAAAAACTCTGTTTTTCATAAAAGAACGAAGCACATAGACACCAAATTTCACTTCATACGTGAATTGGTTAACAATGGTGAGATTGTTTTGCAGCACTGCAGAACAGAGGATCAGCTAGCTGACATCTTGACAAAACCATTAGCAAAGAAAGGTTTTGATCATTTCAGAAAATGTCTGGGTATGCAGCAGTTGAAATTAAGGGGGAGTGTTGGAATTTAATTCCAACTGCAACAATGAACAGCTGGACAAGAATCTGATCTGTAGTAAATACTCCAGGCTGATCGGTGCATCAAAGTCAAGCCCGATATTTTTGCACATTAATATGCATTAAAGTTTCAATTGAATTCCCCTGCAGACAACCGACTTGTTTTTTGATAAAAGCATTATCGCCTTGCTGCATTAAATACAGAGATAAACATTAGAAGATATTTTGTAATATTTTATTGTTTTAATCAGATATGTTTTAGCATATAAATATCACACAGCAGTTCTGTTTTAAGGTTAGCAGCTGAAGAATCACACAGAGCAGAGGAGAGCACGCAGCAGCGTGAGGAAGAAGAATAATTTCAGAACAGTGAAATGCACAGCAGCGCACAGCAGGAGTAGATGCAACAGTGCAGCAGATGACAAAAAGGGAAAATGCACAGCAGTGCAAAAATTTGAATGTAATTCGTTTTTGATGTTTATCTGTGTGGAACAGAAGCGTTCCTTAATGAATTTCTGAAGTAGATGTTCAGCAATAGAAGTTGTGAAATTCCCTCAGTATGAGGAAGACAAATCTGTAACAATTGGTTTATTTTAATAAATGCAAGTTAATTTTTCCTGTTGCTGTTACACCGTAACTCAAAAAATACTTGACGTAAAAAATTTACGTTGCTGCAACACCACGAACAGCGTTGTTGCAACACAAGTTACGGCAACTGAAAAAAAACTGTGTTGCTGCAACACCATTTCCAGAGAACGAATTTTTCTATTTTTCTGTGTAAAAACAGAGTGTAAAAACAAAGCAATTTTTGTCTGTTTGTTATGGAATTTATCAGAAAATTCAAACGAAAACATAATAACAAGGGAAATTAATAATTATTTCCAATCCATATCAATTATAATTGAGGCGAAAACAACTGCCAAATAAAAATGGAAGAAGGATTTACTTACGCAGATAATCATTCCCTCAAAGTGCTTGCAATGATGACCCTAAGAAACACAATTGTTAGGTTTATTACAAGAGATAAATCAAGGAATTTCTGATAGGAAATAAAAATAAAAAAGGAAAGGAACCAATTATAAATTTAGTTGTTGCAGATGGAAACCTTTGACAGGTTCGATAGTCAGTCAAGCCCTGTAGTCTCCTAGAGGAATTTAGAAAAATAGGCATGACAAGGTCACCTAAAATCCTTGGTATCAGGCTCAAATGACCGCAAAACAGATAAGGACAAATAAGCCATTGTTACAAGGAAAAAATAGATGTGCTGCAGAAAACTCCTGGAAACGACTATCCATAAAAATTACATGTTTGCATGAGTGAATGGCATCGAAAAAAGTGGTCTAGGAATGAGAAGAATTTGGTTTTCCTCACAAGTTGCAGAGCAAGATTCAACGATGAGAAAGGAACAAATGAGTTGTTGTGGCATCAATGGGAGGGTGGTTATCCTATAACCACCTTCTCCACACATGATTGTCGAAAAAGTCCCTAACAAACATGAACCGTGGATCTAACCTCACACTTACCAATTCCATCACGTCAACAGGTGGCACAAAACTAAGCACCTTCGTGAGGGTTTGGAATATCCTAGAGTATAAAGTTTATATATATTAACTACAAAACAACCATTATATAAAGGTTATACAAAGGTTATATATACAATAGTATTGAAATATAGAATGTGTGAGCATAATCATTGATCCTAACTATGACCTAGCACGATTACATAATCCATGTCTAGTGAAATTAGATGGTTAACGTAAATGTTTAATGGGTAATAAAACAAATGATTTACGTATTTTACATGTGATATGAGAGCGGAAGGGTTTAACACGCCACGGGTTTAACACAGTGGCGTGTTAAGAGAAAATAATAGCAAGTTGTGTTGGTTAACGTAAATGTTTAATGGGTAAATAAAAAAATGATTTACGTATGTTACGTGTGATATGAGAGCGGAAGGGTTTAACACGCCACGGGTTTAACACAGTGGCGTGTTAAGAGAAAATAATAGCAAGTTGTGTTGCGTTTTACAGAAAAGAAAAAATATGGCGACCCCGCCTACTGGACCAAGTCTTGCACCTTTAACTGAATCAAATTGTATGTTATGGTAAATGAATCAAATCATATGTTATGGTTTCATCTAGTGAATAATCCTAGTCCATATCCACTATGTTGTTTTAAAATAGTCGAGAATTGATGGAAAAAATTACGAATTGAGAAATGGTAATAAATAATAAATGAGAAACAAAGTAAATTTATATGTTATAAAGCATGAGCAGATTGAAATAAATTCTATTATTTCAGTTTAGTTATCAAATTATTGTTGTGGTACCCTTACAAGAATTGATATGTTGGTGCCTAGTAAAACGAACAATTATTTGGATGACTTAAATATTAAAACATGTTAATTAGTAAATCATATTTCATGATTATCGGATAGTGAATAGATATATGTTTATAATTTATAGTGATAGGTTAGTTTATTTGTAGACAATGAGAAACATATATTTGTGTAAATGAAGTAAAGTATCAAGTTCCATACCGTAAAACAATTGTAAAATATCATATGGTATGCTAAAAGAGAAAGAGAGTTTTAATTTGGTAGGTTAGTGATAAATTCCAACCATGGTACAATATTCGTCTTTTTGAGAGGACCAATTTGACTGTTAAAGCGCTCAATTTGGACAAGGGAAAGTGTATTTTTGAATTAAGTCCCACATGTGCATATTTGATTAGGTTGGTCCTAAAGAAAATTGGACACTCTTATAAGCTTATAAATTAATGTGACCTAACCCTCATTATGATCATTTTCTTCTTATTTCTTTTGGTTTTGCTTGCATAGGCCTTAGATGGTTCATGGAAATTTTCTCTCACAGGTCCGAAATTGCATGGTTTGAAGCTTACATGCATATCTAGGGTTTTGGGTCACAACCAAAGGCTTGTCACAAGGATGTTTTGGCTATAACCATAGGCATGAAAGCCTATTCATTCATTTGGATGGTTTCAACCACACACAAGACTCTTTGTCCATGCGGTTGAGCCATAGGGCTTCAATTTCATCAGTTGACTGTAGTGTTTTGTAGTTGACCATCAGGGAAAATTTTAAGAATGCCCCTAAATTTATAAATATAATAAATGGGCGAATCTCCATGGTATATAGGAAAAATGGAAGGCGATTTTATCAATAATATAATATTTATATATAATTTTTTGGCGAATCTCTCACCAGGCATGGCGAATATTTTACTCAATTACAAAATCTTGTAAGATCTTGGCGAGCCTTTCACTAAATAATAAAACTTTGTAAAGTCCTAGTGAATCTTAGCATAGGCTACATGCTGGTTTAATTCCCCCATATAAATAGGCTACATTCCAGGTGAATACCATGGGTCAATACCATGTGCCATTTTGGTGAATACCATGGGTCAATACCATGTGCCATTTTTATTTTTATTAATTCTAATATTGGGGTTAATAATGGTTTTTTGCATGGTATTAATAACAATCTAGTCCATGGTATATGTCCCATAGTATTTTGGCTATAGGTTTCACCTAAATATAACCCATTTTTTGAGTGTTCTTAAATATAAGGTGACTTATGGAGTAAATATAAAAAATGTTTTATTTGTTTACCATACCTCTCGTTTATTTATATTTTTATTAATTTACCATACCTCTTTTACAAATATGGTATTTGGCCCATAGGATTCACTTAAATAAAACCTCTTTATTGAGCCTTCATAAATAGAAGGAGGGTTATGGATTAAATATAAAAAGAGGTCTTATTTATTTACGATACGTCTAGTTTATTTATATTTTTATTTATTTACCATACCTTTTGAGTAAGTATAAAAAGACGTTTTATTTATTTACCATACCTCCACTTTACTTATATTTTTATTTGTTTACACCCTTACATGTATATAAGGTGACTTATGGAGTAAATATAAAAAATGTTTTATTTATTTACCATACCTCTCATTTATTTATATTTTTATTAATTTACCATACCTATTTTATAAATATGGTATTTGGCCCATAGGATTCACTTAAATAAAACCTATTCTTGAAAATGGGCAAATGGATTCACTTAAATAAAACCTATTCTTGAAAATGGGCGAATGGAAGGTTGTAAGTCCTAATTTCAAGGGCTAAATTTACCTTTTTTACCCTCTCCCTTAAAATAAGGTGGGCTATTTGAGGTGATTTGTAAAAATGTACTATGATATAAAATATTCGCCCACTAAAAATTTAAAACCCCTTAATTTCGCCAAAGGGCGAACATTCGCCCCTAAAATTATCCTTGTTGACCATAGACATTTATAGTTAATTGTAGGCTTCTAATTCAAGATTTTGATTATTATCATTGTTGAGTTCATCTCATGAATGTTGTTTAGCTGAATTTGTTGGATAACATTATGGTTGAAGATATGGATCATTGTAATTTATTTTGTTGAATCATTCAATGACAATTTAATAAGAAGAATAATTTGAAAGGTTTTTCCCCAGAGTGGGTTTTTCCCTGGTCTCTGACCAATCTAGGTGTCTCTATGTGTGAATTCTCTTCTTCTATTGTTCCTTTATGTTCTGATGTATTGATGTTGATATATTTTTCTCTATAGTTTCATATGTTTCTGAGTAATGTTGTAAATATGAATAATGATATGATGTTATGGGGTGAATTTAACATGGAAATAATGAAATGAAATTATCAATGAAAAGAACAATAGAGCCCCAAAGAAAATTTAACATGGTATCAGAGATGGCTTGAAGGAAATTCATTGAAATCGCCACTAGGAAGACACCATTGATGGAAGCAAAAGAAGGTGGTGGAGACCTAAAAGAATACTAGGGTTTGAAGAAAACCCTAGGGAATTAGGTTATTATGGTTTGATGTATATTATAAGCTTTTGGTTTCTAGGAAACCCTCGATTATGAAAAAGATTTGAGATATGCAACCTAGAAAATAAATGTGAAGATGTTTTAGCACTTACGACAAATTTGATGTATCCCTTGATGGCATAGTCTGAATTAGGCCTAGTTGTTGATGAAGTTGGTTGAAATATATTATAGGCAATAAGTGTTATATGGACAATGGATAGTCAACTCTCAAACCCCGGTTCAAGAGGGAGATGATCATGTGACATTGAAGATAAGTACTCTTTCGAGTTATGTTACTTCTTTATTCCTTTATTTTTTATTAATATTTATTGATTTGATTATTACTTATACTTTTCACATGTATATTTGAGTATTTGAATACTTCTAACCTCCTCATAAGATGTGATAAGTGGATCCTTCTTGAGGACTATCTGAGGTGCAAGAAAAGATGGCTAGTGTAGGAAGAAAAGAGCCAGTGCTGGAAAAGTAAAAGAGGCACCTGATGAAAATTGACAAAGCGCTCTAGTTGCCTATGTCAAATAAGAAGGTTCATAGGTATTTAAATACTACAAGGTATGTTTTAGTTGCAATATTGAATGGCAAGCTAAGACTTAAGGAATGATGCAAATATCACCATCATGAATGACTCATAATGCATATGAAAGGATGTTTGATTTATGGTACTTATGATGATATGGCACATTTAGTATTGAGGCATGGTGAAACTACTTAGAACAATTGAATTTTGATATCTTCGTATATTTTGTATTTGGAAAAGCATCTCACATTTTTTGACATGTTGGATATCATAGATACATTGATATTGATACTATTGTTAATTCTTGTGATAAGCATGACAACCTTGATGATAGAAGTGTAACAATAAGGTTGATATCCAAGATTTTCTTGCTAACCATGTTCAGGTTTTGATAAGCTTAGTAATTATGACTTATGGTAAAATTAGATGCCCTTTCTTGATGACTGGATAATATAATAAAGAAGTGATGAAGTGATTATGACCCTTGAAATATAATGATACACTTGTCAGCTGCCCTAATCATATGACTCTAACCCTTTATAAGATTTTGATGTCATGTTCATATTTGGTGATGAAATAGTTGATGTTAACATGTCATGAGTTTGATGGATATATGTTTTAGAACCTGATATAATGATCTAACAGTTCTACTGATGTATAACAAGTATTATGATAGAGAGTTTATGTTTTAAATGATGACGACTAAAGTGGATTCCCATTCGGAGGGAGAAACTCTCTATAATATCTCTACACCTATTATCATTTGCATTAAATGTATAGAAGATTATTTATTGTTGAAGTTTTCTAGCATAAATAGAAAAATATCTAATGTTGTTGGTATGCAACTATATATATATATATATATATATCTATTATTTTATTTTTTTATCTATTTATATTTTTTTAATTTTTTAATTTTTTTAATTTTTTAATTTTTAATTTTATTTTTTCTAAGAAGAGTAGGTTTCCATGAGTCTAATCCCAAACTGTATGAAAGAGAGCTTATCAGTGCACTTATAAGCATCACAACCACACAAAAGAAGGTTTATGGGTGTGGTTGTCCATGTAGGCCATAAAAACTAAAGCCTTATGAATGAGATCAAGAGTGCACCTGGTGTATGACAATTTTATAAATATGGCGCAGACAATAGAATGTCCTATGACAAGGAAAGTATGAATGTTTGACTTACTATGGAGAATGTGAATGTGCTAACTAAACTTGTGTTTGCAGGGAACTGGAATATGCATATCAATATGTTTTTTGTATTTGATCATTGAAGCTAGTATATGACAATATTGGATAACAATTGCTAGTTTTTGACAAGATTTGACATATTTTCTTGGAATTGATGATGTTTTATAACCTTGACATGATGCTTGATAGTAAATAAATATGTTTTGGGTTATGGATTGATTGAACTCACTATGATAGCAAATTAAGGTTTTGACTTAGTAACAAATTATTTTCCTTGATGATAGTGCTATGTGGGCATAGTGACTTTCAGTGACTTATATTGGTATTCAATAGATATTATGTATCATCATCATTGGATTTGGCACATTGGTTGAAGTATAAAACAATTGAGACTTATCCTTGATATATGCATTTTCATCTATGGAAAAAAATGATCTCTGTTATGATTATATGGATCACTTGATGGAATTTGATATTTCTTAAATAAAAATTTTGTGAAATGAAATTAGATGAATCCATGACTTGGTATTTGGATGTGAGCTCTACTTGGAATTTGGTTTGAAGAGTTTATCATAGGGATATTAGCAGAAACATTTATGACTTTCATATTAGTTTTGATCTGACATCTAAGGTTTGATAAGATGACTTAGTTGATTTTATTGCATAGTATTAATTTGTCTAAGGTCGAGCATATTTTTTTGGCCAAGTTCTATGTTTTGATAAAGCATTGCATGAAGCAAGACCCACAAGCCTGGTATGTCTGCATTGAAAACTTCCTCGTGAATCTAGGAAGATGTGAAAATCCAAACCTCTACCTCGAAAGAATTCCAAGGTATGCCTTTGATGTTGGTTTTATACGCTGGTGGTCTATTCTTGACAAGTAATGAGCCTCTGATGATCAAATTAAGAGGGAGATGACCTATGAAGATTGAAATGAAGAATCATGGAAAGATGAATTACGTTTCGAAGTTTGGAAAAGAAAATATATATTTTGAAGCTATTAAATAAAGTCGAAATGAAAAAACCTTGGGCACTCTGATTAAATTTAAAGAAGTTATGAAGAGATATTATTGAACATGACTTGGAAATCAATAGTTGAATGAAGCATTGATGTTCTGTGTGAACACCCATCTATATATATATCTCTATGTGTGTGTGTTTTTCATAGAACTTGAGTGAATTCATAATCGATCCACCTCATACACATTGATTTACCATTCAACACCCTTCAATATATTTGCATGAGATGATCAATTTTTTGGTCTGAGATATTCTTCCTATGATATGTGGTCACATGGATGTATCGATGTTGTTTATGATCACTATTGAGCAGAACATCTAGATTCCACCTTAGTATGAAATGTGTTATGATGTTATTGGATGAGGATTATGTAGCTTTAAGAACGATCGAGGTTGAGTACGATGTTGCTGGCATGGCTAGCTATGATGATCTAGTGGATCAAAATAGTGCTAAAAATTCAAAGTGTGAGATAGAGCTCCAAACCTAAATGAATGGATACATCTTGGCGATTTGAACCCAACGTAATTCATTTCACTCAAAAATGATATTGAATGCTCTGGATATCACGTTCTAGTTGAATTGGCAAACAACTAAAAAAATTTGAAATTTGGGGTGGAAGGATGCCTAGTTAGCAGTTTGTACACTGACTGGGCCATGAATTGGCAGGCTGACTCATGCTCCATTGGCCAATGAGTGGTCGACACTTTTTGTAGCATAGTTGGTTCCATTTGGTGAATTTTTATTGGTTGATGGTTTGGTGTGGGCCGACCAGTGGCTGCCACATGGCCTCCTCAAGGCCAACCAAAATTTTGTGAAGGGTTGAATAGAAGCCACGAGGTTCAAACCCGTAACTTCACCAAGCAACACAAGTGGCCTCACCAACTCACCACACATACGTTTTTTAACCTTATTAGAAATCGATTTTTATTTAAATACTTGTTGGCTCATAATTGGCGAAGGGGATCGGGCTAAGCCTTAACCCCTGGCCACCCTAGTGACACAACACCGCATGTAGCAGGGAAAGGGATAGGTCTTATCCTAGCCCATGACTATAGTGGTGACCTAACCTGACCTATCACAACGGCAAAGAACTAGGCACACAATAGTTGGAGGGGTGCCACCCCATGTCAACCAACCGTAGGTCGTATGACCCATGATATGACCATCGGCAGGGAAAAATGGGCACGAAGATCCATTATCCCTCGACCATATATTTTTGGCACCAATCTCGGTCACATGCATCACCAATGCACCCAGGTGCCAAGCCACTAGGGGGCCTGACTAATAGGAGAGGGTGATTAGCCCCAGCCCCTGGGCATGTGGCCCCCATACGACCCTACTTTTTGGAAGTAAAGGGTCATTCAGAAATTAAAGTTAGCGATAATTTTATCCCAAACCAATGTGAATCTCACTGGCGCAGGGAAAATTTGTGGCTCCGTGTGGACAAAAAATGCGGAAATTATTGGATGGATAACGGGTGGGTTGGAATTGTAGCATAGTTAGCGGCAGAATTTTTGACAGAGCATAACTCAGTTAGGTTGTGGCCAAATGATGTGTATAACGAACCAAAATGGGGGTTTTAAACTATTTTGGAGCCATTAGAGATATTATTTTACCATTTTGAGAACCATAACTTGATGTAAACACGTATTTTTAAGCATAAGAAAGAGGCACAACATTGGAAGTTGGACCAAAAGATGTAGCCTAGGAGGTGTGAACTCCTTCATCATTTGTTGTCTTATGTATGTTGTTATGGTATTGATGTCTTCTTTATTTTCTGCAAAACTGAGATAAAAAATAATATTTTATGTGTTTAGTAAATTTATCTTCTAACCAAAACACATATAATTTTAACTTGCAAATTGTTAAAAATATTCAAGTTTATACATTCAGATCATTTTGGTATCAAAGCACAAGGTCTTTATGAAGATTTGATTTGTTTGCACGCGTTTTTGTGATGCTTACAAGGTTGAAGCTTAAAAGAGGAGAAACAGAACTTATGGAGCGAATATCTCAAATTGTTTCAAGGAAAACAAACAATCCTTAAGCTTCAATAGTCATGGCACATGTAGAAGGTCCTGAAGAGATGTTTGAAGATGAGAAGACTTTCAGAAAACAATTCTTTGATATCTCAGAGATGGTTAAGGTTCTGTATGAGGAGAGGAATTCCAAACTATATGGAGAGAGCTCAAAGCCTCCAAAAGGAGATGGAGTAAAAGGATACAAGCCTCCAAAAGGGAATGGAGGGAATGGTGAAAAACCACCACCTTCACCTCCATCATCATCCTCATTGTCCTCATCTTTAACTTCTTTTATCCTTTCACAACCACATCCAAATTCCTTAAGGGGCCATGGTCAAACTCCTTCGCTTAATCTTGATATTAGGTTTGAATTGCCTATGTACAATGGAGAGGTAAATGTAGAGAGATTAGAGAATTGGATTCGTCAAATTGAAGTGTATTGAAGGATACAAAGAATCAAAGACGATGATACCAATATTTAGATTGCTTCTCTTAGATTGGAAGGTGCATCACTAATTTAGTGGGAAGCCAAAACTCAAGTGGAAATGAAGAAAATTGGTAATTTTTTATCCTCTTGGAATGATTTTTTTGTTGCAATAAGAAGGAAATTTTATCCATTAACATACATGTAAAAAGCTATTATGGATTGGCAAAAATTTAGGCACGTTAAAGGGAAAAATGTGTAGTATTATGCTCAATAATTTAGGAAAAGATATTTGATTTTGGTTATAGATTTTCCCTCACAATATAATTTTCTCAAATACATTGAAGGATTGCATAGGTAATTGAGTCATACAATTCTCATGTTTAACCCTACAAAACTATATGAAGTTTGTGTTCAACCAACTCATTTAGAGATAAGAGGGAAAAATGTTTTTGAAGAAACTAGTGAGAGTTCCTTTGAGTCTCGAGAAAAAGGAAAGAGTAAGTTTAAAGGAAAAGGAAAGATGAATGTTCCATCAAGATGGAGAAATTAAAACTTACACATAAACACTATTCCAAAGAGGGCCATGATGAAGATCATTGCTAGAAAATTCATCCAAAAATAAGACCCAAGAATTTTAAGAACAATGAGAAGGAGAAGACAATTGCAACCACACAACATTATTTATGTTCAAATTAGGAGATGAAACAAAGATCACAACCATGGTTTTGAAAGGTAAGGAAATTGCAAGTACTAGTTCTTCAAATTATCTCAATGAAACTTAAGATGAAAAACAAGAAGAGAGCTTTTCCATATTAGAGTCATTTCGAAACATACCAAGATAGATACAATATTTGATAGCATTTCACAAGAAAATATTATCTTAGAAGACATTGTTAGGAAGTTGAATTTAGAAACCATTCCTCATCCTAAACCTTATCCTCTAGGTTGGACATGTGACAATGCAAAATTGCATGTGACAAAAAGAAGCAAACTGAAATTTACAATCACTGCAAACTTTCCAAGTGAGGTATAGCTTGATGTAATTCCAAGTGATATATGTGGTATTGTTTTAGGAAGCCCATATCTATAGGATATGAGAGATATATTTCGTCACCAATGATTTGTTCAAGAACTAGATTGAGTACATTTTTAGAGCACACAACAAGAATTTGAATGCATCTCTTGTAAATGTGGGACAAATGAAGAGGATTGTTAATGTTAGTCATAACTTTGCATTGTTAATGATCAAACATGAAGATATTGAAGAATATGAAGCCTTTCAAGGATACAGATATTTTTTTAAATATTATTTCATTGAGGTTTCTAATTCATGTGAAAATATGTTTCAGGAGTCTAAAATGTTTCCTCCAAAAATAGGTAAAAAAAAATGAAGTGAACTTGCAACATGATGCATCATTTTTTAACATTGGTGTGAATAAGTTGCAAGTGTTAGAGAGTGCAAGAGTCAAAAATAAAATGCCAAAGAAATTTGACAAAGAGGAGATTGGTCCCAGAACATATTCTTGTAGGTTTCATAATGTGTTGTCTTTAAAAAATGGATGGTGCACGGCGATGGAAATCACATTTGGTCAAAAGTTGAGCCAAGTACAAGGCTGGACATGGTAAGCATCATCATGAAGACAGTGTTCAACGTGAGAATAATTTCATATTGTTTAATTTTCCTTAGAATAGACACTAATGAGGGAATGTGTTTATTCATTCAAAGGAAGTTTTTTGTTCTAAATATTCTAGGAAATTGTAGCAAGAAGTCATCTATGATATTAAGACAAGGACTCCAAAATCAAGGAAAATGATATATTTTCATGGAAAGCTCAAAATGACAAATTCAATAAAAATTTAGTGGATTGAAACTGAAAGGGTGAGGGAAATATACCCTAATCTATTTTTTGACTGATAAAGGGATTTTGGAGGTCAAAAAGATTCTAATGGGGATGAGTGATCTGGTCGATCAAAATAGTGCTCAAAATTCAGAGTGTGTGTTAGAGCTTGAAACCTAAACGAATGGATAGACGTTAGCAATATGAAGCCAACACAATTCCTTTCACTAAAAATTGATGCCATATGCTCCCAATATCAAGTTCTGATCGAATTGGAAAACAACTAAATAAAATGGACTTTGGTTTGCAAGGATGCCCAGTCAACAATTTGTCTGTTGACTGGGCCATGACTTAGTAGGTTGACTGGTCCTCCATAAGCCAATGAATGGTAGACACTTGGAGCAACGTGGTTGGTTCCATTTGGTGAATTTTTTTTGGTTGACGGTTTGGTGTGGTGGCCTAATGGGAGAGAGCCACATGGGCCAACCAGTGGCTGTCACGTGACCTCCTCATGGCCAACCAATTTTTTATAAAGGGTTAAATTGAAGCCATGGGATTCAAACCAGTAAACTCACCAAGAAATACAAGCAACGTAACTAACGTTCCACAGATATGTTTCTTAACCTTATTAGCAATTAGCTTTGATTTAAAGACTTCTTGGTGAATAATTGGGGAAGGGGGCTGGGTGAAGCCCTAGCCCCTGAGCACCCTTATGCCACGGGACCATAGGCAGGGGGCCAAGGGCTAGGCCTTAGCCCAGCCCATGGTCATAGTGGTGACCTAACCCAACAGAACCTAGCTGCAAAGAACGAGGAGCACAATACTTGTGTGGGGGTAGCCCATGACGACCAACCCTGAGTCGTATGACCCATGATATGACCACTAGCAGAGGAAAAGGGGTGTGGATATCTATTAAACCTCAATGCTAGATTTTTAGAACGAAGCTCGGTCACATGTTCCACCAATGCACCCAGGTTCCAAGATAGTAGGGAGCTTGACTAGCAGGTGTGGGCCGTTAACCCCAGCCCGTCGGCACATGGTCCCCATATGACCCTGGTTTTTGGAACTAGAGGGTCATTGAGCAATTAAATTTAGCAAGGATTTGCACCCTAGATGACACGAATCTTTCCTTTGGGGGGCAAATTCCTGGCTCCACGTGGCCGAGAAAGGTAGAAATTATAGGACGGATAGTAGGTGGGTGTGAATTGTAGCACAATTATTAGAAGAAACTTTAAGAGAACATAAATCAATCAGTTTTTGGCGAAATGAGGTGTAGAAAGAACCAAAATGGGGGTTTTTGGATGTTCTCGAGCCACTGAAGACTTTGTTTCAGCATTTTGAGCACTATAACTTGATGTAATTTAACATAATGAAAGAGGCCCAACTTTAGAAGATCAACCAAGAGATGTAGCCCAGGAGAGGTGAACTCCTTTTTATTTTTCTTGTGTATGCTCTTATGGTACTTATGTCTTCTTGATTTTCTACAAAACTGAGATAAATATCATATTTTATGTGTTTAGTAAATTGATCCTCTACCCAAAACACATATACTTTTAACTTGAAAATTGTTAAAAATCTTCAATTTTACACATTTAGATCATGTGAGGCAAGTTGACGAATCTCTTTGAAGATCTATTTTAGGTTCTAGAAATGACAGGGATACATTTCGATAATAATGAGTGGGATCTGATTCACAGAGAATCTCAAATATAGTTGGGACTAAGATATATTCATATATTGAGAAAATGTTGTTGTATGAGATAAACATAAGCTTGTGGTTGCTACCTCCATGAGAGGGAGGATAAATAAGGTACGATTTTTGTGATAAATATTTTTTTTCTGACATAATATTCGATTTGATGACTTGTATGAACATGACACTTCTACTCTTGGGACATGATGATTGAACTCTTCAATGAATTGTTAAACATGATACCAGATATGAGCATCATGATAAGTTTATGATATTTTTTGAAAAATTCTTCGGCGAAAATCACATGGAAAAATTTTTGTCGATGCGTTTCGAACCAACCAGTGTGGTTCATCGTCAGGACAAGTTAAATGAGCGGATCTGGCTATGCACTTTAAATAGATACGGCAGAATATCCACTGGATCATATTACTCGATAAGGTAACAGCTAAAAAGACAACAGCTAGATTTCACCTCCTAACGACTAGTTTGACCATGATAAGGGGTATTAATTTATATTATTTATTTATTTTATTTATATAAAATAAATTCCAGTTATTAATATAGAATAGATTAATATAATAAGTAAATAAATTAATTACAATTCAATTAATTTTAAATATATTAATAAACCTAAATTAATTTAAAAATTGTTAGAAACGTATACTAGAATAGGTAAAATCAGTAAATCATTAAATAATAATAAATAAATAAATTCAAATATATTATTTAACAAGGATAAGAATCAAATTAATTTAGAATTGTTAAATAAAAATATTAGTTAGTTATAACGGCTAGATTGACCACGATAAGGGGTATTTATTTAATATATATATATATATATATATATATATCTATTCGGTTATTAATATAGAATAAAACAATATAATATAATAACTAAAACATAAAATAAATTACTTTCAAATATATTAATATATTAAAAAAGTAAAATTAATAATAATAATAATAATAATAATAATAATAATAATAATAAATACACAAATAATTTCAAAAATATTAATAAAATTAATTTTAAATTGTTGGATAAAAATATTAGTTAGTCAAAAAAAGAAAAATTAGAGAACTCAAGGGTTGAAAATATAGAAAATTAATTCAAGGTCTAAAAAAATAAATAAATAAATAAAAAGAAAAAATAATAATAATAATAATAATAATAATTAATAAATAAATAAACAAATAAATAAATATAAATATAAATAAAAAATTACAATAGATTAATTTTAAAATTTACCTCATGTAAATTAAGTATAAATTTATTATAAATAAATAAATAAATAAATAATAATAATAATAATAATAATAACTTCACGATATTAAAATTAATTAATAGTTTAAATTAATTAATTAAAAAAGATATAAATTAATTTTTGAAGATAAATTAAGTTTAAATTAATAGTCAAAAAATAAATAAATATAGATAAATAAATAAATAATATTAATAAATAAATAAATTACCATATAAAAAATTAATATATCTATGAAATAAGCGTGGAAAAGAAAGAAAACGACTAGGAGGAGAGGGTTGGGATCCAGCAACTACTGATCTTCTAGCCATCCTCTCTATTGAGATTGTTCGATCTTTTCTCAATCTCCAGGGCTTCCCTAAATTTCCAGTGATGGAATTGCGACACTCTAGCAATCACACCAGCCTCCTCGACGCAGACATGATGATTGGTTTTCTCCACATGCTCTACCAAAGCGGAAGACTTAGTTCTCATATGCTTGAGGTCAGCTGCGTGCTCACTAATCCTTTGATTAATGGAGCGACCAGTCTCACCAATATAGGGGGTCCCACAAGAACAAGGAATAATATAAACCCCTTTCATGTCCTTAGGGTCAATGGGATCCTTTACAGATTTGAGGGATTTACGAATGGTGTTGAGAGGTCTAAAAGTTGTGGGGACATTATGCTTCTTAAGAACCCTCGCAATCTTATCCGTGGTCCCCTGAACATATGGAAGATGGACACTAGGAATCCGCTCTTTAGGCTCTCTTTTGGTTAACGAATTCTTAGCTGCTTTGAGGAAAGCCTTTTGTCCCAAGTGTCTACTATAACCGTTTTCAACAAAGACATTAAGGAGGTGGGATTTCTCCTCCTCGAAGCTCTTATCATCAGAGATCCTTAAGGCACGAGTTGCAAGGGTGTTGAGAACCCCCAACTTCTGGGCTGGGAAATGGTGGGAACTAGCATGAAGATACTGCTCCGTATGAGTTTTCTTGCGAAACACTTGGTGGGAGAGGGAACCATCCTCATTCTTAGAGATAAGAATATCAAGGAACGGGAGGCAACCATTAACCTCTTGTTCCATAGTGAACTTAATAGCCGAGGATTGATTATTGAGATGATCGAAGAAGAGATCTAACTCCTTTTGGCCGTGAGACCAGATGACATTAGTGTCATCTACATACCTTTTCCAAAGTTTATGATCTCTTAAGAGAATGAGTGATCGATGACACTGAGCCAACTCTTTCCCCCCTGTCTCAGCTCGTGCAATGAGGAATTGAGATGGAGGGATCCTGGGGTTGCAGGATCTCTGTTCAATAGGATCATATATGTTGCTCCCTTATTTTTCACCAATAATATTAGAGATGTTAGCTCCACTATATTAGTTTACGAAAAGTATACCCTAGTTGGAATCACACCTAGAAGTTAGGCTTGCTAGAAATACCACTCCCCGTCTCGCCAACGGGTTGAGAGAGTGCTTGGTGGTGTACAACCCAAGAGGATTATGATGCAAGTGTTCTACCACATGAGTATTGTGGGCCATTTTTGGGAAGATCAGTGGGCAATAAGATTGATTGAGTTGTTATCCCTTAGGTGATGACTCCTATTTCTCAACATCGGGTGGAAGATGTTTTCTCCCCCATAAAATTTTGGTTGATATGTGCTCCCCTATGTGGTTCTTAGTTAAGACTAAGGTCCTGAACATGGATTTAGGTTGAGATGTGCTACTTGACATTGTTCTGGATTGATCTAGGCTCTTTGATGTTGATGTGGGTCATAGATTTGGCTCCCCGCTTATGTTTCCCAAGTTGTAGCATTGAGTTCCCCATTGGAATTGATTTTGGGTGGTAGCAGTGACTCCCGATGGATACAAGGTGGCAGCGTAGGCTCCCCTTTGCTATCAAATTCCTTTTCTTTTAGATTTAAGAATGTTCAGCTTATGAGCAAATACAATCAAGAAGTAAGAAGAGATGAGAAAAGATGAATACTGATGATATTGGATAACAAGAGACTTTAGATTCGATATGATTTGATGATGGGATTCTTGTGATTTTTACATGATACAATTGAAATTTATCCCTAGCTAGAAAGGAGTGTTAACTTCGAATCTCAGTGACGAATTCCAAACATCGGATGAGATTCCTCTTTTCGAGAGGACAAATTTTGACATTTGAAGCATTCAATTTGGACAAGGGAAGTGTATTTTTAAATGAAGCCCCACATGTGTATATTTGATCAAGTCTGCCCTAAGAAAAATTGGAGACCGTTGGAAGCCTATAAATTCAAGGACCTCAAAATCATTCGGAAATCATCGTATGGTCATTTTATTCTTCTTTCTTTTCGTTTGGCTCACACAGGTCTAAGATGGTTTGTGGAAGTTTGTTCGCACAAGTCCGAAATTGCAGGGTCCAAATCTCGCACACGTATCTAGGGTTTTGGGCTACAACCATAGTCTTGTCACAAGAATATTTGGGTTGTAACTACAGGTATGTATGCCTATGCATGTGGTTGAGGATTTTTAGTAACATGCATGACTCTGTGTTCATGTGGTTGATACCTAAGGTCTAAATTTCATTAGTTGGCGTAGGTTTCAAAAGTTGACAACAGATAGTGACAGTTGATTGCAAGCTTGTAAATCAAGGTTTTGATTATTAACATTGTTGGGTTCATCTCATGAGTGTTGTTTAGCTTATTTTGTTGGATAGGCTTATGGTTGAAGATATGGATCATCATACTCCTTTTGCTGAATCATTGAATGACAATCTAATAAGAAGAAGAATTTGAAAAGGATTTCCCCATAGTGGGTTTTTTTCTGGTGTTCTACCAATTGAGGTGTCTCTATGTGTGAATTCTTTTCTTCCATTGTTCCTTTATGTTCTACTACATTGATGTTGATATTTTTCTTTTTATATAGTTGCATATGTTGTTGAATGTTGTTGTAATTATGAATAATGATATGATGTTGTGGGGTGAATTTAATATGGATATAATGAAATGCAATTATGAAAGGAAAGAACAATATATCCCTAAAGGAAATTTAATAGCAGGGTGTTGCATATGAAATTACACTGATATGTGTAGGATTATTTTCATGATGATTACCTATTTATAGTGAAATAACCTTTTGTTAATTTGCACAAAAAATATATTTCAGTACAAAATTTATAAGATCAATAATCACAAAGGTGTCTTAAATTAAACATCTAATAAATATTGTTGAAGAAGGAGACAAATATAAAAGGGGAAAAGGTGCTATTAGTGCTAGATTAAGTAATAATAATTGTTACACTAGATACAACTAGAAAGATAATCACTTTTTTGGTATAAACTACTTGCACATATATTGGATGTTGACCAAGAAACTAACTAAGAGAGTGAACGAAAGAAATATTTGGTAGTAAAAATAAAAATTTGAATCCTAATAGAAGAGTAATCTTACATGTGTGTGGAAGAAACCCAGAAATAGAAAGAGGTTATAGGAATATGGTGAACCACTCACAATAATAAGTGCAGTGTATGTGTGCAGTAAACAAAAAAAAGAAAGAAAGAGAATTACATAGGATAAACTATATATAAAATTAGAAAAGGGAATAAAGGGGATCGAGAACCCTGTAGTATATAAAGCCAAATAAATGGTGTATTGGTATACCTGAGAATCTGTTTGGACATACTTAATGATAACTTTTCTTAAAGTTGACTGAGAATATAGAACACCCATGATTAATATATATATATATATATATATATATATATATATATATATATATATATATATATATATATATATATATATATATATATATATATATATATAGGAAGCAAACGGCGGATCTAGGGTTTCGAATGGACGCCTTCGGCTTTCGCTTCCTGGGCAAGAATGGCCTGCTCCGAGCCGCCATAGAATTGGATGGAAGCCTGATGCCCGTGTACACATGGTCAACCGAAGACCACAGGCAACAAACGATAGATCTGAAGGGGCAGATGCAGATCGATGGGAGAGATAAAACGTCGCGGCACAGTTTTAATCTCAGCATGCTGAGCGGTGGCGAGGCGTGCGTGTGGGCCAGCGATGCTGAGAACTGGGTATACGCCTTCACTCACCCCGATTTCAACGAACTTATCAAGCACATCACGATCTGCAAGGTGAGCATCATGAAGAAGGTTTTTCTAGACAGGTATCAGGGTTTCCATGGTCATAAATCCTTGATGGATGGTGACGGAGGAAGTGGATACGCGGAGGCAGAAATAGCTAGATCTTTGCAGATAGGAGGTATTAAGCCCTCTAACTCTAGAATCACCACAGATCTGCCAGATCTGAAGAGCAATAATATAGATCGGGGTTTGTACAAGGTCGGTTCGTCAGATCTGAATCAAATATTTGTCAGATCTGTCGAAGGTAGACACCATTGTGTACAGATCAGGGAAGGGATGGATGTCTTAGGGTTAAAAAAGGTGATCCAGAACATATTGGGAACTCCGGCAATATACCAAAACCTCTTATTTTCCGGACTTTGCATGCAGGACCCCCACACACTCGAGCACTATGGAGTTGCAAATGATTCAACCATTATACTCAATCTGAGACTAAGAGGCGGTTGTAAGGGAACCAGCTCAAAAACCACAGGATCCTTCCGCGATGCAGTTAAAGGAAAGGAACCACTGAATCACAGACCAACACCCACATCCGAGCTTCCAGGCCCATACATAGTGGAACAGAAGCAAGAATCACCTTTACTTACTGTAACACTGCCGGAGGTAACAGATCTATACTCAGATTTAATACATAATTCCGTTATATGGAGATCTAATGGTTATTGGCCCAAAGCGGATGCATTGCATCAATGGGTATTTACATCATGGTCAACCAAATGTGAAATATACCTATGCCCTAAGGGTTTCTTCATAGTCAAATTTAACACAGAAATGGAACGAGACAACATCATAAACCAGGGGCCTTGGTTTTCGGGCAATGGTGGCCTCTTTATCACCCCCTGGTTCCCGGACTTTGATGCCAACACCATGGTTGTTTTGACGATACCTGTTTGGGTAAGGCTGCATAACCTCCCACTGCATTTTTGGCACCGAAAAGCTTTAACAACCATTGGGAACTCTTTAGGAAAACATCTTAAAACAGATGAAGATAAAGCTATGCGCGGAATATTCACATATGCTAGAATATGTGTAGAGGTGGACCTAAGTCAAGGACTTCCAGATCACATCACATTGAATTTTAATAATTCACTGTGGACGCAAAAACTAGACTACAAGAACATGGCTTTCAGATGTCGCAGCTGCTTGTAGACAGGGCACCTGCAATACGCATGTCCAATGACAAGTAGGGAGCCAAAAGGGAACAAGAAACAACAAAAAAAACCAAAAGGTTGGCAGAATATGGAACCACTGGAGGAGGAGGCACTAAACACAGAACCCACAGATGTACCTAATGAAGGCACTGAGAGGCCCAATTTGGAGACACATAGCTTGGTACAGCAGCAAGAATTACAATTGGAAATAAGCAGTGCCAAAAGAGCACATAGCCCCGAAGGATCGGACTCAGATAAAGAACAACCAGTGTACACAGAGGAAAACCAACTTGCTATAATTGATCCTACTATCAGCACTGGAGTCTGGCGCAAAGTAGAAAAGAAAAAAGGCAGGAAAACATAGGCCTGCTGCCACAACATTTTACTATTATATCTTTTTGTCTTCCTGTCACCACAGGAACTGTCTTGATGACATTTTGTGCTCTTATTTTCTTTCTGCTGCCTAATATTATAGGTTCATTGCTCCCTGCGTGGAGACAACTTGTGTTTTTTGTTTTGACTATCTTTTCTAGCAGTCTATGTACTTGACAGGCACAACTACCTCTATATGAATGCTTCGGCATCTACAAAATGTAATTTCTTAACTTTAATAGAAATTACGACTTTTTCCCAGGGGAAATATATATATATATATCTATATATATATATATATATATATATATATATATATATATATATATATATATATATATATGTATATATATATATATATATATATGAGTCAGTTGGAGTTATCTTGGGTGATTGGTAGGAATGGTCGGAATCATTTGAAACAAATGAAGTATTAACAAATGATATGGTAGAGGTTAACAATGATGATGATAAAAGATAAAAGAACCTATATGTGAACAGTGTAACTTAGTTATAAATAAGTCCAATATAGTAATAATAAGGAGGTAGAAGTAAGTTGAGTTTCATGATTGACGAAAAAAAATTTGTAAGAGAATTAATAAACATTCAAACTAAAAATGTCTCTTCGTGAAGGAAACCATAGAAATACTGGTTATAAGAGTGAATAATGGTACAAACCATCAACATGGAGGTTTGCAAAGGTCAAGAAAATGATAATTGTTTCTTGTTTAAAACCAGCAAAATGAAGGTAAGATGTAATAAAATATCATAATAACTTGTGATGGAAAGAAGATTAGTATCGAAATAGTTAAGTGAGAAAATTAGATGATATTTTAATTTGAAGGTGATATGATTTGAGTTACTTCAAGGCACTAAATAAATATAGAAGCACTTTGGAAACAATGTTGTTGATACTAAAAAGGATATCAACTTCACACCATATTTAGTAAGTATAAAGTGAGCAAGATTATAGTCATTTTCAAGACATGGAATCTACTAGGGAGAAAATTCCATGGCCCCAAATATAGAAAACTAATATAGATAGATTTTAAGTTTCTTGTATGTGATAGAAGCAGGGGTCTCAAGATTGTTGTTATAGATTCGTAATATTGGTTCATGGAATGATTCACTATTTAGTTTATTTTATAATCGTATCGTGATTGGAAAGGTTAAGTCTAATCGAAATCAAGATGATAACAAAATATTAATTGATTGATATGATTGATATTAGTAACCCCAATATCCAAATATTTTTTCTAAGTTGGTATAATAAGATGACAGGAATAGATGCAAGTTAGATTCCATGAGCAATCTAGCGTAACTGTAATCTCTCTCTCTCTCTCTCTCTCTCTCTCTATATATATATATATATATATATATATATATATATATATATATATATATATAAAGGTCAAATGATGCAACAATAGATTATAAGGGGAAAACTCTTAACATGGTCATTGTTGGTCTCATTCTTTTTCTTAAAGTTTTGGAAGATAGCATAAGTTAGAAAAGGACAACATATGAAAGATGTATTTATGCACAAAAGGATACAAATGAAAATAAATTTGTATATAAAATATTATGAGGAGTATGTTTCTCTAATGTGAATTAAGGGATTGATGGTGAGTATAGGTAACAAAAAAAATGTGTGATTAGAAAATGGGTATATGACCAAGGAAGATAACTAAGGGAATTTGGCATATAATTTTAATAAAATTTAAAGGTGCGGTAATTAGAGAAAAATTATGCCTAAATGTTCCCACGAAATTTTCTTGCACATAATATGTAAACCAATCAAAATCTTTTAAATTTGAAAAGAGGTACATGTAAATATTTTCGAGGGAAAAAAATAACTACTTTTTTAAGTAGTTTTAGCTTATGTCCGTATTGATTTACTCAAATTTCAAGTGTATTAAATTTCACATCCAACGAGTACCCATTATGCATATTTCTGAGAAGACCCACATTGATAAAAATTAAAGATTGATTAAAAAAGCTTGTTCAACACTTTTTTTAATGTATCTTAATTAGCTTGGGAGTGGCTACATAGGAGGGTGAGAATTTTATGTGTGAAACATACTCCAACCTGTTATAGAGGCTAGAAAACATCTAGGACAATGTTTCACTCAAGCAGGTGGTAGATGTAATATTCCTTGGAAAACATGTAAATATGTGAATTAAGTTTGTTGATGTACTTCACTATGGACCATCTTAAAGGGTCTAATGTGAATAACTTATGAACATGAGCATCAATTTTTATTAATAAAAATAAATTTAATAGTCAGTTATAAATTTATGAGAAAATTAATGCTATAGTGAATTTCATACTCCAGAATGGTTGACGACAGTTATGGGTAGTGGAAATTGTCTTCCCAAACTCCTCTTCCTAAAGATAAAACATTACATATGGGAAAATGAAACCAAGAGGGAAAAGTGATTACCTGAGGAAACCTTGAGGAGAAGAGACTGCAAGACTCAACCTCGGATAGGATGTTGTAGAGTGAGGCAAGACACTACCAAATATAGAGTTGTCGAGTTGGTTGACCAATGGGACTTGGTCTAAAGCCTAAGTTATTATATTAAAGGCCCTAGACTGAATCTTTTTGGGATCAGGTGTTCTTGGGTGAATATGTGAATGTTCTTGATCAAAATTTTTTCTAGATATCATGAAGCTTGCTCGAGGGGGGGGCGTTCGAGTGTTGTTATTGGTTGTCATAGGTTGGGAGGAGAATTCTTCCCCCTATGACTTTGCAGCTCGATTAAGAAAGAAGATAAACAAATAGAGATAAGTATCAAAGAAGTTTACTTTTTTTCTAGGCAATGAGATTGGAACTGTGAACATCTGTGTTAAACTATAGTAATGTTTCGATAAGTGAAAACTATCATGTCTACTATGAAAGTGTCATGACTGAAACTGTGATTATAGTGTTGGGAAACATTTTTTTTGAAATAAGACTGATAAGTGTTTTGAGTATATCCGAAACAATATAGAATAAACGATAAAACACAGAATAAATGTGATGGATTAGGGCTAGTTTCCAGGCCAAGCTAAATTTGTCATCACCTTAGTAACTATCCCTATTCTACATAGAATAATATATTGAACAAACAAATTGTTCAATAGTTTTTTTTGTAGAATAAAACCAAAGGTAACCACATATACATTGATTAATCATAGCGAGTAAATAAAATCCAAAAACAATATGTAATATTGGTTTTGTGTAATCGAGGGTCTCACTCAAGTATCCATAAGTCTCAATATTAACTAATAAAAATTCAAAAAAAAAATTGTGAAAGTACTAGTAAATATTGGTATTGAGTATGCATAATTCAAGAAAGAACTACATTACAATTACATGTTAATATAACATATTTAAACCCTTTTCAACACATGATACTTAATGACTTTTGTGAACCCTAGTTGTCAAAATACAATCATACCATTAGCTAACTATTATAAAACCAACTATTTTTTTTTTTTAATGTCATCAACAATTTGACTTATACATAATAATAATTTTAAGTGGAAGAGAGATAAGGGAAATATACAATAGTTCTCATTTATAAACAATAGTGAATAAAAAAACATCAAAAATGAAGTGAAACTTTGAATACAATTCATTTTTTGAAACGCCAAGAAAATGTCACTCAGTTTTTAATAAAAGAGGAAAGACACTGAAAATATTAATAAGACTTCCATTTTAGAAGTTTTTGTCTTACTTTTATGACCTTCAGCATATCTTAAACCATACGTAATAGAATGACTAACATCATGTTATGGATAAAGGCACCAGGCCACATAAATTGTTTAAAAATCAAATGATACAAAATGTCGACATAACAACCATATACGGTCCTAGTTCAATAGGAGTGGGAGTGAAAACCATCCACATTAAAACATAACAAAATTGAAACATGAAACCCTAACACAGGAACCCTAGTCAGGTGGGTATCCATCAACAACTAGAAGGGAAAAGAGAGCAAAATGTTAAATACACTACAAGAAAAAAGGACATTTGTGAGGGTCATGCCTATGACAGACCGCCAAGGTTCATCACCAATGTTTCATATGGTGATGGTCCTAACAAAACCTTGTTGTAAGTGCATATAGTGCACTCCTTTATTTTTGTCACAAAAGACATTTTGATTGACACTTTTGGTGATGGATGTTAAAGGCCCATCTCTAATTATCTCTTTGGTGACACTGCTAGTGATGATTTCTTATTAGCCCTCAACAATGATCTGTTTGGTTACATTTGGTGACGGTCAAGAAAAGCCTATCATCATGGATAATTCCAATGAGTGTTTGATGAGGCTATGTGATTTTTGTTATATCTTTTCTCAAAATATAAAAATTTAAGACCATTTTTATGGGGTCATTTTCATAATGTTTCTAAGGTCATAATGGTTAGATTCAATTAGTTTGTTAAGAATTAATTAGTGTGTATCATTTTCCTCAAGTAATGAGAATATAGTTTTCCTATGAGTCGACACTTGATTCATCTTTGTTAATTTTATTTTATAGAAAATTACCTTTAGATGAAGTTTTGATAGTGTGTGTAGAAACCATGTTATTTAAAACATAATCAATATCAGTCAATTACATTAATGTGAGAAACCTAGTGCTCCTAAAAACTCCTAGCACCCCTTGATATGCTTTGGCACACACTAACATTTCTTGGCACCTTGCATGTCTTTGAACATCTTTGTACCTAGAACATCTTGTTATCACTAGGATGCCCAAGCACATGTTATCATGCCTTAGCAAAACATAGCACTCCCCTTGCATGTGTTATCATGCCCTGCAGTCCCTAGCATGACCTCAAACACCTTAGCATGCATTGACATACATTAGCACTTGCCATGTATTGGAACCTTTTGTTAGTGTGCCTAGCATGCCCCTTCTAAATAAGGTAAAGTCTTAACTCATTAAACCTCTTATGCATTCATTTCCTTGCATTTTAGCTTGGTTCCCCATTTTGTTTCATTGACACTCCTTGACACATGTTGGCACACCTTGGCACCCTACACATCTTGGCATGTCTTGGCATGCCTTGGCACTATTTGGAACATGTTAGCACACCTTAGAAATCCCTAACACACACTGCAAATTCTTGAAATGTAGTGGTATTCCTATCATGCCTTTCCACTACCTAGAATACCTTGTCACTCCCTCCTTGGCATGCCTAACACTCATTCACACTCCTTGACATGCCCTCGTTATCATTTATTTAAATGCATTTTGACATAATTCTCCCTTGCGTTGACATTTTACTCCCTAACATTCTTTGGTATGAATTGGCACTCTCTACCACATCTTAGCACTCTCTGACATGCCCTGCCACTCCACAGCATGTGTATCACTCTTTCACACACACTGCAACTTGGAACGTGTCGGCACTTGGTAAGTCTTAGCATGCCTTGTGTGTGATGACATGCCTTCGTATGATTTGGCATGTGTTGGAATGTTTTGACATGTTTTAAGATTAATTTTTTTTATAGAAATTGGAAAGTAGGAGGGAAGTAACATAGGAAGATTTGGGCCCATGGGGTTTTTGATTGACGGTGAATGGGTACGGTGTTAAGGCACTCCTTTCGATAGGTCACCGATTCAAATCCTCCATGGGTATTCAGATAGTCTTAACTAGAAAAAAAACATAGGAAGATCTGGCATTCAGAATGCACTAACACTTAGCACTTGGGACGTACTAGCACTTGTACCACTACAAAAAAGGCCTTTAGGGGTGGTTTGGCTTGCAACGATCATGCCAAAACTGCCTCTAGAAGTGTTTTTAGGGATTTAGGGGTAGT
Organism: Pinus tabuliformis; assembly: GCA_031772625.1. NCBI lineage: Eukaryota > Viridiplantae > Streptophyta > Pinopsida > Pinales > Pinaceae > Pinus > Pinus tabuliformis. The sequence goes on from CM062818.1 coordinate 1,608,322,656, forward strand.
TTTGAAACCCCCCATGAAGGTCATGAAAATTTGAAATTTTTCGAGGCGTTTCTAAAAGTGTTTTTTCATGACTTTTGAATGGTGTTTTTAAATTATCGCCCCTAAATATAATTTTCATGATTTTTTTATAAAACACCCCCAGAAAGTTATGAAAATTGAAATTTGGAGGGGGGGGAGGTTAAATGACTTCCCCTAAATATATTTTTCATGGTGGTTTCTAACCCCGCGAAAGTCATGAAAATTGAACCTTTTTTGTGCAGGGTGTTTCTAAAAACTGCCTCTAAAAGTGTTTTCTCATGAATTTTGTGGGGGTGGGGTGGGTATTAAATGATTTTCCCAAAACATATTCCTCATGGATATTTTTCGATAACCCCTACCCCCCCCCCCCCCCCCCCACCCCTCCATACCCCCAAATTCATGAGAATTTAACTTTTGGAGGTTGATTTTGAAAACACCCTCCAAAAAATGTCATGGGAATTGAACATTTGGAGGCAGTCATTTAACAAGAACCTTTAAAAGTTTAATTCCCATGACTTTTTTTCATTGGGGCATGTCGAAAACCACCTCCAAAAGTTCAATTCTTGTGACTTTTAAGGGGGGTTGTCTGACAATCCCCCTTAAAAGTCATGGCAATGTAACTTTTGGAGGTAGTTTTGGACAACTCCCCACCCCACCCCACCCTAACCAAAATAATTTAGAATTAAAATTTTAGAGTTTATTGTTAAATGACATCCTCGAAATGTTTAATTCTCATGAATTTGTGGGAGGGGATCTTGTAATGTATTGGCTGGGGCAAGGGGACATAAGGGTAGCATGGATGGGTATAAGTGAGAGGTTCGAGCATGGTTTACTAAGATCTATAATACTAGTTTTAGAGACTAAGAAGGGGCCTTAGAACCTCATGAAATAGTGGATAAGGGGGCATGGAAGGAAGGAAATAGGAGAAATTGATAGCAGAACCCCAATAGTTGTGATAAGGGGATTAGGGGTGCTATTATCACAACCCATAAGGCCTTAACCAATAACCATTGATTTCGCTATCCCCTTAAACCCTAAGCCATAATCACTTAACATCTACACTCATAAACCATAACCATTAACCACTTGATCCCTTAAACCCTAAGCCACTAATCTTGTAATCCCTATCCCCTAACCTAAAATCCCTAAACCACCCTTAAAAGTAAAGACAATGTAACTTTTGGAGGAAATTTTGGACACCCCCCCCTCCCCCCACAAAAAAAAAAGTCATTAAAATTAAACTTTTAGAGGCGGATGTTAAATGATCACCTCAAAATGTTTAATTCTCATAAATTTTGGAGTAGGGTATATTTTGGTGTATTGAACAGGGCAAGGAGACATAAGGGTAGCATGGATGGGTAGAAGTGAGAGGTTCGAGCATGGTTTACTGAGATCTATAATCTTAGAATTAGAGAATGAGATAGTGTCCTTAGGACCTCATGGCATAGGGGCTAGAGGGCCTAAAGGGAAGGAAACAAGAGAAATTGATAGGGGAACTTCCAATAGTTGTGATAAGGGCATTAGGAGCCCCATTTTCACAACCCATAAGCTCTTAACCCATAACCACTAAATTCCTTATCCCCTTAACCACAAAGTCATAATTCCTAAATCCCTACACTCATAACTCATAACACGTTAACCCCTTGATCCTTTAAACCTTAAGCCACTAATGTGTTAACCCATAACTCCTAACCCCTTAACCCATTGGCACCTAAATCCCATACCCATTAAGCACTTAAGCCCTAAATCCTGTGACCACCAAGCTCTTGGTACTTAACTTGTGCTTAACCCTTAACCACTAAGCCATTAACCTCTAACCCCTAAACCTCTTAGAACTCAACCCCCTAGCCCTAAACCCCTTAACCCCGAAACCCCTAAGCCCTAACCTTGTACCCTTTAACCTTAACACTTAATTCCTAAACCCCTTAACTCCTATAACTCTTAAGCCTTTTTCCCAAACAATAATATTATTCATTATATCAAGTTTTTGTCCATTAACCCCTCCAAACACAACCTTCAAGTACTACTAGAGTTAAAGGAAAAGAGTCACCGGGTCATGATCAGTCATAATTGTATGATATTAGACGAAGTTATGAGAAAGAATTGTTGGTATGCTCTCATATATAAGAACCAGGAAGAGAGAAGTTGGGAATTATTATTACTTTATTTGTTCACTGTAACCCAGGGATAAGATACAAGCTGGGAAATATTTTGACTTTGTTCACTGTCACTTGTATTCCTTCTAATGGTTGAGGGGTTAGTTCGCATCTATATATCAATTATAATAGTGAAACTAGAGATAGGCCTTATGAACTCTTACTATTCACCACTTGGATGAGACCTTATGAACAAATGTTCCAGCATGTCACGTTGTTGATGGTTCGAGGTGTCGCTTACATATTCGTTCTAAAGTTGGTCTGGGTGGACATCACTTGCAATTTTGTCTTGATTATGCTGTAGCATGCAATGGGTTGGTCGATTGATTGTAGATACTTGTATTGGCTATGGGAACATTGAGAACCGAAGTAGGGTAGCAGGTGAACATACAAGATTTAATCAACATCGAATTGTCAAGTTGTTCTTATCAATTTGAGAAAAGCGTTATTGGTGTTCTATAGCATATCGATAGATTTGACCCCTACACCTGTAGAGTACTTTCCCTCTATACCTTCAAAACTTATTGATTCTTTCACCTTGACATGAATATGGAAATCTTCGTAGAGTACTTTCCCTCTATCACTTTTCTCCTTTCTCTCCTAACATCAAGCAAGTGGGATCCTTATAAACAAAAGTGCATCTCTAACTGAGTACTTTCGCTTGGTAACTTAGATACTTATCCATCCTTTGACTCTAGAGCTCTTAAGACTACAATCTATACGTAATGACATATATAATATATCTAACTCCTCTTCTCTTTGGTCTCGCCCACTTTTGCAACCTTTGCCTATACTTATTATCTTTAGCTAGTGTCCACCATTCTTTGACCTTAGTATACACACTTAAGATATGAACATAGCCAACCATCATCGAGAGCTCTTCCGGGGTGATCATGTCCTAGCAGTGAATCTATTGTATACTGCAATCTAAATGGCATACCTATTAAGAGGTGAATCAGCAAGTGAAGAAAACTAAAACTCAGACCTAAGCATAGGAGGTAAAGCTACGTCTGGCATTGAACCCACAGATCGAACCGATCTAGTTGAAGCACCTGTTGATCTAGGTGTTGGCCTTGACTTAGTTTATCGAGTGAAAGTAGCTGGTGGTGTTTTGACATAGATTGTTGATACTCCAGATATCAAAAAAGAGGTTAGAATAGAAGCATACGTGGCATCAAAACCAGTGCTCCCTCCCTTCAAGTTCAAAAGCTTGTAGCTGACCTAGTTCTAGTATATCAACCAACTACATCGCTAAACGAAGATCCATATGCCAGGGTTGAACATGTATACAAAGAGAAATTGACCATGTTTAAGTAGTGGAATCCCTTCTATTTCGAGAGCTTGTCTGAGATTGAGATCCAATAGTATACTATCGGAACTAAGCTGGGCCCTACAAGCAGAAGGCAGACCCCTCACTGAAATAGAACCACAGTAATACTTGATAGGCAGTATAGTTTCATAGTAGGAACTTCAATGGTTTAGGTAATCATTAGACAAGTCATTTACCAATTGATTCATCATTATTAGCCCAGTACTTGGGCCAGATCACCTCATTTACCCGGTCCCAATTATTGTTGACTCAGTTGATCCACTGGTTTTTGTTGAACAAATTTATCTAGTCGATGAACGAGAAATTGCATTTTGTATAGATATAGATGCATATACAATTTGAGTTTATCGAGTTAGAGGTGCATATTTAGATGTAGGGCCATAGCCCGCAGCTCTAGTTTCATATCCAATGGTAGAGTCTCTAGTTTCAATTCCATATTTAATTCCAAATTCTATTCCAAATTCATACACAGTTCCAGAAGTAGGATAAAAGCAACCAACAATAGATTGAGATTGATTAGTTTACCTTGAGAGATAAAAATCAGTTGTTTCACTAATTCCATAACCACTAGTAGCAGAAGAGGGAGCTAGAGTATAGGTAGCATTATAGATAGAAGCAAAGTATAAGTAGTAGATTGTTTTTGCAAAACGAGCAAAAGTAGCCACATTTGAAGCAGCAATAGTGGTGATAGACACTGGTGGGTTGTTTAGACTACATCTATTACAAAAAATTGAATAGCTGGGCCTCTCAGGCTTTCCAAAGTACATCCCTATTAAGGCTGGGAAGGAAGCTAAAAACAAATGTTGGTATTATTAGTAAATTGATGGTTTCCTACCTGAACGGATCATTTTACTCATATAGGGCACTATAAATAGCTTCACAAAACTAGAAAAGTGGATAGTTAATGGGAAAAGTTGAAAAGTTGCATCATCTGGCTCTGAAATGGGGACTCTAAAAGGTTATTCTTAAACGGGTGAAATTGGTGCTTCTGCTAGTGGATCAACAACTGGAACTGGATCTACTACCTTCGACTCTAGGAGGTAAATTTCCTTTGCTCCTATTGGTGGTAGTTAAACTGCCTACATTTTCGGGTCTCGATCTTGACCTGGGCTCGATCTGCGACTGTAGAATTGTACACTATAACTGCAATTGGAGTTTCTGGAATTATGCAAAGGGATGGGCTCTATTCCTCTGTCTCCACTTCGGTTTCTACTTATATCTGCGCATTGTAGCCTAGGTTGAATAATTAGTGGCTTTAGCACTAGTAGAAGATCTTGTTTTCTCCAATCCAAGTGCATCTATAGTTGACCATACCATTGAAAGCTCAACACTGTAAGCCATAAACACATCTGCATAACTGATCTCTATAAGCACAAAAGATCTCACTATGCTCCTAATGATCCTTACGCTCCCTACACTCTCTATGCTACCAATCTCTATGGCTCTATGGAACGGGCTACCCATATATATGGAAAGGATCCCTATGCTACAGATCTACTTAGAGCAGACCCCTATGCCACTTATCCACCTAATCCAAGTCAAAAACCTACACAGGCAGATCGATATACAGAACCATATATTGGCTAGATATCAGCAAGGGTAGGTATATGAATATGGGCGAGCATATCCCTTCGTTCCCTTGGCTTGCCCCGTTGAATGTGGTGGTGTATGTGCACCTCTTGTTCGTATGTCTCTAATACATTACCGTTCCTTTATGACTACGATTCTGTTATGGCTATTTGGCAGATATTTAGGTAGGGTCTAGCTCTTCCTTAGTATCAAGCACTTGGTAGGTTCTGTCGAATGGCAAACCTCATCCGTTCTATGGGCTGACCAATTTCAGTTATAGTTTATGTATTGAAGAGCTAAGTGGACCTATGAGAAAACATGGGTTTGGTACTGCATTCTTCGTGGATATGGTGGGATTACAGGTCTCATTATGTTGGAATTACGATGCATGTGTTGTACTTGATGGCAACCCAGTTGTAGCAGAACAACTCACTTGTATAGGGTAACTAGATGAATCTATGTAACTAGATGAATCTACATGAGAGATATCATATGGGACAAAATGCATGTAAGTTGTGTTTACAAAAGTGACAAAATGCAGGGTATATCAAAGGAATTCTTTCAGAAGTTATATGGCAAATCTCAATGTAACAGGTCCATTCAGATGTAACAGGGCATTGGTATAGAAGAACAAGAAGATGGAACTAAATTCTACTAATTGGAATGAAGAAGTTGAAGGTAAAGGATGGTGAAAAGCAGTTTAAGATGTATATGCAAGTCCACTTAGTCAAAGTAGCGTATACGCCCAGGTTCACAGAACAAAAAGGTCATATACGTATGCACACACTTTCACAAGAGGAAAAGCGCGTATAGGTTGGAAAACCAATGAATCTCAAGTGTAGAGAATACCAGGGGTCAATACCTTGGTATTAGCCCCCAATATTGAGCGGAGTAATGACTATTTGATCCTGTCAAAGAATACCACAGATCCTAAGTGTGGTTTTATTCTGAGGTATTGGTCCAAGGCTTTTGGTCCAGGGTAGTGGTCCGAGGTTTTTGGTCCAAGTTATTAGTCCAAGGTTTTGGTCCAAGTTGTTTGGTCCAAGGTATTTGCTCCGAGGTATTGGTCCTAAGTGGTTTTGGTCTGAGGTATTTAGACAGGCCAAAAATATATAGGGAGGAGAAGATCAAAGGGCTAAGGGCAGAAGTAATGAATATATTATGAAGTGCGAGATCAAAACCAAATATGCATGTTATGGAATTTTCATGCTTTTCTTGATCTAGATTAAGTATGCACTTGAGTTTATAATGATGGATGAGATCTAATGATGGATTATGATCATAACGAATTATCATTATGTGATTTGATAATGGATGGGATAGACTTTATTGCTAACACATGTTTTATCCTTTATATGTGACAATCTGGGTATGTCTGAAGTCAGGAATTGCAGTGAAGCTATAAGTAAGTATTTGCAGATTTATACATTAGTTTGCCTTGGTGAGGGTGTGTATACATGTTGGTTAATCTCTTCCAAGTAGCGTATGCAAAAGAAAAGCTTGACGTTCAGGGGCGACTGGTCTATCTGATTAGTGTTGTTGTTTTACTCTTGTTTGTCAATGATGTCTTCTTAGATCTGGAAGTAAAACTAAATGTATAAGAAAGTTTAGTCTGATTGATTGATTGATTGAGAAATAATGGTGATCCTTGTTTCTATCTATTTAGAACTCCGTAATATGACAATAGATATTTAGAATGTCACTGATTGGTGCAATTTGTGGTTCAGAGGTTTTATGATTCGATATCTTTAGAGGTATACACAGGTTGGGCTAAAGGAAGTAGCATATACATGCAGGTTGGATTCATTGAAGGACAATATACATTCTCTCACATGCCTTTTGAAGTTACAGTTAGTTATGGTTGTTGATGTAGTGATCTAGGTTCAGATCTGTGTACTAGTTATAGTGATCTGTCTATTCCAGTTGTTTGGTTCAAATTGATTAAGTTTGAATGAATGGTTGATTTAGTTGTGTCAGAGGTTCAGCGATTGTTTGGTTCAATATGTCAGAGGTTTCAGTGATTGTTTGATTCAGTACGTCAGAGGTTTTAGTGATTGATTGATTCAGTTATGATTGATTCAAATATTGATGATTGGTTTTAGTTATGTTAGAGATTGATTATTGCACTAGTACAAAATGACTAATTAGTTACTAAGAAAACAACTAAAATTTGCATATAAATGACCATTTTTCAATTGGTGACCAATAGTAGCTAATTTACAGTATCTTATAACACGACCAACTTTTAGTCATTTTTAACTTAGTCATTAATTGGTTTCCTCAATTTTACCATCTAGTAGTATATTGAGTCATTAATTTGGTCATTAATTCTTCATTGGCTTAGTCATTAATTGTTGCAATTGATGACCAAACATATAACAAAATATATTACTATATGAATCCTCAAGAAAACCAACTAATGACCAAATAAATATGACCAAAACGTTGGTAATGTTATAAGATACTATAAATTAGCTACTAATAGTCATATGTATATAAATTTTAGTCATCATTTAAACCAATTAATGACCAAAGAAATATGACTAAATTTTAATCGTGTTATAAGATGTTGTAAATTAGCTACTAATAGTTGTATATATGCAAAATTTAGTCATCATTTAGTAATAGTAGCTTTATCATTTGCAGTAGTCATTTATCTTTTTTTGGTATTTTCATATTCATTATATAAACTACCGATTTAGTAGTTTCTATTCAGTTCATTTAATTTCATTCATAATCATTATAAATGACTAATTTAGTCATATATTCATTTTATTTGTGTTCATCATTAATTAAAATAAACTACTAATTTAGTAGATTTAGATTGATTTTACGTGTTTATTATTAATCACCATAAATTAATTAGTATGATTTTGCAACTAAATTTTAAGAAAATGTCATGGAATGTGCATGTTTATCTAATATGATAACGCAAAGTTACATATGTTAATTAAAAGACTAAATAATATAAAGTGAAAATAAAAGTAATTTCAACCATATAAATTTTATTATATAAAATATCATGTATTACAATATGAGTTTCCAACTTAATATGGGTTGGACTACAATTTACACATGAAATATTGTTTCATCATTTCTAGACAGTATCATTGTGTTGCCAAAGCTTTGCAAGTGAATTCACCAACTCTGAAGGCTTGACCATCAGTATCTATGAGTTTGTCTTATGCAAGATATTGGCTCTAAGGGTATCACTAGACAGATTCTCTTCTCTCTCTCATTTTGTATTTGTCGCTCCAGTGTTATTATTCTCCTCTTTCTTCAATTGTTTCTTCTTACCATCAATATTGAGTTCCTCTCCTGAAAATTAAAGAAAATACAATGCAGAGTATAAGACATGAAAGACGATGAATACTTGAATATAAAATAAATTAGACTATAAAATATTTATATGACATATACCTCAACATTCGATATTGGCCAATATGTGGCTAGATGACCTGTATAAACAAAGCAAATAAAATGTCACCATAGAAAACGGAATTGGAGGGGGATTCATCATGCATGCTAGGATTTTTTGTGTGTGCACACATCATATTTCTCACTTCTAATTGTATAAAAAACAAAGAGTATGCATAATGACATGTAATGACATGTGGGTGTCTATTTGGCTCAATGATATACTTGATTTTTTAAACCATTCCAATCCTACCACAATGAAATTAAGAGAGACAATGACACAAGAAGGATGATCAACAAATGAAATTAGAGACATTTGAATGCAATTCAATTGTACATGAATGTAATGATAAGTATTTGCAGCTTCCTAGTCACTGATGAGCATCCAATCAGACTGTGAAAAATTCCTTGCATTATGATAATTTGGTTGCACCTGCAATAATCCTCTGTAGTAGTCCCTTGACTTGCCTATAGATATAATTATAGAAACAATCCTACTCCTACAATTCTTCCCTATATGGATCATCTTTGTCCGCCACCCCCCCTACTGATAGCTATTTTTCAAGGCAATAGAATAGAACTCTCCAATTGCATCATCACCTTTAAAAACAATTCTTGAGTATTTACAGGTGATTATTGAATTAGTCACTACTCAGGTCCATGAAATCCTTTATTTGTATCCATCGCAAAAGCCTCTTTTCACAATAAAATTATAAATCCCACATTTGCACTCCTCGTCCTCAACATACCAATTCTTTACAGTGGAATACTTTATCATTTCTCCCTTGGTGCAATAGAGATCCAGTATTGTGGCATGAAGATTATTGGTGTCATAAAATGGTATAGTTCATCCTTCAATATATGTCATAGAACTCCTCTCACCTCACATAAATCCTCTCATCTACAAAAATAAGGGTCCTCTCTAAATGCCTGGTCTCCATCTCATTCATCCTTAAATAAGTGGATATTTGCATGGGTGACAAAGTGTGCTTGGAGATTTAATAGAAGGAGCTATTGCTAAAAAAATAAAAATACAATGTAGCATAATAGTTATCAGTAGGAGCAACAACCCTACCAAGCTACTTCCTAACTAGATAAAGATACTCCTAAATTACCTATTATAATGAAGAAAAGATAACCTCAATTACCTATAGAGTCTACCTATGCATGGTAGAAATCAAAACACTGTCAAAAACAACATCTACAACAATGTTGGTCAATCTCTTCTTCTAGTCAAGTGCATGCCTAACTTTTGAAAAGTATCAAGTAGGTCAGGGTCCACCTCATCGAGGCTCCTCTTATTCTTCTACTCTCTCTGTTTAGGTTTAGAATAATACCAAAGGTCTTCAAAATTAATGGCTGGGTAAAATTTATCAGACCATTGAGTTCTTCCATTTTTAATCATTGTATGTAAGATTGAATCTAAATTGCAAAAGTCCTTCAGGTTCCTTCTTTTTAGCTAAAATTAACCTACGCTTTGGAGAGTTGTAATATTTAATGGATATAAGTATATTCTACTTAAAATATAGTAACATGGTTTAAAAGTATAGGCATTGAGATCAGAATCTAAGGATGAAAAAGAAAGGATTTTATGTTCATGATTACAAGAAATTTTAATTTCATGTAAGAAATTTTGAGGAAGGTCAAGCATTTGCATCCTACCAAAAAAAAATCTTGCATCACTTGAGCCCTCTCAATTTGGGCATGGTAGAGTCCATTACAGAAACAATCAACCACTTAAAAAGGGTGAAAATAAAAAATAAAATTTCACACATTCTGACCCTAGAAACGTTAGGGAAGAGCGAACTGATCTGTATAGTAAGGATATGCAAAATGCTTACTTGTCCATTGTCTTTTGATGAATTGTTGGCCGCAATCAAGATCTCCATTATCATAATCATTAAACCCTTTGTATAATAAGGACATGCGAAATGCTTACTTGTGCATTGTCTATCATAATCATTAAACTCTTTGTACAATAAGGACATGAAAAATGCTTACTTGTGCATTGCCTTTTGATGAATTGTTGGCCACAATCAAGATCTGCATTATCATAATCATTAAACTCTCAACTCTAATAAAATTTGTTATTTGATCATATAAACCCTCAAAATTATTTACCCATAAGGACAAAACTCCTCTTTAGTAAAAAGGAATAACAGAGTCCAAATTTAGAACCGTGTACAAATTACCAAAATATTATAATCATTAAACCAACTCTAGATAAAATTTATGCTTTGATCATATACCCTCGAAATTATTTACCCATAAGAACAAAATCATCTTTATTAAAAAGGAAGAATATAGTACAAACTCATACCCGTGTACAAGTTAGGAAAATATCCACACCCAATGAACTTGCCCTTATCATAATCATTAAACCCTCAACTCTAGATAAAATTCATGCTTTGATCATATGAGCCCTTGAAATTATTTACCCATACAAACAAAAATCCTCTCTAGTAAAAAGGAAGAACAGAGTCCAAATGGGATTTAACCATAAGAACAAAAATCCTCTTTAGTAAAAAAGAAGAACATAATCCAAATTCATACCCATGCACAAATTACCAAACTATCCACCCTCAATGACCTTGCCCTTATCATAATCATTAAACCAACCTAGAAATTATTTACCCATTCAAGAAAAAATCCTCTTTAGTAAAAAGGAAGAATGGAGTCCAAATGGAATTTACCCATAAGAACAAAAATCCTCTTTAGTAAAAAGGAAGAACAGAGTCCAAATTCATACCCATGTACAAATTACCAAAATATCCATGCCCAATGACCTTGCCCTTATGATAATCATTAAAACCTCAACTCTAGATAAAATTTATGCTTTGATCATATAAGATCTTGAAATTATTTACCCATACAAATAAAAATCCTCTTTAGTAAAAAGGAAGAAGGGAGTACAAGGCATTTATGCATAAGAACAAAAAGCCTCTTTAGTAAAAAGGTAGAACAGATTCCAAATTCATACTCATGTACAAATCCTCTTTAGTGAAAAGGAAGAACGAGTCCAAATTCATACCCATGTACAAATTACCAAAATATCCACACCCAGTGACCTTGCCCTTCTTCCATATAATCGTTGATTCTCTCCTAAGGTGTGGTGTTTCCCATCTAAACACCATCTGGATTCGAATCCCATGAAATCCATAGATCACTTTGATGGTATTCCTTCTTCTAGAATTTCCACCCACATATAGACAAGGCAGAGAAAAATACAGTGCTACAATGTGATGTTGTAATTTGTGAATATTTAAACTGGAAATGAAAAAGAAAAGAAATATTTATAATAGAAAAAATAAAAGAAATATTTATAATATAAAATAAAATATATAAATTGCAATTGGGTTAAATGATTTATTTTTAATAAGAATTTGTTATTTTTTGGTAAGATGCTAAATTAAAAAGAAGAAGAAGAAGTTAAAAATGATATTGGGATGAGTGTAAATATTTAAATATGACCTCAATTAATAATAAAAAGTTAAATTAATAAAAATAATAAAATTTAATTTGTTATATTTTGATTTTGTTATTAACTTGTGAATAGGCTTTGTTACAATACCATGGGCTAATACCATGGCTTATCAATACTACAAGTCCAAAAACATAACTTCTTTTACAACCAAATATTTTACAATGATATGACAAGATTATTAACTGTGGATATTCACCCCCACATTACGGTAGATATTATTAACTTGCAAAAAATAGCCTTTGTTACAATATCATGGGTCAATACATGGATTATCAATACAACTTGCCCAAAAAGCATAAATTATTTCACAATCAAATATTTTATAAGAATATGACAATATTGTTAACCATGGATATTCACTCTCACTTTACCATGGATATTAGCTTGTAAATCCGCTTTGTTACAATACCATGGGCCAATACCATGGCTTATCAATACTAGATGCCAAAAAACCATAACGTATTTCATAGTAAAATGATTTTATTTTAATTTAATTTTAAAAAAAAAATTTAATTGAATCTAAAAGGGAAATTGTTACAATGTGAGATATATCTAAACCCTCTATCCTCATGACTACTAAAACTAAGCTATGATGAATCTATGTCGGTTATATATATATATATAAAGAATGGAAATAACTCCATGTTATCTAGGGATCCAAGGGATGAGAGCAAGAAAAATATAATAGATTAAATATAGTGCATGATATTTTAAAGCTTTTCATTATTTTATTTCCTTTGACAAATCCCATGGGCCAATACCATGGCTTATGAATACTACAAGTCCAAAAGCCATAACTTATTTCACAACTAAATTATTTTATAACAATATGACAAGATTCTTAACCATGGATATTCACCCCCACATTACAGTAGATATTATTAGCTTTTATACCATGGATTACCAATACCACATGCCCAAAAAACATAAATTATTTCACAATTAAATTATTTTATAACAATACCACATCCCCCAAAAACATAAATTATTTCACAATAAAATATTTTATAACAATATGACAAGATTGTTAACCATGGATATTAACTTGTAAATCCCTTTTGTTACAGTAGCATGGCTTATCAATACCACATGCCAAAAAACCATAACTTATTTCATAGTAAAAATGTTTTATTTTAATTTAATTTTACAACATTTTTTTAATAAATCTAAAAGGGAATTTGAGATATATCTAAACCCTCCATCCTCAAAAATACTAAAAATATTCCCATAGAAATTAAAATAACAATTTAATAAAATTAAGCTAAGATGGATCTATGTTGGTTCTTTATCTACATATATATATATATATATATATATATATATATATATATATATATATATATATATATATATATATATATATATATATATATATATAAAGAACTGGCATCGATCCATCATAGCTAAGGATCCAAGGGATGAGAGAAAGCAAATTGACTAATTATAATAGATTAAATATAGTGCATGATTTTTTAAAGTTTTTCATTATTTTATTTTCTTTGACATGATTGATCCAAAATATAGGTTTAATATTTTACAACCAATTAAGTTTTTCTAATTTAGATCATTTCTTAAACACAATACCATGTGGTCAATTCAAGAGAGAGTTGGGGAGGGGGTGGAGAGAGGGAGCGAGACAATGAAAACATTGGAGGACAGAGAGAGAAAAAGAAAGAGTGATGGGGGGGAGAGAGAGTGAGGTGGGAGAGAGGGAGTGAGAGGAAGGAAGAGAGAGGAGAGAGAGAGAGAGTTGGAGTTGGAGTGGGAGAGAGAGGGAGGAAAGAAGAAAGACATAGAGAGATAGAGGTGGAGAGAGAGAGGAGTGATAAGGGAGAGATGGAGAGAGGAGTGGAGCGAAGAGAAAGAAGAGGAGAGGATACAGATAGGGAAAGAAGGGGAAGGGAGAGAGATGGAGACATGGAGATGGGAAAGAAGAACATGGAGGGGGGGAAGATAGTGATAGAGTTGGAAGAAGAGAGAGAGAGAGAGGGAGAGTGATTTGGGGGGAGAGATAGAGGGAGGTGGGAGATAAGGAATAGAGAGGAAGGAAGACAGAGATGAGGAGAGAGAGATGGAATTGGAGGGTGTAGGAGAGGGAGGGAAGAAGAAAAAAATAGATGGAGAAAGGTGGAGATAGAGAGGGGATGACAAGGGAGTCATGGAGAGAGAGTGAGGGAGAGAGGAGAGTGGGAGGGAATAGAGAGAAGGATATAGATAGAGAGGGAGAGAAGGGGAAGTGAGATATAGAAAAGGAAGGGGAAGAGAGGAAGAGAGAGTGCGTGTATGTTTGGGGGGTGAGATAGAGAGAGGGAATAAGAAAGAGACACAAATACAAATAGAGATATTATATAGTATTATATGACCAACCTAGATCCATATTAACCGTATAACTATCAAGTGCCAAGAGGGATCGAATCTCTCGAGGTGAAAACATTTCCTCAAGTTTTGCACTAGGAACAAAAGTTTGTACCTCGAGAAATTTGACCCCCCTCAACGCTTGATAGATTTTGGATTAAGATGGATGTAGGTCAGTTAATATGGAATTAAAGTAGTTTTTATTTGATATTATAGTCTTAAAAATTAAAATTTCCCTTTAAATTAATTTTAGATTTGAACTAGATCCAATTGGATTCAATGAATATATTTTTAAAAAATACATAAAATATTTTTTTTTATGAAAAAATATTTTTAAAAATTACAAATTATTAGAGACACATAGTGCAAATTTGGCTCGCCTATACACCATGTGAGGATGAAGAAGTGTTTAAGGAAGGATAACCTTTTAGCCAATATTTAGCAACCTTTCAATCCCCTATCATTTATAAGTTTAGATTGTTTGACACAATTAAGATGACTAACATAAAAAATTGATTCATATTATTGCAGTACTTGTTAGGTAGTTGTATTTTTGTTCTTAGACTAAATTAGTCATTCATGTTAGTCATTTTTAGTTGTATTACTTATTATCTAGTTACATATTTTAACTCGTGACTAAATGAGTGATTTATGTTAGTCGTTTTTAGTTTAGTCACTTAAGATTGCTCATTTTTGGTAGTATTTCACTTGGAAAAGCTTTGGTGACTAACTTTTTTAGTCACCTAGTCACTAATTGCTTACTTTCTACTAGTGTTGAGTTTGAGTGATTGGTTTTGATGTTTTTATTGTAGTGGTGATTGATTTTGAGCTTCAATGTTACTAATTTGTCCATTGTGAAAATTTGATGAAACGTGGCCTTCACATTACAGTATTGTGTACTAGGAGAATCCAGTGTGAAAATTTATGAAACGTGGTCCCTAGAGGCTATTGAGGGTTGGAGCCTTCAGGGAGGAAGTCAAAGCTTTCTGCCAGTAGTGGATGGTGATTTTATCAAGGGGTTGGAGCTCCCTTCCAATAGCAGCTGGAGAAGGAGTGAATATTGTAGCCTTCTGTAGGTTGGAGCCTACATACTTGTAAACATATATGCTAGTACAAGAACTAGGGGGTTGTAGCTCCCTTCAAGTAGAAGCTGGAAAATGAAAGATGGTTGTAGCCTTCTGCGGGTGGGTGCCTACGTACTGGTATGAGTATGCACTAGTACAATGTTGTAAACATATTTTCTTATTAATAAAATAAGACAAAGACAGCAGTAGTAGGTGGTTTTCATCCACATTGGGTTTCCAACTTAAATCTTGGTGTTCATGTGTGTTGATTATATGTGATGGTTTATTATGTTATTATTGCACATGATTACTGTTTAATGTCTAATAGAACTACTCATGCACTGATTAAAGATTAACATATGATGAATTAACTGAATCATAAGTTCACTGGATATATGTTGATTACCTTAAGAACAATTGTGTGCACACGCGAGTTCCCTTCACTGAAGTAGCATATATAAATTTGATTATGGAAATGAAAAATAAAATTGATTTGTAAATACTGATTTTCCCCCTATCTTAGTATTATTTCCAACAATTGGTATCGGAGTAGGTCCTTTGGTAGAAGCTTGATCGCTTGAATGAGATCTGTAGAAACAATGGGAAAGAAGCTAAAGAAGAAAGCACCTCAAAAGAAGAAGATATCTCAAGGAAACCATGACAGTGGATGAGACGATTGGCCATTATGTGGAAACAAATCCTCATATTTAGAATCACCTCAGAATGAAGATGAACAAGCAAAAGAATTATCAGTTATGAATTTGTTGTCCACTGGTGATACATTTCTCTACTCATTTGAAGATAATTAATGTGACAAAAAAATAATCGAATTTCTTCCTATGGGTGAAAGGGAAAGAAATCAAATAGAGGCAAAATTTAAAAAGTTCATAGACACAATTAGAGATCAAAAGGATATAATTGATAAAAGGGATTGTGCCTACAAAGAAGACGTTACCATATTAAAATCCCAGTTGGATGAAGGAAACAAAGTTTGGAAGCAGTAGAACGAAAAGGAAGACCAATGTCAAAAGTCGCAGGATGAAGTGACATCATTGAGAATTGAAGTGAATGAAAAGGACACAACAACCAAGGAACTTTTAGAAAGAACCAGCTACTGTGAAGTTCTTCAAGCTATGGTCGTTTCTCTAATAGAATATCTCAAAAATTCAAATAAGCAAAATGAAGAGCTACTCCAAGAATTTGAAAAACAAGAAAACAAAGTTCTCGAATTAAGGCAGCAAGTGGAAGAAGGAAGAAAATATGAAGAAATCATGAAGAAGAAATATCTTGAAAAGGAAGAGATATATCAAATTGAGGTAAATATCCTAAAAGGTAAATTAGAAGAAAAGGATAAACTTTTATGATTCGAAGATAGTACTAATATTTTGGATGATATTCTTAGTAATCAAAGGTCTCCTACCATCAAATTTGGTCTTGGTTTTCATGAAACTGTTAAAGGTGAATATAGCTCACAAACTAAAGCAAAGAAATCTAGTGAAAATTTTGAAATGCTCAACAAGGAGATAAGAGGTCAACCCCATCAACAACCAAGGAAATAAAGTCTTCAAAGAAAATCATTTACTCCTAACTATGGAAGTGATAATCGCTCTTTCCTCTAATGAACATTGTTGAATGTTTTCTATGTCATAATTTGTGATATGTTGCAGCCACATGTAGAAGTAGAATGATTCAAGCTAATAACCGTCACACAGATGTTGGGTTGTGTTATATTCTTTCCATGACTAAGCTACGTAGTTGAACGGGGGGTTAGAGGGGGGCGGTAGCCCCCCTTCGTTGCGCCGATTGCACAACGGGGGGGTCATAGGGGGGGCGGCAGCCCCCCCTGTCCGAGGGGTTTGAGGGGGGCAGGTAGCCCCCCTCTACGGGGTCCGGGGCAGCGCCCCGGGAAAATTTTTTTTGGACCCTATATTAGGTTGGGCGAACCTACCTATGGTTTTGTGCATGATTTTCGCACATGGTATTGGACGCGATGGTTTTTCGGTCCATGGTATTGGATGCTTCGGCATGTATAAATATGTATTGTAACATTGAAAGGAACATAATGAAAAATCAAGTTGGTAGTCCCGGTTTTGGGATCCAGGGAAAAATCTCTGTGCATATGTGTTTTATGGGTTATGCTCTCGCATTGTTTATTTTCTTTGTTTAAGAATTTGTATGCAGGTAATTTCTGTACAGGGTTAAAACCTACATTTGGTATCAGAGCTGTTTTGGCTTCAAGGGGATGCCTTTGTTGCTGAGGGGTTTCGCTCGGCCTGTGGTAGACCCTGTTCAGTGGGAGATCTGCGAGATCGATTCTGGTGGTGAAAGAAGATGGCGAGCAGTGGAAAGATCGAGATTGAGAAGTTCAATGGTCAGAGTTTTGAGTTGTGGAAACTCAAGATGGAGGATCTGTTGGTCGATAAAGATCAGGGGATCGCGGTAGATCCGGGTACTAAACCATCGGGAGTGACCGATGAAGAATGGAAGAAATTGGATCGGAAGGCAAAGAGCACAATACGATTGTGTGTCTCAGATTCAGTATTGCTGAATGTATCAGGGGAAGCTACGGCAAAGGCTTTGTGGGTCAAGTTAGGGACTTTGTACCAATCTACGTCTCTGGTGAATAAACTGTTCCTGCGGAAAAAGCTGTATAACCTGAGGATGAAAGATGGAGACTCGGTGATAGAGCATCTGAATGCGTTTAATACTGTGGTAAGTCAATTATTATCTGTTGGTATTAAAATTTCAGATGAAGATAAGTGCATCAGTCTATTGTGTTCTCTACCAGATTCGTGGGATAGTCTGGTTATTGCAATAGGTAGCAATGCAACTGCTTTGCAGTTTGATGAAATAGTCTTAGCCTTGCTGACGGAGGAGATGAGACGGAAGAATATGGACAACCAGAATGGTGATGCCTTGTCTGTACGAGGACGGTCCCAGAACAGAAACAAAAATAAGTCATCGAGTGGGAGATCTAAATCTAGAGGGAGATCTAAATCTCCAGGAAAACCTACAAAAGTGGTGTGCTGGAAATGCGGAAAGGAAGGGCACTTCAGAAGGGATTGTAAATCTAAAGCTCCTGATAAAGGAAAGGGATCTGATGATGCTCCTTCTGCAGAGGCGAAAACCACCTCAGATGAAGGTGGGGATGTGTACTTGGCTTCTTCAAGTACACATGTAGATCATGAGGCATGGTTGATTGACTCAGGTGCATCCTTTCACTTCACTCCCCATAGAGAGTGGTTCTGCGAGTATGAGAAATACGATGGTGGTGATGTCTTCTTAGGAGATGATAAGAAGGCTAGAATCATTGGTCGGGGAAAAGTAAAGTTGAAGTTGCAAGGTGGAAGGGTCAGAACACTTC
This sequence comes from Pinus tabuliformis, assembly GCA_031772625.1. Classification (NCBI taxonomy): domain Eukaryota; kingdom Viridiplantae; phylum Streptophyta; class Pinopsida; order Pinales; family Pinaceae; genus Pinus; species Pinus tabuliformis. The sequence continues at coordinate 1,608,341,413 of CM062818.1, forward strand.
CGGCTGTTCTACATATTCCTGCATTGGCCAGAAATCTGATTTCTGTAAGCAAGTTGGATGATGCAGGTGTAAAGACGGTGTTCGTGAAAGATACCTACAAGATGGTTCGAGGAGCACTGATATTGATGCGGGGAGTTCGGATTGGAACTCTGTACAAGCTGCAAGGTAGCACTGTTGTTGATGGGTGCAATAGTTCTATGGTTCCTGAAAATGGAGTAGAAAATCTAGTGGCCTCTGGAGAGAAGACCATGTTGTGGCATCAAAGGCTTGGACATATTGTAGAGAAGGGCCTTCGAATACTTCATGGTAAAGGTATGGTAGAAGGTATGAATGATAGCTCTCTGGATTTTGATTTCTGTGAAAATTGTGTGTATGGGAAGCAGAATCGAGTGAGTTTCCCCTCTGGTGGTAAGAGGACGAAACAGATATTAGAGCTTGTGCACAGTGATGTGTTTGGACCTGTGAAGGTTCCATCACTGGGTAAGTCTGTGTACTATGTATCATTCATAGATGACTTCTCAAGGAATACATGGATATATTTCCTTAAGAAGAAATCTGAAGTCTTTGATAGGTTTAAAGAATTTAAGGCTGTGGTGGAAAATCAGACAGAGAAGAAGATAAAGGTGCTGAGGACAGATAATGGTGGAGAATTTTGCAGCAAGGAATTTGAAGAATTTTGTAAGAAGTGTGGTATAGCACGGCAGAAGACTACTCCATATACACCTCAGCAAAATGGAGTCGCAGAAAGAATGAACAAGACGTTGATGGAAAGGGCAAGAAGCATGCTCAGTGGTGCCGGGTTAGGACAGGAATTCTGGGCAGAGGTGGTGGATACTGCACGTTACCTGATCAACAGATCACCCTCATCAGCGTTGGAGGATAAGACTCCACAAGAAGTATGGACTGGTAAGAAACCCTCTCTTTCACATCTGAGGGTATTTGGATGTGATGCATATGTACATGTTCCAAAGGAGAAACGAACCAAGTTGGATAGTAAATCTGAAAAGTGCATCTTTATTGGGTATAAGGATGGTTTAAAGGGTTATAAGCTTTGGAACCCAGTCACACGGAAGGTTGTGTACAGCTGAGATGTGGTGTTCAGAGAGGTAAAAGATGTTATTCAATCTGAAGTCCAACCAAAGGAACCTGAGAAGATAGAGTTTGAGCCAAAGGAGGAAGAATCAGACTCTGCAGCAGAGGAGGAATCAGAAGATGAAGAGCCACAAAATCCGGCTGTGAGAAGATCAGGTCGAGAAAGAAGGCAGCCAGAAAGGTATAGTCCATCTGCTTTCAGTTCAAATTTTGGTTTGTCTGTTACTGATGATGATCCCAGAACTGTGAAGGAAGCAGTGGATTCAGAGGATGGAAAACTCTGGAAAGAGGTCATGGTTGATGAAATGGCATCTTTGCACAAAAATGAGGCTTGGGATCTGGTAGAGTTGTCGGCTGGAAGGAAACCCATTTGCAGCAAATGGGTGTTCAAGAAGAAGACTAATGCATAAGGAAAGGTGGAGAAATACAAAGCTCGGTTGGTAGCAAAAGGTTATTCCCAGGTGCCGGGAATTGATTTTGGTGATATTTTTTCTCCTGTTGCCAAGGTAGCTTCTATTAGATTACTTTTATCTGTTGCTGCTGCTTTTGATTTTGAGGTAGAACAGATGGATGTGAAGACAGCATTTCTTCACGGGTATTTGGAAGAGGAAATCTACATGAGGCAACCTGAAGGCTTTGCGGTGAAGGGTAAGAAAGAACTGGTATGCAAGTTAAAGAAGTCTCTGTATGGGTTAAAACAGTCACCAAGGATGTGGTATCAGAAATTTGATACATTTATATGGGGACTTGGCTTCACCAGAAGCAAAGCAGATCATTGTGTGTATTTTAAATTAATTGTTGACCGTGTTATTTATCTGGTCTTGTATGTGGATGATATGTTGCTGGTTGGAAATGACAAAGAAATTATCCAGGATTTGAAGACCCAATTGTCCTCCAAATTTGACATGAAAGATCTTGGTGCTGCAAACTATATTTTGGGCATGGAAATTAAAAGAGATCGGGAAAAGAGGAAGCTCTGGTTAAACCAGAGGAAGTATGTCGAGACAATACTGCAGAGGTTTAATATGCAGGATAGTAAACCGGTGAAGGTTCCTATTCCTGTAGGTGTGAGGTTATCTACTGAACAGTGTCCCAAGACACAAGAATAGGAAGAGGACATGTCCCGTGTTCCATATGCAAGTGCAGTCGGTAGCCTGATGTATGCAATGGTCTGTACTAGACCAGACATTGCACATGCAGTGGGAGTATTGAGCAGGTTTATGTCAAAACCAAGGAAGGAGCACTGGACAACAGTGAAGCGGGTTTTCAGGTATTTGCGTGGCACTAGTGATTATGGTTTGTGCTACCAAGGAAGACCAGGATTGGACAGAGTGTTGGATATGTATGGTTTTGTTGATGCAGACTAGGCTGGAGATCTGGATCAGAGAAGATCTACAAGTGGGTATGTGTTTAACCTATTTGGAGGTGCAGTCAGTTGGATGAGTAAGAAACAATCTTTAGTGGCACTATCAACTACAGAGGCAGAATACATGGCAGCCACTCATGCAAGCAAGGAAGCAGTTTGGTTGCAGAGATTGTGTTCAAGTATGGGGTTAGTACAGGGAGCTATAAGAATAGACTGTGACAGCCAAAGTGCAATTTTCTTGTCAAAGAACCCTGCTTATCATTCAAAGACAAAGCACATTGATGTTCGGTATCACTTTGTGAGGGATATGATAGAAGACAAAAAGGTGTTGCTGGTAAAGGTGGACACTTTGAAGAATACTGCAGATGCATTGACAAAATCTGTGAGCTCTGAGAAGTTCTCTTGGTGTAGAGAAACAATGGGTGTTTCAGGGCTGGAAAAATGACTAAGCTCTCCTATGGCCCCCTGTGGAAAGAAAACAACAAGTGGGAGATTGTTGGGTTGTGTTATATTCTTTCCACGACTAACCTACGTAGTTGAACGGGGGGTTAGAGGGGGGTGGTAGCCCCCCTTCGTTGCGCCGATTGTGCAGCAGGGGGGTCACAGGGGGGCGGGTAGCCCCCCTCTACGGGGTCCGGGGCAGCGCCCCGGGAAATTTTTTTTGGACCCTATATTAGGTTGGGCGAACCTAACTATGGTTTTGTGCATGATTTTCGCACATGGTATTGGACGCGATGGTTTTTCGGTCCATGGTATTGGATGCTTCGGCATGTATAAATATGTATTGTAACATTGACAGGAACATAATGAAAAATCAAGCTGGTAGTCCCGGTTTTGGGATCCAGGGAAAAATCTCTGTGCATATGTGTTTTATGGGTTATGCTCTCGCATTGTTTATTTTCTTTGTTTAAGAATTCGTATGCAGGTAATTTCTGTACAGGGTTAAAACCTACAACAGAAAGATCATCAGCTTCCAGGTACTTTAAGGGATATTGTTTTTCCTGCATATGTTTGGTCACAAAGACATTAACTCCAATAGAGGGAATATGAAACATATAAGATGTTATGCTTGTAACAAGTTTGGGCATATAGAAAAAGAATGAAGAAGAAAAATTCAGCCATCATACCAAAATGAGCAAACATCATCACACTCCAAGGTATGGAAGAAGAAGGAAGTACAACCAGAAATATGTGGCATAGCTCCGTATACAGACAGAATAGTCTAAGGAGAAACTGAGAGTATGAAATTTCAGTGTTCTAATTATCATACGCAGTTATCATGAAGACAAGTCGCATATATACCCGAGTTCGAAGCTGCACAATCATGTATATGTTGGTTTGATGAAGAAGCAGTGAGATAGACTCAAAAGAATGTTCATACATCATTTAGACAATTATCAATTATCTTTCCGGTCTTGATGATTGATGACTATAGTCTGTGGATGTTATTTAGAAGTGCTTTTGATCCTCATAAGTTGTTGATGGCTTGATGTATATCTGATTGATGATGATGCCTTGATATTTCTTACTGATATATGCAATGATCAAATCTGATAGTGAACAGGTGGCATAGGTTCAGGGGGAGAATATGTTATGCTTCTAATAATGCATTGTTGGAATTATCTTTAGAATTCTTTGGTACATAACGATTCTTATCAATGGTGAGGATGCTTATGTTGTTGAAGTGTTTAAATGATACATCATGCTATGATGCATTCATAAGTTGCCAATGATGAAATGTTAGATGATACTTATTTTGGATGACTCTTTTTGAAGATGCATATATGGTATGTTTCTTACATGATGATATTGATAAGGAAAAGGAGAAGAACAAAGCTTGAGCACACAACTTCACTATTTGATAAGTTTCATTTCTTTTATGTTATTGTTCTCATACCTTCAAAGATGCAAAAACTTCATATGGTGTAGTTATGGATGAGGATTCCTACAGTTCTTGGCTCTCACATGGTTTATGATTGTTGTTGCCAATGGTATCAAGAAAGCTTAACAAAAGACTATGATCTCATGGCTTTCTAGATACATATTACTGGATACACATTATGTTGGATACATGGATGATTACTTATGTTTCATGTTGATAAATATTGTTGGTTGGCAAAGAGAATGGTGTTGTTACAGGTTCCATGAAGACATATCTATTTTGAGACATTGCTTACTTAGTCACATAATGATGATGAATTCTTACTTTATAATGATAGGCTTGATACTCACATATGTTGATTATCATGGTTGATTCTTATTAGATATGGGATGTTTCCTAGTGATGATACATGGTGGATATATTGAGAGTTCTTGTGGAAAGATCATGTAGTTCTTGATGATGCTATGATCATAGATTATGACTATGGTGCTTTCACATACATGTGATATGCTTTTGTGTTACTGATTGTAGATATGAGATATTGTTAGTTGATTCATGGAAGGTTATGATAAGACCCTTTCTACTAAGGAAACAAAGCGAGTTAATCTTGATGAGGTCAAGAGGATGAGTTGATATCTATATGCAACATAATTTGTCACATGTTGATGATATTTACATTGTCATATCCGGGGAACTGATGATGGACATATACAGGTTGTTAGTATGGATGTGGCTGACAGATGCTTATGGAGCATATCATATATGGTGTATGACAGTTGTTGATGACTATCATGGTCTTGTTTAGATCTTTGGTCTTTGTTATAAATGTCATGTATATCACTTGATGTAAAGGTCATATAAATGCCCATAATATGTCTCTGTTTGTCATAGTCTTTTAATGAGTCCTTTTTGGTCAAACGATGTAATTGGTACCCCCACTATGCATGGGAAGGATGATGTAATAATTTCTATATTTCAGTCATGTATAGACAATTGGTATATCCCCACTTGGTTGGGTAGATGAGCCAAATTTGGTATATCCACACTTGGTTGGGAGATTGATGTATGTAAGAGTCATTGGTGATAGGAATGTCATACTCACATAGTTGAGTTTTTTTTTTCCCCTAGGAAAAAATCGTAATTTTATTCATAAATTGATAAAATTACATTTTGTAGATGCCATAGGCATATGCATATGGCTGATCCTGTAATAACAGGCAGCATAACAAGGAAAATAACACTGAATAGCAGATGAATAAATCCTGTAAGGACAGGATCCAACAGAATAACAGAAAAAGTAAAATAAAAAATGTTCCAGCAAGCCTATTCTTTTCTTCCCTTCTTCTTCTCTACCCGGCGCCATCCTCCCGAATCAACTGTGGGTGTAGTTGTAGCTAGCTGGTTTCCCATGGTGATCATTTGTTGTTCTTTGTCTGATTCTGAGCCCTCCGAGCTATGGGTTCTCTTTATGCCACTAACTTCCATTTGCAGCTCTTGATGTAGATCTGTAATGATCAGCCCCGTATGAGTAGAAAGGTTTTTTGCTTCCTGAGTTTGTTTCTGTCCCATTTGAGGTTCTGGTTCCATGTGGTTCTCTGGAGGGTCCTCCTTGATGTCCTCTTCTTCCAATGGCTCTGTGTGTTGCCAGCCTTTGGGTTTTTTTTGTTGTTTCTTAGTTTTCCTAATGTCCTTTCGAGCTGATGGACACTCATTTTGGAGATGCCCTGTCTGCAAACAGTTCCTGCACCGGAATGCTGTGTTTTCGTAGTCGAGCTGTTGTATCCATTGGGTATTGTTGAAGTTTAGCGTGATGTGGTCTGGTAGCCCCTGACTCAGATCCACTTCTACGCATATTCTGGCGAATGTAAAGATACCCCTGACTGCTCTGTCTTCATCCATTTTTAGGAATTTCCCTAGAGCATTCCCAATGGCGGTTAGCACTTTATGATGCCAGAAATGCAGTGGGAGCCCGTGAAGCCTCACCCATACAGGCATGGTTGAGACTTTCATTGTATTAGCATCAAATCCCGAGAACCATGGGGTTATGAAGAGGCCAGCACTACCCCAGAACCATGGCCCCTGTTTAATAATACTGTCTCTTTCCTGTTCTGTATCAAAACTAACTATGAAAAACCCTTTAGGGCAGAGGTAAATTTTGCAGTTAGATGTCCATGTTGTGTAGATCCATTGATGCAGGGCATCTGATTTTGGCCAGAATCCATTGAATCTACATATTACTGCAGTATTTGATAAATCAGTATATAGGTTAATTACCTCTGGTATAGATACCTGAAGAGTTGGTGATTCTGGCTTTTGCTCGACAATGTAGTGTCCTGGCAATTCTGTTGTTGATGCTGCTTTGCTTCCCCTTTTTTCTTCCTTTCCTTTTACTGCATCCCGAAAGGAACCTGTATTTTTAGAGCTGGTTCCAGAGCTTCCGCCACGCAGTCGGAGGGTTAGATTAATGGTTGAATCATTAGCTATGCCATAATGCTGCAGGGTTTTGTTATCTTGCAGATTGAACCCTGAATAAATGAGGTTTTGTAATCGTTCTGGGATTCCATGGCGGCCCTGTATTTCCTTTTTTAACTCCTGGATGCTTGTTGCCTTCCTGAGCCGCATGCAGTAGTGTTTTCCTTCAAGCAATTTGATGAAGATCTGAATCAGATCTGCATCTGTATGGGTTAGATCGGTGCTGTGGAGCCTTTGTTGAGCCAGATCTGTATCCCTGCGTTGTGGATCGCTCCTGTGGTCTTTATCTTGAAGCATGACCGAAACAAGATGGGTTTGCCGATCTGATCGGAGGCGAGTTGATACCCCTACGCCATATCGCTGGGAGACCCTCGCCATCGTTCTCAAGAAAGTCCTAAACTCAGCCCCAATATTCTCTAAACATTTCCTATCTGCCGCTGTAAGTTGGTCGCCGTGGGCCATTTTGCCTTGGATCTGTGAAAGCGTGTAACTGAATGTCTGTATAGATGCCAAGACTGTGTTTTCATGAGCCCCCCACATTGCTTCCAGGTTTGCTTCCGTGTTTTTGTCATGACAACGATTCCAGAGAGCCGAATCTATCAGGTTTGCGGCGGATTGAGAGGTGTAGGTTAACTGTAGATCGGTTTTCTTTTGCGTTTCAGAAGCTCGATCCGCCGTTCCAAAATCTAGATCTTCACTAGATCTAACGTCTTCCGTAAGGGGGCAGCGATTCCCTAATCGCCTGTAGTCTTCCTTCCCATTTCGATACTTCAGCTGCACGGTGAAGATCTTTGCCCAGTTGATTCCAGCGGCAAAAGGGCAAGCTGCATTTGCGGCGGCCATTTTCTGCAAACCCTTGATTTTTCCCTCCAGAGGGGTTCAGAATTCTCCCGTCAATTCTTCAAGCAAATTTCGTCGAATCAATTCCTTCATACCTTTGTTGAGAATCTCACATAGTTGAGTTATAGAGTCATGTTATTCTTTTAGAAAATATTTTTTCAGACTTTGCATGTGCTCAGGGGGAGCATGGATGGTACAGTGCATCTCAGCATGTACAAAGGGGGAGTTTAATTAGAGAATTCAGAATGTGCCTATCGGGAGCATGATCAATGTTCATACTCATTTGTTCAGATATGGAAGCACTTTTCCCTTGATCTCAAAGGGGGAGACTATCTTGGTATGCCCTTTACCCTTGATGTCAAAGGGGGAGAGTATTTTGGTGTTGCTTTTTATCTCTAACAGTTTCTACAGCTTGCAGTAATCAACACAAACACGGTTGCCATCAAGTCCAAAGGGTGAGATTGTTGGCATTATGATGCATGTGTTGTACTTGATGGCAACCCACTTGTAGTAGAACAACTCACTTGTATACGGTAACTAGATGATTCTACATATTTAGATGAATCTATAGGAGAGATATCAGATGGGACAAAATGCATGGTAGCTGTGTTTATATAAGTGAAAAAATGTACGACAATTCAAAGGAATCATTTCAGAAGTTATATCGCAAATATCAGCGTAACAGGTCTATTCAGATGTAATAGGGCATTGGTACAGAAGAACAGGAATATGGAACTATAGTCTACTAATCAGAATGAAGAAGTTATAGGTTAAAGGATCGTGAAAAAAAGTTTAAGATGTATGCGCAGGTCCACTTATTCAAAGTAGTGTATACACGTGGGTTCACAGAACAAAAAGGGTGTATATGTATGCAGACACTTTCACAAGAGGAAAAGCACGTAGTGGTTGGAAGATTAAGCAATTTCAAGAGTAGAGAATACCAGGGGTCAATACCATGGCATTAGCCCACAATATTGAGTGGAGTAATGATTATTTGATCCCGTCCAAGAATACCACAAATCCTAAGTGTGGTTTTGGTCCGAGGTATCGGTCCGAGTTTTTTGGTTTAAGGTATTGGTCTCAGGTTTTTGGTCAGAGGTATTGGTCGGAGGCATTGGTCTGAGGTATTGGTCCTAAGTGGTTTTTCTCCAAGGTATTGAGAAAGGCAAAAAATATATAAGGAGGAGAAGATCAAAGAGCTAAGGGCAGAAGTAATGAATATCTTATGAAGTGCAAGATCAAAAGAAAATATGCATGTTATGGATTTCTGACGCTTTGCTTGATCTAGACTAAGTATGCACATGAACATTTAATGATGGATGAGATCTAATGATGGATTAGGATCATAGTGACTTATCATTATGTGATCTAATAATGGATGGGGTAGATCTAATTGCTAACACATGATTTATCTTTTATATGTGACAATATGGGTATGTCTAAAGTCAGGAATCATAGCAAAGTTATAAGTAAGTATTTTCAGATCTATATGTTGGTTCGCCTTGGTTGAGGTGCGTATACATGCCGGTTCAGCTCTACCAAGTAGCGTATGCAAAAGAAAAGCTTGATGTTCAAGGATGACTGATCTATCATATTAGTATTGTTGTTTTGTTGTTGTTTTACTGTTGTTTGTCAATCATGTCTTCTTAGATCTTAAAGTAAAACTGAATGTATAAGGAAATTGAGTCTAATTGATTGATTTGAGAAAGAAGGGTGATCCTTGTTGCTATTTGTTTAGAATTCTGTAATATGATAGTAGATATTTAGAATGCCACTGATTGGTATAGTTTGTGGTTCAGAGGTTTTATGTTTTGATATATTTAGAGGTATACATAGGTTGGGCTAAAGGAAGTAGTGTATACATGTAGGTTGGATTCATTGAAGGAGTGTATGCATTCTGACACATGCCTTTTTAATTTACAGTTAGTTTTGGTTGTTGATGTAGTGATCTGGGTTTAGATTTGTGTACTTGTTATAGTGATCTATCTATTCCAGTTGTTTGGTTGAAATTGATTATGTTTGAATGAATGGTTGATTCAGTTGTGTCGAAGGTTCAGCGATTGTTTGATTCACTATGTTAGAGGTTTCAATGATTGTTTGATTCAGTACGTCAAAGGTTTTAGTGATTTATTGATTCAGTTATGATCGATTTAGACATTGATGATTGGTTTCAGTTATGTCAGAGATTGATGATTGAGTTTTAGTGATTGGTTTTGATGGTTGTATTACAGTGGTGATTGATTTTGAGCTTCAATGTTACTGATTGGTCCAATGTAAAAAATTGATAAAATGTGGCCTTCATATTGTAGTATTGTGTACCAAGACTATCCAGTGTGAAAATTTATGAAACGTGGTCCCTAGAGGATACTGAGGGTTGGAGCCTTCAGTGAGGAAGTCAAAGCTTTCTGCCAGAAGTGGTTGGTGATTTGATCAGGGGATTGGAGCTCCTTTCCAGTAGCATCTGGAGAACAAGTGAAGGTTGCATTCTTCTATAGGTCCGAGCCTACGTACTAGTAAACATATAGGCTAGTACAACAATTAGGGGGTTATAGCTCCCTTCTAGTAGAAGTTGGAAAATGAGAGAAGGTTGTAGCCTTTTGCATGTGAGTGCCTGCGGATTGTTATGAGTCTACACTAGTACAAGATTTTAAATAGATTTTCTTATTATTAAAATAAGACAGAGTTGGCAAGAGTAGGTGGTTTTCACCTTAAATCTTTGTGTTCATGTGTGTTTCTTACGTGTGATGATCTATTCTATTATTACTACACGTGGTTATTATTTAATCTATAATAAATAACTGATTAAATCTCAACATATGATTAATTAACTAAATCATAAGTTCAATGGTTATACATTGGTTACCTTAAGAACAATTGTGTGCACAAGTGAGTTCCCTTCAATGAAGTAGTGTATATAAATTTGATTACGAAAATGAAAAATAAAATTGATTTTTAAACAAAGATTCACCCCCCCTCTCAGTATTATTTCCAACACATTAGACTCCTATAATGATATTGACCTGTGGGCCTGTGGCTAAGGCATGCAGACGAGATTTTCAGTCTCATTGAATCTCCACTTATTAATGAGATACCACCATGATTTTCTATCTTTGTAGGATCAGGATATAAATAGGAGGAATGTATAAATAGGGGGAATAAAGATGGAAATAGGGGGAATGGGTATGGGTGGCATTTTTATTTATGTATTCAGATGAGTGGTGAATCCATAACTTGGATTTGGTGAACTTACTAGCTCATGGTATACCTCTGATTTCTAGTGTACAATGCCTGGGGGGAAGAGGTACATCCGATAGCGTTGTGTTTCGTCTACTCTCCATATAATGAATAAAATCATTCCACTTTATCATATGACCCTTACCGACCATTGAAGAATTGGTGAATGCGCTATAATATAAGAAACCTTGGCGGAGCACTTGGGAACGATAAGCAGGATTTGAACCCATGATTGCAAGTATTGTTCTAGTCGGATTCATCCAATGTTTCCTATTACCACTTTTGATTAAGTACAGATTGAATATACTCAATATGGAATGAAGAGATATAACCTCCTCTCATTCTCGAAGGCGCGTTATCAAAGTTGGAACCCATACCATCGAATCAAACCATGGGTGACAATCCTTTTCCAGCCAATTCAGTCTCAATGAAGTGGAGAAATACATGCCTGATCTCATAATATGATTTTCACCATCCCTCATTGGAGATTATTGATCGCGTGACTTCGGTAAGTGCAGAGGAATTCCCATTTGCTGCTTAGGTCAGTGCAATTCATTTACCATGTGTGGCTTAGGATTATTAGGGTATTTTACCATTACCCATGGGTAAACCCTTATCTCCCTAGCTATAAACCCTTTATCCCCCACTTCGCACCAACATTATTACCTATTTCTAACCTATAAATCTCCAATTACTTACTATGAACCTCAATGCCATTAACCTCTTTCGATCATTTGCTTATTCCCTACTTCAGTACCCACTTGTTCCTGCATTCCTTCTATTTCCCCTCCATGCCAACTACCTTGGGTCACTTCCTGGTGTTGTGCCCTTCTCACAAGGTTGGGGGGGTGGGTTTATTTCAACCTAGCTCCCTTAGTTGCTTAGGATCCATCTTCAGTTCTATCTAAAGAGGCACAAGCAACATCTAATCAGGCAAAGGCATTACCCGTGGTTTACCCCATGGCGAAGCCCAAGTAAGGGTAAGGCACGATAGTGGGTAGGAGAATAAGACAAGAAGAAATACGGTAAGGGAAGATAAAGAAGGAAGGTAGAAGGAGAAGGAAAGGATAATAAAACAGTGATTCCTCGAATGGAAAGGGCATGAAAACCAAATCTAAATTAGGGTATTCCAGACCAAATGACGACTCTGTAACTGGTGGATATGTATCCGTAGGGGGGAACTAGAACATATCAAGGTAAAATTGCTTTATCATTAATTATACCTAGTTATACATATGGATTATTCATGTTGGTAGATTTTCTTCTAGATCTGGGTCTGCCCAAATGGAATATGGTATATCATCAGTCTACCCCAATGGAATCTCTTATCAAAGTAACTGGTTACCAAATAAGCTAGTTACTGATTTCCCATGGATAGATCTATACTCTATTTGTTCGGTTCACACCCAAATGGGACCAATAGCAGTCTTACACCAACATCATAGTAGAAACCACTTTAGGCCACATCCTCTAATCTACATTTTACGGACAAACACATTTCCCCCAAATATCCTCCATGTATTTGCTTTCAAAGGGAAACAATATGGTATTCTAATATCCACAAATGCATCTAATTTCATAGGAATAAATTAAGGTTCATCTCCATGCATGACCCAAGTGTAATTCATGTCCACTTCAAAGCAAAAGGAGGATATAAGGATGTCCCTTTAATTATCATCATCCTTTAACACTAGTCCATTCTTCTACCAAATGTATTGGTAACAATCTCATACAATTCTACAATCTTTCTCAAAGGTTTTTCCCACAACATGATCAAAATAAAATTGAAAATCTCTTAGTTTCCTCCAAGTCTATCTATATCTAGGTTCATCCCCCTTTTACCCCTTTTTGTGTGCCTTAAATACAAAGTTGATCAAGGTCATGTTACAATTGGATCTCCCTTTTTCATCTGGTGAGAATATGGCATTGTTCTTTAGAAATGGCTATCTTCTAAACAATATTACACTAATACTCTCAATATATGTGGGGCTACAAGATTCATTAAGAGGACAAAACGTAGGCCAAACTTAAACTTATTGTCAAACATAGGTCAAACATATATAAGTTATTAAACAGTCTACACGTGTAATTCTTACATTGTTGAATGGTTTTGTACTAACTTCACCATTTCATTTCCCCACCTACATGGTAGATTTTTGTTTCATTAATTCTTCAACAACTGCTTTTAATTTTCCAAGTTCCTTTTCTTTTCCTCTCAATTTTTCATATGTATCATGCAATTAAAGTTGATTTTGGAACCCCTAATAGTTGTGATAAGTGGATTAGGGCCTCCCTTATCATAACTAGTAAACCCTGATGCATTTAAGCCCTTATCAAAGTGAGGGCAAGGGTCTATATGTAGGGGCATTGGCACCAAAATTGGGGGTTCATAACGTTTGGAGAAGTTCAATGGTATGACCAAAAAGGAAGGAGGGCTATATTTTTTTGTATTGAATGTGGAAAGGGGAGGTCCAAGCATGGTGTAGTAAGATCTATATTCCTAGCATTAGAGAATGAGAAGGAAGCTTAAGAATTAATGTCGTATGGGTTAAGGGGTCTAGATGGAAGGCAATGAGAGCAATTGACAGGGGAACACCGAATAGTGGTGATAAGGGGATTAGGGGCCCCTTTATAATAACCCATAAGCCAGTAACCCATAACCACTAAATTCCTTATCCCATTAACCCCATATTGTAATACCTTAACCCGTACATTCATAATTCATAACCCATTAACCTCTTGACCTATTAAACCTTAAGCCACTAAACTAACTCAAAATCCACAAACCACCTAAGCCCTAACCTCTTATCCTCTTAACCGATGACCCTTAACCCCTAACACCTAGCCCCACTAGTACATATGGGCAGAAAATATGATGTTGTACTTCGATAGTTTAATCACACTATTGGATTTTACTTGCAAATATATATATATATAGATTAAAAACATAGTTATCACCTGATATTTGTCAGATATCTAACAAACACAATTACCATCAAATATTTGATGATATGGTAGTTAAATATCTGACGATAATTTTGTCGGTCAGATATACGATGACAATTGAATGTTTTTCAAATATCCAATGTTTGACTAGGTCAATTATTTGTTTATTGGAATACCGACGTTTGAAAAATTCAATATTTTTCCAGTTGGACAATGTCTCTCTGGTCAATAACTCTCGAAAGTCCAACAATATGGCTGATTTTTGTCATAATAAAAAAATACTTTATTTTGTTATTGCATTACAAATAATTAAAAATTATTAAGGTTTATTTTTTAAGGCAATCATCACTAAACGTTTGGTAAGGGAAAATGTCCCATAACATTCCTCCAAGCGCACAAGGAGATGTGAGATCTACGTTGGAGGATTTAGGTGATTACCTTACCTTCCTTTGTGTGATTACCTTCATATATAATTAGTATGTGTGGCCTATTTTTGTTATCAACAATAACATTCCTCCATGGATGTCAATAAAGAGGGAGAACATAATATTGGTAATGATTGTTCCAGGTATTTATTTAGAATACCTTGAAAGGCCTTATTCATGAGAAAGTTAGTAAAAGATAAACATTGTAATGTTTTACAATATTGAAAAATCACTCCAAACATAGGGTGATGTACTTTCTACATATTTCGGTGCATTTATGAGGGTTTATACACTCGCATGTGTAACTCATTGGAGGAGTGTCGATTTATTCTTTGTAGAGATGGAAATTTTTTTGGCTTATGAATGAGATGTATACGTTTCAATATTGGGATAGTATTCAAGTAAGTCTATTATTGTTTATATGGATTTTTTTCATAGTTTTGATTGGATAAGAGACATTTTTCCAATATATTGGTTGTGTGTCTGACTCTCCTTGCATCATGAATATATTTCCTTAGTTTAATTGAAATTATCATGATATTGATATTTTTTGCCATTTGCACTTGAGGTGGGATGGTTGGTGAGCATCATACATTACTTAACAATTTCATTTCCAAATGGTGTATTTTTATGTTATAACTATTGTCATGGAAATTGATGATAAAGAAAACATTGAATTGTGCTTGCACTTTGTTATCTTCAAGAAGACTAGTTGGAAACCATGGGTTGTATTCTCATAATGGGATGAGTGGTATTGGTTGAATATTGTGCATTTATGGTCAAAAATGAGATTCATAACCAAGACCATCAACCAATGTTAGTTTTTTGTTTCTAACCCAAAACAATAGCCATAGTCTCATTTCACTATTTCCATGACAAGAAGATAGCTTACCACTCAAGGAAAGTAACTTCAAGCAAGAGCACCATAACATCAACACCACCCTCACTACATATCTATAGTTTCATTACCAACAATAGTCTTAAATTGTAGAAGGATGAATGCAAGAGAAAGAAAAAAAAAATTCATCTAACTTAAAAAATAGCTAACATCCTTCACATGGAAGATCATATCCACTACAAGGAACAATTTCACTAACCACAAGGGTGAATGCGATGAAAAAAATACACAACACTAAGAAAAGGAACAACAAACACATAGGGAAATATGAACATGAGAGAGAATCAGAATAAATATAATCACCACATAATAGTTATAACATAAAAATACACCATTTGGAAATGAAATTGTTAAGTAATGTATGATGCTCACCAACCATCCCACCTCAAGTGCAAATGGCAAAAAATATCAATATCATGATAATTTCAATTAAACTAAGGAAATATATTCATGATGCAAGGAGAGTCAGACACTAAATGACAAAGAAAAAAAGAAAGGAAGGAAAATAAATGCAACTTGGAATTATCTCCACATAATAGCATTACCACTATTAGGAACCATTCAAGATACGACAAGGAAAATTTGAAGTGTCAACATAATGCCCAACAAAGGTGTAAGTCCCTCCACCCACATCTACCCAAGTAACCAGCCAACCAGGGTAAACATGTGATGATAAGCTACTATGATATGATTCAACCTCCTAAGTCACCTTAAGGAAGTGGAACTGACGAAAACACACTGTACAGAACTTCAACATCAACAACAGGACTCCTAAGAACGATCCCAACTTTTCTGGTAACTAGACCCTGGGTCCCATTGATGTTTTCAACCACTTGACCCCAGAAACTCCCATGATATGGGCTTGATAGTGTTTGGGAGGCTTTAGATGCTCTCATGAAAAGACATGCCAGTGTCCAGGGACTATTTTGCGTAGTGTTGTGCCAATGTCCCCAGGATTTGAACCACTTTTTCAGGACAAGAGCCCAGGTCACTACCCATAATTGAATGAAACCTTCAGAACATAAAGATAATCAAAATGATGACACAAGTGCAATTACTTGAACAAGGCCTTGATTGGATCGATACTAGCCAATGGCCATGATAGGAATTTTTTCAAATAGAGGGGTCTCATACTTATCTGAGAATCACTAAGAAGCACTGATGCCTCAACACATTAGCTACAGTTTCATCCATTAGGCCATTAAAACATTTTTCATTAATTTAAAAGTAGAAACATGATGAGATCCATACATAGCCATTGTTATTATACATACTTATAAAGAACATAATAACAAGAGAAATACAAAGGAAACAACAACCATATAATCGACATATAAACTAGTATAATACTCGTGAGATAAAAAGGAGAAATATCCTCATATTAATGATGGGACTACCACATTCCACCTTACTATATACATGGCTGAGCCAAACCTCTCTTCAGCCAGTCACCCCCTTGCCATATTCCAAGCATGAATATGGGATCTCATAAAACATATCGAACAAAACCATCCAATGATTCCAAAGACCAAACCACCTATACCCATCAGACAATGATTCCACCTCATGGTTGTACATCATGAAACCATCATCAGATTGGTCTCTACCTAAGTCTTCCAGGACTAGTAACTTAACCCACAACTATCATCGAGATTCTAACGCATTTATCTAATTAGGGCTTCTAGGACTAGTAATTCAACCCACCAATGGATTCCAGAGCATTTGTCCAAAGAAGGCTTCCAAGACTAGTAACTCAAACTAAGTTGTTACAGATCTTCCAAAGCATTTCTACATCAAGGCTCCCAGGAACTAGTAACTCAACGCAAGCTAAGGAAACATGAGATCCAACTAGAAAAAGAAACAAATAAATCCCCAACACCATGGTTGTCTAGGAAATTGCAAGGATAGGAAATTCCACTTTCAATCTAGGCAATCCTCCATGCCAATGATAGATCATAACCAAGAAACCACATGCATGTGCCATGCATGACAAAATTAGTGAATAAAACATACATGGAACTCAATACCTACAGTCAAAACCCATTGTGGTTGTTGATCCTGATGTCCTCTTGCACTTTCCTCCTCTTTCTTTGCCTTCTTGATCCAAAAACCCAGGTATGGCATACTCCTCCAAGAGTTCTCCAAGAAACTTTAAGTGTCCATAAGAGAGAGAGAGAGAGAGAAGAGAGAGAGCTCCACCAAACCTGTCAAAAGCTTACCAATTGATCCTCATAACTCTTTTGATCAATTAGGCCTCTATTTTCTTCATTTTCCATTATTTTCCTTCATTTTCCTCCTCACATGCAACCTGTGACCTTTCAAATTCCTTTTCTCCTAAATTCCATTATTTTCGTAAATAAATGTGCCAAAAATTCCATTTTTCCTTTCCAAAGCCTTAGCCATTTACTTTTCCTTTAGCCATAATAAAGCAAATGAGAACCCTCCAGGGTTTTTTTCCCACAATTCAACACGGAATGTTGAAAATAGCAACAAGAAATGCTAAAAATAGAATTGCTAAAAATAGCACTGCTATAAATAGCAATTCAGCAAGTGTTGATCTTAGCAACAATGGATGGAAAAATAGAAGTGCTAAAAATAGCATTGTATAAATAGAATTTTGTGATACCTTCCTATTTTAGTGAGTCCCTAAACTAAAATAGTGAATTAAAATTCGAATTTGATCTTAGTAGTAGTTTGTAAAATAATTAATTAATTCATCTTGAGTTAATTAGTTAAGGAAAATCAAACTTGAAGTCTATGTGGGGACATGCAACAGTTTCTCCATTAATTGAAGAATTTATCCATCAGTTAAAGAGATAAGTATGAGTTGTAATATTGAGTTGTAATTAGTTGACTTAGTTAACTGAGTCAAGTCCAATTAGATTAATTCAAGCAATTTGTTGAATTAATGTAAGTTCAGTTAGTTAATGCTTGCATGCATGTAACTACTACACTTCAAATAATTGATTATTCTCTCATAAATAACTCATGCATGTCAGTTCAGACAGAGACCCATTTGAGATCAGATGGGGGGGGCAGTGTACTATTAGTTGCTAGAATATTCCATTGTGAATATTCCTTGCATGCAGAAGGAATTCTTTCCTTGAGGATTGCATAGTTACTTATTCATGTTTAGTGAGTGTGATGAGGACAATACACACATGTGACATCATTGGACCCCAAGAAAAATTGCGCAAGGAAATAGGAGGCTTGGAGGGCTTGAGGAGGACATATACTATGCCTATTTAGTCTATGAGCTATATTGTTTGATTACAGAGAGAGCAGGATAGCTTGAGAGCTAATTCTTTATGTAACTTGAACAAGATTTCCACTTGTATGATAATACAGAGTTGGGGTTTTAGGCTAAGGCTTTCCACGGGTTATTTATTTTGTGTTATGTGTTATTGATTTCTCATTCTGAGTTATATGTGTTCTCTTGATCTTGCTCAATTCAATTAAGCTTTTGCAAAGTGTTGTAGAAGCAGATATTGTATTATGTTTTAGTATATTGCATAATATGTTGATCTACAATGGGAATTTCTACATGGAATATGTGTCCCATGACCGCGGTCTTATATATTTTTACATGAATTTTTAACCAGGGTTGTTACAAAAGGGAAGACACATGCAAAAAGGAAAAAACAAAATTTAGAGGGAAAAGACAAGCACAATTATTAACTTAATAAAAAAATAGAAGGAATTGATAATAACCACACACAACCCCCTACCTAATATTCAAAATAGCATAAGCAAAATCTTAGTAAATAACCACCAACAATACTGACTTAATGTCTCGATTACAAGAGCCCATGCAACACTGAACCAATGGGAGAACATTAAAAAGTAGAGACAACACTAGCAAGCAAATGAACAACATAAAACCCCATAATCCCTATGAGCCATCCAACAACAACCTCACTTGCTCCCACAATTTCAACCATAAGGATAACACCAACGAGGAGGAAAAGAGCCACACAAAAGCATTTTCCAAGTGTGCATGCACAAAACATCCTTGTGAGCCGTAAAATTTAACAACAACTTCACACTTCCATACATTGTCTAGCAATATTGATGAACAAATAAAAAAATGCCAACATCCAAAAAAACCCCATGCAATGAAGAGGAAACACTAGTTTTATATCCATTACCTTTTCTTCAAATTTATGTATTGAAATAATCATGCCATAAGTAATATATGCTATAATGTGATTATAGTTCATGAGAAGTATTTGCAAGTAAGAACACATTAATAATTGGTTCCATCAACGATCATACCTTGTTCCTTGTTATGTTGATTATAACAACATTCATGTTGGATATTTAATGTATTAATGAATATTCATTGATAAACTTTTAGCATGGAACCTCTGAGTCACAATACTTTTTAAATAACAAATTATTACTTCCAAAATTTTTAGCCTAGTAAGAAATTTTTTATCGTTGAAATTTTCTTATGCCCCTTAGATGTTTGCTTTTCCTTTCAACTTACAACTTTGATTGAAAATGCCTATCCAACACTTTTTTCTAAAGGGACTTTTATCTTGATACAAAATGAAGTCAATAAATCTATCTCATTCATCAAGAATAGCCATAATGTTTAACATCAAGTTTGAGGAATTTATGGCACCCTTCAACTGATAACAAACAATGGCATGACAAACTTCATGCCTTCACAACTTCTTGGCTGAGGACAAAGTCTATCTTCACATTCAAAATATAAGTTTAAATGCCCGTGTCAATAATTATTATCACTTTGAATGATATTTATAACATCATTAAGCATTATGACAATAAAGCATTTGACCTAACACCCTAATTTGGTAAGTATGTAGTTTCACTATTGGGATCTCCTAGCTTTATAGTACTTAATTATTTAAAGATAGCACAACGCAACCATATTCTTTATTGAACATATATCTCAAGTTCAACACATCAATTTTAATTAACCAAGTCATTGATAAGGCAAGTAGACCTACAAAAAAAAAAGCTAAAGAACTATATTGCATTTATGATGTATGCCAATTTCCTATATAGATCAAGCACTTCACTTTGAAGCAAGTGCAACAAAGATCTCCTCAATTGGTATATAATTCCTTCATTTTGTTACATTAAGAACTCACTAATTATTTTGGGGATCTAGTCTTCTATCTTTAATGCAATGAGGACTATTTTCTACTTGGGGAGGAGCTTTTGATATGCATCTTATCATTATTATAGTGTGCATTAAACACTTATCAACTAATATTGTAGTGATCTAATATGAGAGGAGCATCCATTCATCACCACATTCAATACAACAAGAAGGCAAGTTAAATTTTCACCACATTAATGAATCTCGAAGACTATATATTCCATGTGGCACCTTTGACAAATCGACCTTCAATTATGCATCCTCAACTCCAAATTTTCCAAACTAGGCAATAGAATATCATCATTGAAAACCTCACCGTGTTGACAATAGGAATTTTCCATAATCGTAAACGTCATCTTAACCTTGAACATGACTCCACAAGATGCAAAACCAAGTCTTGTCATGGTAAAAACAACTAAATGACATTTTTTGACCCCACTACTAGGTTGAGCTTAGGCTAGGGCTAGCGCACATATTGGATGGTAAAACAATCTACCCAAACATGGAACATTGTCACTAAGATTGTGTAGGATTCTATTGAGACAGTATAACTCCCATCATTAGATCTCCACATCAACTTTCCCATTAAATTTGAATTAAAAACTCTATAAAAACTAAACTTCACACAAACTACCTTATTTACAAACTACCTTATTTACAAGTTAGGATTACAACTTAATAAATCATAAAAATTTGTAAAAATGTTAAAAATAAAATTGTAATTTTTTTAAAAATCACACAGTTAGGGTTTCCACTACTAAAAAATGGAAAAATATGTGATATCTGGCTTTCACAAATATTCATCCACGTCCAATAGAGAACCTTAGGAAAATCCATTTTTAGGGAACAAAGAACTCAATGGGGCCAATCTGGTTACATTCAAACTACCTTTCAAGAGAAGTTGAATTGGAATATGTGGGTTGCGATTTTTTCCAATTCATCGTTCTAATGGACGGTTTGAAAGATTCTACATTCTCCCATGCCCTCGATTTAGAGACGAAGTTCCCGTTATTCGCTTGACGACAATGAAGGAGAACATGAAAACCCATCCACTTCTAACGAAAATCATGAAATCGAATTCTACTCATATATAATCAACTATCAAAAATTATACTCGAAACCGTGAGCTTTCAACAACAGGGATCGAGCCCGAGAAATCAAGTTTTCGCAAATCAAGATGATGAAGATTCATAGCAATGCAATGAAGAGCTGCTTCTGAGACTCAAGAGGCTAAGGCGAGGCCCCCCTGCGAATGATAATAAGATCCCCACTGCTAAATCCCACTATCGGACTTTCCCGATTTCGATATTGAAGAGCTTTCCACAGATAACGAGTTTTTCAGAGGTTAGTTGAAATTAACCCTCAAGCAAGAGAATTTTTTTGTTTCAACAACTATTTTTAAGTAATAACTGTAACATATCTATTTATGTGTCGAATGATGTATACAATGTACTTACACCATTGACCTTTATATCAAAAAAAATTTAAAAAAATCAACTTATACAACTTTTATATTTTTATTAAAATTTTAAATATAATGATTGTTTATTTAAATTTATAAAAATAAAAATAAAAAAATAAATATATTTAAGTATTTGTAAGATGTATAGTGTCGAATGTTTTCCGTATTGAATTTTATAGAGGCGAATTTTTTCCGTATTGAATTTTATAGAGGCGAATTTTTTCCGTATCGTATCAAATCCAAATCCAAATCCGAATCCAAATTCGAATTTGGTAACTATGCTTTTTTATTATTTATGTCCGCAAAGATTATTTGTGAACATGCCATCCTTGGCAATTTTACTTGATGTATTTTGGAGGTAGCAAAAGAAATCATTTAAGTTACCATGGAAGCTAAGAAAAACTGATTTTTATTATTCTATTGAAGCTTAAATCCATGACATTAATGGAAATGTTTCTAATTATGTCTCATCTTTCAGGGATCTATGCGTTTGAAGATGCATAATGCTTACCTCCATTGCTTTCTATTTTATTGTTTCCTAAGATTAACTTCTCATTGAACATCTGTTTCTTTTATTTTAACTTGTGGATCTCTTACACATGAGAATGAGTTCAAATGTGGCATGATGTCATGTACTCACTTGGGTTTAGTAGCACTGTAATTTGTCTATTTTATTTGGTTGAAAACAAGTAGATTGCAAAGGAGAAAACTTACTGTACTTCTGTCTCTATGGGCTCTCTCTATCGTTTCAAAGTTCCTACAAGTTATATTTTGGATCATAATGTTTCAGTTAAGTTCATTGTTACACGGAACATGTCCCTAAGGGTAGAGATGCACTCATATAGTCCCCAAATTCCAGGAATGTGGGTACTCCAAGCGGATGCAACCACGCATCCTCTTTTTTGGGAAGAAAGGAAATGCAATAGGAAATGCCCATCTCAAAAAAATAGATGCCCCCACCCTCCCTTGTAACAATTCCTTTATCTTTTCTATTCTATATTTTTACTTAAATTTCTAACATTATTATTAATTATTCTAGAATGCTTAAGAGTGGTTCTAACTTCATTGGACTTCATATGCATGAAGTAGAATTTTTTCATTGATAGGAGACTTAACAATTTTGAGGTCAAGATTGCAATGTTTCCATTGGCTTTTGTCATATAAGAGGGTATGGGATTGGGAATTTAATTAAGAATACCTAATCCTTTATTTACCTTGATGTTGGTGGTGCTAATTGTTGAAATACCCTATTATGATTTTAACAAAATTGCATCCTTCACTCAAGCCAAAATCACAAATGATGCATGTTAAGCTTTTTCAACCATATTTTAAGGTTTGGACTAACATCAAAATTGTTGTTCACTAATCTCCCTAGAGGATCAACATAGAGACACGCTAGAATGGAGGTTAGAGATGCACCCTTATGCTCCCCACGCTCCTAAAATGTCGGTATTCCAAAAGGATGCAACCCCACATCCTCATTTTTGGGAGAAGAAAGGAAATGCAATAGGGAATAACCCCCTTAGAAAAAGAGATGATCCCATCCTCCCTTTACAATTCCTTTATCTTTTCTATTCTATCTTTTTACTTAAATTTTTTAACATTATTATTAATTATTCCATAATGCTTACGAGTAGTTCTAATTTCATTGGACTTCATATGGAGAAAGTAGAATTTTATCTCATTGAGAACATACTTAAAAATTTTTAGGATTTTAGGAATGACAGGTTGCAACATGTTGTTGCACAAAGTGTCTATCCACCACGACAACGCTCAGAGTAAGGGTTGTCACTCTTGATCCTTACTCACTCCATTTACTCTCTCCTAGGCAAGTCAAGGGGGGTAGTCCCTAGGTAAATGGATGAAGATAGCCTGTGAAAAACAGACTCTAGGAGATTTTAATGATGGATAACTTTGATGAAAGTAAACAAATCTCAAATAACATAGATGAATAGATTAAACGCTAATGTAAGCAAGACGTGAACATGAGATAGAAACAATTATAGACCATTGCCTTTATGTTCAATTAACCGTAAATTGAGTAAGAAAACAAGCTATCCAAAAAAAAATTTCAATATGTGATGAATAATAACAATCATGAATAATCAATATAAATGCCCAACACTGTATCATGCAAGAGATTGCAGAATTAAAATGATTATCATTAATGACCAAGGTTTGGATTCAACTTTCTCTGACAATCTATATGATTTATAACATTTATCGCAATTACAATAGAGAAATATCAAAGACATATTCAATCACCAAAGAAACACTAAGGAATTTAAATTTTCATTATCCCTCAGGCAATAACCTAAAGAGGTAAAACAAATCAATGGGTTAAAAAATCGAAGATTTTTAATGAGCCATAGGCCACATTAAAAATTTTAATGCTTAAGCGAAAATCCCGTAATATATTTCATTTTAAATCCTTAGTCACAAATTTAAAATTTTTAGAAATTTTTAATGTTTTTTTTTAGGATTTTTAAAATTTTTTTTTTTTTTTTTGGATTTATAGGTTATCTCAAAAAAGTTATGAATTTTTAAATTTTTAGAAATTTTTAATTTTTTCTATGATTTTTATTCTTTTTTAATCTTTTTAGATATTTTTTTAAAGATTTTCAAAATCAAAATGAAATTAAAAATTAAAAAGCTGAAATGAAATGAAAAAAAAAGTATTAGAATCTGAATTAATGTATATACAAAAATAAAAAAAAAAATTCGAATGAGTGAAATATCACATGAAAACCAAAACAAAAATAAAAATAAAAATAGAACTTAAATCAAAATCAATGAAACTAAAACAAATATATATACACTAACCCTAAATCCTAAGTCCTAAATATATATACAAGTGAAATAAGATAAAATAACCAACCAAAACTAATGTAGCATACATAAAAGGAGGGTTTCAAATGTTTTTTTTTACTGCACGTCAGGCAGAAGGAGAAATTGACGAAAGGAGCAAGGAGTAGGGACGACGTCAAGGGAATACGCAAGTCTGAGGGATAGATCGATCGCTTGAATGGTGAATTGATGGAGGAAGCAATAGATTGTAGGTTGAGGAAGGGAGAGGAGGTAAAGGAAGGAGGGCACATTGGCAGCTCGATGGAGGAAGGATGATAGCGTGGGATGCAGCTTTTGCATGGAAAAGGAAAGCAATACACAAATGGTAAGGGCAGCACGAAGAAGGAGAAAGGTTACGAATGAGGTTGCACGGAGCTACGTGAGGGGTTGACGGTAGCACACAGGGTATGCAAAGTTGTGGGTATACATGGAGAAGGCAGTGAGGAGGGAAAAGAAACCGTGGAAGGAGGGATTGATAAGAGGAGGGCAGTGTGGATGGGTTTTCATATAGAGGAGAGGGTTTGCTATAGAGGAGAGGTTTGTTTGCAGGGAAGAAGCAGTGTATGGGCAGCAAGTTTCTTTTTTTTTATTGCAGGGTTTGAGGGCACCGAGGGAGGATTCAATAAATGGACGTGTGGGGAGCCACAAAAGGGAAGTTTGATGAGGGTCGAATGGAGGGTTTATCAGGTTGGAACAACGATGAAGGAGCTGAGCGATGCATGAGGTTTCTGAGCAAGGAAGAAGATGGTTAGTATGCAGATTTTGCAGGCAGAATGGAAGCAATGAACTTGATGCCAGAGGATGAGAAAGTACAAGGCTTGGTGGCAGCGATGGTCCTGTAAAAAAAAATCAAAATTTTGCAACGAGATGAAAACCCAACTAGCAAAACGACAAACTTAGACAGATGATACCCAGAAAACCATAGAAATTTCCATAAAATCTTGATCAAAATGTTGTATTTCTGTTTCAGATGTATCAGTGAACCCCTTGAAAATTTTCTAGATTAAAAAATATTAAATCCAGCTGCTTTAGATTTGACCCTAAAACCCTAAAAAAAAGAAATTAGATCTAAATTTAAATTATTTAAAACCCTTGGACTGCAAGATCTAGATATGATTTGTGCAAAAATGATGTTGATGAATCCCAAAGAGCCTGATCTTACACTCCAGGGCATAGATCTAGACTCTGCATAGCTTTCAGCTTCATATCTGAAGCTACAGGACAACAAAAAACACCCAAACGATATATACAATAACCCAAGAAAACTAAAATCCAAGCAAGAAAACTGAAGATAATTACAGATCTATGTACATAAATGACAAATCTATCAAATCTACGGAGTGTGAGTCTCACTCCGCTCCCTGATCTGATGTTTTGAGGCTCTCAACATCCAGATCTATCTATTTAGCATAGAAAAATTTTAAAATTTTCAAATTTGAAAGGAGGTATTGAGCTCAAAACCCTTCATGCATCATCCATAAAAAATATCTTATGATAAGCTCAGGATCAAAAAGTTGGGCTCTTCAGAAAACACGGGTCGAGAGTTGGCTGGTTCAACCTCGAACTTCCTCGAACACCTGATGATCTATAAATCAAGACTTTCCTGTAAAACTCAATTAAGCCATCAACATAGAGTGAGAAAACAATAATAAAATTCAGATTTAATAGAGATACCTGCTATTATATCAAAAACTTAAATTATCATTCAAACCCCAGCGACTAAGCAAGATACCTCTACTCAAATCACTCTTCAAAAAGCTATCATCAATGGCTAAAAAGAAATCTATCCACAGAAATGACACATCTTACAGTATTTCCACGAAGAGTAACACCAACAGAAATTAACCCCAAAGTCTTTCTTTATTTATGATAAAAAAATTACCAAAGAGCTTTTTCGCTTAGTACAAAATCGAAAGATCAAATGATCTCAACTGACAACTGACCTCCTATTTAAAGATAAATCTTCCAATGGCTAGTTCAAGTGATCCTTGTCAAAGTAATATCGACCTCTGATAGGGATCAAAATTTCTTTTAATCTCATCCGTTGAAATTTTAATTATTGAGGAAATTTTGAATTTTTCAATTAAATGTATTTTAATTAATTCGAAAATTAAATTTTTGAATTAATTTCCTCAAAATTTTAACTTTGAGTTAACTGCAGCGACCAAAGGCATAAAATTTAGCACAATAATCAATTTATCTTAGTCCCGGGGCCTTTTAAAATTTTAATTTTAAGGACCCACAAATTTTTCCTTTGGAAAATTTAAATTTACATAGGACCTATAATTAATTAAATATTTGGCTTAGGATTTTAATTAACATTGGCCAGAAAATTTAATTAATTAAGCTATGAGGGGATAAATTATTTTTCCAACCCTCAAGGCACTTTAATCATTATTTTCATATCTTTTATATCACAAAGGGGAAAAACATCTGAAATAGACCCTCACAGACTACCCATTTCTGCAACACAAATATAATCCAGCAGAATAAGAAATTTGTAATAAAATAACCTAACCAAATAGTTAGGATTATTCCCAAATCACTTTTACATAGACTCGATCTACAATAATAGGACTCACCTAAGATCTTGGTGACAAAATTCATTTTGGCTTTGGGGTAAGGCTTAAGGAAAACTCTTTCGACCGTCTGAAAATGGATTGGTGAGACAAAAAACATTCTGAAATGTAGATCGTCATTGAAAAAGTAGGTTTACCTAGGTAATTACATACATGACATGGATCTGTTGAGATTAGTTACATTATACACATGCAGAATGGGTTTACATTATAACATGATCCTCAGGCTGACAATAATAGCTGGATGGCAAGAACACATTGATCAGGCACTATCCCATTTGCAAAAAGGGGGGTGTACTGCTATGGGTCGTTGACACATAGTGGTCAACATAATGTTTACATTAGATTCTTTCATATAAGAGGGTATGTCGTTGGTAATTTAATTAAGAAGACCTAGCCCTCTATTTACCTTGATGTTGGTGGTGTTGATTATTGAACTCCCCTGCAATGATTTTAACAAAATTATATCTTTAACTCAAGACAAAATAAAAAAATGAGGCATGTTAAGCTTTTTCAACCATATTTTAAGGTTTGGATTAATTAATTTCATCAAAATCAAAGGTTCTTAAATAATGTCCTTGGAGGATTAAGGTAGAGACAAAGGCTATATATGAAGTTAGAGATGCACTCCTATGCTCCCCACACTCCTAAAATGTGGGTACTCCAAGTTGATGCAACCCCACATCCTCCTTTTGGAGGGAAGAAAGGAAATGCAATAGGGAATGCCCCTGTCAAAAAAAGAGATGCTCCGACCCTCCCTTGTTACAATTTATTTATCTTTTATGTTCTATGTTTTTACTTAAATTTTTTAACATTATTATTAATTACTTCAAAAAGCTTAAGAGTGGTTCCAACTTCATTGAACTTCATATGGAGAAAGTAGTATTTTTTCTCACTTAGAATAGACTTAACAATTTTCAGTATTTTAGGAATGTCACGATTCCAATGTTTCCATTAGATTCTTTCATATAATACAGAATGGGATTGGGTATTAAATTAAGAATACCTAACTGTCTATTTACCTTGATGTTGGTGGTGTTGATTTTGGAACTCCCTTATCATGATTTTGACAAAATTATATCCTTCACTCAAGCCGAAATCACAAATTAGGCATGTTAAAAAATTTCAACCATATTTTAAGGTTTGGACTAAGTAATTTCATCAAAATCGGAGGTTGTTGACTAATGTTCCTAGAGGATCAAGGTAGAGACAAAGGCTAGAGAGGAGGTAGAGGGTGATATTGATGATAATGATTCAATTATAAGTGATTGTTTTGATGATATGTAGTTATATGTTGGAGCATCATGTTTTTTTATTTTCTATAGTCTAGAGGCAATTTAGAGCCTCAATATCTATGTATTTCATTATCGCAATTCACATTGCTGCCAATTTGTTATATTCACACTCAATACTTAATGCTATAAATATGAGTAAACTTTACACATTTGGTGTCTAATGGTTCATATTTACAATGATGGAAAATGAATCTATCTATCTATCCATACCTCTATATACACAATTAAATATTGCATGCTTTCGGTATTTTTTGCAGATAGGTTCACTATTCAATTCTGGTTCTATAGCAGACCTCAATTGGTTTTGATTCTTGTAAGATTGGTGAGATGTAATGATGAATTTTATTAGTTCATTTTTATGTATAAAATATTAATTAATTATATATCAATTTTCATATACTTAGATATATATTTCTTAGTTTTTTATGTACAGTCCCTTATGTTGGAGACCCCAATGTCCTCTACGATGTTTCCTAGAATTTGAGGGTTGCTTCCACCTATCTCCCAAATGTGTTCCCCATCCTCACATCCTTGAAACCTTGTGGAACGTTTTTTTAATTCCCTACACTTCTTGCAACTTAAAATCTAGGAAAAAGATTCAAACATAAGATTTTTTCAATAAATTGTATTCTTGGGGAGGTTGTAGCAACAAAACCATTGCTATGGTTATTTGAGGGAAATCCATATGATATCATGTCAAGCTTATTTCTTCTTGAGTTTTAGATTTGTGAGAAATAAAACATGAATTATTGGCATCGACTGTTTTCTACTTTAATAGTAGAGCTTTGTTTCATGTTATTTCCATTTCACCAAAAAAACTTTCTTATGTTATGGCTATGTCATTAACATGTTTTATTTTCACATATTAATGAGCTCTCTGATTATTTATTGCAAATAACCAACAATTTTATTTCCAACCACATTCTAACGTGGGGACAATCTAGCTTAGTGTTTGAAATCTTGTTACTAAACAAATATCAAATTTTTGGGTCTCTTAGAAGGTTGGGTATGTCTTGGGAGAAAGGAATTATTGGTTAAGGTGGTATATTGGTTGTTAATATTGTAGATTATGTTCCAGTAAACAATTCCATATTACAGGGAACCTAGTATTCTTTGTTTACTCATTATGTTTCAGATCACTAGTTTTTCCACTAAATCATGCTGGATAAGCTTTATCTACCTCTACTTCCACTTAGACATTTTCAATAAACACTTATTGCCTAGGACTAAGCAAGGGGTCCCGATTAATTTTGGTGATGCTTTTTGACAGGATTTCAAAGGTTTTATAGTGATTGAAGATGAGAAGTAGATGTCTTATTGTTCCATAAAGAAGTTCCTACAGACACGTTACTATTTTTCTTGTTTCCATTTAAGATTTAAAATCTTATATTTGAACAATGATGGATCATTTTATTTTTGTAAAGATAATTATATTTCTCTCTCATTCTTGTTTTTCTTTGAATCTTTGCTTTATTTTACAAGTTAAGTACCTAGATATGTCCTTTGAGGCCATGTGTTTATGTTATGCATATTAGACTTGTGACATGCTAGGACATGTGGTCAACATGTGTCCTAAAACATGAAACATGTCAAACATGCACCTCCTAAGTGGGTAGCTCTCCTAATCAAGAAACCCACTACCTCATTGTGAACACACAGTGATTATGTCACATAGAACAACAACCTCCTAGGTAAGTGTGTTATGCTAGCACTCTGTCTAAGGTCAAGCATCTACTCAAACTGAGCCATCCATATGCCCATTACACACCAACAAACCAAGCACTGTCATAGCTAGGTAAAAACACTTTTGGAGTGATCCCAAAAAATAACATATTCCAATAGAAATGTTTGTCCATTTCTCAAAAACAAGTTTCTTGATTAAAAAATGAAAATGGGCACTAGAAATGGTGTTTTTAGGATTTTTTATTTTCATTATCTTTGTGTTTTATATTTTTTTTCCTTAAGCAATAGTCATGCCTTCTATTTCATTAAAACAAGAAAAAGTTACAATATATACAACAAGCCACCAACAAGAGTGATCCTAGGCTTTCTAAGAGCGAGCTCGATAAATTCTAACCCTTCCCCCAAAAAATACTCTCCCAAACCAAAAGAGTACATACAAAAAAAAACCCACAAGAAACTCTGGGTCTGGGATCCTCCCCACAAAAAGTCGTGCCAACCAAAGCCAAACATGCCTCTAAATCACCACCATCCAAACTTCATAAGTAAATCAACACCTGAGATCCATATCGCACTAAGAAGAAGCATGGAGGATAACCCCCATACCCCACCAAACCGCACATTTAATCTCGAACGTTGATTTGCCTACTCCCACCGAATGACAGAACTGCATATCACGCGGCCAAAATGATCGGACAATAGTGTGTGATGAGGGTGGTTTTTATGTCCCACCCTCATCCACGCATCACAATATGAATGGAATCGCTGCCCAAAAAAGAAAACCGCCATCAACTTGAAAGTGGTATAATCGCACCAAAACCATTCTAGAAGCGGTTTTGTCTCCCTCCACTAGAAATTGAGAAATGGAACCGCCACTGTAGGAGCCGTCGGTCATTTACTTTCCACCCCCCTTCTGACCAAGATAACATTGCATCCGGCACTGGAGATATACAAGGAAGTGATTCCCATGGTTGTAGAGGCCACCCTGAACCATCTCCCACCGTAGGCTTGTCAGACCAAGAAAGGGAATCTTGTTGTAATCTGCTCATTGTGAATTGGTTTCCTTAGCTTTCTTCTTATACACTTCTTTGTCCTCTTTCTCCTGGTTTTGGCAAAGTACCTTTAGGTTGCTTAGTAACATTTCGAGCTAATCCATCAAAATTTTGTTGTCCTTACAACTGACACCTTGGTTGGCCAGGATATTAGCCAACTTGTTGGCCTTTCGATGCACATGGATAAATCTAAGTGTGCGTAGTCCTTGCAGATGTTCCTGAATCTTTTCGAGAACCCATAATAATCTCCAATGTTTAGTAACTTTCTTTGGCCCTGTACCATGACTAATTCTCTTGGTCGCACTGATGACTAACTTTGAATCAGCTTCGATTATTAAATTTTGGCAATTGTTTTGTTTCATAAATTCCAAACCTTGTTCCAAAGCCACTAATTCTGCTATGTTTTTGGTGGCTTTTCCTAGATGACCATAGAAGAGGGAGATGATGTTCCCCTTTTCATTCCTAAGAACCCCTCCAAATTCCGCCATGCCCAGGTTTCCCTTGGAAGCCCCATCGATATTATACTTTAAAAATCCTTCCGGGGGAGGATTCTAGAAATCTTTCACAGGTTCCCTCAAGTTTACTTTCCTGTCTATACCTTGTGGAATAATTCCCTGCATTCCTAACTGCTTGAGAATTGATAACTCAGCTTCTGAAGGAGGCTTCTTGGGGAGATCCCTTACTGTGGTGCTGACTGTCTCCTTAAGCTGTTTTGAGATTTGTTCCAATAAACGAAGAGAGGAATTCTTCTCTTCTTTGAAGATTCTTCTATTTCTCTCTTTCCACACATTCCAAATGATGAAACCTGGCAACATAGCCCATGTCGAGTTAAGAACCTCATAATCTGAAAAATTATTCCTCCAATTGTTCATGGTTTTAGTGATGCTTCCTTTGTCTCTATTAGATTGTTTGAAGATGGAAGCAAAAAAATCCCATAACCTGGAGGTGAAAATGCAGCTATTGAGTAGATGTTTGATGGTCTCCTCTTGGAATTCATGGAGCTGGCATCTAGAGGGTCCCAGCATACCTCTCTTCCTGTTATTATCCCAGGTTAAGATTTTCCTATGGTGATCAAACCACATAAAGATTTTGATCTTCATCCAGCCCTTGTGCCTCCATAGCTTCAACTAAGATCTATCCATAGCTTGGGATTCTAGCCCAAGGAGAGTACATTTTTCTTCCTTAATGTTAAAGTTTCCCTCTTTGTTGCTGCCCCATCTTAGTTGATCCTGCCCTTCAGTAACTAAAATCATCCTCTACTCCAACAACCTATTAAGGGTTTCTGCTCTACTATTCAGGGTCCTGTTCTCTCTACCATCTATTTTTTTCCATGTTCTCCATTTTCTGTATTATGAGATTGCTCGCAAAAGCCCTTTAATATCACTAATCCTTGGTTGTTTGTCTCCTGTTTGAGGCCCAAAAATTCATCTTTCAAAAGAGTTGGTTCTTGTTGCCATTTTTCCTCCCAAAAAAAAGCTAGATCTCCATTTCTTATTTCCCAAAAACTGTTTTTTTGAACCACCACTCTATTTTCCCAGGCCTTGTTCCATATGGGAGATCCCTTTATGTTTCCAGAAATTCTTATGTTATCATGAGAAAGCTAGGCACTGGCATACTTTTCCTTCCAGATGCTTGCCCATTATGCCTTAGGATCCTTAACCCACCTCCACCACTGTTTGGCCCCTAGAACCTTACTTAGAATCTCTGTATCATCCAATCCTAGGCCTCCTTGTTTCCCAGGTTTACAAATCTTTTCCCATGAGACTAAAGCCCATTTTTTCCTTGTTTCCTCTTTGCCCTAGATAAAATCTCTTTGAATGTTTCTAAATTATTGTAAAACTCCTTTTGGAGCCAGGAGAGCTGATAACATGAAGACAGGGATAGCTTGGAGCATTGCCTTTGTGAGAACCAGTCTACTCGCCAGATTTAGAGACCTGATTATCCATTTCCTGACTTTATCTTGCAACTTAATGATTAGTGGTGCCCATGTGCTTTTGAGCATAGGTTTAGCCATTAGAGGAACTCCCAAATACTTAGAGGGGAGAGAGTCTCTTTGAAATCCAAGGATTCTGGAAACGTTTCTCTGGTTGGCAATATGGGTATTAAAGAAAATATTTTTGATTTGGAAAGATTGACATCCGTACCTGATGCTAAAGCAAATTCCTTCAAAATCTATTTGTATGCTAGCGCTTCCTTGACCGTGGGAATGCTCTGTAACATGGTGTCATCTACAAACTGTTGATGAGTCAGAACTTGACCATTCTCTAAAAGTTGGAGTCCTTGAATTTTTTCGGTTGCTCTAGCATGCTCAATAGACTTCCCTAGTCCTTCCATCATGAGGATAAAGAGAAAAGGAGAGAGTGGATCGCCCTGTCTGAGTCCTCTAGAAGGAAGAAAAATTTCAGAGGGAGAGCCATTAATCAAAATAGAAAAGCTGGAGGAAGTCACCAGGGCCATCACACATCTGATCCAATTATGATCAAAACCAAATGTTGCAAGCACTCTCCTGATATATGTCCAATTCACTTTATCATATGCTTTGTCTATATCCAATTGCATGATCAAACCCAATTTCCTTTCACTAGTTAAAGAGTGGACCACCTCATCAGCTTGAATTATGTTATCTAGAATTTGTCTACCTTCCACATAACCAAATTATTCCCCCAAAACTAGTGCAGGCAGCAAAGGTTTGAGTCTGTTGGCCACAACCTTGGAAATTATCTTATAAAATACATTGCATAAAGAGATGGGCCTACACATTTCTGGAGTTTGGGCAATATCCTGCTTTGGAATTAGGGAGATAAAGGAGGTATTGAGAGCTCTTAAAATAGTTTTGTTCAGCGTGGAGTCTTCCACCACCTTTATAAGATCTTCTTTCACAATATTCCAACAGGCTTTGAAGAAATCAACATTGAATCCATTCGGACCTAGAGCCTTACCATTTTTCATTTCCTTGAGGACCTCACTGACCTCCTTTTCAGTTATAGGTCTATTGAGATTATAGTTATCCTCTCTGGAGACCAACTTGGGGATATGATTAAGGAGGTCCTTGATGAAGGGAACCCTGTCTAAGGTGTTTTCTTGAGCAATACCTCGGAAGTGCTTAACTAACACTACTTCTATTTCTTCGTGAGATTGATGTATCTGCCCATCCACGTCCTTGATCGAGGAGATCCTATTGTGAGTCCTATTTGCTATAGTGGATTTATGGAAAATTTTAGTATTACGCTCTCCTTCTTTTAGTCATTCAATTCTTGATTTTTGTTTCCAAAAAATTTCCTCTTGATTGCACAGCTTTTCCCATTCTTGGTGATGTTTCTCTACTTGGTCATTTTTGTCCTTATCAAATCCTTCCTTGATCAAAGCTTGGTTGAGCTCCATAATTTTATTTTCCACTGCTTTCTTTCCTGCAAAAATATTGCCAAATTCATTCTTGTTCTAAGATTTAAGCTTCAACATGATGTTCTTTAATCTTTTGTGAAGCACAAACATAGTTGATCCTGGAGTTTGCAAATCCTCTGCCCACCATTCTTCAATGTTGCTGAAGAATTCTGGGTGTGAAAGCCACATATTTTCAAATCTAAAAGGTCTATTTCTAGGGGTACCTATGCCCTTGATTTCCATTTGAACCAGCCAGTGATCTTATCCTCCAAAGGGAAGAATTCCTACTGTTATTTCCTTGTCTAAAAGCATGATATCCTTAGAGATCATGAATCTATCTAACTTGGAGGCTACCTATGAGTCACCTCCTCTTTTATTGTTCCATGTACATAGGCCATTGTTTGTCTCAATATCAACGAGCTTCATGCTTTCTGAGAATATTTGGAAGGCTAAGGAATCTTTATTTAGAGCTCTTGTACCCCCTTTTTTCCGAGAGAGATCTGATCATATTGAAGTCACCTCCTAGGACCCAAGGTAGCCCTGCAAGTTTGACTCATAGATCCACCAAGGAATCTATGAACCTAATTTTGTCATCTAATCTTTGAGGGCCATAAACATTCATAACTAGGTAAGTTTCCCTATCTCCTACTGGTTGTATAACAACTGATAAATAATTCCTTGATGCCTCAGCATCAATTATTCCAATTTTTTGGGGATTCCAGAGAGTGAGGATACACCCTGCTGTATTTTCTACTTTAACTTCTAGAAACTCAAATCTACTGAGCCATTTACCATGGATTTTCCTTAATTTCTAAATGGAGCATTTTTTCTCTTGGACAAAAATTATGTTCGGAGCTGCTTGTTTCATTCTATTATTCATCATTCTCTATTTTCTCTTACTACCAAGACCTCTAATATTCCAAGTTGTGAACTTCATAATTAAATATTGGTAAAGAAGTAACTGGTTAGGTCTTTCATCTTACATGAGTTGACCATAAGCTTGTCACATTCCATCAGTAGCTTATTTTGTTTTGTCCTGCCTCCTTTTCCCCCCTGGATTTCTCGGTGCTAACCCCAGAGTCATTTTTACTGCTTTCACCCCTTCATTGCTCTGCATTTCAATGTTGTTTACTCCCTCCAAACCTTTTTCCTAGGTTTTCCATAAGAATAACTATTGTATTCGATTGAGCTCTTCTAGTGGTAGTGATTCTACCCCGCCTATTGTTCCTTGAGCAAAGAATCCTTCTAGATCCCCTGAGCCAAGAATCCTTCTAGATCCAGGTTTTCTCTGTCAAGAAACTCCTGGAAATCATTGTCCTCCATATCCATTTCACTCTGGGTCATTTCCTGCTCCATTTCCAGTTCTGATTCATTCATCATGATCCCCTTCTGTTTTATGTTTTCCTGTGTTTGATCTCTTTCTTTTTCCTTTTCCTTCTTCTCGTAATCTTCATCCATTGCTTGATCTTCTACTGATATTTCTTCATCCTCTTCAAGAACTTGGAACTGGTTCTGACTAACCTTTTGTCCTTCAGCTTGGTGTTGCTTTGGCCCTTTTTTTCCCGTTTTCCCTTTATGAACTACTTTGTGAAAGCTATCCAAGTATTTCCCTGTGTTTATTTTGCTTTTGTGCTCTACTTTAATGAGGGGGCAGTCTCTTAGAAGGTGCCCATGTTCATGACATCTGTGACATCTAAATGGAATATGCTCCTAGTCGACTGTTTGCACCCATTTCTCATCAAAAACCTCCAAGATGACTTCATCTGGAAGAGCTCCAAATATGTCCATCTCCACACAGATCCTAGCAAAGGAGGTGTATTTTCCCCTCCTTGTGGCTTCAAAGGATTTGATAAACAGTCCTAATTTATTTCCTATGGCTGCAAAGGATTCAGTTTTCCAATAGTCAAGAGGTATAGAATAAAGTCTTACCCATCTTAGAACCGAAGAAAAAGTTTCCCACTTTGGAATGAATTTCATCATGCATGGCTTCATATAGAGCCCTGCTGCTGCATAGAAGTAGGGCCCTCCTTCAAATGCTCTATCTTTATCTTCAATGTTAGTGAACACCACAGTAAAGAATCCTTTGGACCCCAGATGTAGATCAATGCTTCCTTTGGGTTTCTAGTGGTATCTTATCCATGTTAGTAAAGCTTTTTCAGTGGGCCACAGCCCCATAAATTTTCATATGATTGCATACATTTGCATGTGATCTCTGTGCTCCTGCAGCGCTGGATCATTTAAAACTACTCTAGGAGTAATTTCAACTCTGGGTTTTCACTGACCCTTCTGATTTTTGTCTTTTTTTCCCTGTATTTCGTCATTTTCTTCCTTGTCTTTTGTGCCATTCTTTTCCTTCGATTCGGTACTGTCTGATACCTCCTTCCTATTTTTTCTTCCTTCCTCCTCATCACTTCTTCCTTTTTCCAGAGGCTTCTTACCCTTATTGTCCACCACTTCCTTGTAGGAGGGAGTGGAGCTCCCTCCTCTACACCGATCCATGGAGAGAAACCTTCTGCAAAAGACTGTAACCCTAGTCACCTTCACTACCCACTCCTACTTGCATCCTTATCTTTGTGTTTTATCATTTATGTTTATTTTTCCTTTTTCACTAGACATTCTTGTAGGCCAAAAATTGGAAGAAACAATTAAGATAAGTGCTAGTTGTTTCTCAACAAAAAATGTAAAAACAAAACACCATAAATGGCTCCATAAATTTCTATTTCAATCATATTTATTGCAGAAACAACCCACTTATGTTGTTTCTGGGAAAGTAGTATACAAATGTATCCTTACATGACGAGACAATAAAAATATCACCTATATTTTCTTCTATACAAAGTGATTTTGATTCTAGATTTCCTTCTTTGGTAGGTACTTTTACTATTATTTTTCTAAATATAGTCTTAAATTGGAGGCTGGCAATTTTAATGTTGTTATACTGTGTTGAGTAGAAAATGGTTTCTAGTTTCATAAAATTTTGGGTTTATGTTGATTCCAATGATAGTGATTGTGCAAGAATTTTGACGTGCAATGTGTTTTCTTGTGCTATATTTTGGACCACCATTTCAGTAGTGGAATCATCAAACCAGGTGTTGATCTAAAACGCCAGAGACTTGGTAGATATTTTGAAATATTAATGATAGTGTTAAATACACATGGGCAACAATAGAATATGAAGGATAAAACATGAGAGTACAATTTTTATTAAAAAAAGATATACATTTATAGTACATTATGTGACCGTTGGGTTCCATATCCCAAAGTCTCTTGGACTCCTTTTGTCCATTCGGCTTTCACACTAACCCATTGAGGATTAGGTGTCCAAAATTCCCCCCTTAATCCGAAGGGTTATGTATGAGTCCAAGAAGAGAGTTGTAATACAAAATGTGCAAAAATGCATGGCAACATTAGGCGAATGTGCTCTATGAAATGTCGGTATAAAGGGCGGTGATTTAAGGATGACCACCAACACTGGAATGCTTAGTGTAGTTCCTGGAACTCTTCCAAAACTGGCAAGAAGGTGAACTCTTGTACTAGAGGAAGTGCTCGTATTATTTTGAAGAGGGAAACCTTCAACCATGAAAGGGAGGTCTCACCCTGAATAAAAGGGAGAACTTCAACCTGAAAACAGAAGTCTCAACCTGTGATGGTTTAAGGATGACCAACAACTCTGGAATTCTTAATGCAATTCGTGGAACTCTTCCAAAACTAGCAAGAAGTTGGAGTCTTCTGCTAGAGGAAGTGTTCTCAATTTTGTTCCTGGAATTCTTCCGTAGCTGGCAAGAAGCTGAAGTCTTATGCTAGAGGAAGTGTCCCAGATGACCAACTAAAGGCATGCTCAAGGGCATCTTTGTTTCTAGATACAACTCTGAAACTGGTGTGGTAGGTTGTGGCTCAGGCTCACTTGATGTGACTTTGAAGCTTGTAGATGACCATCATTTCCCCCTTGTCAGATACAAGGTGAGATGATGGAGAAAACTCAACTGCAAGACTGTTCGATACTATGGAACAAGTTCTGACATGTGTTTGGAATATCTTCTTGACTGTTGATGCCCATTGCCAAGAAACGATCCATCCAAGATGAATCTTTGTTCTTGTAGGACATTTATTTCTGAAGCATCTGTGTGAAGAATGACTGGTTTTATGACAGTGCTTACATGGATGAAGATAAAAACAGTGATATTTCAAATGGCCAACTTGGTCACAGTGTTGACATTTCACAATCTGTTGTTGTTGATGTTGTTGTGGAAGAGAGGTTGGATCTGGAACAGCTAGAGGTGAGCTGTCATGAGGAGCAGGTGAACTATCATGAATGAATCCAGCACTCTGAAACTGAATGGGCTTTGAGTAGTCTGGAATATGAAAGGACAAGTCCTTGTCATATCCAAAACCAATTCTGTGCTTGTTGTGGACAAGCTATTCCCAAGGTCTAATGATGGGCTTGGGAAGTGCAGACTGAGTTTCTGCATCTGCATGTACAACTTCTGCTTTATTGGGTATTAAATCTGAACCAACTGTAACATTATTGTTTCGCTGTTTATGGGAGTCTGTTTCAATCTTCTGAACAGAAACAGGTTCAGAATGATGACTCCACTGCAGTAATTCTTCCTGTTGTAGCTAAGTTTCAAGCTACAAAAAATCAATTTTTTCATGTACATCTTGTAAACATCTATGAATATCGGTGACAAAATCTTTGTTGATTTTGAATGTATTATCTATAGTATAGAGTATTAGATTGTCCAGTAACTCTAATATTTCATCAATTCGAACCATTTTTCTTCAGCAAAATTTTACTCCCTTCTGTGAAATGACTTTCTTGTCCAACAAATATCTTTGCCCAAATATACTCCTTGTAGAGCTTTCAAAACCTTTAAAAGAATTCTAGCTCTGCTCTACGAGGATCTCAAAACAATATCAGTAAAGATAATAAAGACTCCAAACAGTATCACTTTTAATTACTCAACCCTTCAATTGTTTGAGACACAAGGAAAGTCGATAAGCATAAAATGATATGGCTAAGCAAATGGTTATTGAAAAGGCAATACTGATAACAGGTATTCCGATCGGTATAGACTGATTTTTTGTGGATTGTTCTTCGATTTTGTATCCTCTATGAATTCTTAAGCCCTAATTTGACAACAAGATTGCAATGATGAATAAAGAAGATGAACAGAGGCAACAGCTTCTTCAATCTGATTACACAGGAAAATCTGGAACAGCTGCTGGAGAAACGTAGCCGATTGTTTATCCGAAGCTGGACGCCGAGGGTCCGACCACCTCGGAGGCCGTTATAATGCTCCACCTTCCACACAGGGTTATAAACCGGTGGCAGAGGACTGGCACTCAACTGTGTTATTCTTGTAGAGGACCAAGCATTAACCGAAGACCGTTAATATATATGGAATCGGCCTCCAAACATGATTGCTCGAGCATGGGCACTTGCGAGACTAGTGACTTGAAAACCTCTCAACTGCAACGTTGTCATCCAGTGTGAATACCGCAACAAACATTACTTTTATGACGCTTCTGGAATAACACGTGTAGCAAGCGTTATACTTACTGATTCTGGCATAAGGTGGATCCCTGCATGTTGCTGATAATCATAGATATCGAAGTCATAATCTGCATCAACTAGCATTCCATAAACAGTTCATCGAGTTCATTAATGTCCAGAGTCTTAAAAGCAAGCCTTTGAGTGGTGTACAGGCCAAATCGAAAACCTTCATATATCAAACCTGAGAGAGCATAGATCGAATTTTCTTTTGATCTTTCCTCCTCTTAGACAGAATTCTGATGATCCAACGGTCTAATTGCCGCAAAGGATGTAACGCATCAACAACGTATGGGAGGAGGCGAGGACTGTGAATCTTTGAGTGTAGAGAGAGGAGCAGTGTGCAAACAATACAATGGCTCGTATAACAGTCTCAATGCAAACAACACAATGGCTCGTATAACTTCCTTTTGATAATGGTAAGTGACGTATGGTGATTGGTAAGCCTTATTTGGGAGAAGGCTACAATACCTATGACTTGCGTAGTAAAGACGCAATCAACCATAGTATTTACATAGAAACCAAACCTTTATTCAATGCCCAAGAGCCTACCAACTAGTCTCAGAGCAGCCATAGAATCCATAGAGGCTACAGAATATTTCACAGTGTAGAGCAGTGGCAATGTAGAATATTTCACATGTACATAGAGAAAATCTTGATTGTGAAGTCCATAAATAAGGAACCCCGTCCTTAAGGGCAAACTCAATCATTGGAACAATAGACGAACCAGCTGAGCTTAGTCAAATTTCCGCGAAAGTGGATTCCTTGAGCTACAAGATGTTGAAATCTATTTTATTTTTTTTTGTGCAAGAAGTCTAGTTCTCTTGCTAGCACGCCAAATACCCCGTTGAAATGTCTTGGGATCAAATCTGTTCTCTCTCGTCGTCCTAGTATCCTGAGCTTCCGTGACCAGATATGAGTAATACTACCCGTAATTCATAGCCTAAAAAACTTCACATGTCGGATGAAAGAAAAGGAATCATCACAAGTAATGCAACAGGCGAAGGTGTCAGTTTTTCAATGGCAGATCTCTCAGTTCTGCAAAATAGGTAGAATAGGCAGAAGCGTTTTGTTTTTCTTCATGGCAGAATACATATATGATAGACAGGCTCATGTGCGTTTCTCTCTTGGACCATGCAACTCTAACCAATAAGGCTTAGTGCCCGCTCTCTTAGTGAAGAATAAAACACTCAAGTTTTGACAAGCAGTAGAAAATGGCAGAACTGTGTGGAAGCTTAACAGAATGGCATTTCTTTTCTTCCTCTTTTTTTTTTTGAGGAGATTACTACAGAGGAATGACTGAGCAGACTCAGAATGGCAGGACAGAAAATGGCAGAGAGCAATTTTGAATTGATTTTCAAAACTATATGCAGCACAGGCCAACACTATTCAAGGGAATATGAATCGACTCTTCAAATCCTTGGCGAGCAACAATGATATTTTATATCAGCGTTAGAGAATATTAATGGTTAGGTGTAGTGTTGCAGAGTAATTCCTGGGTAGAAATATGATAGATATAGTTCTAAAATGCGTAGAGAGATAGACTTGATTTGCTCAGAAAAATCAAGAGAAACATGTTCAACAATTTGTTGGCAGAGATTCCAGCTAGAATTTAGCTGAGAAAATATTTATAAAATGAAGAATTGATGGCAGAAATGACCTACAGAGAAAGGCCATAAAACAAGTGGCTCAAATTAATTATGCAGGGCAGGAATACGCCTGCTCTGCTAGCATGTTAAACACACATGGGTAGCAATAGAATATGAAGGATAAAACATGAGAGTATGATTTTTATTAACAAAAGATATAAATTTATAGTACATTATGTGACCGTTGGGTTCCATATTTCAAGGTCTCTTGGACTCCTTTTGTCCATTCAGCTTCCACACTAATCCATTGAGGATTAGGTGTCCAACAGATAGCATCATCATAAATTTATTGAAAAGGAATAATTACATTAAACTTTGTCAAGATCTTTCTTTGTAAGAACAATGATATATGTTTTAATTTCATTTGTTTTAGTTGGTGGCTTTTTCATCCAATCATTTTGTGAATCTAAGAAAGAATTCCATTATTCTTTTCCAGAAAGTATCAAGGCCCCTACAATCTTGAATGCCATCTAGATCAACAAGTCAACTAGTTCCTAAGAGTTTGTCTCGCCCCAAGAAAAATATATCTAATTTGAAGCCCATTATTCTAGAAGGAATGGCCCAGTAGATCTTTTTGCCAGTTCTCAATCCAATCAAAGTGATGTTAAAGGGGTTGATCCAAAATTTCTTGAACTAATAGAAAGTGTTATTGTTGATAAAATTCCAGTAGTTAGGTGGGATGATGTTGGTAAGAGATACTGAAGTCATTAATGTCTCATTTCCTTATTTTATATTTTAATTTTATTTGAGATTAATTTTGTCTTTTCTCATTTCAGTGAGAATTGCGAAACAAAAAAAATCTTTGAGGGAAATGGTTATTTTACCTACCCAAAGAAGTGATATTTTCACTGGTCTTAGGAAACCTCCTCGAGGTGCATTTCTATCAATTCCTACTTCAATAAATAGGCCAAAAATGATAATGAATGTTTTGTATATATCATAGTTACCATGGAGTTAAAAAACTTTATGTTGCACTCTTTGCAAAGTTTATTTCTTTTTGGACCAATTGGGAATGTAAAGATTGTGCTAGCTAAATATGTTGCATCAGAATGTATAATCACATTATTTAGCGTTGCAGGATCTTCCTTAACTTCAAAATGGGTATGCCAACTTACCTACATCAATTGATGCCTATGAAATAGTAGCTGTTGTGGTTTTGATCCAAGTAAATTGTCATGTGAGACATGTTGGAGAGGGAGAGGAAACCATGAAATATCTTTTTCTTCTTACAATTGCAAGGAAACCATCAGTTATTTTCATTGATGAGGTAAGCATTTAATGATATTTTATGTTGTAAGAACTTTTATATTGACATGTCGCTATCAAGGGTACTAAACTTCAACATCTAAATTTGTTTTTGTAATCTCTAGAAATGTGTTTCTTATAAATCATTTGAAGCAAATTGTGGTATGTCAATAGCTATGTACTTGAAGGACTCATATTTTCATCTATATAATATAGTATATTGATGGATTTTGGAATCTATGTAATGTTTAGCTGATCGGTGATTGATTCCATGATATTGACAAGACAAAAGCAAAATTATGTATTGATTGGGGTTGGTAATTTATAATCTGTGAATTTCAAGGAAGCAATTTTTAGCATCACCTACCTTAAGGCATGCGAATCCAGAGTGGGGATACATCCCCCATACCTATTTTGTGTCTAGAATGTATGTCTTGCAAATGGGTATGGGATGATTTTTCCCTATGTACTCAAGGATGCACCAAATGTTCTCCATATCATATCACAGGACATTCCCTTGAAACAGAGGATACCCAAAAAAAAATAGAAAGAGATAAAAATTAACAAATATTAAGTAGGAAATACGCATACACACCCTGGTGTTTTATCAAAGGGAGTTACTAGGTGGGTTGAAGTAACAACTGGGGTAATGGGACCTAGATC
Organism: Pinus tabuliformis; assembly: GCA_031772625.1. Classification (NCBI taxonomy): domain Eukaryota; kingdom Viridiplantae; phylum Streptophyta; class Pinopsida; order Pinales; family Pinaceae; genus Pinus; species Pinus tabuliformis. The sequence goes on from CM062818.1 coordinate 1,608,385,103, forward strand.
TGAAAGTCATTATTTCAAACCTAGCATCAGAGTCAACAAGGATCATGAGCTTTGGCTATGTGATTCTTAGTTTTTCACTATTTTTCTTCACAAGATCTTAGTGTTTAATGATTTTTGGGCTAACAGTCAGCAGACAAAGGTTGGAATCATTATGCTTGCTAATTATTTGTCAACTTTCTAATCGCATAAAACTCAATGGCCCTATGAATGCTTGTTTTCATCTAGTTAATAATATATTCTCATCTTATTTAGAATATTTCCACTGCAAAGCACGATCACATTTCTTTAGGATTTTCACTTTGCAAGTAGGAAGTATAATACAAAAAAATAATTCGACAATTTCTCCTACTGTTTTTCTAGTTTCATGTTTTCCTATTATTGCATGAAAATAGTTCTATTTGTTCATTGTTTGACATTTTTTTTATATATTTTAGCCTCGTACGAAGGTAACCATAGTAACAAAAACATTATTGTAGAGTGAGATGGTTGGAATATACATTGCAGTAGTAGAATTTGTAGCTTTAGCAAAGGCCACTGTGAAGGCTGCCATAGAGGTGGTTGCTTTATCGAAAGGTCAAACACCATTAGAAAGTGAGTACTCAAAGGGATTTTCTTCTGAGGCCGACTTATTAAGGATTGGAAGCATTAGCTTCTAGACTCATTGAAATGGAATGATTAGAATATATAAACTTCTCAAATGGATTTCAATTGCTTTCAATTCACTTAGAAGAGGAATGTGAATATCAATCTCCAAGATCCACCAATTCTATACCTACACTTGGAAGGGAGTGTAATACATTTTAACAAAATGTATCCAACTCTTTTGTATCTAGTTTACAGAAGATATATAATAGAAACAATATATCTAGTTGAAAAATGGAAAGAAGAGCTAGGAGATCAAAGGAAACAAAGAAGGATGAAAGTGTGGCTTCTACCATTTTGCCTACCCATTCAGCTTGGAAGGGAAAAAGGGTTGTTGCATCTAAGGGTCATTTTTTATATTCAATTTTCCTATTGTGAGACTGGGGAAGTTCAAAACTTTTAATTTTTAGTGCAAAAGTAGAGCTTTCATGTGGAATACAGGTATTTGCTTCATAGATTTCTTCATTTTATTTCTTAATTGAGTAATGATATCATGTGGTGTTTTTCACCCGTGTATTTTAGCACTTAGGTACATAAACTTTTATGAGAAGTTCTATATGTTTACAGAGTCATATAACTAATGCTAATATCCTATAATGTGAAATAGATTTTATATGATTTGAAAATATTAGTTAGGAAGTTGTTTCCTTTTTGTTTTTAATTTTAAATAACATTTGTTATTAGGATAAAACTATTCAATATATACATAGATGAACTTACGGTCAAAAGAGGATGAAGGTAAGTGTCTTCTCATGCTTCTATATTGAATCTAGATTTAACACGTCCTATTAAAATTTATTAAGTGTGTAGTTTCTAGTGTTTTAGGCTTGCAAATTTCAACCCTTTAGGTGGTTAGCCTTGTATGGATCATATCAAACCACTTATTGTAGTTCATACTTCAAGTGGAAAGGATAACAACACAGAAGAGAACCCAAAATTTTTTCCCTAAAGTCTACAACAAAGCGAGTCTAAACCAAAGATGATTAGTTTTTGATATTATTGAATACAAATGTGGCTCTAAAAATATTAATCAGTATGCATTTCCCATGTATATTATACGTGATATTGGCTCAGAGAATATGATATGGAACTAGGTGTTGGTCAAATGGGAGTCTTATAGATGGCATTTGTATGCCACTAGCAACCTGAGTAAAGGTTTCTTTGCTTCCAATTCTAAGATCTTGTTCACTTCAATCAACTTGGTGAGCCATGTGCCATGGGCTTGTGTAACACCTTTGTGGTGTTCTCCCAATGGTCTCAAGTTTTCTCAACCAATAAAGCAATGGAGTCGTTATTATTCTATTTGGGTTGAATTTCTTGATCTCCCTTTGCAGTATCAATGTTTCTAGAATGGTTCTATTTACCCACTTGTGTTCCATCGTGAGCCATATTGCATCTTCAATTCTAAGTCAAATGAAAAATTGTATTTACGTTGACCTTTCTTGGGATATAAAATATTCTTTGCAGAGCCAAGTTAGAAGTAAAAAATTGTTTAAAACTCTGTGCATTTAGAGTGCATAGTGGAAATGATAATAATGAATCAAAACACAAAACATAGAGTATTTACTGGAAAGAAAACCATCCTATGTACCCAAATATATATAAACCATAAGCCATTGTACACTATTAGAATCCTTCGAAAAAATAGATCTGGTATTAGAACCACATTGACAGTTACATTTATTCAAATCCCCATATAAAGTTTCTCCAAGTGTTTAACTCTCCATTAACACCCACCAACCCCCTTTTCAAGCATCGTGTTCTTACTTGTGATCCCCCTCTTAGATATTCTCAAACCTTCTAACATGACCTGATGTGGTTCTCTGCATACTTGTAGCTACTCAACTCATCTATAGATCTGTATAACCACAATCATTTTCTTCAACAAGAACAATTTTCATGACATTCAAAACAAAAAATTACATATTTTGTTATCACATATACCTCAACCAAATCTGGGTCATACAACTTGCCACATCTAACTACATACTCATTAGCTATTATAAACACACACACTAGTCTAATAAACATCTATAGCATTACCCTCAGCTTTTTGTGGGCAGAAAAACACAAATATTCCAATTGTGACCTTCTTCCGTTTTTGCACTAATTTTTCACTACATTGAAGCATCAACTCTTTCCAACAATATGTCTCAGGATCTAGAACTACCTTCAATAGGTCATATATCCATAGGGACCTAACTAGTGACTTTGAGCATTTATCTACTAGAATTAGAAATTGTAAACCTCTTTGAACAAAATTCGATCATTTGGGACAGTATCCTATATTTGAATCTGGAGGCCTACACTTGTAAGTAGGCTTGGGACGAATTATTACCACATATAGGAATAAAACAGAATATGGTTTTTCTTGGATTTGAAACTTTGGAAGATGTGTGATATGGCAGTAATGTGGCACTCTCAATTTTGCATTAGATGTTGGGGTGGTTGAGTTCACAAACTCTTGATACCTCTAGATGTAAGTTGGTAGGCATGGTAAGCTCAGCACCTGGGGCTGAAAGCCAAAGGGTTAGGGAAGATCTATAACTGACCAGCCAATAGTTGACTTTATTCTTTAACACAGATTGTGTGTTAATTTATTTTTTCTTGATGTCTTTCTTTACATAGAACTATGATTTTTTATGACTCAATCTAGTTGCAGGAAGGGATCTTCAAAGAGTGTTTGAGATGATGTAAAATTTCTTAAATACAAATCCTCTTTCCTAAAAAATCAATTGGCATGTGATCTCCTTTCATGTACTTGAACCAGTCCTCCAACTTCTAAATTCTTCTACAATGGCTCTTCTTTCTTTGTATTCTTGTCATGTGGTAAGTGTTAATTAGTTGCAGAGTTGTCCCATATCATCCCTTATCTTTGGGGTAGAGGTTAAAGAGGTCTTGCATCTTTCTTTCCATTACCTTTTCTTTCATGAATTGGCATGGTCACACCATCTCCTTTCTAATGTTGAAGGAAAAGGTAAATACTTCTCCCTTTTTACCGTGCTTCTTGCTTCACTAATGTATTAACATTATCTTAGTCAACTCCCTTTGGCGCGGCAAGTGAAGGTAAAACCTTTTGTCTAAATTTATCAGTGCTTCACATTATGTTGTGGTCCCATGACCTGAGCCTTCCTTTGATCAATCTGGTAAATCATTGAACCACTTGCCAAGTTGTCTAGTAGGAAAATCACTGAACTATTTTTTATGCATTTTTCTAAATATTATTTTCTAATTTATTTTATTTTGGTGAAAGGTTATTTTTATTCTTTTAGCATTTTTTATATTTGTTAATGTTGGATTGTTAGATTGTTAGGGTTTCATGTTTAATAATGCATTACAATTTTAACGTATAAAAAGTTGTATTGCAATTATTGAAGTTGTCTTTTCAAAAAATTAGAGAACATGGAAGATAGAAATATATGGTAATTTTCAACTTGATTAGAAATATTTTTCATTTTGCAGGAATGATAGGTCCAAAACTATGAAAATACTTTACAAAGATCTTAAAAAATTTAAATATTACCATCCACAACTATATACAGATATAATGCAGCTACCTACAGTTGACAATCTCAGGTAATGATTGTTTTCGTATACTTTTTTTACTGCCTCCTCTTGAAGTTTCTTGATTCTCTAGTTTTTATAAGGCCTAGCATATTATTTGGTTACATTTAGTAAGGTTACAACCTATCATCAAGCTTTGAAATGGTTGAATGTTAACAAACTCATAAAATATAACCATGTCATCAATCCCAAGTTGACGTTTCATGTTGTTCCAACTTCTAGGCTAAAAGCCCTTACTTCTCTCCTTAGTTCATCAATGATAAATTGTCATTATTGGGTTTAGGAATTATCTTAAATTATATATCTATTGTTACATTTTCAGAAGAAGCCTAGATGCTTGATGGATGCATTTTTCACAAGGATTTTTCAAATATGCTATCCACAATTTTTGTAATCAAACTACTATTGGATTTTATAGTCATTTCTTGCCACGAGGGATGAATTCATTAAATCAAATATTTTTTAATGTATAACAGTGATTTCATATTTTATTTTGTTGTGTTATATACTATTGTTTTGTCTCCATTGGCAACATCATGTTTGCAAAAATATTCTAACCTCGTCTTGATATCATAATATTATATATTGATCAAATATGTGAGCTGCCAATTGAATTGCAAACTACTCTTCCACCATATAACTCTTCTATGAAAATACTTCAAAATGAGATATATTTTCCTCCCATTGCTACATAGACTGTAAGTAAACTTTTATTTTGTTTTAAATATTTTCTTTTTTTTTTGGTTCACTTCTTGAATCTGAAGCAAACATGTATTCATCTCAGTCTATATTTATTCTTGTTTGAATAAAATATTCATCTTATTGGTTGCATTCATTTCATCCTGTATTTAACCCAAATGCTTATACTCCTACAAGATGGAGAATGAACCTTGATCCTTAACTATCACAAGATGCAGTAACTACTGGTGGTTCTACCCTTGTACCACCTCCAAATGTAGCTCAACTATTTGATGATCTATTAATCTATAAATATTATATAATGATCTATATATTTCCTTCTAAATATTTTCTCAACATCCTTGGATATTGAGTAGATGGTCATTGATGTAGTAAGAACAAATCTGGTCCTAATGATGAACCACGCTTGTTGGTTCAAAATTCATTGGCCAAAAATTTCTCTTACGTGATTTCTACCAAAAGACTTTTCTTAATTCATTATGGATCACAAAAGCCTGAATTCAAAAAAAATCTATTCTCTTTAATAATTGACTCTTCTAGTATCTTGTTCTTCTCTTGTTGGTTGAAAAGACCATAAGTAATAAGCAAGTTTTAGCCACAATTTTCTATCATAAATTATTGTAGTTTCTTTGCTTAAAGGTCCTATGCCACCCTCTCAACCAAGCAGTAGTAGAATCGAGTATCATTTTTTTGATTTCGAACGTCCCATGAAGAATTTTTGAGTTGGTTACCATGATCCAAATTTAAATAGGAATGTAAAAAATTATAGATATAACCATAAACACAAATATGCTATAGAAATAAAACCTCATTTCATTAATATAAATGAACTAAAATATGCTTACATACATAATGGAAATAAACTAGCTTCGATGATGGTAGCTTATCTCTAAGAAGAGATGTGGTGGCTACATGCCTCTGAACTATCTTATAATAAGGGTTGAATACCTATTTGTTATTGAGAAACAATGGAAAACCCCAAAACATCCAAAAACCTAACCCTAGGAGATGAAACACCAAAATATGGGCCCTATTGGGGTAATTTGGTACATCAATTTCCTGGGGTCGTAACTTTGGCATACAATCTCTGTTTGATGCACACGACACCAATTTAGAAATATCTCTCTGAGGAATACAATATATGCTAGTGAATATTGATTTGAAAACCCATATTTCCCACCGATGATTTTCCAAAAAAACATTGTTTGGGGCCTCAAAACAGCTTGTGAAGTTCAAGACCCAAAAAACTACCAAAAATGGTAAATTGCGCTACAATTAAGGAAACTAAAAAACTAAAAGAAAAAATGGTGGGCATCCAAGTGGAATAGGTGCGCGGCCATCAATATGCACCTGGATCATTCCTTGCCCTTTAGTAAGAAATGGTCCCAATTGCGTTGAGTTCCTCCATGAGAGGAGGAAACTTTTGTTAAACTTGGTCCCTGGTGAGCCACTTTCCATGGTGAAGGAGTTGCCTCACATTGAAAACTAGATATAGTTGGATACTTTGTTGTCGGGTATTCTAGATCTTTGTGTCCATGATCCAATTAGTTGTGGCTTTTTCCATGTAGTCTGGTTTTAACTCCATTGGTGTGAGTTGTTCTACAATGTTGGATGTGTCCAACAATGGTGGAAAGTAGGGTTGAAAGCAGTCCACATTGAACACTTGGTGCAGACCAAGGAATGGTGGAATATTGATCTCAAAAGAATTGTCCCCTATTATCTTGGTGATGGTGTATGGCCCATATCAAAGTAGGCGAAGCTTGCAGTGGGGCCCAACGAGATGTTCCTTCTGCAAATTTAGCCAAACTTTGCCAGCCACCTGGAACTTGTGTGGCACCTGATGTTGATCATATCATTGCTTGTACTTAGCATTGGCTTTCTCCAATATGTTATGGACCTATTGGCAGATTGATCCAGATTTAAACAAGAACGCAACAAATTATAGAGATAACCATAACATAGAGATGCAGTGGAAATAATACTTCATTTCATTAATGTAAAATACTAGAATATGCTTCCAAACGGCAACGGAAATAAACCAGCTAGGGCGATGGTAGCTTATATTTGAGAAGAGATGTGGTGGTTACATGCCTCTAAACTATGTTACAATGAGGCTCAAAGGCCTATTTATTGTTGAGAAATAATAGAAAACCCTAAACATCAAAAAACCTAACCCTAGAAGATGAAACGCCAAATTGTGGGCCTCATTTGGGTAAATTGGTACATCAACTTCTAGGGGTCGTAACTTTGGCATATGATCTTTGTTTGACACAGAAAATATCTTGTTAGAAAGATATATCCAAGAACTACAACTTTGGGAAGAGCTGCATCAATCCATGTACTGATGTTGCTCCCATTTTTCCCACAAAAAGTCGTTTAGGGCCTCAAAACGGCGCCGAAAGTTCAAGACCTGAAAAACTGCTAAAAATAGTAAATTGTGCTACAATTAAGGAAACTAAAAAGTTGAAAGAAACAGTGGTGGGGATCCAAGTGGACTTGGCAGGTGGCCACCAATATCAACCTGGATCATTCCTCCCCCCTTGGGAAGCAATGGTCCCCATTGCGTTGACCTCCTCCATGAGATGAGGAAACTTCTGCTGAACTTGGTCCCTAAAGAGCCACGTGCCTTGGTGAAGGAGTTGGCCTGCTTTGACAACTTGATATCGTTGGATATTCTGTTGGTGAGTGTGCTTGATCTGTGTGTCCATGATCCAATTAGTTGCAGCTTTTTCCATGCAATCTAGATTTAACTCTGTGGGTGTGAGTTGTTCTGCAATGTCAGATGTGTCTAATAATGATGGAAAGTATGGCCGAAGGCGGTCCACATTGAACACTGGGTGTAGGCCAAGGAATGGGGGAATGCTGAGCTCAAATGCATTGTCTCCCACAGCCTTGGTAATGGTGTGAGGACTATGTCGGAGTGGTTTGAGTTTCCAATAGGCTCCGGTAAGGCGTTCCTTTTGCAAATGCAACCAGACTTTGTCACCCATCTAAAACTTGTGTGGCACCCGATGTTGATCATGTCACAGCTTGTACTTGGCATATGATTTCTCTAGAATGTCATGGACCTGCTGGAGAATATGTTGGATGTGCTCAATGAAGCTGGTTGCCTTATCTGTTTCGAACTGGACATGAGCTGAATTTGCGTGAGTAGCTTCAAATGGCATGGCCACATCAATGGGACATAATGGCTGGAATCCCAAGCCCACCTAAAAAGGGTTGTGGCCAGTCGAGCTATGAAGAGCCCGGTTGTAGCTGTGTTGAACATAGGGAAGGCTCTTGTTCCATGTGCGTGGATGCTTTAAGTTGTACATGCGTAGAATGTGTACGATCATCCTATTGACAACCTCTGTCTGGCCATCAATTTGAGGTTGGAAGGATGTGAACTTAGTGAGTTTAGTGTCCAGCATCGACTAGAGACTAGACCAAAATGTACTGAGGAACCTAATGGCCCGATCTGAGATGATAAATTGTGGGATCCCAAAGTGTACCCAGACTCATTCAAAGAAGAGTTTAGTAGTGGCTTATGCTGTGATATTCTTCTTGCAGGCTGCCATAATGGCCATCTTCGAGAACCTGTCAATGACCACAAAAACACAATCATTTCCATGCTTAGTGGAAGGAAGGTTTGACATGTAATCCATGGAGATTGATTCCTAAGGTCGATTAGGGGTAGGCAGCAGGGTCTAGAGGCCTTGCTTCTTGATGGTCGATTTGGCAATGGCATAGAAGTGCATGATCTGATGTACTTCTCGACATCCTGTCGAAGATTCGGCCCACAGAAATACTTCTGCAATACTGCCACCGTCTTCTCAACCCAAAAATTCCTAGTAGCCCGACTATAGTGTGCTTCCCAAATCATCTTGGAATGCTCGCTTGAAGGAACACAAAGGTGACCTAGATGGCATAACAGGACATCCTAGAGGTGAAAATCTGGAACAAGCTAACCCTCCAAGAGTGTCTGGTATGTGTGGCAGAATTCTGGGTCACTTTTGTAGAGAAGTTGCCGACCAGAAGTCTCATGCCCACAAGAGTTGAACACAGTGGTTAACACCATGATCGGTGGTCGACTGAGGCAATCTGTAACATTATTGGTGCTGCCCTTCTTATACTTGATATTCAAATGGAACTATTGCAAGTATGTGGACCACATCTGATGGTGATCATTCTGCAATGTCCCTTGGGTCTGTATGAACTGCAGGGGTTGATGATCTGTGTGGATGACCATTTCCTTCTCCAAAATATAACGCTTCTATTATCAGCAGGCCTGCACAATGGAATGCATCTCTTTGTCATAATTGGGATACTTCCGGACTGTGTGTGAAAGTGTCTCATTGTGATATGCCACTGGATGCCCATGTTGAGTAAGGACTGCCCCAATATCATAGTCAGAGGCATTTGTATCGACCTCAAATGGTTGTTGCAAGTCTAGTAATGCTAGCACTGGTGCCATATAGAGGCGATCTTTCAACTCTCTGAATGCCTTCTGTTGAGATTCAGACAAAAATAATTTTGATTTCGCTCCTCCCTTGGTGACTTGACTCAAGTGCCATGTGATATGAGAAAATCCCAACATGAACTTGTGGTAGAAGTTGGCAAGACCTAAAAAGTTACAGAGCTCTGTCAGAGTGGTTGGAGATGGACAATCCCGAATGACTTGGATCTTGGCTGGATCTACATGCACCCCATGTTCATCAATAATGTATCCCAAATACTGAACCTGGGTCATGCCAAAAGTGCATTTCTCCAAATTGGCACATAACTTGTGTTGCCGCAGTGTTTGGAGAACCTGTCAAATGTGGTGGAGGTGCTCTTTCCAACTCTGGCTGAAGATAAGGATGTCATACAAGTATACCACTACAAATGAGTTATTGAATGGCTATAAGATGTCATACATTAGCCTCATGAAGGTTGTAGGATCATTCATCAATCTGAAAGGCATAGCCAACCATTCAAAAAGGCCCTCCTTGGCTTTGAAGGTAGTCCTCCATACATCAGAGGGTTCGATTGGTACATCGTGATATCATGACTTCAAATCAATCTTGCTAAAATATTTGCCCCCTTCAATTGGTCCAGGAGGTCATCAATCCATGGGATCAGGTACCTATTATGGACAGTTATCTTATTCACTACCCAGTAGTCAATACAGAGTCTCCAAGTTCCATCCTTCTTCTGTACCAACACAATCGGGCTCCCACAAGGCGATGAACTCAGATGGATGTGACCTTTCTGTAGCAACTCCTGAATTTTCCTCTTGATTTCATCGTTCTCCATAACGGAGATCCGATACATTGGTCCATTAGGTAGTGGCACACCTAGGGTCAAATCGATGGAGCGCTTGACCTGACAGTGTAGAGGAACCCCTTCGGGGGAGGTGGAGATGTCCTCGTACTCCTCCACGACCTCGTCCATCTGTAGTTGTCATGTGGAGGGGCCCTGTCTAGAGGTTGTGGCCACCATCTTCTTCTTTCCTTGAGAGTGTATCATTAGGAAAAAAATTTCCCGGTTTTGGAAATGAGCTTACTGCATTGTTTTGTAGTAACCAAAGAGATGGCAGTAGGTAATGCTACCTCCGGTATCCTGTACAACTTATTTCCCAAATTAATAATAATAGCACAAGGCTTTGATTCGTACATAGCATGTCACTTCCACAAGTATGGTTGTCCTAATAATACATCAAAAACTTCAAGGGGAGCAATGTTACACAATACCTCATCCATGAAGGGCTTGATGTTGTATGGAAGGCGACATTGCTGGCTCACGTGAAGATCCCGTCCTTGGTGGAGCCACCCGATGGTGTATGGTTGTGGATGTGCTGTGGTTGGTAAGCCCAGCCGCTTCACAACCTCTGTCGAAATGAGGTTCTTTTGGCTCCTGCTGTCAATAATGAACTTTAGCGGGGAGCCCTTTACCCACATCTGGGAGTGGAAGGGATGCTCCTCCTCCTCTGGATATTTGGGTTCCTCCTTATGTATCTTCATGGTGGCAATGGTGGCGTTGGGCTTTGCATTAATAATCTGCTTCCCTTTGTCATTCCCCTTGTTGGGTTCTGACTCAAAGTCAGAACATGCATCTAATTTTGAAACCTTTAGCTCGGCCACCAGTGACTACTTGGCGCAACACTCACTTGTGTTGTGAGTGGAGCTCTTATGGAACTCACACCACTTTCCTGTGTCCCTTTTCGGCTTCATGGCACTATTCTTTGCTTGCAGCTTTGGTGGGTTCTCTTGGGTCACCCCACCTTGGCTTTGTCCTTTGTTCTGCAATTTGGGGGTACCTTTCTCTTGCTTCGGATTCGCTGATCCAAAGTCTCGCTTCTTCCATTTAAACTTTTTCTCAACCTTGATGGCATATTGATATGCCGTGTCGAGCAAGGGGATGTTCAGGAATTCTATTTCTTCCTAGATGTACTTGTGCAGGTAGTCATGGTATTTGAGTACCAAATGTTGCTCTAAATCCTTGATGCCCAACTTTGTTCCAAGGGTATGGAAAATATTGGTAAACTTTGGCACGTCTTGGTCCCTCCCTTGCCGTAGCGTGGTCCACTTTATCTATTGATTCTCATAGATTCCGACAGGGTAGTACTGCTCCTTGATGGCATCCCAAAATGAATCCCAAGTGGGTGCGACTAAAAATAGTGAGCCTATACTTTCATCCTTCTACTCGTAGTAGGTTTCTCACTAGTCCTTTGATGTGGGAGGCTACTTTGAGAAGAGTGAAAATAATCTTTTCCCGACTGGAAAAATCATGAACAGAAAAATAACCCTCTAGCAGATTTAACCATTTATCGACGTCATCTACATCTATCTGACCTTCAAATATGGGTATTTTAAAATTAACTTGTACCTTAAATGGTGTATTGTTTCCAAAGTAGCTGTTGGAAGCCGATGCGTCGCCCCTCGGTAGCTATTGAAGGATCTCGGAAAAGTTGTCCATCATTGCGTTCCTTTGTCACTCGAGGGCTTCTTTGAGAAAAAATTTGATAGGATACCGTGCCCCTTGGTCTTTCTTTTCATATGCCATGGGAGGTCATCGGGATTTGCGAGGCTAGTCATGCAAAGGTTCGACTAGTTCAAGCCCTAACTCCTCATATCCCAACCTCATTGGGGACATGCAACAAAAAACAGAGAAAACATGATCCAGATTTAAACATGAACACAACAAAATACAGAGATAAGCATAAACACAGAGATGTAGCGGAAATAATACTTCATTTCATTAATGTAAAATAATGAAATATGCTGACAAACAGTAATGGAAATAAACCAGCTAGGGTGATGGTAGCTTATCTCTAAGAAGAGATGTGGTGGCCACATGTCTCTGAACTGTGTTACAATGAGGCTCAAAGGCCTATTTATTGTTGAGAACCAATGGGAAGCCCTAAACATCCAAAAACCTAACCCTAGAAGATGAAACGCCAAACTGTGGGCCCCATTTGGGTAGATTGGTACATCAACTTCCCGAGGTCGTAACTTTGGCATATGATCTCCATTTGACGCACACAATATCTCGTTAGAAAGATCTATCCAAGAAATACAACTCTAGGAAGAGCAACATCAGTCCATGGATGCATGTTGCTCCTAGTTTTCCAAAAAAACGTCGTTTAGGGCCTCAAAACTGCTCTAGAAGTTCAAGACCCGAAAAACTGCTAAAAATAGTAAACTGTGCTACAATTAAGGAACTAAAAAGCTAAAAGAAATAATGGTGGGGGTCCAAGCGGGCTTGGCAGGTGGCCACCAATATCCACCTTGATCGTGGATGTAATAAATGTGCACAATGAAGTTGTTTGCATTGTCGGCTTCATACTTGACTTGAGTCGAATATGTTTGAGTAGCTGCAAATGGTATGGCCACATCAATGGGACATAGTGGCTAGAATCTCAAGCCCGCTTGAAAACAATTGTGGCAAGTCGAGCTCTAGAGAGCTCGATTATAGCTGTATTGGACATAGCAGTGGCTTCTTTTGTGATATTCTTCTTGCAAATTTCAATAATGGCCACCTTTGAGAATATGTTGACGACCACAAAAACATAGTCATTTCCATGCTTAGTATAAGGAAGGCCCGACATGTAATCCATGGAGATGGATTCATAACGTTGACTAGGGGTAGTAAATGGAGTATAGAGACCTTGCTTCTTGATTGTCAGTTTGGAAATGACACAGGTAGTGCAAGATCTAATGTACTTCCCGACATCATGTCGAAGGTTTGGCTAAAACAATACTTCTGCAGTACTGCCAATATTTTCTCGACCCCGAAATTCCCACTAAACTGACTATAGTGAACTTCCTAAATCATCTTAGCATGCTTGCTTGAAGGAACACAAAGGCGTCCCAGGTGGAATAACTATGCATCCTCGAGGTGAAAATCTAGAACTTGTTGACCCTCCAAGAGCATCTGGCATGTGTGGTCAAATTCTAGGTCGCTTTTGTAGAGAGTTGAACACGGTGGTTAACCCCATGATAGGTGGTGGGTTGAGGTAGTCTGCAACATTATTGGTGTTTCCCTTCTTGTACTTGATATTCCAATGGAATTGTTTCACATATGTGGACCACTTATGATGGTGACCACTCTATAACTTCCCTTACATCTATAATTGCATGGGTCGGTGACCTGTGTGGATGATAGTGTCCTGCCCCAAAATGTAATACTTCCATTGTCAGGAGGCCTACAAAATGGAATACATCTCTTTGTCATAAGTGAGATAGTTCCAGACTGTGTCTGAAAGTGTCTCACTGTGGTATGCCACTGGATGCCCCTTTTTAGTAAGGAATGCAATAGCATAGTGAGAGGCATCTGTCTTGATCTTAAATGGTTGTTGCAAGTCTGGTAATGTGAGCACTAGTGTAGAGCAGAGGCAATGCTTCAAATTTGCAAATGCCATTTGTTGAGATTCAGACCAAAATAATTTTTCTTTCTCTCCTTTCTTGGTGACTTGACTCAAGGGCCAAGTGATATGAGATAACCCTAACATGAACCTAGAGTAGAAATTTGCAAGACCCAGAAAGTTGCAGAGATCTACCAGAGTGGTGAGTGATGGCGAATACGAATGAGTTGGATCTTTGTTGGATCCAAATAAACCTCCCATTCATCAATAATATATCACATATACTGAACCTAGGTCATTCCAAAAGTGTATTTCTCCAAATTGGCACACAGCTTGTGTTTCCACAATGTTTGGAGAACTTGTAAAATGTGGTGGAGGTGTTCTTTCGAACTCCGACTAAAGATCAGGATGTCATCCAAGTATACCACTACAAATGAGTTGGTGAATGACCACAATATGTCATCCATCATCCTCATGAAGGTTACAGGACCATTATTCAACCCGAAAGGCATAACCAGCCATTCAAAAAGGCCCTCCTTGGCTTTAAAGGCTGTCTTCCACACATCAGAATGTTTGATTGGTACCTGGGGATATCCAGACTTCAAGTCAATCTTGCTGAAATATTTGGCCCCTTTGAGATTGTCCAGAGGGTCACCAATCTGTGGAATCGTGTACTTATTCCATACACTGATCTTATTCAACGCCCGATAGTCAATACAAAGTCTCGAAGTCTCATCCTTCTTTTATACCAACATGATCAAGCTCCCACAAGGCGACGAAATCGGTCGGATGTGACCTTTCTACAACAACTCCTGAATTTGCCTCTTGATTTTGTCATTCTCAAGACTAAAGCACAAATAGATTGGTCCATTGGGAAATGACACACCTGGGGTTAGAACAATGGAATGCTTGACCTGACAGTGCAGAGGCACCCCTACAGGGGAGGTGAAGATGTCCTCGTACTCCTCCATGAACTTTTCCATATGTGGTTTTTGTGCAGAGGGGTCCTATCTGAAGGTTATGGCCACCGTCTTCTTATTTCCCTGAGGGCATATCATAAGGAAATAAAATTTCTTGGTTTTGGAAATGAACTTACTACATTGTTTTGCAGTAAATACAGAGATGGCGATAGGCAGTGCTACCTTCAGTATCCTGTACAACTTATTTCCCAAGGTAACAATAACAACTTGAGGCCTTGAATCATACACAGCATGTCACTTCCACAAGTATGCTTGGCCTAATAAAAAATCACAAACATCAAGAGGAGTAATGTCACATAATACCTCATCCATGAAGGGCTTGATGCTATATGGAAGGCAGTAATATTGGTTAGTGTTAAGGTCCCGTCCTTGGTGAAGCCACCCAATGATGTATGGTTGTGGGTATGTTGTGGTCGGTAAGCCTAGCCACTTCATGACCTCTATTGAAATGAGGTTCTTTTGGCTTCTGCTCTTGACAATGAACTATAGCGGGGAAACCTTTACCCACATCTGGGAGTCGAAGAGGTGCTCCTCCTCCTTTAGATCTCTGGGTTTCTCCTTCTGGACCTTCATGGTGGCAACAGTGGCATTGGGCTCCACATTAATTATCTACTTCCCTTTGACATTCCCCTTGTTGGGCTCTGACTTAGAGTCGGAACATGCATTTGATTCAGAAGCCTTTAGCTTGGCCACTAGTGACTTCTTGGCCTCACACTCACTTTTGTTGTGACTGGAGCTCTTATGGAACTCACCCCACTTTCCTATGTCCTTCTTTTGCTCCACAATGTTGTTCTTTTCTTGGGGCTTTAGTGGGTTGTCTTGGGCTGCCCCATCTTGTCTTTGTCCTTTTTTCTCCTATTTGGGGGAACCTTTTACTTGCTTTGGATTCAAAGATCCAAACTCTCCCTTTTTATGTTTAAGCTTCTACTCTATCTTTACAACATATCGGTAAGTTGCGTTGAGCAAGGAGATGTCCAAGAAATACATCTCATCCTAGATGTACCTATGTAGGTAGCTGTGTTACTTGAGTACCAAATGTTTCCCACAATCCTTGATAGCCAACTTTGTACGAAGGGTATGCAAAACATTGGTAAACTCTGACATGTCTTGGTTACTTTCCTATCTCAGCGTGGTCTACTTTATGTATTTATCCTCATAGTTCTCATGATGGTAGTACTGTTCCTTGATGGATTCTTGGAAAAAAATCCAAGTGGGTGCGACTAAAGACAGTGAGGGTGTACTTTCATGCTTCTACTCATAGTAGGTTTCCCACCAGTCCCTTACGTGGGGTTTGGCTTTGGGAAGAGTAAAAGTAATCTTTCCCCACCTTGAAAAATCACAAATATAAAAATATCCTTCTACTCGATTTAACCATTTATCTACAGTGTCTGCGTCTATTTGGCCCTCAAATATGGGAATGCCAAAGTTTATGTGTACCTTAAAAGGAGTGGCGCCTCTAGAGTGACTTCCAGATGTGGATGTGCCACCGATGGGCAACCGTTGAAGGATCTAAGAAAATTTATCCATCATCACGTTCCTTTGTTTCTCAAGGGCCTCCTTGAGAAATATTTTGATAGGATATCCTTCTCCCTCATCTTTTTTTCCTTCCCCCATGGGAATCCATGAGGGTTTGTGAGATTGATCTTGTAAAGTTTCAACAAGATCAAGCCCTAACTCCTTATACCCCGACGTCACTAGGGACATGAAAATAAGGATCGAGAAAGAGAAAACTTGGCTCTGATACCAATGATCCGAATTTAAACAAGAATGCAATAAATTATACATATAACCATCAACAGAGAGATGCAACAAAAATAAAACTTCATTTCATTAATATCAATGAACTGAAATGTGCTTATATACAGAATGGAAATAAACTAACTTAGGTTATGGTACCTTACCTCTGAGAAGAGGAGTGGCAACTACATGCCTCTTAATTGTGTTACAATGAGGCTTGAAGGCTTATTTATTATTGAGAAACAATGGAAAACCCCAAAACATCCAAAAACCTAACCCTACGAGATGAAACAACAAACTATGGGCTTTGTTGGGGTAAATTGGTACATCAACTACCTGGGGTCATAACTTTGGCATATGATCTTCATTTGATGCACACAATACCTCGTTAGAAATAACTATTCGAGGACTATATCTATTGACAACGTATATTGAGTTCAAATATCATATTTCCAATGGTGATTTTCCAAACAAACATCGTTTAGGACCTCAAAATGGCTCTGGAAGTTCAAGACACGAAAAACTTCCAAAAATAGTAAATTTTGCTACCATTAAGGAAAATGAAAAACTAAAAGAAACAATGGTGGGGGTCCAAGTGGAATAGATAGGTGGCCATCAATATCCACCTAGATCACACCATGACAAGGTGTCTAACACAGTTGTTATTAACCTTATATTCATGATTGTTTGGGGAGGTTTCTTGATCTGAATTCCTCAGGTTCTAAACCATTTTATTCAATTCAAGTTTGTTTTCGATATGCAGATGAAAAATAAAGGATCAAGTCACTCTTATAACCTCTATGTCTAAATTGATCCTACTAAAACAATTGTAAGAAGCCCCAACCAAGTTTCAAATGTTCTAAGCTTGGAATTTCATCCTCATGAGTAAAAAGTTATACCAGGTAATCTTTAATTTCACTCATCAAAAATATATACTCTCTTAAGATGAGTTGCACTGATATTAGATTCTACCTCCTTATTGAGGATTAATTGATTTGGTCTCAGTACTTGAAGCTCCCATTTTACTAGAGAAATAATTGAAGTTATATTTTAATTTTTTGCGCTTCAGAAGAGTCACTTTTTGGATGTATGTATATTTATGAAGCCCATGCTAGTCACATGCACAAGATCTCTTGTCTACTCTACATGTTCAGTTTTTATCATGAATTTACCAACCCTACAAGATTTTGAATCTCGATAGTTAAGTTATAATGTGCATTGTCTTCCCTTATATATCATTGGAGTTCTATATTAATTTTGGGGGATTTAGAAGAGTTACATTTCAGAGGTATGTATATTGATGGAGCCCAAGTGAGAACTGTGCACTAGATTTCGTGCTCACTCCATCATGTTCAGTCTTTTTGTTCAATTGCCTTCTCTATATGATATTTATCTTTAATCATCATAACAATTATAATGCATATTTTTTTTCAATTTTTCCTATAGATGTATACAACTTTTAAGTTCTTCAATGACTTCTTCCATCTACAAACTTGTATTAGAGGAGCCATAGGAAATGGGGACTTTCGTTTTGTACTTTGGTTATCTCAAGTTTAAGAAATCAGCTTTGATATTATTTTTTAGGTGGTTGAGCATATTAACCATGTGAAAGCTACTTCCTTTTCCTAGAATAGTTATGTTCTCCATATATTATATGGTTGTTTGTGCTAGATAATCCAATGAGACCTACAAGACTTTACAAAGTTATATAATTTAATTAAAGTTTTAGAATTTAGAATTTATAAAGTTTCAAGGTCTAATTCTTTTAAGGGTGCTAGCTCAATGGAAGAGCACTTACTTTACAAGTAGGTGGTTGGTGGTTCGATTCCATTGTGCCCTAATATTCATAGGGAATGGTGACAATCACTATCCATCCCTATATATGAATCAATAGTGATGGTTGTTAAATGGAATCATCAAAAGTCATTTTTTATATATGAAATGATGACAATAAATGCATGTAACCATATTTATGCATCAATAGTGAGGGTCATGAAAGGCCCATCACAATAAATCACTATTTTTTATATGAAATCATCACGATCACTATCTATCATTATAATCATTATTCATGATGGACCCTGAATGTCACCACAACACCTATACTTATGGTAACATGGCATTTTGTTATGTTCAGTTTTTGGTGACGGAAGCTATTTTAATTGTCACCAATGAGCTTATGGTGGTATTTTTCGACCCTCACCATGATCCAGGAGGATCTCATCAGAGAAGCTACACAAGTTCAGTTCATCGTCAGTGTGCAATTCATGGGCATCGTTTAGTTGTTGTCAATAATGTCTGGTTTAGTAATATGGTCATTGAGTGATGTCACATTGTGACAATTTTATTGTAAGAGGTTTTATGTTAATTTTATGTATCAAGTCTCCAAAGAATTGTATAAAACATTGTAATAAAGCCTAAACAACTAATCTACAAACCTATGGTCAAAAAACAACAATGTAACACCTAGTCTACAATCCTAATCCTAACCACATACATTATAAACAGATTACATAAACAAATACATTGCAAAACAAATTATAATTCCAATCCACAGTCCTAACCATTTGGCTTGGAGACCACAGCAGAACCGTGTGCTATGTGACCAAAAAGCTAAGTGGTGGAGGTTACGTAAAACAGTTCCCACAACAGTTAGTTGCGTCAAAACTGCATAGCATGTGAATATTAAGTTGTAAACCATGGCAGTCAGCTGAAAACTAGGTGGAGGTTACATAACCACGGCATGAAAACCACAAACATATGAACATGCAGCAACAGTTGGATGAAACTGCTGGGGGTAAGACCACTAGGTAATTCACAAGGGTCAGAGGGCATGCATAGTCACATGCATCGTCACCACTGATAGCTGGAACCATCAGAGGATGACTGCGAAGGTGGCAGCTTGTGGTTATACCACCTATTCATATGCCATCAGTCAACCAATCCTACACCATTAGTTAAACTGCGAGAAGATTATGTTTTTTGTATGGCTTATTTTGGGTTTTTCATTAAAGTTTGGTGCTATGTTAATTTAACCACCATGGAAACCTAATCCCTAGGTGTTAAACAATGACAAGACCAAGGCATATGAACCCCTTTTGCTAGCTCATTCACTCCTAAACTTGGCATGAAGGAGTTTGAACGAATTTGCATAGTTATAAAGGAAGTTTTGCTCATTGAAGATGGGGAGAGTGGTTTTTGAGTTTTGTATGCAAATTCTGGAGTATATAGGCTGTTTTGTTTTCAGTGTAACAAGAGCATCAAGATTGAGAATTCGGAACCGAGACAGGAGTTAGAGAGCTAATTCAGAGAGATTTCGTGTGATAGTGACCATAATTTCTTGTGTGCATGATCAGTCTGGTCAATTTTCTGTGTAATCAACCTCCTCGGATTCAACCCTAATAAAACGGTCACCCATCTTGAAAGCGGACTCGGAGACGTAGTCCATCAAGGACGAACTCCATAATTAATCTTGTTGTCTGGTATCGTTTTGTTTTTTCTTTTCACTTCTGTTTCTACATCTTGTTTATGTTTATCATCTGTTGTAAAGTCTTTCTTCTTAAGAAGTTCTCACGATTTAAGAATTTTAAGTTAATATTCAGTTTATTGTTGGCACAATAATTTCTACTTCAATTTAACATATGATCATTTCATATAATATAATTTGGTATCGGAGTAGGTTGTGTTTTAGAATTTGTCAGTGAATTTTAACCAAGTCAAAGTCATAATGTGGAGAATCAATCCTCGAGGAGATTGATGAAGAGACTAGAATGTGAAGAGACACTCATAAGTCGACCATGACAAGATATGATGTAGGTGAAAATCCTAAAACGAAGATGAGCGATGAACACTTTCAACAAGAATTCTTGACTATGCAGCAAATGTTCGGAACATTTCTTATGATAAAACGAAATTTCAGTTAACCACACTTAGAATGGGGGGAACAACTTTAATCTTGTGGGAAATTAAAACTCAAATAGATGTAAAGTGGAAAGGTAAAGTCATCTCTTCATGGTCTAAGTTTTTAAAATCTCTTAGGAAACAATTATATCCTTTAGGATACATGCAACAATTTTTTATTGATTGGCAGCATTTGAGGCGAGGTAAAGCTCATACTGCTCAGGAGTTTACTTAGGAGTTCAGAAAGAAAGCATTTGCACATGGTATTTCATTGGATACACGTGAAACTTTATTAAAATACATCAGTAGTTTACATTAATATTTGCAGCATACATTATTGATGTTTAATCCTAATGATTTTGATGAAGTGTGTGTTCAATCCATACATGTTGAATCAGGTGGCAGACCATTCAAGTTTTCACAGAAACCATCCAGGCACTGAAATCAAGGATTCCAAATATAGCAAGAAGAAGGGAAATCTGAAGGGAAAGAGATCAATGACAACTGAGAAGGAAGGTGAAAGACGTACTTGTACTCATTGCCATAGGATCAGACATGATGAGCCAAAATGTTGGAAACTTCACCCATAACTCAGACCAAAG
This sequence comes from Pinus tabuliformis, assembly GCA_031772625.1. Taxonomy (NCBI): domain Eukaryota; kingdom Viridiplantae; phylum Streptophyta; class Pinopsida; order Pinales; family Pinaceae; genus Pinus; species Pinus tabuliformis. The sequence goes on from CM062818.1 coordinate 1,608,406,051, forward strand.
AAATTCCAGAAGAAGAAATGTGAAAAGAAGGCCAATACATCGATCCAACAAGATTTGGCTCTGACTCAAGTGATGAACGTAAAATAACCACAATGGTTTCAACGGGTAAAACCTCTAATACTAGTTCAAGTTCTAGCACTTCTATACCTTCTTCAAATTAAAATCATCTAAATGAGGATAAAGGGGTTGAATAATTTCACATAAGGATAACTTCTAAGCACACAAAGATTGATACATTATTTGATAGTGGATCACAGGAAAATTTAATATCTAAATATTTAGTTAAGAAATTGGTTTTGGAGACACATAATCATCAAAGTGCATACCCTCTAGGTTGGCTAAATAAAGAGACTCAGATTAATGTCACAAAGCAGTGTTGGTTAAAATTTTCCTTACAAATAACTACATTGATGAAGTGGATTTATATGTGATTCCAGTAGATATATGTGGAGTAGTGTTAGGAAATCCTTATCTCTATGATCATGATGCAGTGTTTTATAGGAAAGAGCATAAATATCATCTTAAGAAACATGGGATTGAATTTATTGTCAGAGAACATAAACTTAAAAGACACTTGGATTTAGTTTCATTTAATAAGATGAAGAGATTAATAATTTCAAGTAAGAAATATGTACTTATGGTGGTAAAGGAAAAAGATAAGGATCGACAAGATGTTTTTTTTCAAGTTGTGAATCTTAGTTCAAAGATAGATTGGTTAAAGTGGTAGATTCTTTTCAAAATTTATTTAAGGAACCAAAAAATCTTCCTCTTAAAAGAGAAACACAAAATGAAATAAAATTAATGTCTAATTCCCCTCTTCCTAGTATCGGAATGTATCACCTATCAGTTATAGAGAATGAAGAAATAAAGAAACAAATACAAGAATTAATTGAAAAAGGTTTTATTCGACCTAGTTCATCTCCATGTGGCTCAACCATAGTTTTGGTTCCTAAGAAAGACAAGACACTGAGAATGTGTGTCAACTTCAGGGCCTTAAACAAGATAACAATCAAAAACAGGTATCCTTTTCCCAGGATAGATGATTTACCTGATCAACTGAAAAATGTTGTATATTTCACTATGTTAGATTTAAGAAGTGGGTATCATCAAATCAGCATAGCAGAAAATGACATCTGGAAGACTGCATTGAAAACTAGATAGGGACTATTTGAATTGTTGGTAATGCCTTTTGGCTTGTGTAATGCACCAACAACTTTCATGAGGGTTATGAATGATGTTTTCCACCCACACATTGATAAATTTGTCATAATATACTTACATGACATTTTGATTATTAGTTCTATTATAGAAGAGCATGTTAAGCAGGTTTTTGAGGTACTGAATAGAGAAAATTTGTACCTTAAACTTTCCAAATGTGAGTTTGGGAAAACTTCACTAAATTATCTTGGTTACATAGTTGGAGGTGGAAGTGTAAAAATAGATCCAACTAAAATCAATGTGATTGTTAAGTTGCCAAGACCACAGAATGTGATTGAAGTTAGAAGTTTTTAGGTGCAATTCAATATTGGAGAAAATTTATTGCTCAATTTTCTTTGATTGATTCACCGTTACATGATTTAACAGGTTCTAAAGTTCCCTTTCGGTGGGGAGGTAAACAACAAAATTCTTTTGATACACTTAAGCAGAAAATAGTCACAGCACTAATCTTAGCTTTACCAGATATTCAACAGCCATTTGAAATTGAAACAGATGCTAGTGGTTATGGAATGGGTGCAGTCTTTCTTCAAAAAGGGAAACCAATTTGTTTTCATTTAGAAAATTTTTCTAAGGCAGTAATGAATTATCCGACATATGATAAAGAACTATTTTCTTTTGTTGAAAGTGTTAAGAAGTGGAAACATTATTTAATGGGTAAGGAAACAGTGATTCACATAGATCATCAGTGGCTACAGTACATTCAGTCTCAAGCTAAGTTGCAACAATCTCGTCATTACAGATGGATGGTATTTCTTCAGTAATTTCAATTACTAATTAAGTACATGAAAGGTGTCACAAACAAAGTAGCTGATATGTTATCTAGACCATCTTGGAATGCTTCAGTAGTGGTGCATAGTAGTTCTTTAAAGAATGAAAGTTATATAGAACAATATAGTACGCGTGTTGATTTCAAATCTATTTATGAATCACTAACTCATGGCGCTCAGGTGGAAGAAATTAGTTATCATGTTCATGACAGGTTTTTATACCATCTAGGTAAGTTATGCATACCACAGGAAAAAAGAGCGCATGTTGTCCGGGAAGCACATCCTTCTCACATTTCAGGAAATTCTGGCGTAAGAAAAACAATGGCACAAGTTCAAAGGTATTGTTACTGGCCTCGTATGTATGAAATTGTTGCTAAATACATTAAAGGATGTGTGATGTGTTCTACCAGTAAACCAAGAAATCGAAAGATTATTTTGTACATGCGACTTCCAGTTCCTTTTTTACCATGGGACATTGTTTCCATGGTTTCTGTTGGAGGACTTCCTATGTCCAAGAGAGGGCATGATCACCTATATGTTGTGGTTGACAGATTCAGAAATATGTGTATAATTGTTCCATAACAAAAGCAATTGACAGCTGAACAGACTATAAAGATGTTCTTCGATCAGGTATGGGTTCATTTTGGGTTACCTATTTCCATTATTTCTGATCGAGACACTCATTTTGTAGGAGAAATTTGGTCCAGTTTATGGGAACACATGGACACAAGGCTAAAGAAGAGCATAAATTTTCATCCGTAGACCAATGGATAAACCGAAGTGGTGAATAGGGCAATCATACATATTCTCTAAGGTTATTGAAGTAAACATCCTAATTTGTGGGATGAATCTTTACCTTATGTGCAACTTTCTTACAATCGAGCCTTACATTCATCAAATAATCGATCACCATTCGAAACATGTTTTGGGTATCTACTGAAGTCACCAATGGATTTCATGTTCGGTGAAGAGGATAAAGTGGGTGAACATGACGATGCGAACAAAGCAGTTAAGTTCATTCAATGGATATAACAGATACATGCTGTAGTGCAGGATATATTAGAGAAGAGTCAGGCCAAGTATAAAAGCTGCTATGAAAAGCATCGAGTTGATCATCATGTTCAGGTTGGCAATTTGGTATGTTTATATATCAATAAAGACAGGTTGAAAGGAGAAGGTAAGAAACTAAAACCTATTAGGTATGGCCCTTACAAGATTATGGAAAAGATTGGAAATATTTCATTTCAATTAAATTTACCACCTTACATGTGAATTTACTCAATTGTAAATGTGGAAAATCTGAAATTGTATGAACCTCCGATGATCATGGATCTTGAGGAAGATACATAGATTTCGACTATTGATGATTTGGCACTTGAGTATATAAATGAGTTGCAGGAAGATATCATCTTGGATAGGAAGATTCAATCTTTGAGGCGTGAATATGCTAAATAGCTTTGAGTAGGACTCAAAGGAATGAACTTGAGCAAGGCAAGGTGGATAGAAATTGGAAAAGTGAGGGAATTGTACCCTCACCTGATATCTTCTTAAAATCAAACATTTGTGGTCCAAAATCTTTCAAGTGGAGAGGATTGATCCAGGAGGATCTCTTTAGAACAGTTACACAAGTTCATTTCATCGTCAGTGTGCAATTCATGGGCATCGTTTAGTCATTGTTAGTAATGTGTGTTTTAGTAATGTTGTCATTCGGTGGTGTCACATTGTGACAATTTTATTGTAAAAGGGTTTGTGTTAATTTGATGTATCACATCCTAAAAGACTTGTATCAAACATTTTAATAAAGCCTAAACACTAAATCTACAAACCTATGGTGAGAAAAAAATGATGTAACACCTAGTCTACAATCCTAATCCTAACCCTTGAACATTATAAACACATTACATAAAAAGATACATTGGAAAACGCATTATAATTCCAACCCATATTCCTAACCATCGGGCTTGGAGACTGTAGCAGAAATGTGTGCTATGTGACCAAAAAGCTAAGTGGCGGAGGTTACATGAAATGGTTCCCGCAACAGTTAGTTGCGTTAGAACCATGTAACATGTGAACAATCAGTTGTAAATTGTGGTAGTCAGTTGAAAATTGGGTGGACGTTACATAACAGTGGCATGAAAACCACAACCATATGAACATGTAGCAACAGTTGAACGGAACCACTGGGGGTAAGACCACTAGGTAAGCTGCAATGGTTAGAGGGTATGCGTAGTCACATGCACCATCACCACTCTTAGCCGGAACCACTGGAGGATGACCGCGAAGGTTGCATCTTGTGTTTAGACTGCCTGTTCACATGTTGTCAGTCAACCAATCCCACACTGTTAGTTAAACCGCCATTAGATTATGTTTATTATATGGTTTATTTTTGGTTTTTCATTAAAGTTTGGTCCTATGTTAATTCAACTACCATGGAACCTAATCCCTAGGTGTCAAACAATGATAATACCGAGGCATATGAACCCCTTTTGGCATGAATGAGTTCAAATGCATTTGTAGGGTTATAAAGGCAATTTTTCTCATTGAAGATAGGGAGAGTGGTTTTTTAGTTTTGTACGTAGATTCTAGAGGATATAGGCTATTTTTCTTTCAATGTAATAGGAGCATCAGTGGTCAGAATTGGGAACCAAGACAGGTGTCGGAAAGCTAATTTAGAGAGATTTCTTGTGACAATGACCAAAAGTTCCTGTGTGCATGATCAGTCTAGTTACTTTGCTATGTAATCGACCTCCTCGGATTCAACCCTAATAAAGCGGTCACCCATCTTGAAAGCGGAACCCGAGACGTAGTCCACAGGGACAAACTCCGTAATCAATAATGTTGTCTGGTATCACTATGTTTTGCTGCTTTTCACTTCTATTTTTGCATCTTGATTATGTTTATCATCTTCCGCAAAGTCTTTATTCTTAAGGATTTCTCATGGTTTAAGCATTTTAAGTTAACATTCAATTTACTGCTGGCATAATCAATTCTACTTCAATTTAACATATGATCATTTCAGATCAAATTGAAATATGAAAAAGTCGTGGTCAATGAATGTCACCATATATATGCACCAATAATGAGGTTCATGAAAGTTTCATCACCATAAGTCACTGTTGTTCATATGAAATGGTGACGATCACTATCCGTCATTATAATCATTACTCATGATGCACCTTGAATTTCACCACAACACCTATAATTTTGGTGATGCCACCTTTGGTGGCATTCAATTTTTGGTGACAAAATCCATTTTGACCATCACCATTGAGCTTATGGTGACATTTTTTGACCCTCACCAATGAAATTTTTTGTTGTAGTGAGAGGAACCTTGGTATTAAGACATGGGATGCTCAAATGAACTGTTTAAGACCATAGCTAAGGGCTTTACTTGCAAGGAGAAAACATAATAAATCAACAAACTAATAATTAGTGCCAATACATATAAATTATAATTAAAAGGAAAACAACCATGAAACAGAAATGGAAAAGGGATTTACATGAGCAGATAATCACTCCCTTAAATAGATTCCAACGATGACACTAAGAAACATACTTGTTAGGACTATTATAGGAGATAAATCCAAGAATTTCTTATAGGAAATGAAAACAATAAATGAAATGAGACAATTATAAATTTACCTTCTGTAAGGGAAACCCTTATGTGTTCAATAGTCATTCAAGCCTTATAGTTTCTTAGGGGAATTTCGAAGAATAGCCATGGCAAGGGTCACCTAGAAACCCTAGTATCAAGCTCAAATAAATGAAAAATAGAGAAGGGAAAGTAAGTCACTGTTACAAGGAAAAACTAGATGTGCTGAAGAAAACTATTGTGAAAATAATTTCCATAAAATTTACCCAGTTGCATCAAAAAATTCAATTAGAATAAGTGGCCTTGGAGTGACCAACATTTGGATTTCCTCAAAATTTGTGTAGTGAGTTTCAATAGTGATACAGGAGAAAATGAGTTGTTACGACACCGAGATTTGAGGGTGGTTACCCTGTAGCCACCTTCTCCACATCTGATCGTCGAAAAAATCTATCGAGCATGAACCATGGATTTAACCTCACACTTACCAAAGCCATCACATCACTAGGTGGAACATAATTGAGCACCTTTGTAAGGGTTCAGATGATCCCAAAGTATAAAGGCCATATATACTAACAACGAAACATGCATTATATAAAGGTTATACACACAATATATATAAAGGTCATAGCAATAAATGGTGACATCCGAACAAACAATATTAACCATGGTCCTATGTCAAAGTAATGTGCCAAATAACTAATATCCAGTAGTATTGAAATATAGAATGTGTGACCATAAATATTGACTCTAACTATGAACCACCATGATTAGATAGTTCATGTTAGGCATTTAAGGTGTGAAAACCCTGGTTAAAGTTTCATGTAATAAAGGATATTAAAGGAAAAATAATAAGACCAAGGTCATGGGACACATATTCCAAGCTAAATGTTGGTAAAAACATTATAGTGGGCATTACTTCTAGTTTAATAATGGCTATCGAAATTGGCGAAGGCATTGACAAAGGAAAAGAGGAAAAAATTGACATTTAATTTTGAGAAGGAAAACAAGAGAAATGGAGATGAAGAGACACAAATATGCATACAAGGGAAATTACAGGAAAAATGAAGGAAAATGAAAGAAAATAGGAAATTAATGATAAAAAGGCATCAAAGAAACAGTCATAACTTTGGTCAGTTCAGTCTTAGTTCTCTTCTTACATATGCATACACTATAACACTCTTAGATCATTCTTGGAGCACTCTAGCATTCACTTGGATTCATATAAGGAAGGTAGAGGAAATAAAAGGAAAGAAAAGGAAAGAAAGGGAGCACAAAGAGAAGGTTAGATCAGGAGCTTCAACAAGAGAAGTTTTCAGTTAATAGGTTGTGTTATCACACAAAATGTCTAGGCACCAGGACAATGCTCAGAGTAAGTGATGTCACTCTAATCCTTACTCATGACGTTTAGACTCTCTCCTAGACAAGTCAAGGGGGGTAGTCCCTAAGGTGAATGAATGAGAAAAGCCAGTGGAACACAGGATCTAGGAGATTTTAAGGATGAACAACTTGATGAATTTAAAGCAAGTCTTGGCTGAATAAGACAAAATCACGAGATAAAAATGACTATAGATCAGTGCCTTTAATGTGATTTAACCAAAGACTAAATAATAACAAGTCACCCAGTGAAAACTTATATATGTGGAAAAATGGTGATCATGAATAATTAATGTAAATGCCCAGAACTGCAATATGTAAGAGGCTTTAGATTTAAAATAATTTTCATAATGACCAACATCTAGAATTAATTAATTTTCTCCTATAGCCAATATAATTTGAAACATTTATTGGACCTTGACCATAGAGAAATCATGAAAATGCATTTAATTGCCAAATAACACCAAGAAACTTTGAAATTAACACTTTAATTATTTCTTAGGAAATTGCTTTAATGGTAACTGAAGAAATCAAAATCATTCTTTTAATGTGATGGAAGTAAAATGAATCAAAGGATTAATAAATTAAAATTTTAATGGGCCACAGGCCACATTAAAATATTAAATGTAAAAGCCCAAATCCCTTTTTAGTTTAATTCCTTAACCATTTCAAGGTCACACATAATTAAAAAAAAAAAAAATTAATGTTTTAGATTTTTTTTGAATTTTTTAATGTTTTTAGATTTTTTTTTAAAATCTTTTAGATTTTTTAAATCTTTTAGATTTTTTAATTATTAGGATTTTTTAGATTTTTTAGAATTTTTTAGATTTTTATATTTTTATATTTTTTAAATCAAAGCCATAAAAAAGGTGAAGTTTTATTTTTTTAAATAAGATTTCTTTTAAAAAAAATAAATGAATGACCAACCAAAACCTTAACTAAAAAATACAAGAAAAAACAAAACTAAACAAAAATAAAACTTAACCTAACCAAATGCATATATACAAATGAACATAAAAGTGGAATGTTTTTTTGAGTTTTCCTATTGCAAGTCTGGTGAAAGAGCAGAATGCAGGTCTGGAGGAAGGAGCTGCAGATTTATGGACATTAAGTAGCATATGTAGCAGCGACGGAGGGGTTTGCGATTTGGCTAGCCAGTAATAAGATAGTGACAGAGGCAGCGTGAAGAGAAAGTCGAAGCAGATGAGGAAGTAGATGTGTAGGGTGCTGCAACAATGGCCGAGGGAAGAAGAAAAACATGTGAAGGATTTTGAGGGTGAAGAGAAAGGGAGCGCATGGGCAATGAATGGTCCATGCATAGGATAAGGTAGCACATCGATGGAGCTGGAGCTAAGGGAGAGTTAGTGGATGAGGGAGCTATAGGATTGAGGGGCAAGGGAATGGGAGCAGTCAAGGGTTTGAATGGAGGCTACGGGCTAGGGAAGGAAGTACGAGTATCCATAGAGAGGGAGAAGGAATGAGGGTGCGGGTTAGGGCTGCAGATAGGCATTACAAAGCACTGAGGACGAAGGTAAGATGCAGGAAAAGCGCATAGGAGGGTTTAGAGGTCACTGTTGGCAGGATAGACAGAGGAAAAAAAACAGGAAGAAACCCAATATTTTCTAGATCTTAAAAAAAAATATTTAAAACCCAAACTCAGACAATATTTTTTTTTTGAAATTTTTGAGAAAACCCCAAGATGTAGACGACATGGAAAAATTCAAAAAAATTTATCAGAAAAAGTCTCAGGCAGCAGAGAAACTGAAAACCCAAGTAGCAGACAGGTAGCCAAAGAACTGAAGAGAAATTTCCAAATATCTTAATTTAAAATGTTGAATCCACCTGCTTCAGATTTAACCCTGAAACCCTCAAGAAAATATCCAGATCTAAAAAATTTGGAACCCTTATAAAATTTTCCAGATTTAAAAAATTTAAAACACTTGGACTGCAAAGTTAATTTGAACAATATTTTGGCACAATGATGTTGATGAACCCCATAGATCCAGATATTACCCTCCTGTAGCTGCAAGACAACAAAAAAAACACCCAAATGATATATAAAATGATAAAACCAAAACCCAAAAAAACCCAATTTAGAAAAACAAAAATAACTTACAGATCTAAGTACAATAATGGTAGACTTATCAGATCAGAGGAGTATGAGTCCAACTATGCTCGCAAATCTGATAGTCTAAGGCTCTCAATAGCCAAATCTATTAATTTCACACATAATTTTTATTTTTATTTTAATTGTAAAGGAGGTTCTTAGCTCAAAACCCTTCATGCAACACCACTGAAAAAATTATGATAATACTGGGATTAAATCAAGTTGGGCTCTTCAAAAAACACGAATACGTAGTTGGCTGGTCCAACTGAAAACTTCCCCGAATGCTCGATGATCTACAAATCAAGACTTTCTTGCAAAACACAATTTAGCCATCAAAATAGAGTGAGAAAATGATAATGAAATTCAAATGAATAGAGATACCTGCTATTACATTCAAATTTAAATTATCACTTAAACCACAACAACTAAAAAAGATACATGTACTCAAATCACTCTTCAGAAGCTATTATCAATGGCTAAGAAAATTTACACATGAAAAACGACACATCTTACGCTACTTCCATGAAGAGTAACACCGATGAAAATTAACCCCAAAGTATTTCATTATTATCCGAATAAAAATTACACAAGAGCTTTTCGCTTAGCACACGATTCAAAGGTGGGATGGATTGACTAACAAATGACATCATATTTAAAGATAAATCCTTCAATGGCTAGTTCGAGTGATCTTCACAAATAAATCTCGACCATTGATGAGGATCAAAATTTCTTTTAATCTCATCCATCGAAATTTTAAATTCTTGAGGAAATTCAAATTTTTCAATTAAAAGCATTTTTAATAAATTTAAAAATTAAATTTTGAATTAATTTCCTCGAAATTTTGACTCTGACATAACCCCATGGACCAAAGGATTAATTTAGAAAAATGATCAATTTACCTTAGTCCTTAGTAGCTCTTGCCTTTAATTTTTTAAGGACTGACGAATTTCGCCTTCATAGAATTTGAATTTGCCTAGAACCAGATTTTTCATAGATTTTATAGATTTTGAGATTGATTTTCGTTAAAATAGATTTATATGCCTTATTAAATAAAAAAAAAATACAAAAACATCTCCTTTGAAAAGTTTTGTTTTAAAAGAGAAAGGATTTTTCGTGCACGTAATGAGTGGTCATGTTTGTATGCTTGGAAAGATAAAGAGTTTTATTTCCTTGATTTTCGTTGCCAAGAGAGTTGTTTTTATATAAATTTGCATTCTCTAAACTTTCTTAGCTAAGAATTTCATTGAAAAAGAAAAGTAGCGTAAATCATCTTAGGTGCATCTTTGTAGTGGTTGCGAGTCGAGTCTACACACCATTGGTTTCATTTCCGCTACCTTTTGTCTTTAAGAAAAACCATAAAATTAACGCTTAAAGTAAAATCAACTTAGTAACTTTTATTTACTAGGGCTCTGAAACACTAATTTAAATCAGGCTAGTGTCTTGGAGTAGGAGAGTAATTAACTCTCCAAGACAACAAAACCAAACAAGTAGCTTATCTTGTGATAGAATAAATCCAATTGTCTCATTTGTACTCTGGGAAAGCTCCTCTTAAAGGAGAAGCACGAGTTCGTGTCTGAACCAGTGAGGGGATCAATCCTCCCTCGTTGGGAACGACGCCAGACACACACGTATTACAAACGGTAAACCTCGGATTAACCATTGTCGAGGAGCCAGGGGTCACTTGTCGGTAAACCTTGGATTATTGTCAAGGAATCGGCAAGGGGATTGAGCTTGATACTCTGCCCTTGCGTGCTGTCGGAGTGTAGACTGTTCCCCCAGTGCATTTGTTGCGGTTGGTAACCTTAGTGACCATTATCTTTAGGATTCTACCGAGGTGACGGTGGAGGGAAGATCCCACTGTACCTGGAGCAGACGTCGGCTAGACTCACTTAGATTTTCCAGGGGGGTCACTTCACTCGAGACGGTTAAAGTGGAGGAACTTGTGCCGGTCTATTCATTAAGCAGGTTGCCGGGGTAACTGTTCCACCCGCCACTTCTGTACTAAATCCAGCGATGTTGGGTTTCATCTCCAACTAGCGTTTTCGGTCTGGAAGGCTACTGTTTGTGTTTGGTTTGACGCCCTAGATTCTTTAGGCGTATGATTCGAATTTGCTTGGTTCTTTAAAGACTTTAGGTGGTTTGATTTGAGATTTTACTTTGTTTTCGTGTGTAGTAGTTAAAAGTTTTTAGCTGTGGCGGAATTACCGAGACAGTCCCGTAGACTTCGGGGCAAGTCACCTGAGATTGTTACCGGAACTGATTTGTTGAGGAAACTCCGTAGATCACGGGGTGGACCTCCTGAAGACGTCCCGGGTCAGTACGAAGGATTGAAGGTCCTTGTAACTCCTCCTAGTGGTAGTAGAGTAGGTTCACCTGAAGAAGGAGAGTCTTCCTTAGTAGTCCATCCAGATTACCAAAGTCTAGAGACAGGTTATAATCCCGAAGCTGTTACAGTTTCCGAGCTTGCAGGTAGCTTTTCATCTACTAGTGATATAGGCGAAGAACCTGAAATATCTGAACCTGTTACTCCAACTTCTAGTGTTCCAGATTCACCAAGAGTAGAACGAATTATCACCGAAAATCTTCCTACTGGTTTGATTGCTATTGAAGAACTTGCTCCAGAGGAAGAAATAGGCGTCTCTAACCTTGAAGATCGACCTACTATTGATCTAAGGGAGCGTGAATCTATCTTTTACAGTCCTCCTAGAAGTACTACTTGGTACATTTCGTTAACCAATTATTTAGACAACTCAGGGGTAGGTTTTTCTCCACCTCGTACTCTTTTTCCACCTAGAGGTATTTATACTCTTGTAAATATGTCTGGTCAGTCATCCGTGTTCACTCAATCTCCTGAATCTTTCTTACACGACGGACCTTCTGTTCCCACCGGGTATCAGTCACTTTCTGGTATCTTTGCGGGGGCATCTCCTCAACCCGTTGATCATGGGTTATTAGCTGGAAACAATGGTAATAAACCGTTGGGTGTAGGGGACATTTACATGATGTCAGGTTCAGTTCCCGTTTCTCAACCTCAAGGTGGTCAATTACCACCTGGGGGGCAGCCTCAATTAACGCCTGGGGGGCAACCTCAAGGTACACAAATTGTGTCTGGGGGGCAGCCTCAAGGTCAGTATGTACCTATGGTACAATACATGCCTCAAGGTCAACCCCAGCCTCAATATGTACCCCAGGGTCAACCTCAGTATCAATATTTACCTCAAGGGTATCAACCTCAAGGTCAAGGTCAACCCCAGTATCAGTATTTACCCCAGGTTATCAACCTCAAGGTCAATACTCGAGTCAAGGTTATCAACCACCTCAAGGTCAGTCATATGTTCAAGGTATGGGAACTGTACCTTTCAGTTATCAATCCTATCTTCAATCTGGTTATGGATCCCAGTATCCTCAACCTGTTATGGGTCAATACCCTGGAATGATAGTGTGGGATCCATCACAAGGTCAACAGGTGTTGCAGCCAAGTATACAGTTGTTCACCCCAGCAACCGCAACCTGTCCAGTCAAATGTTCAAACTTCTGTAACTTCGGTAGTTACTCAGCCGCCAATTGCACCTAGTACTCCATCTCAAACGGCTGCTGCAACTACCGTAACATCTGCCGCACTTACTTCTGGAGTATCGACAGCTCCTGTTTCTACTGTCTCTGTAACTACTCCTCAGACATCTTTACCCTTATCTGGATCTACGATTCAAACTATGGTTCAGATGCCTGTAGGTCAGCCTGGTATAAGTACGGTTGTCACTACTCAACCACAATTTGTTCATCAACCGTACCAGGGACAGTACCAATATGGGCAAGCTGTCCAGCAGCCGGTTTACCAGTATCAACCATATCCTGGGTACACTTATCAACAATCTCAACAACCCCAGTACGGTCCGGTTAATCCTGGTTTTCCAGGAGGATATAATATCCCTAATGCGATTCCTGTTCCTAGTTATCCTGGATATCCTCCTCCTGGGACTGGTCTTGTGACCCAGAGTTTTAGAGATCCTAACCGGCGATTACCGTTTATCGCAACTTTGGATTTACCAGACTTGATGCACCTAACGAACGATCCAATTCAATATCTTCTGTTCTGGCCGCCAATGCCAAATAAGTTGCCCAGTGATATACCCAAGTTCGAAGGTAAGTCTGGAGAGGATCCGTCCAATCACGTGATGACTTACCACCTCTGGTGTGCTTCAAATTCTATCTCGGATGATTCGATCCGCTTACGTCTTTTCCAGCGTACACTCATTGGTCTCGCGGCCAAGTGGTACATTGAGTTACCACGGGCCTCTTTTTACAATTTTAGCCAGTTAGCTACCTCGTTCTTAACTCATTTTCAGTTGCCGGTCAGATACGATAACGGCACGGAGTTATTAACTTCACTAAAACAATCGACGTCCACGTATATTTCTGACCACATTCATGAGTGGAGACGTCGAAGAAGGTTAGTGAAAGTTTTTATTCCGGACCAAATCTTAGCTGAATGGTTTGTTAAATCATTATTACCGAAGATTACTGAAGATGTAGCTAAGGCCGGAGTAGTTACTGAGGAGCAAGTCATTGCTCAGGCGCAGTACCTTGACTTAGTTTATACTCAGTCGGGTACGTTACACGAGAAGATCCCAGATCTTCCAAAATCGAATCAAATCGCTGCTGCTCCTTCAGGATCTCATGCCGCTGATGGTATGATTGGTACGATGAACACAAAGAGCAAGAAGAAATCTTCCAAGAATTCTACTACTCCTATAATCACCTTGCCTGATTCCCCGACAGGAGAGTCTTCTCCTGAACTTTCCGCCGATATTCACGCTGTAGAGTCATCTACGGCCAAATCAAAAAACGGTGGAAAGAAGAAAGGAAAGAAGAAGGCTAAAGCAGACAAGGCTCCGAAGGAGAAAACAGAAAAGTCGGAAACCAATGACGAAAAGCGCAAACCTCGATATCCTTGTCTTATTTGTGAAGAGGATCATTTTACAAGAGATTGCCCTCATCGGGCCGAGGTTGTGAAAATAGTCAAAGGTTCTCCCACTCCTGTTGTGTTGAAAGATCCATTTCCAAAGCAGGAGAGTAAGATGATAGGTTCTTCCTCGACTGCCAGTGAAGAACCCATTTTGATGATGTCTCATGTGAGGATTGCGACTCGGTCGCAAGATTATGGTAGTAAGAATCTTGTTGATGGTAAGGAAGCAGAATCTTCTCATTCTAATCCATCAACCTCAGCTCCTGGTTCTGATCCACTACAGATCGAAAAACCTAACCCGGACTTAGTAATCAAACCGCCTGCCAAGGGTGTTCTTCGAAGGTCTCCTTTCAATCCACATGCGAGAGCGGCCCAGAATTACAACATTGTTGAGGACTTAGCTGTTTCACCCTCAACAATGTCGGTTTTACAAGTGCTGCAATCATGCCCAGCACAACGAAAATTACTTTTGTCAGCTGTCGGAGCTGTTGAAGTTCAGGACCTGAATCTGATAATCTTCGATCTAGAAAATAGTTCACCGCGCCTACCCCATCAAATGGCTTTCCAGATTCCAGTGATAGTCAAAAACAGGCCTATTCATCGGACTGTAATTGATGAGGGAGCTTCCACGTGTATTATGTCGATTCAGTGTTGGAGATCGCTTGGTTCTCCTTCACTGAACCAATCCCCGACCATCCTTAAGTCCTTTGATGGCCGTGGGTTCCGTCCATTTGGTATTCTACAGGAATTGCCTATAGGGGTAGAAGGTAAAACCGTTAGTCTGGATGTGGAGGTGGTTGATGCCCCTCTAGACTACAACCTTATTTTGGGTCGAAGTTGGTCATATGCTATGACGGCGGTTGTTTCATCGGTCTTCAGAGTAATAAAGTTTCCACATAACGGCAAGATCGTGACAATTGATCAGCTAACATACTTTTCATCCGACCCAGCCTCTTCAGAGAGTATCCAGCATGTCGGTAAGACGACAATCCCTTATAGAGACGTTGGCGTAGGTTTAGTTAAAGATTCCGGTTTACTGGGAACTTTTCTTTTCCCTCCAATCAACGCAGACCCTTCATTTGCATCAATTCATATGATTACATCAGACACCATTATTTACGACGATCCTTGGATTGTCCCATCTGAATCTGAGATAGACTCATTCGGTGATGCTATGCCTTTGAGTCCATATGAAATTGCTTATGAAGCCGTCGTGTCTTTTACCGACTCGCGTTCAACCCAAACCGACCAAATGAATGTGGTCAGTGAGGAATCACTTTTCACATCAACCTCAGAACGGATAGCGTTTCCCGAAGTCGTGTCATCTGACGAGCGACTTCGCGAAATCCTAAGTGTAGACGATCTACCATGGGAAGATCTCCATCATAGATCTTCGTTTTTACCTGAGGATGATGCTTTTGAAAATGATTTTTCATCTATTTTTACCGCTGAATATGTCAAAGACGCTCAGAATCCAACGAAACATTCTGATTCAGAGTTGAATTTAGGGAATATTTCTCGCACTATTCCCATTGACATTTTAGTGAAGCCCGGAATTGAAGAAAACATTCATATAGGTGCCTCATGTACAGAAGATGAAATTCAAACTTACAAGGCCCTATTCCAAGAATTCCGTGATGTGTTCGCCTGGTCTTATGAGGAAATGCCAGGAATCGATCCTGCCATTGTTGTTCATGAAATAAAGACCTACCCGGACGCTAAACCCGTCCGCTAACGGTTGCGTCAGATTCACCCTCGAAAAGCGGCTGCGATTAAAGCAGAAGTCGAGAAGCTGTTGAAAGCAGGTTTCATTTATCCAATCCCGTTAACGGATTGGGTATCGAATATTGTTCCGGTTAACAAGAAACAAGGAACAATAAGAATATGTATCGACTATAGGGATATAAATCAAGCTTGTCCAAAAGACAACTATCCTACGCCTTATATCGATCAAATCATTGATGATTGTACCGAAAGTGAAATGTTTTCCTTTATGGATGGTTTTTCGGGCTATAATCAAATCAATATTCTTTCTGCCGATCAATATCTCGTTAGAAAGATCTATCCAAGAAATACAACTCTAGGAAGAGCAACATCAGTCCATGGATGCATGTTGCTCCTAGTTTTCCAAAAAAACGTCGTTTAGGGCCTCAAAACTGCTCTAGAAGTTCAAGACCCGAAAAACTGCTAAAAATAGTAAACTGTGCTACAATTAAGGAACTAAAAAGCTAAAAGAAATAATGGTGGGGGTCCAAGCGGGCTTGGCAGGTGGCCACCAATATCCACCTTGATCGTGGATGTAATAAATGTGCACAATGAAGTTGTTTGCATTGTCGGCTTCATACTTGACTTGAGTCGAATATGTTTGAGTAGCTGCAAATGGTATGGCCACATCAATGGGACATAGTGGCTAGAATCTCAAGCCCGCTTGAAAACAATTGTGGCAAGTCGAGCTCTAGAGAGCTCGATTATAGCTGTATTGGACATAGCAGTGGCTTCTTTTGTGATATTCTTCTTGCAAATTTCAATAATGGCCACCTTTGAGAATATGTTGACGACCACAAAAACATAGTCATTTCCATGCTTAGTATAAGGAAGGCCCGACATGTAATCCATGGAGATGGATTCATAACGTTGACTAGGGGTAGTAAATGGAGTATAGAGACCTTGCTTCTTGATTGTCAGTTTGGAAATGACACAGGTAGTGCAAGATCTAATGTACTTCCCGACATCATGTCGAAGATTTGGCTAAAACAATACTTCTGCAGTACTGCCAATATTTTCTCGACCCCGAAATTCCCACTAAACTGACTATAGTGAACTTCCTAAATCATCTTAGCATGCTTGCTTGAAGGAACACAAAGGCGTCCCAGGTGGAATAACTATGCATCCTCGAGGTGAAAATCTAGAACTTGTTGACCCTCCAAGAGCATCTGGCATGTGTGGTCAAATTCTAGGTCGCTTTTGTAGAGAGTTGAACACGGTGGTTAACCCCATGATAGGTGGTGGGTTGAGGTAGACTGCAACATTATTGGTGTTTCCCTTCTTGTACTTGATATTCCAATGGAATTGTTTCACATATGTGGACCACTTATGATGGTGACCACTCTATAACTTCCCTTACATCTATAATTGCATGGGTCGGTGACCTGTGTGGATGATAGTGTCCTGCCCCAAAATGTAATACTTCCATTGTCAGGAGGCCTACAAAATGGAATACATCTCTTTGTCATAAGTGAGATAGTTCCAGACTGTGTCTGAAAGTGTCTCACTGTGGTATGCCACTGGATGCCCCTTTTTAGTAAGGAATGCAATAGCATAGTCAGAGGCATCTGTCTTGATCTTAAATGGTTGTTGCAAGTCTGGTAATGTGAGCACTAGTGTAGAGCAGAGGCAATGCTTCAAATTTGCAAATGCCATTTGTTGAGATTCAGACCAAAATAATTTTTCTTTCTCTCCTTTCTTGGTGACTTGACTCAAGGGCCAAGTGATATGAGATAACCCTAACATGAACCTAGAGTAGAAATTTGCAAGACCCAAAAAGTTGCAGAGATCTACCAGAGTGGTGAGTGATGGCGAATACGAATGAGTTGGATCTTTGTTGGATCCAAATAAACCTCCCATTCATCAATAATATATCACATATACTGAACCTAGGTCATTCCAAAAGTGTATTTCTCCAAATTTGCACACAGCTTGTGTTTCCACAATGTTTGGAGAACTTGTAAAATGTGGTGGAGGTGTTCTTTCGAACTCCGACTAAAGATCAGGATGTCATCCAAGTATACCACTACAAATGAGTTGGTGAATGACCACAATATGTCATCCATCATCCTCATGAAGGTTACAGGACCATTATTCGACCCGAAAGGCATAACCAGCCATTCAAAAAGGCCCTCCTTGGCTTTAAAGGCTGTCTTCCACACATCAGAATGTTTGATTGGTACCTGGGGATATCCAGACTTCAAGTCAATCTTGCTGAAATATTTGGCCCCTTTGAGATTGTCCAGAGGGTCACCAATCTGTGGAATCGTGTACTTATTCCATACACTGATCTTATTCAACGCCCGATAGTCAATACAAAGTCTCGAAGTCTCATCCTTCTTTTATACCAACATGATCAAGCTCCCACAAGGCGACGAAATCGGTCGGATGTGACCTTTCTACAACAACTCCTGAATTTGCCTCTTGATTTTGTCATTCTCAAGACTAAAGCACAAATAGATTGGTCCATTGGGAAATGACACACCTGGGGTTAGAACAATGGAATGCTTGACCTGACAGTGCAGAGGCACCCCTACAGGGGAGGTGAAGATGTCCTCGTACTCCTCCATGAACTTTTCCATATGTGGTTTTTGTGCAGAGGGGTCCTATCTGAAGGTTATGGCCATCGTCTTCTTATTTCCCTGAGGGCATATCATAAGGAAATAAAATTTCTTGGTTTTGGAAATGAACTTACTACATTGTTTTGCAGTAAATACAGAGATGGCGATAGGCAGTGCTACCTTCAGTATCCTGTACAACTTATTTCCCAAGGTAACAATAACAACTTGAGGCCTTGAATCATACACAGCATGTCACTTCCACAAGTATGCTTGGCCTAATAAAAAATCACAAACATCAAGAGGAGTAATGTCACATAATACCTCATCCATGAAGGGCTTGATGCTATATGGAAGGCAGTAATATTGGTTAGTGTTAAGGTCCCGTCCTTGGTGAAGCCACCCAATGATGTATGGTTGTGGGTATGTTGTGGTCGGTAAGCCTAGCCACTTCATGACCTCTATTGAAATGAGGTTCTTTTGGCTTCTGCTCTTGACAATGAACTATAGCGGGGAAACCTTTACCCACATCTGGGAGTCGAAGAGGTGCTCCTCCTCCTTTAGATCTCTGGGTTTCTCCTTCTGGACCTTCATGGTGGCAACAGTGGCATTGGGCTCCACATTAATTATCTACTTCCCTTTGACATTCCCCTTGTTGGGCTCTGACTTAGAGTCGGAACGTGCATTTGATTCAGAAGCCTTTAGCTTGGCCACTAGTGACTTCTTGGCCTCACACTCACTTTTGTTGTGACTGGAGCTCTTATGGAACTCACCCCACTTTCCTATGTCCTTCTTTTGCTCCACAATGTTGTTCTTTTCTTGGGGCTTTAGTGGGTTGTCTTGGGCTGCCCCATCTTGTCTTTGTCCTTTTTTCTCCTATTTGGGGGAACCTTTTACTTGCTTTGGATTCAAAGATCTAAACTCTCCCTTTTTCTGTTTAAGCTTCTACTCTATCTTTACAACATATCGGTAAGTTGCGTTGAGCAAGGAGATGTCCAAGAAATACATCTCATCCTAGATGTACCTATGTAGGTAGCTGTGTTACTTGAGTACCAAATGTTTCCCACAATCCTTGATAGCCAACTTTGTACAAAGGGTATGCAAAACATTGGTAAACTCTGACATGTCTTGGTTACTTTCCTATCGCAGCGTGGTCTACTTTATGTATTTATCCTCATAGTTCTCATGATGGTAGTATTGTTCCTTGATGGATTCTTGGAAAAAAATCCAAGTGGGTGCGACTAAAGACAGTGAGGGTGTACTTTCATGCTTCTACTCATAGTAGGTTTCCCACCAGTCCCTTACGTGGGGTTCGGCTTTGGGAAGAGTAAAAGTAATCTTTCCCCACCTTGAAAAATCACAAATATAAAAATATCCTTCTACTCGATTTAACCATTTATCTACAGTGTCTGCGTCTATTTGGCCCTCAAATATGGGAATGCCAAAGTTTATGTGTACCTTAAAAGGAGTGGCGCCTCTAGAGTGACTTCCAGATGTGGATGTGCCACCGATGGGAAACCGTTGAAGGATCTAAGAAAATTTATCCATCATCACGTTCCTTTGTTTCTCAAGGGCCTCCTTGAGAAATATTTTGATAGGATATCCTTCTCCCTCATCTTTTTTTCCTTCCCCCATGGGAATCCATGAGGGTTTGTGAGATTGATCTTGTAAAGTTTCAACAAGATCAAGCCCTAACTCCTTATACCCCGACGTCACTAGGGACATGAAAATAAGGATCGAGAAAGAGAAAACTTGGCTCTGATACCAATGATCCGAATTTAAACAAGAATGCAATAAATTATACATATAACCATCAACAGAGAGATGCAACAAAAATAAAACTTCATTTCATTAATATCAATGAACTGAAATGTGCTTATATACAGAATGGAAATAAACTAACTTAGGTTATGGTACCTTACCTCTGAGAAGAGGAGTGGCAACTACATGCCTCTTAATTGTGTTACAATGAGGCTTGAAGGCTTATTTATTATTGAGAAACAATGGAAAACCCCAAAACATCCAAAAACCTAACCCTACGAGATGAAACAACAAACTATGGGCTTTGTTGGGGTAAATTGGTACATCAACTACCTGGGGTCATAACTTTGGCATATGATCTTCATTTGATGCACACAATACCTCATTAGAAATAACTATTCGAGGACTATATCTATTGACAACGTATATTGAGTTCAAATATCATATTTCCAATGGTGATTTTCCAAACAAACATCGTTTAGGACCTCAAAATGGCTCTGGAAGTTCAAGACACGAAAAACTTCCAAAAATAGTAAATTTTGCTACCATTAAGGAAAATGAAAAACTAAAAGAAACAATGGTGGGGGTCCAAGTGGAATAGATAGGTGGCCATCAATATCCACCTAGATCACACCATGACAAGGTGTCTAACACAGTTGTTATTAACCTTATATTCATGATTGTTTGGGGAGGTTTCTTGATCTGAATTCCTCAGGTTCTAAACCATTTTATTCAATTCAAGTTTGTTTTCGATATGCAGATGAAAAATAAAGGATCAAGTCACTCTTATAACCTCTATGTCTAAATTGATCCTACTAAAACAATTGTAAGAAGCCCCAACCAAGTTTCAAATGTTCTAAGCTTGGAATTTCATCCTCATGAGTAAAAAGTTATACCAGGTAATCTTTAATTTCACTCATCAAAAATATATACTCTCTTAAGATGAGTTGCACTGATATTAGATTCTACCTCCTTATTGAGGATTAATTGATTTGGTCTCAGTACTTGAAGCTCCCATTTTACTAGAGAAATAATTGAAGTTATATTTTAATTTTTTGCGCTTCAGAAGAGTCACTTTTTGGATGTATGTATATTTATGAAGCCCATGCTAGTCACATGCACAAGATCTCTTGTCTACTCTACATGTTCAGTTTTTATCCTGAATTTACCAACCCTACAAGATTTGGAATCTCGATAGTTAAGTTATAATGTGCATTGTCTTCCCTTATATATCATTGGAGTTCTATATTAATTTTGGGGGATTTAGAAGAGTTACATTTCAGAGGTATGTATATTGATGGAGCCCAAGTGAGAACTGTGCACTAGATTTCGTGCTCACTCCATCATGTTCAGTCTTTTTGTTCAATTGCCTTCTCTATATGATTTTGATCTTTAATCATCATAACAATTATAATGCATATTTTTTTTCAATTTTTCCTATAGATGTATACAACTTTTAAGTTCTTCAATGACTTCTTCCATCTACAAACTTGTATTAGAGGAGCCATAGGAAATGGGGACTTTCGTTTTGTACTTTGGTTATCTCAAGTTTAAGAAATCAGCTTTGATATTATTTTTTAGGTGGTTGAGCATATTAACCATGTGAAAGCTACTTCCTTTTCCTAGAATAGTTATGTTCTCCATATATTATATGGTTGTTTGTGCTAGATAATCCAATGAGACCTACAAGACTTTACAAAGTTATATAATTTAATTAAAGTTTTAGAATTTAGAATTTATAAAGTTTCAAGGTCTAATTCTTTTAAGGGTGCTAGCTCAATGGAAGAGCACTTACTTTACAAGTAGGTGGTTGGTGGTTCGATTCCATTGTGCCCTAATATTCATAGGGAATGGTGACAATCACTATCCATCCCTATATATGAATCAATAGTGATGGTTGTTAAATGGAATCATCAAAAGTCATTTTTTATATATGAAATGATGACAATAAATGCATGTAACCATATTTATGCATCAATAGTGAGGGTCATGAAAGGCCCATCACAATAAATCACTATTTTTTATATGAAATCATCACGATCACTATCTATCATTATAATCATTATTCATGATGGACCCTGAATGTCACCACAACACCTATACTTATGGTAACATGGCATTTTGTTATGTTCAGTTTTTGGTGACGGAAGCTATTTTAATTGTCACCAATGAGCTTATGGTGGTATTTTTCGACCCTCACCATGATCCAGGAGGATCTCATCAGAGAAGCTACACAAGTTCAGTTCATCGTCAGTGTGCAATTCATGGGCATCGTTTAGTTGTTGTCAATAATGTCTGGTTTAGTAATATGGTCATTGAGTGATGTCACATTGTGACAATTTTATTGTAAGAGGTTTTATGTTAATTTTATGTATCAAGTCTCCAAAGAATTGTATAAAACATTGTAATAAAGCCTAAACAACTAATCTACAAACCTATGGTCAAAAAACAACAATGTAACACCTAGTCTACAATCCTAATCCTAACCACATACATTATAAACAGATTACATAAACAAATACATTGCAAAACAAATTATAATTCCAATCCACAGTCCTAACCATTTGGCTTGGAGACCACAGCAGAACCGTGTGCTATGTGACCAAAAAGCTAAGTGGTGGAGGTTACGTAAAACAGTTCCCACAACAGTTAGCTGCGTCAAAACTGCATAGCATGTGAATATTAAGTTGTAAACCATGGCAGTCAGCTGAAAACTAGGTGGAGGTTACATAACCACAGCATGAAAACCACAAACATATGAACATGCAGCAACAGTTGGATGAAACTGCTGGGGGTAAGACCACTAGGTAATTCACAAGGGTCAGAGGGCATGCATAGTCACATGCATCGTCACCACTGATAGCTGGAACCATCAGAGGATGACTGCGAAGGTGGCAGCTTGTGGTTATACCACCTATTCATATGCCATCAGTCAACCAATCCTACACCATTAGTTAAACTGCGAGAAGATTATGTTTTTTGTATGGCTTATTTTGGGTTTTTCATTAAAGTTTGGTGCTATGTTAATTTAACCACCATGGAAACCTAATCCCTAGGTGTTAAACAATGACAAGACCAAGGCATATGAACCCCTTTTGCTAGCTCATTCACTCCTAAACTTGGCATGAAGGAGTTTGAACGAATTTGCATAGTTATAAAGGAAGTTTTGCTCATTGAAGATGGGGAGAGTGGTTTTGAGTTTTGTATGCAAATTCTGGAGTATATAGGCTGTTTTGTTTTCAGTGTAACAAGAGCATCAAGATTGAGAATTCGGAACCGAGACAGGAGTTAGAGAGCTAATTCAGAGAGATTTCGTGTGATAGTGACCATAATTTCTTGTGTGCATGATCAGTCTGGTCAATTTTCTGTGTAATCAACCTCCTCGGATTCAACCCTAATAAAACGGTCACCCATCTTGAAAGCGGACTCGGAGACGTAGTCCATCAAGGACGAACTCCATAATTAATCTTGTTGTCTGGTATCGTTTTGTTTTTTCTTTTCACTTCTGTTTCTACATCTTGTTTATGTTTATCATCTGTTGTAAAGTCTTTCTTCTTAAGAAGTTCTCACGATTTAAGAATTTTAAGTTAATATTCAGTTTATTGTTGGCACAATAATTTCTACTTCAATTTAACATATGATCATTTCATATAATATAATTTGGTATCGGAGTAGGTTGTGTTTTAGAATTTGTCAGTGAATTTTAACCAAGTCAAAGTCATAATGTGGAGAATCAATCCTCGAGGAGATTGATGAAGAGACTAGAATGTGAAGAGACACTCATAAGTCGACCATGACAAGATATGATGTAGGTGAAAATCCTAAAACGAAGATGAGCGATGAACACTTTCAACAAGAATTCTTGACTATGCAGCAAATGTTCGGAACATTTCTTATGATAAAACGAAAATTCAGTTAACTACACTTAGAATGGGGGGAACAACATTAATCTTGTGGGAAATTAAAACTCAAATAGATGTAAAGTGGAAAGGTAAAGTCATCTCTTCATGGTCTAAGTTTTTAAAATCTCTTAGGAAACAATTATATCCTTTAGGATACATGCAACAATTTTTTATTGATTGGCAGCATTTGAGGCGAGGTAAAGCTCATACTGCTCAGGAGTTTACTTAGGAGTTCAGAAAGAAAGCATTTGCACATGGTATTTCATTGGATACACGTGAAACTTTATTAAAATACATCAGTAGTTTACATTAATATTTGCAGCATACATTATTCATGTTTAATCCTAATGATTTTGATGAAGTGTGTGTTCAATCCATACATGTTGAATCAGGTGGCAGACCATTCAAGTTTTCACAGAAACCATCCAGGCACTGAAATCAAGGATTCCAAATATAGCAAGAAGAAGGGAAATCTGAAGGGAAAGAGATCAATGACAACTGAGAAGGAAGGTGAAAGACGTACTTGCACTCATTGCCATAGGATCAGACATGATGAGCCAAAATGTTGGAAACTTCACCCATAACTCAGACCAAAGAAATTCCAGAAGAAGAAATGTGAAAAGAAGGCCAATACATCGATCCAACAAGATTTGGCTCTGACTCAAGTGATGAACGTAAAATAACCACAATGGTTTCAACGGGTAAAACCTCTAATACTAGTTCAAGTTCTAGCACTTCTATACCTTCTTCAAATTAAAATCATCTAAATGAGGATAAAGGGGTTGAATAATTTCACATAAGGATAACTTCTAAGCACACAAAGATTGATACATTATTTGATAGTGGATCACAGGAAAATTTAATATCTAAATATTTAGTTAAGAAATTGGTTTTGGAGACACATAATCATCAAAGTGCATACCCTCTAGGTTGGCTAAATAAAGAGACTCAGATTAATGTCACAAAGCAGTGTTGGTTAAAATTTTCCTTACAAATAACTACATTGATGAAGTGGATTTATATGTGATTCCAGTAGATATATGTGGAGTAGTGTTAGGAAATCCTTATCTCTATGATCATGATGCAGTGTTTTATAGGAAAGAGCATAAATATCATCTTAAGAAACATGGGATTGAATTTGTTGTCAGAGAACATAAACTTAAAAGACACTTGGATTTAGTTTCATTTAATAAGATGAAGAGATTAATAATTTCAAGTAAGAAATATGTACTTATGGTGGTAAAGGAAAAAGATAAGGATCGACAGGATGTTTTTTTTCAAGTTGTGAATCTTAGTTCAAAGATAGATTGGTTAAAGTGGTAGATTCTTTTCAAAATTTATTTAAGGAACCAAAAAATCTTCCTCTTAAAAGAGAAACACAAAATGAAATAAAATTAATGTCTAATTCCCCTCTTCCTAGTATCGGAATGTATCACCTATCAGTTATAGAGAATGAAGAAATAAAGAAACAAATACAAGAATTAATTGAAAAAGGTTTTATTCGACCTAGTTCATCTCCATGTGGCTCAACCATAGTTTTGGTTCCTAAGAAAGACAAGACACGGAGAATGTGTGTCAACTTCAGGGCCTTAAACAAGATAACAATCAAAAACAGGTATCCTTTTCCCAGGATAGATGATTTACCTGATCAACTGAAAAATGTTGTATATTTCACTATGTTAGATTTAAGAAGTGGGTATCATCAAATCAGCATAGCAGAAAATGACATCTGGAAGACTGCATTGAAAACTAGATAGGGACTATTTGAATTGTTGGTAATGCCTTTTGGCTTGTGTAATGCACCAACAACTTTCATGAGGGTTATGAATGATGTTTTCCACCCACACATTGATAAATTTGTCATAATATACTTACATGACATTTTGATTATTAGTTCTATTATAGAAGAGCATGTTAAGCAGGTTTTTGAGGTACTGAATAGAGAAAATTTGTACCTTAAACTTTCCAAATGTGAGTTTGGGAAAACTTCACTAAATTATCTTGGTTACATAGTTGGAGGTGGAAGTGTAAAAATAGATCCAACTAAAATCAATGTGATTGTTAAGTTGCCAAGACCACAGAATGTGATTGAAGTTAGAAGTTTTTAGGTGCAATTCAATATTGGAGAAAATTTATTGCTCAATTTTCTTTGATTGATTCACCGTTACATGATTTAACAGGTTCTAAAGTTCCCTTTCGGTGGGGAGGTAAACAACAAAATTCTTTTGATACACTTAAGCAGAAAATAGTCACAGCACTAATCTTAGCTTTACCAGATATTCAACAGCCATTTGAAATTGAAACAGATGCTAGTGGTTATGGAATGGGTGCAGTCTTTCTTCAAAAAGGGAAACCAATTTGTTTTCATTTAGAAAATTTTTCTAAGGCAGTAATGAATTATCCAACATATGATAAAGAACTATTTTCTTTTGTTGAAAGTGTTAAGAAGTGGAAACATTATTTAATGGGTAAGGAAACAGTGATTCACATAGATCATCAGTGGCTACAGTACATTCAGTCTCAAGCTAAGTTGCAACAATCTCGTCATTACAGATGGATGGTATTTCTTCAGTAATTTCAATTACTAATTAAGTACATGAAAGGTGTCACAAACAAAGTAGCTGATATGTTGTCTAGACCATCTTGGAATGCTTCAGTAGTGGTGCATAGTAGTTCTTTAAAGAATGAAAGTTATATAGAACAATATAGTACGCGTGTTGATTTCAAATCTATTTATGAATCACTAACTCATGGCGCTCAGGTGGAAGAAATTAGTTATCATGTTCATGACAGGTTTTTATACCATCTAGGTAAGTTATGCATACCACAGGAAAAAAGAGCGCATGTTGTCCGGGAAGCACATCCTTCTCGCATTTCAGGAAATTCTGGCGTAAGAAAAACAATGGCACAAGTTCAAAGGTATTGTTACTGGCCTCGTATGTATGAAATTGTTGCTAAATACATTAAAGGATGTGTGATGTGTTCTACCAGTAAACCAAGAAATCGAAAGATTATTTTGTACATGCGACTTCCAGTTCCTTTTTTACCATTGGACATTGTTTCCATGGTTTCTGTTGGAGGACTTCCTATGTCCAAGAGAGGGCATGATCACCTATATGTTGTGGTTGACAGATTCAGAAATATGTGTATAATTGTTCCATAACAAAAGCAATTGACAGCTGAACAGACTATAAAGATGTTCTTCGATCAGGTATGGGTTCATTTTGGGTTACCTATTTCCATTATTTCTGATCGAGACACTCATTTTGTAGGAGAAATTTGGTCCAGTTTATGGGAACACATGGACACAAGGCTAAAGAAGAGCATAAATTTTCATCCGTAGACCAATGGATAAACCGAAGTGGTGAATAGGGCAATCATACATATTCTCTAAGGTTATTGAAGTAAACATCCTAATTTGTGGGATGAATCTTTACCTTATGTGCAACTTTCTTACAATCGAGCCTTACATTCATCAACTAATCGATCACCATTCGAAACATGTTTTGGGTATCTACTGAAGTCACCAATGGATTTCATGTTCGGTGAAGAGGATAAAGTGGGTGAACATGACGATGCGAACAAAGCAGTTAAGTTCATTCAATGGATATAACAGATACATGCTGTAGTGCAGGATATATTAGAGAAGAGTCAGGCCAAGTATAAAAGCTGCTATGAAAAGCATCGAGTTGATCATCATGTTCAGGTTGGCAATTTGGTATGTTTATATATCAATAAAGACAGGTTGAAAGGAGAAGGTAAGAAACTAAAACCTGTTAGGTATGGCCCTTACAAGATTATGGAAAAGATTGGAAATATTTCATTTCAATTAAATTTACCACCTTACATGTGAATTTACTCAATTGTAAATGTGGAAAATCTGAAATTGTATGAACCTCCGATGATCATGGATCTTGAGGAAGATACATAGATTTCGACTATTGATGATTTGGCACTTGAGTATATAAATGAGTTGCAGGAAGATATCATCTTGGATAGGAAGATTCAATCTTTGAGGCGTGAATATGCTAAATAGCTTTGAGTAGGACTCAAAGGAATGAACTTGAGCAAGGCAAGGTGGATAGAAATTGGAAAAGTGAGGGAATTGTACCCTCACCTGATATCTTCTTAAAATCAAACATTTGTGGTCCAAAAGCTTTCAAGTGGAGAGGATTGATCCAGGAGGATCTCTTTAGAGCAGTTACACAAGTTCATTTCATCGTCAGTGTGCAATTCATGGGCATCGTTTAGTCATTGTTAGTAATGTGTGTTTTAGTAATGTTGTCATTGGGTGGTGTCACATTGTGACAATTTTATTGTAAAAGGGTTTGTGTTAATTTGATGTATCACATCCTAAAAGACTTGTATCAAACATTTTAATAAAGCCTAAACACTAAATCTACAAACCTATGGTGAGAAAAAAATGATGTAACACCTAGTCTACAATCCTAATCCTAACCCTTGAACATTATAAACACATTACATAAAAAGATACATTGGAAAACGCATTATAATTCCAACCCATATTCCTAACCATCGGGCTTGGAGACTGTAGCAGAAATGTGTGCTATGTGACCAAAAAGCTAAGTGGCGGAGGTTACATGAAATGGTTCCCGCAACAGTTAGTTGCGTTAGAACCATGTAACATGTGAACAATCAGTTGTAAATTGTGGTAGTCAGTTGAAAATTGGGTGGACGTTACATAACAGTGGCATGAAAACCACAACCATATGAACATGTAGCAACAGTTGAACGGAACCACTGGGGGTAAGACCACTAGGTAAGCTGCAATGGTTAGAGGGTATGCGTAGTCACATGCACCATCACCACTCTTAGCCGGAACCACTGGAGGATGACCGCGAAGGTTGCATCTTGTGTTTAGACTGCCTGTTCACATGTTGTCAGTCAACCAATCCCACACTGTTAGTTAAACCGCCATCAGATTATGTTTATTATATGGTTTATTTTTGGTTTTTCATTAAAGTTTGGTCCTATGTTAATTCAACTACCATGGAACCTAATCCCTAGGTGTCAAACAATGATAATACCGAGGCATATGAACCCCTTTTGGCATGAATGAGTTCAAATGCATTTGTAGGGTTATAAAGGCAATTTTTCTCATTGAAGATAGGGAGAGTGGTTTTTTAGTTTTGTACGTAGATTGTAGAGGATATAGGCTATTTTTCTTTCAATGTAATAGGAGCATCAGTGGTCAGAATTGGGAACCAAGACAGGTGTCGGAAAGCTAATTTAGAGAGATTTCTTGTGACAATGACCAGAAGTTCCTGTGTGCATGATCAGTCTAGTTACTTTGCTATGTAATCGACCTCCTCGGATTCAACCCTAATAAAGCGGTCACCCATCTTGAAAGCGGACCCCGAGACGTAGTCCACAGGGACAAACTCCGTAATCAATAATGTTGTCTAGTATCACTATGTTTTGCTGCTTTTCACTTCTATTTTTGCATCTTGATTATGTTTATCATCTTCCGCAAAGTCTTTATTCTTAAGGATTTCTCATGGTTTAAGCATTTTAAGTTAACATTCAATTTACTGCTGGCATAATCAATTCTACTTCAATTTATCATATGATCATTTCAGATCAAATTGAAATATGAAAATGTCGTGGTCAATGAATGTCACCATATATATGCACCAATAATGAGGTTCATGAAAGTTTCATCACCATAAGTCACTGTTGTTCATATGAAATGGTGACGATCACTATCCGTCATTATAATCATTACTCATGATGCACCTTGAATTTCACCACAACACCTATAATTTTGGTGATGCCACCTTTGGTGGCATTCATTTTTTGGTGACAAAATCCATTTTGACCATCACCATTGAGCTTATGGTGACATTTTTTGACCCTCACCAATGAAATTTTTTGTTGTAGTGAGAGGAACCTTGGTATTAAGACATGGGATGCTCAAATGAACTGTTTAAGACCATAGCTAAGGGCTTTACTTGCAAGGAGAAAACATAATAAATCAACAAACTAATAATTAGTGCCAATACATATAAATTATAATTAAAAGGAAAACAACCATGAAACAGAAATGGAAAAGGGATTTACATGAGCAGATAATCACTCCCTTAAATAGATTCCAACGATGACACTAAGAAACGTACTTGTTAGGACTATTATAGGAGATAAATCCAAGAATTTCTTATAGGAAATGAAAACAATAAATGAAATGAGACAATTATAAATTTACCTTTTGTAAGGGAAACCCTTATGTGTTCAATAGTCATTCAAGCCTTATAGTTTCTTAGGGGAATTTCGAAGAATAGCCATGGCAAGGGTCACATAGAAACCCTAGTATCAAGCTCAAATAAATGAAAAATAGAGAAGGGAAAGTAAGTCACTGTTACAAGGAAAAACTAGATGTGCTGAAGAAAACTATTGTGAAAATAATTTCCATAAAATTTACCCAGTTGCATCAGAAAATTGAATTAGAATAAGTGGCCTTGGAGTGACCAACATTTGGATTTCCTCAAAATTTGTGTAGTGAGTTTCAATAGTGATACAGGAGAAAATGAGTTGTTACGACACCGAGATTTGAGGGTGGTTACCCTGTAGCCACCTTCTCCACATCTGATCGTCGAAAAAATCTATCGAGCATGAACCATGGATTTAACCTCACACTTACCAAAGCCATCACATCACTAGGTGGAACATAATTGAGCACCTTTGTAAGGGCTCAGATGATCCCAAAGTATAAAGGCCATATATACTAACAACGAAACATGCATTATATAAAGGTTATACACACAATATATATAAAGGTCATAGCAATAAATGGTGACATCCGAACAAACAATATTAACCATGGTCCTATGTCAAAGTAATGTGCCAAATAACTAATATCCAGTAGTATTGAAATATAGAATGTGTGACCATAAATATTGACTCTAACTATGAACCACCATGATTAGATAGTTCATGTTAGGCATTGAAGGTGTGAAAACCCTGGTTAAAGTTTCATGTAATAAAGGATATTAAAGGAAAAATAATAAGACCAAGGTCATGGGACACATATTCCAAGCTAAATGTTGGTAAAAACATTATAGTGGGCATTACTTCTAGTTTAATAATGGCTATCGAAATTGGCGAAGGCATTGACAAAGGAAAAGAGGAAAAAATTGACATTTAATTTTGAGAAGGAAAACAAGAGAAATGGAGATGAAGAGACACAAATATGCATACAAGGGAAATTACAGGAAAAATGAAGGAAAATGAAAGAAAATAGGAAATTAATGATAAAAAGGCATCAAAGAAACAGTCATAACTTTGGTCAGTTCAGTCTTAGTTCTCTTCTTACATATGCATACACTATAACACTCTTAGATCATTCTTGGAGCACTCTAGCATTCACTTGGATTCATATAAGGAAGGTAGAGGAAATAAAAGGAAAGAAAAGGAAAGAAAGGGAGCACAAAGAGAAGGTTAGATCAGGAGCTTCAACAAGAGAATTTTTCAGTTAATAGGTTGTGTTATCACACAAAATGTCTAGGCACCAGGATAATGCTCAGAGTAAGTGATGTCACTCTAATCCTTACTCATGACGTTTAGACTCTCTCCTAGACAAGTCAAGGGGGGTAGTCCCTAAGGTGAATGAATGAGAAAAGCCAGTGGAACACAGGATCTAAGAGATTTTAAGGATGAACAACTTGATGAATTTAAAGCAAGTCTTGGCTGAATAAGACACAATCACGAGATAAAAATGACTATAGATCAGTGCCTTTAATGTGATTTAACCAAAGACTAAATAATAACAAGTCACCCAGTGAAAACTTATATATGTGGAAAAATGGTGATCATGAATAATTAATGTAAATGCCCAAAACTGCAATATGTAAGAGGCTTTAGATTTAAAATAATTTTCATAATGACCAACATCTAGAATTAATTAATTTTCTCCTATAGCCAATATAATTTGAAACATTTATTGGACCTTGACCATAGAGAAATCATGAAAATGCATTTAATTGCCAAATAACACCAAGAAACTTTGAAATTAACACTTTAATTATTTCTTAGGAAATTGCTTTAATGGTAACTGAAGAAATCAAAATCATTCTTTTAATGTGATGGAAGTAAAATGAATCAAAGGATTAATAAATTAAAATTTTAATGGGCCACAAGCCACATTAAAATATTAAATGTAAAAGCCCAAATCCCTTTTTAGTTTAATTCCTTAACCATTTCAAGGTCACACATAATTAAAAAAAAAAAAATTAATGTTTTAGATTTTTTTTGAATTTTTTAATGTTTTTAGATTTTTTTTTAAAATCTTTTAGATTTTTTAATTATTAGGATTTTTTAGATTTTTTAGAATTTTTTAGATTTGTATATTTTTATATTTTTTAAATCAAAGCCATAAAAAAGGTGAAGTTTTATTCTTTTAAATAAGATTTCTTTTAAAAAAAAAAAATGAATGACCAACCAAAACCTTAACTAAAAAATACAAGAAAAAACAAAACTAAACAAAAATAAAACTTAACCTAACCAAATGCATATATACAAATGAACATAAAAGTGGAATGTTTTTTTGAGTTTTCCTATTGCAAGTCTGGTGAAAGAGCAGAATGCAGGTCTGGAGGAAGGAGCTGCAGATTTATGGACATTAAGTAGCATATGTAGCAGCAACGGAGGGGTTTGCGATTTGGCTAGCCAGTAATAAGATAGTGACAGAGGCAGCGTGAAGAGAAAGTCGAAGCAGATGAGGAAGTAGATGTGTAGGGTGCTGCAACAATGGCCGAGGGAAGAAGAAAAACATGTGAAGGATTTTGAGGGTGAAGAGAAAGGGAGCGCATGGGCAATGAATGGTCCATGCATAGGATAAGGTAGCACATCGATGGAGCTGGAGCTAAGGGAGAGTTAGTGGATGAGGGAGCTATAGGATTGAGGGGCAAGGGAATGGGAGCAGTCAAGGGTTTGAATGGAGGCTACGGGCTAGGGAAGGAAGTACGAGTATCCATAGAGAGGGAGAAGGAATGAGGGTGCGGGTTAGGGCTGCAGATAGGCATTACAAAGCACTGAGGACGAAGGTAAGATGCAGGAAAAGCGCATAGGAGGGTTTAGAGGTCACTATTGGCACGATATATAGAGGAAAAAAAGCAGGAAGAAACCCAATATTTTCTAGATCTTAAAAAAAAATATTTAAAACCCAAACTCAGACAATATTTTTTTTTTGAAATTTTTGAGAAAACCCCAAGATGTAGACGACATGGAAAAATTCAAAAAAATTTATCAGAAAAAGTCTCAGGCAGCAGAGAAACTGAAAACCCAAGTAGGAAACATGTAGCCAAAGAACTGAAGAGAAATTTCCAAATATCTTAATTTAAAATGTTGAATGCACTTGCTTTAGATTTAACCCTGAAACCCTCATATCTAGGTCTTAAAGTTTTGGAACCCTTATAAAATTTTCCAGATTTAAAAAATTTAAAACACTTGGACTGCAAAGTTAATTTGAACAATATTTTGGCACAATGATGTTGATGAACCCCATAGATCCAGATATTACCCTCCTGTAGCTGCAAGACAACAAAAAAAACACCCAAATGATATATAAAATGATAAAACCAAAACCCAAAAAAACCCAATTTAGAAAAACAAAAATAACTTACAGATCTAAGTACAATAATGGTAGACTTATCAGATCAGAGGAGTATGAGTCCAACTATGCTCGCAAATCTGATAGTCTAAGGCTCTCAATAGCCAAATCTATTAATTTCACACATAATTTTTATTTTTATTTTAATTGTAAAGGAGGTTCTTAGCTCAAAACCCTTCATGCAACACCACTGAAAAAATTATGATAATACTGGGATTAAATCAAGTTGGGCTCTTCAAAAAACACGAATACGTAGTTGGCTGGTCCAACTGAAAACTTCCCCGAATGCTCGATGATCTACAAATCAAGACTTTCTTGCAAAACACAATTTAGCCATCAAAATAGAGCGAGAAAATGATAATGAAATTCAAATGAATAGAGATACCTGCTATTACATTCAAATTTAAATTATCACTTAAACCACAACAACTAAAAAAGATACATGTACTCAAATCACTCTTCAGAAGCTATTATCAATGGCTAAGAAAATTTACACATGAAAAACGACACATCTTACGCTACTTCCATGAAGAGTAACACCGATGAAAATTAACCCCAAAGTATTTCTTTATTATCCGAATAAAAATTACACAAGAGCTTTTCGCTTAGCACACGATTCAAAGGTGGGATGGATTGACTAACAAATGACATCATATTTAAAGATAAATCCTTCAATGGCTAGTTCGAGTGATCTTCACAAATAAATCTCGACCGTTGATGAGGATCAAAATTTCTTTTAATCTCATCCATCGAAATTTTAATCTTGAGGAAATTCAAATTTTTCAATTAAAAGCATTTTTAATAAATTTAAAAATTAAATTTTGAATTAATTTCCTCGAAATTTTGACTCTGACATAACCCCATGGACCAAAGGATTAAAATTTAGAAAAATGATCAATTTACCTTAGTCCTTAGACCTCTTAAAATTTAATTTTTAAGGACTGACGAATTTCGCCTTCATAGAATTTGAATTTGCCTAGAACCTAGAGTTAATTAAATTTCTGGCTTAGGATTTTAATTAATTTCTGGCCAAAAAATTTAATTAATTAACCTATGAGGGGATAAATTATTTTTCCAACCCTCTAGACACTTTACATCATAATTTTCATATTTTTTTACATCAAAAGGAGGAAAACCCATTTGTAAACAATCCTCATAGACTACCCATTTCTGCGACACAAATATAATCCAACAACCCAAGAAATTTGTAATAAAATAACCTAACACAATAGTTAGGATTATTCCCAAATCACTTTTACATACACTCGATCTAGAACACTAGGACTCGCCTAAGATCCTAGTGGCAAAATCCATTCTGGATTTGGGGTAAGGCTGAAGGAAGACTCTGTAGACCATTTGAGAATGGATCAGTGAGACAAAAAACCTCCTAGAATGTAGATCATCACCAGAAAAATAGGTTTACCTAAGAAATTACATACACGACACGGATCTGCTAAGATTATTTACATTTTACACTTGCAGAAAGGGTTTACAATATAATATGATGATTAGGCTGATGATGATAGTTGAACGGCATGGACACATCCATCAGGCTCTATCCCTTTTGCAAAAAAAGGGGGTGTATTGCTAGGGGTCGTCGGCATGTAGTTGTCAACATTTGGCTCTACTTGGGGACACGTTGCTGCACCGGAGGAATGTGAGAATCCATAATCTACATCCACGCAACACACAACATAATATATGTAGTGTCCATCCAAAAATCATCATATAATGTTATGCATAAGAAAGATATAAGATCCTCATTTATTAACTATCCTAATAACATGAAAAACATAAATATAACTACAAAATGAAATACTGAAATAATAGGGCATAAGGTTAGAAACGCAATACAAAGATGCCCTATGGCATCAAATGCGTTCAATATAGTGCATATTGAGCATTTTCCTGCTTTCAAGGAAATCATTCGGTTGTTTCTCAAATGTGCCATGTCCAATCCTGCACACAGTAGCACTTTTTCCTATCTGAAAATTAAGCTTCTCGTGGCCATTTGACGCATCAAATTGGTTTCTCGTTTTATTTCTCTTGCATCTTTTTTTGTGTGGCAAAATGTACCACTTAAGATGTGAAAGGTTCTTCTTCAAAACTCTCAGATGAAGTATGTAAGATATGCATGACATGTCTTTCTTCACTCTATATCTACTCTATCAAGAATGGTGGATCAACTCTCATAGGTGTCATGAGTTATAAATTGATACTTTGTGACTGGCGATTAACCATGTGAGAATCAACCTGATTCTCATCAATTTCAATTTTTTTCGGATCACCTTCAACTAAGCACTTTTCAAAGGAACAAATGACCTCCTCGTAATAAGATGGAGCTTGTTGTAGTAGGCAATGAGGTTTATTCTCTATTGATGCTTCCTTGTTTCTTTCATCCTCTTACTAGTGCTGAAGTTTATGTACCTGTATTGTTATGGCATCCATCTGGTTAGAGTGTTCAACCTTCATTGGCTTCTGTTACACTAAAAAATGTCACCATGGCTATTTACAGTTACTATGGCTCTATCAACAGTCATGCTATCCTCCTGGGCAAGTCTTATGCCTCTGCTCTCCATGTCAAACTCCAAAAAGAGAGAAAGTCTTAGTAAATGTGTTTATCTCTGGGTCCGTAGATTCTCTCGGCCTTACCTGCGTGTACGCACCTAATGTTCACAAAAACTGCGTACTTGTACGCTCTGTATGTAAATGGGCAGGTGCATACTCCTGTAAAGGTCAAAAGGTGCAAGTTTCATCTTTAAAAAGTTACTTGTGGTCATTTCTAGAGCATTCTAGAAGGTTGTTCGACGTGTATTGATCGCCTCCAGATGGTTCATGTACCCCTATGAAAGAGGAATTTATCCCATCAAGAGAGGAGCTATCCCATCCAAAAAGGGGATTATCCCATTGATGGTGGATCTGATTAACTTCCTCTTAAGGACTATAAATACAGGCATTGGGCCAGAAGGAGGGGAGGTTGAAAGCTAAACATTTCTAAGGGTAGATGCTGCTGGAATTAGGACTCCCATTTAGAAGCTTGTGAGGAGAGATTCCCATCCTTTCTTGTTTCATTTGGAAGTGGGTGAGCTTTGTCAAAGTAAAGGAGAACTCTTGGTGGACCCTGGGGGGGACTTGCACAACACCAAGGCTCAGGTTGTAATTTTTCCTTTTGTTTCCTATTAATGCAAATGAGTCCATTCTTCTCAATAACTTGTTATTTATGAGTTGTTTCATGTACTCCTTGGTCTATATGTTAAATATGTTTTATTTTATGAGATTATCAAGTGCTATTTAATCGTTTGATTGTTAGTGAATGCAGGTTTCGAAGTGAAGGAGGAGCTCATCTGGATCGGGGAGGCTGGACTACTACAACAGCGTTGGACTACAGGTAGGATCTAAACACTTGATTTATCGTATGGTAAATGCATGTTTAGAGAAGGATTGCTCTTGTTTGTCTTGTTTGTCACTAGAGAGTCTTAGGCTCCTAGGGAGGTTGGTTGTGTCCGCACTATCGACTCTTTCCACCTGACAAAATGGCGACTCCACTGGGGAATCCATTGATGTGAAAGTTTTTTCCTTTGTATGCAACTTTGATCTGAGAAAAGTCATTTATTTTCTAGTTTTTGGCTGTGTGACTTTGTATTTGGATGGGCTAGCTTAGGGTTAAATTAGATTTAGTTTTTCTTGGTTTTTCTAGTAGTACGCAGCCTCTAAGTATTGCACAGTGCGTATCTGTACGCACTGTTGCTGTGTGCACAGAGCGGGCCTGCACCTGTCTTAACGGGTTGCCTGCGTACCCTGCTAAAAATTAAGAAATTTCCATTTTTTACATTTTTCCTCTTAGATTTTGCTTTTTCTTAGTTTTTACTCCCAGATCCATTAGTCTCCTGTCAAAAATCTTCACCTGAACTTGTTTCGATAGCGTTGAGTATTTTAGTGGATTCATAGAAGTTTAAGCCCTAGGGTTTGATTTTTGAGTAGGTCCTGTAGTGACTTTGGCGGTAGAAGTTGTCAAGCCTTAGATCTCTCTGGTTTTATTAGCCTTCTTAGGAGTCGGACCTGTCATAAAGTCTACCTGTGAGAGCAACTTACCTTTGAGTTGTCTCTTTGGCGAATTTTGAAGTGCTTGTTGATTGAGTATTGAAATCCATTTTACAAAAAGAACAAAAAGATTTGAGTTTTGTTTTGACTGGTTTTTTGATTCTGCATTAGCTGGTCCTTGGCTTGATTGTGGTCAAGTAAAACAACCTAGAATCATCCTTGTAGGCTTTTGCCTCGTTAGGTTTACTTTAGAGTAAATTTCCTTTTGATTTGCTTGTGAGTCAATTTTTCATAGATTTTATAGATTTTGAGATTGATTCTTGTTAAAATAGATTTATATGCTTTATTAAATAAAAAAAAAAATACAAAAACATCTCCTTTGAAAAATTTTGTTTTAAAAGAGAAAGGATTTTTCGTGCACGTAATGAGTGGTCATGTTTGTATGCTTGGAAAGATAAAGAGTTTTATTTCCTTGATTTTCGTTGCCAAGAAAGTTGTTTTTATATAAATTTGCATTGTCTAAACTTTCTTAGCTAAGAATTTCATTTAATAAGAAAAGTAGCGTAAATCATCTTAGGTGCATCTTTGTAGTGGTTCCGAGTCGAGTCTACACACCATTGGTTTCATTTCCGCTACCTTTTGTCTTTAAGAAAAACCATAAAATTAACGCTTAAAGTAAAATCAACTTAGTAACTTTTATTTACTAGGGCTCTGAAACACCAATTTAGATCAGGCTAGTGTCTTGTCTGTAGCTGCAAGACAACAAAAAAAACACCCAAATGATATATAAAATGATAAAACCAAAACCCAAAAAAACCCAATTTAGAAAAACAAAAATAACTTACAGATCTAAGTACAATAATGGTGGACTTATCAGATCAGAGGAGTATGAGTCCAACTATGCTCGCAAATCTGATAGTCTAAGGCTCTCAATAGCCAAATCTATTAATTTCACACATAATTTTTATTTTTATTTTAATTGTAAAGGAGGTTCTTAGCTCAAAACCCTTCATGCAACACCACTGAAAAAATTATGATAATACTGGGATTAAATCAAGTTGGGCTCTTCAAAAAACACGAATACGTAGTTGGCTGGTCCAACTGAAAACTTCCCCGAATGCTCGATGATCTACAAATCAAGACTTTCTTGCAAAACACAATTTAGCCATCAAAATAGAGCGAGAAAATGATAATGAAATTCAAATGAATAGAGATACCTGCTATTACATTCAAATTTAAATTATCACTTAAACCACAACAACTAAAAAAGATACATGTACTCAAATCACTCTTCAGAAGCTATTATCAATGGCTAAGAAAATTTACACATGAAAAACGACACATCTTACGCTACTTCCATGAAGAGTAACACCGGTGAAAATTAACCCCAAAGTCTTTCTTTATTATCCGAATAAAAATTACATAAGAGCTTTTCACTTAGCACACGATTCAAAGGTGGGATGGATTGACTAACAAATGACATCATATTTAAAGATAAATCCTTCAATGGCTAGTTCGAGTGATCTTCACAAATAAATCTCGACCGTTGATGAGGATCAAAATTTCTTTTAATCTCATCCATCGAAATTTTAAATTCTTGAGGAAATTCAAATTTTTCAATTAAAAGCATTTTTAATAAATTTAAAAATTAAATTTTGAATTAATTTCCTCGAAATTTTGACTCTGACATAACCCCATGGACCAAAGGCTTAAAATTTAGAAAAATGATCAATTTACCTTAGTCCTTCGACCTCTTAAAATTTAATTTTTAAGGACTGACGAATTTCGCCTTCATAGAATTTGAATTTGCCTAGAACCTAGAGTTAATTAAATTTATGGCTTAGGATTTTAATTAATTTCTGGCCAAAAAATTTAATTAATTAACCTATGAGGGGATAAATTATTTTTCCAACCCTCTAGACACTTTACATCATAATTTTCATATTTGTTTACATCAAAAGGAGGAAAACCCATTTGTAAACAATCCTCATAGACTACCCATTTCTGCGACACAAATATAATCCAACAGCCCAAGAAATTTGTAATAAAATAACCTAACCCAATAGTTAGGATTATTCCCAAATCACTTTTACATACACTCGTTCTAGAACACTAGGACTCGCCTAAGATCCTAGTGGCAAAATCCATTCTGGATTTGGGGTAAGGCTGAAGGAAGACTCTGTTGACCATTTGAGAATGGATCAGTGAGACAAAAAACCTCCTAGAATGTAGATCATCACTAGAAAAATAGGTTTACCTAAGAAATTACATACACGACACGGATCTGCTAAGATTATTTACATTTTACACTTGCAGAAAGGGTTTACAATATAATATGATGATTAGGCTGATGATGATAGTTGAATGGCATGGACACATCCATCAGGCTCTATCCCTTTTGCAAAAAAAGGGGGTGTATTGCTAGGGGTCGTCGGCATGTAGTTGTCAACATCTGGCTCTACTTGGGGACACGTTGCTGCACCGGAGGAATGTGAGAATCCATAATCTACATCCACGCAACACACAACATAATATATGTAGTGTCCATCCAAAAATCATCATATAATGTTATGCATAAGAAAGATATAAGATCCTCATTTATTAACTATCCTAATAACGTGAAAAACATAAATATAATACAAAATGAAATACTGAAATAATAGGGCATAAGGTTCGAAACGCAATACAAAGATGCCCTATGGCATCAAATGCGTTCAATATAGTGCATATTGAGCATTTTCCTGCTTTCAAGCAAATCATTCGGTTGTTTCTCAAATGTGCCATGTCCAATCCTGCACACAGTAGCACTTTTTCCTATCTGAAAATTAAGCTTCTCGTGGCCATTTGACGCATCAAATTGGTTTCTCGTTTTATTTCTCTTGCATCTTTTTTTGTGTGGCAAAATGTACCACTTAAGATGTGAAAGGTTCTTCTTCAAACCTCTCAGATGAAGTATGTAAGATATGCATGACATGTCTTTCTTCACTCTACATCTACTCTATCAAGAATGGTGGATCAACTCTCATAGGTGTCATGAGTTATAAATTGATATTTTGTGACTGGCGATTAGCCATGTGAGAATCAACCTGATTCTCATCAATTTCAATTTTTTTCGGATCACCTTCAACTAAGCACTTTTCAAAGGAACAAATGACCTCCTCGTAATAAGATGGAGCTTGTTGTAGTAGGAAATGAGGTTTATTCTCTATTGATGCTTCCTTGTTTCTTTCATCCTCTTACTAGTGCTGAAGTTTATGTACCTGTATTGTTATGGCATCCATCTGGTTAGAGTGTTCAACCTTCATTGGCTTCTGTTACACTAAAAAATGTCACCATGGCTATTTACAGTTAGTATGGCTCTATCAACAGTCATGCTATCCTCCTGGGCAAGTCTTATGCCTCTGCTCTCCATGTCAAACTCCAAAAAGAGATAAAGTCTTAGTAAATGTGTTTATCTCTGGGTACGCAGATTCTCTCGGCCTTACCTGCGTGTACGCACCTAATGTTCACAAAAACT
Source organism: Pinus tabuliformis (assembly GCA_031772625.1). Lineage (NCBI taxonomy): Eukaryota > Viridiplantae > Streptophyta > Pinopsida > Pinales > Pinaceae > Pinus > Pinus tabuliformis. Next base: position 1,608,447,243 of record CM062818.1, read on the forward strand.
GCGTACTTGTACGCTCTGTATATAAAGGGGCAGGTGCATACCCCTGTAAAGGTCAAAAGGCGCGATTTTCATCTTTAAAAAGTTACTTGTGGTCATTTCTAGAGCATTCTAGAAGGTTGTTCGACGTGTATTGATCGCCTCCAGATGGTTCATGTACCCCTATGAAAGAGGAATTTATCCCATCAAGAGAGGAGCTATCCCATCCAAAAAGGGGATTATCCCATTGATGGTGGATCTGATTAACTTCCTCTTGAGGACTATAAATACAGGCATTGGGCCAGAAGGAGGGGAGGTTGAAAGCTAAACATTTCTAAGGGTAGATGCTACTGGAATTAGGACTCCCATTTAGAATCTTGTGAGGAGAGATTCCCATCCTTTCTTGTTTCATTTGGAAGTGGGTGAGCTTTGTCAAAGTAAAGGAGAACTCTTGATGGACCCTGGGAGGGACTTGCACAACACCAAGGCTCAGGTTGTAATTGTTCCTTTTGTTTCCTATTAATGCAAATGAGTCAATTCTTCTCAATAACTTGTTATTTATGAGTTGTTTCATGTACTCCTTGGTCTATATGTTAAATATGTTTTATTTTATGAGATTATCAAGTGCTATTTAATCGTTTGATTGTTAGTGAATGCAGGTTTCGAAGTGAAGGAGGAGCTCATCCGGATCGGCGAGGCTGGACTACTACAACAGCGTTGGACTACAGGTAGGATCTAAACACTTGATTTCTCGTATCGTAAATGCATGTTTAGAGAAGGATTGCTCTTGTTTGTCTTGTTTGTCACTAGAGAGTCTTAGGCTCCTAGGGAGGTTGGTTGTGTCCGCACTATCGACTCTTTCCGCCTGACAAAATGGCGACTCCACAGGGGAATCCATTGATGTGAAAGTTTTTTCCTTTGTATGCAACTTTGATCTGAGAAAAGTCATTTATTTTCTAGTTTTTGGCTGTGTGACTTTGTATTTGGATGGGCTAGCTTAGGGTTAAATTAGATTTAGTTTTTCTTGGTTTTTCTAGTAGTACGCAGCCTCTAAGTATTGCACAATGCGTACCTGTACGCACTGTTTCTGTGTGCACAGAGCGGGCCCGCACCTGTCTTAACAGATTGCCTGCGTACCCTGCAAAAAATTAAGAAATTCCCATTTTTTACATTTTTCCTCTTAGATTTTGCTTTTTCTTAGTTTTTACTGCCCAGATCCATTAGTCTCCTGTCAAAGATCTTCACCTGAACTTGTTTCGATAGCGTTGAGTATTTTAGTGGATTTCATAGAAGTTTAAGCCCTAGGGTTTGATTTTTGAGTAGGTCCTGTAGTGACTTTGGCGGTAGAAGTTGTCAAGCCTTAGATCTCTCTGGTTTTGTCAGCCTTCTTAGTAGTCGGACCTGTCATAAAGTCTACCTGTGAGAGCAACTTACCTTTGAGTTGTCTCTTTGGCGAATTTTGAAGTGCTTGTTGATTGAGTATTGAAATCCATTTTACAAAAAGAACAAAAAGATTTGAGTTTTGTTTTGACTGGTTTTTTGATTCTGCATTAGCTGGTCCTTGGCTTGATTGTGGTCAAGTAAAACAACCTAGAATCATCCTTGTAGGCTTTTGCCTCGTTAGGTTTGCTTTAGAGTAAATTTCCTTTTGATTTGCTTGTGAGTCAATTTTTCATAGATTTTATAGATTTTGAGATTGATTTTCGTTAAAATAGATTTATATGCTTTATTAAATAAAAAAAAAATACAAAAACATCTCCTTTGAAAAGTTTTGTTTTGAAAGAGAAAGGATTTTTCGTGCACGTAATGAGTGGTCATGTTTGTATGCTTGGAAAGATAAAGAGTTTTATTTCCTTGATTTTCGTTGCCAAGAGAGTTGTTTTTATATAAATTTGCATTCTCTAAACTTTCTTAGCTAAGAATTTCATTGAAAAAGAAAAGTAGCGTAAATCATCTTAGGTGCATCTTTGTAGTGGTTGCGAGTCGAGTCTACACACCATTGGTTTCATTTCCGCTACCTTTTGTCTTTAAGAAAAACCATTAAATTAACGCTTAAAGTAAAATCAACTTAGTAACTTTTATTTACTAGGGCTCTGAAACACTAATTTAAATCAGGCTAGTGTCTTGGAGTAGGAGAGTAATTAACTCTCCAAGACAACAAATCCAAACAAGTAGCTTATCTTGTGATAGAATAAATCCAATTGTCTCATTTGTACTCTGGGAAAGCTCCTCTTAAAGGAGAAGCACGAGCTCGTGTCTGAACCAGTGAGGGGATCAATCCTCCCTCGTTGGGAACGACGCCAGACACACACGTATTACAAACGGTAAACCTCGGATTAACCATTGTCGAGGAGCCAGGGGTCACTTGTCGGTAAACCTTGGATTATTGTCAAGGAATCGGCAAGGGGATTGAGCTTGATACTCTGCCCTTGCGTGCTGTCGGAGTGTAGACTGTTCCCCCAGGTGCATTTGTTGCGGTTGGTAACCTTAGTGACCATTATCTTTAGGATTCTACCGAGGTGACGGTGGAGGGAAGATCCCACTGTACCTGGAGCAGACGTCGGCTAGACTCACTTCGATTTTCCGGGGGGGTCACTTCACTCGAGACGGTTAAAGTGGAGGAACTTGTGCCGGTCTATTCATTAAGCAGGTTGCCGGGGTAACTGTTCCACCCGCCACTTCTGTACTGAATCCAGCGATGTTGGGTTTCATCTCCAACTAGCGTTTTCGGTCTGGAAGGCTACTGTTTGTGTTTGGTTTGACGCCCTAGATTCTTTAGGCGTATGATTCGAATTTGCTTGGTTCTTTAAAGACTTTAGGTGGTTTGATTTGAGATTTTACTTTGTTTTCGTGTGTAGTAGTTAAAAGTTTTTAGCTGTGGCGGAATTACCGAGACAGTCCCGTAGACTTCGGGGCAAGTCACCTGAGATTGTTACCGGAACTGATTTGTTGAGGAAACTCCGTAGATCACGGGGTGGACCTCCTGAAGACGTCCCGGGTCAGTACGAAGGATTGAAGGTCCTTGTAACTCCTCCTAGTGGCAGTAGAGTAGGTTCACCTGAAGAAGGAGAGTCTTCCTTGGTAGTCCATCCAGATTACCAAAGTCTAGAGACAGGTTATAATCCCGAAGCTGTTACAGTTTCCGAGCTTGCAGGTAGCTTTTCATCTACTAGTGATATAGGCGAAGAACCTGAAATATATGAACCTGTTACTCCAACTTCTAGTGTTCCAGATTCACCAAGAGTAGAACGAATTATCACCGAAAATCTTCCTACTGGTTTGATTGCTATTGAAGAACTTGCTCCAGAGGAAGAAATAGGCGTCTCTAACCTTGAAGATCGACCTACTATTGATCTAAGGGAGCGTGAATCTATCTTTTACAGTCCTCCTAGAAGTACTACTTGGTACATTTCGTTAACCAATTATTTAGACAACTCAGGGGTAGGTTTTTCTCCACCTCGTACTCCTTTTCCACCTGGAGGTATTTATACTCTTGTAAATATGTCTGGTCAGTCATCCGTGTTCACTCAATCTCCTGAATCTTTCTTACACGACGGACCTTCTGTTCCCACTGGGTATCAGTCACTTTCTGGTATCTTTGCGGGGGCATCTCCTCAACCCGTTGATCATGGGTTATTAGCTGGAAACAATGGTAATAAACCGTTGGGTGTAGGGGACATTTACATGATGTCAGGTTCAGTTCCCGTTTCTCAACCTCAAGGTGGTCAATTACCACCTGGGGGGCAGCCTCAATTAACGCCTGGGGGGCAACCTCAAGGTACACAAATTGTGTCTGGGGGGCAGCCTCAAGGTCAGTATGTACCTATGGTACAATACATGCCTCAAGGTCAACCCCAGCCTCAATATGTACCCCAGGGTCAACCTCAGTATCAATATTTACCTCAAGGGTATCAACCTCAAGGTCAAGGTCAACCCCAGTATCAGTATTTACCCCAAGGTTATCAACCTCAAGGTCAATACTCGAGTCAAGGTTATCAACCACCTCAAGGTCAGTCATATGTTCAAGGTATGGGAACTGTACCTTTCAGTTATCAATCCTATCTTCAATCTGGTTATGGATCCCAGTATCCTCAACCTGTTATGGGTCAATACCCTGGAATGATAGTGTGGGATCCATCACAAGGTCAACAGGTGTTGCAGCCAAGTATACAGTTGTTCACCCCAGCAACCGCAACCTGTCCAGTCAAATGTTCAAACTTCTGTAACTTCGGTAGTTACTCAGCCGCCAATTGCACCTAGTACTCCATCTCAAATGGTTGTTGCAACTACCGTAACATCTGCCGCACTTACTTCTGGAGTATCGACAGCTCCTGTTTCTACTGTCTCTGTAACTACTCCTCAGACATCTTTACCCTTATCTGGATCTACGATTCAAACTATGGTTCAGATGCCTATAGGTCAGCCTGGTATAAGTACAATTGTCACTACTCAACCACAATTTTTTCATCAACCGTACCAGGGACAGTACCAATATGGGCAAGCTGTCCAGCAGCCGGTTTACCAGTATCAACCATATCCTGGGTACACTTATCAACAATCTCAACAACCCCAGTACGGTCCGGTTAATCCTGGTTTTCCAGGAGGATATAATATCCCTAATGCGATTCCTGTTCCTAGTTATCCTGGATATCCTCCTCCTGGGACTGGTCTTGTGACCCAGAGTTTTATAGATCCTAACCGGCGATTACCGTTTATCGCAACTTTGGATTTACCAGACTTGACGCACCTAACGAACGATCCAATTCAATATCTTCTGTTCTGGCCGCCAATGCCAAATAAGTTGCCCAGTGATATACCCAAGTTCGAAGGTAAGTCTGGAGAGGATCCGTCCAATCACGTGATGACTTACCACCTCTGGTGTGCTTCAAATTCTATCTCGGATGATTCGATCCGCTTACGTCTTTTCCAGCGTACACTCATTGGTCTCGCGGCCAAGTGGTACATTGAGTTACCACGGGCCTCTTTTTACAATTTTAGCCAGTTAGCTACCTCGTTCTTAACTCATTTTCAGTTGCCGGTCAGATACGATAACGGCACGGAGTTATTAACTTCACTAAAACAATCGACGTCCACGTATATTTCTGACCACATTCATGAGTGGAGACGTCGAAGAAGGTTAGTGAAAGTTTTTATTCCGGACCAAATCTTAGCTGAATGGTTTGTTAAATCATTATTACCGAAGATTACTGAAGATGTAGCTAAGGCCGGAGTAGTTACTGAGGAGCAAGTCATTGCTCAGGCGCAGTACCTTGACTTAGTTTATACTCAGTCGGGTACGTTACACGAGAAGATCCCAGATCTTCCAAAATCGAATCAAATCGCTGCTGCTCCTTCGGGATCTCATGCCGCTGATGGTATGATTGGTACAGTGAACACAAAGAGCAAGAAGAAATCTTCCAAGAATTCTACTACTCCTATAATCACCTTGCCTGATTCCCTGACAGGAGAGTCTTCTCCTGAACTTTCCGCCGATATTCACGCTGTAGAGTCATCTACGGCAAAATCAAAAAACGGTGGAAAGAAGAAAGGAAAGAAGAAGGCTAAAGCAGACAAGGCTCCGAAGGAGAAAACAGAAAAGTCGGAAACCAATGACGAAAAGCGCAAACCTCGATATCCTTGTCTTATTTGTGAAGAGGATCATTTTACAAGAGATTGCCCTCATCGGGCCGAGGTTGTGAAAATAGTCAAAGGTTCTCCCACTCCTGTTGTGTTGAAAGATCCATTTCCAAAGCAGGAGAGTAAGATGATAGGTTCTTCCTCGACTGCCAGTGAAGAACCCATTTTGATGATGTCTCATGTGAGGATTGCGACTCGGTCGCAAGATTATGGTAGTAAGAATCTTGTTGATGGTAAGGAAGCAGAATCTTCTCATTCTAATCCATCAACCTCAGCTCCTGGTTCTGATCCACTACAGATCGAAAAACCTAACCCGGACTTAGTAATCAAACCGCCCGCCAAGGGTGTTCTTCGAAAGTCTCCTTTCAATCCACATGCGAGAGCGGCCCAGAATTACAACATTGTTGAGGACTTAGCTGTTTCACCCTCAACAATGTCGGCTTTACAAGTGCTGCAATCATGCCCAGCACAACGAAAATTACTTTTGTCGGCTATCGGAGCTGTTGAAGTTCAGGACCTGAATCTGATAATCTTCGATCTAGAAAATAGTTCACCGCGCCTACCCCATCAAATGGCTTTCCAGATTCCAGTGATAGTAAAAAACAGGCCTATTCATCGGACTGTAATTGATGAGGGAGCTTCCACGTGTATTATGTCGATTCAGTGTTGGAGATCGCTTGGTTCTCCTTCACTGAACCAATCCCCGACCATCCTTAAGGCCTTTGATGGCCGTGGGTTCCGTCCATTTGGTATTCTACAGGAATTGCCTATAGGGGTAGAAGGTAAAACCGTTAGTCTGGATGTGGAGGTGGTTGATGCCCCTCTAGACTACAACCTTATTTTGGGTCGAAGTTGGTCATATGCTATGACGGCGGTTGTTTCATCGGTCTTCAGAGTAATAAAGTTTCCACATAACGGCAAGATCGTGACAATTGATCAGCTAACATACTTTTCATCCGACCCAGCCTCTTCAGAGAGTATCCAGCATGTCGGTAAGACGACAATCCCTTATAGGGACGTTGGCGTAGGTTTAGTTAAAGATTCCGGTTTACTGGGAACTTTTCCTTTCCCTCCAATCAACGCAGACCCTTCATTTGCATCAATTCATATGATTACATCAGACACCATTATTTACGACGATCCTTGGATTGTCCCATCTGAATCTGAGATAGACTCATTCGGTGATGCTATGCCTTTGAGTCCATATGAAATTGCTTATGAAGCCGTCGTGTCTTTTACCGACTCGCGTTCAACCCAAATCGACCAAATGAATGTGGTCAGTGAGGAATCACTTTTCACATCAACCTCAGAACGGATAGCGTTTCCCGAAGTCGTGTCATCTGACGAGCAACTTCGCGAAATCCTAAGTGTAGACGATCTACCATGGGAAGATCTCCATCATAGATCTTCGTTTTTACCTGAGGATGATGCTTTTGAAAATGATTTTTCATCTATTTTTACCGCTGAATATGTCAAAGACGCTCAGAATCCAACGAAACATTCTGATTCAGAGTTGAATTTAGGGAATATTTCTCGCACTATTCCCATTGACATTTCAGTGAAGCCCGGAATTGAAGAAAACATTCATATAGGTGCCTCATGTACAGAAGATGAAATTCAAACTTACAAGGCCCTATTCCAAGAATTCCGTGATGTGTTCGCCTGGTCTTACGAGGAAATGCCAGGAATCGATCCTGCCATTGTTGTTCATGAAATAAAGACCTACCCGGACGCTAAACCCGTCCGCCAACGGTTGCGTCAGATTCACCCTCGAAAAGCGGCTGCGATTAAAGCAGAAGTCGAGAAGCTGTTGAAAGCAGGTTTCATTTATCCAATCCCGTTAACGGATTGGGTATCGAATATTGTTCCGGTTAACAAGAAACAAGGAACAATAAGAATATGTATCGACTATAGGGATATAAATCAAGCTTGTCCAAAAGACAACTATCCTACGCCTTATATCGATCAAATCATTGATGATTGTACCGGAAGTGAAATGTTTTCCTTTATGGATGGTTTTTCGGGCTATAATCAAATCAATATTCTTTCTGCCGATCAACCAAAAACGGCATTCATTTGTCCATGGGGGACATTTGCTTACTGCAAATTACCTTTTGGGCTTAAGAATGCCGGAGCCACTTTTCAACGGGCGATGTCTTATGCATTTCATGACATCAAGCACATTATGCAACCGTACCTCGATGATTTGCCTGCTCATTCTTTACATCGAGCTGATCACCTTGTCCACTTACGAGCAATCTTTATGAGGTGTAGGCATTATCGTATTCGGTTGAATCCCCACAAGTGTGTATTCTATATAGAAACGGGTCGATTGCTGGGATTTGTTGTTTCAAAAGCCGGCATTCGCGTCGATCCCTCGAAGGTCGAAGCTATCATCAAATTGCCTCCTCCTTCGAGTTTGCGCCAACTCCAAAGTTTGCAAGGGAAAGCAAACTTTTTACGCCGATTCATTCCAAACTACGCCGAGGTCACTAAGGGTTTTACACGGTTGTTGAAACAGAACGCTCAATTCTTTTGGGACGAGATTGCCCAACAATCTTTTGATGCACTTAAGCACGCGTTGACCCATGCACCGTTGTTGCATCCTCCCAACTACAACCAGGACTACTTCTTATACCTCGCAGCTTCGCATTCCACTATTGGAATGGTGTTAGTCCAAGAAGATGAATTCAGAATGGAACATGTGATATATTATCTTAGTAGGACGTTAAACCCCACTGAGCTAAAATATTCCCATGTGGAGAAATTGGCCCTAGCAACCGTTCAAGCTGTCCAGCGTTTTCGTCACTACATTCTTCTCTGTAAAACTACAATTATTTCGGATTGCAACCCTATGATTTATATTTTGACTAAACAACTGCTAGGGGGCAAGTACTCTAAATGGATCGTTATCCTGCAAGAGTTCGACTTGGAGTTCGAGAAGTCCAAGTCTAAGAAATCCTTAGTTTTTGCGGAATTGATGTGTGATTTCCCGCATGCTGACACAAAAACTGTGGCAGAGGAGTCCATTGCGGAAGAATCTTTGTTTCTTATCACTACTTTAGATCCGTGGTATGGGGATATAATCATCTATCTCCAAACCCAAACCTTTCTGCCTGAAGCTTCAAAGTCGGAACATCGAAAAATTCGGTTTCAATCCCAGCAATACAGAATTATTGGAGATACACTTTATCGCCGGGGGGCAGACTTAGTTTTTCGACGTTGTTTAAATCACGAAGAGGCTAAGAGGGTTTTGAATGATTGTCACTCTGGAGCGTGTGGCGGTCATATGGCTGGGTATGCCACAGCTCAGAAAGTGTTGCGTGCTGGCTATTTCTGGCCGTCCATGTTTAAAGATTGTATCATTGCGGTCCGAAAATGCCACAACTGTCAAGTGTTTGATCGCAAGATGCACGCACCACCTGCTCCTCTCCATCCTATAATTGCCGTTGGTCCTTTCGCCAAATGGGGTATCGATTTTATTACTTGTAACCCTCACTCGGCCGGGGGGCATACGTATATCATCCTCGTGGTTGATTATTTTACTAAATGGGCCGAGGTGATGCCTACATTTGACGCAAGCGGCAAAACAGCTGCAGTTTTCGTCTTCAATCACATTATAACTAGGTTTCGTGTCCCGCAAGCAATCATCACTAACCATGGGAGCCATTTTCGAAACATCATGATGACTGAGCTTACAAGCCAGCTTGGTTTACGCCATGATAGCTCTACTCCTTATTATCTGCAAGCCAACGGTTTGGTTGAGTCTATCAACAAAGTTCTGGTTATCATGATCCGACGAATCATTAGTATTCATCGGTCGAATTGGCACAACATGTTATTTTTAGCGCTATGGGCATACCGAACTTTAGTGAAAACTTCAACAGGGTTCACTCCTTTCCAGCTAGTTTATGGCTTGGAAGCTGTGTTACCCATTGAATGCGAAATCCCATCACTTCAAATGGCTGTCGAATTACTCCGAGCTACTTCCGAAGAGGAGAAACGTTTATTATACTTAGCTCAATTAGATGAGACTCGACGTGACGCTGCATTGGCAATCGAGACGCACGCGAAGCGAATGAGAGCTCAGTATGATAGAAATGTGACCCCTCGAAGTTTTTTCGGAGGGAGACCTAGTGCTATTATATGATCAAGCTAACGATAAGCTAGGTGCTGGAAAATTCGTTCCTATGTGGCATGGACCCCACATTGTAAAGCTAAAGCTAGCAAAAGGGGCCTATGAGCTGGTAGATTTTGATGGGGACTCTTTGGGTAAACCGAAAAATGGACTTTACCTAAAGAGATATTATGCTTAAATGATGGGTATGGAGAATTTTTAGTTAGGTTAGGTTTTCTTTCTAGCTAGTATGTTTGTTAGTTTAGATAGTGTGCCTAGCTTAGAAAGTGTGTTTTTCGTCGTTATTCTGGCTTATCTTGGTTTTACTCTTGATATTGCAGATGTCGACACCTCTCCAAACGTACATTGGATTTGCCGATGGTGCTTGTCGTAGTACACAGAATATCTCTTCCGCAGCTTGGGTTATCTATTCGCCCTCTGACGAGTTAGTTTCTATGCATGGGGTGAGCCTCGGTCAAACAATGAACAACATTGCAGAATACAGTGCAGTGGTTGAATTATTGTCTCAATCTATTTCATTTGGAATTCGACGTTTGATAGTGAGGTTAGATTCTGAACTCGTTGTATTACATCTTAATAGAGTATATGCCATTAGAAATCCTGTGTTATTAAGGTTGTTTTTGAGAGTGCGCCTCTTGGAACGTGAATTTGATTATATTGAATATCAGCATATTCCAAGGTCTTTAAATACATTAGCAGATGCAATTGCTTCTCGAATGTTGGACAGACATTTGCGATAATCATGCAAGTAAATTTAAAAACATTTCATCACATATGTTAAAACAAGATAAGCCGGTAATAATGATATATATATATATAGATAGGAGTGTGTCAAAAATATACATCGTCTTCGATCATAGGTTGAAAAACACCTTATGATCGGAAAAAATGATAAGTACAAAAAAACCAAAAATGTCATATGTGTCTACAAAAGTGACTAGCCAATCACTGGTGGTGCTCTCTATACGAGACCACTGCCCGCACTACCCTACACATGAACCTCCTAAAAGGTCCTGGGACTGCGACCACATAGCGCTGAAGTCGAATAGGAATGTCATCTATGGTGGTCTCTGGTATACCTGCTGTCAGACGCTCTAGATCCTGTTCCAGCTCGGCTAAGGTCTCGGCAGCCGCATCCTGTGGGGCTGGTGTTGGTACAGCTGGTACTCTCCTCTCAAAAGCCCGGAGGTTGGCCGGACGCCATGGACCTATATCTGCATTTTGAAAATTTGTGCTGTCAGTTTTGAGGCGATATATAAAAACAAAAAAAATACATAATTTAAAAACTCGTGAAAAATGGAATACCTCTGTCATCCCACTGTTCTCCCTGTGGAAGAACCATGTCCGGATCATTCCGAAAATCCATTCCGGCATAGGGAAAATCCTGAATAGCAAAGACCTGGCCCTCTAGCCAGTGAAAGTAACCATCAGGAAATCGAACAACTGTCGCGCCCTCATCAGGATGCCGGGCCATTACCGCAACCCATCTCGTCAACTTAGGTTCCCGAGGAGCCCCAACTGGAACAGTAAGATGCTGGGGGATCAACATTGGAACTCTCTCTAAGGCAAAGCTCACAACTAAAGGCCCATATCCAAAGGTCTTCAGTTGTCCGTTCTTTGCCCTGGTTAGTTGGCCTTTCATATTGGCCAACACAACATCGCACCAGTTGAAAATGGTGCCTCGGTAGCAATCTATCGCCATCCGCATTTGGGACCCGGTGGCAATGTGCAAGGCGGCTGCGCCGCAGAGTCTGGTAACAGTAAAGGCTATCACCATAAGGTCAAGTAGGGATATGTACTTGATTTCTATCCCTTTCTCCTGGTTTTGATTGTTGCACCACTCTAGCCGGAGGCTAGCAAGGGATTGGCCACCCGGCCTAGTCCCGGACAGAGTCAGTTGCTCGCCCCTATTAGGCAAGCCAGAGAGAAAATATATGTCGGAGGGCTCTATCTCGAGCTGGTTCTCTCCGATGTAGAAGCATTGATCCTGAATGTTCCACCTTTCAACCAGCCACTCAAGGAATGGCACCTGACCCCTCATGCCAGGTATGGCCCAGTATTTGTACAGACCGCATGCTTTTAACGCATCAATAGAAGGTTGATGACCAATTGCGGCCAAATCAACGTCTTCGTGTTCTCTTTCTCTCCAATCTAGCATGGTGAGTGCCCTACACACCAAAAAACAATAGTTAGAATTCATTAAATAAAATTTGGTTGGTTGAAATTGGAGTTTGGGGTTTCAAAATGCGTGTTTCACGGGGTACGCACCCCGCGTTCAGAACACAGAGCGGCGGTACGCAGCTGGTCTGAAGGCGGGCTGCGTACCCCGACCTTTTTCCTATATACGAAAAAGTCGGGGTACGCAGGTCGCCCATGGGGCACCTGCGTACCCCGAGAAACATATTCTAAAACCTTAAACCCCCTAAAAAATCAAACTAAAACTTGAAATGAAATTCTAAACGGATGAAATTGAAGAGGAGGATGTTGTGGAATACCTGAAAGAGATGGCGCTCGATTCTGACAGTCGGATTCTCTGCAATTTCCATGGGAAGTTTCTTGCCAAAAGCCCTTTTCTCAACCTCAACAGTGAAATGGTAAAAATGACATGGTAAAAATTCTTTTTATAGGTTTTTTGGATGAATGAATGCTAAGTTTGTTTATTTTTCACCATGGAAAGATGTTTTTCAATGTATTTTTGCCTATCTTAAACAGGTATGAGTAATGAGTTGTTTTTGTGCAGGACAAAAAGGATTTAGAGGGAAAATTATCATTTTTCACGAACCAAAACATCAGATTCATCTTTTAAGCCCTTTTCTGACTCCTAAAAATATGAAAAGATTGCCGAGCGTTTCTTTTACACTTGTTAAAACGGAATTAGAAGACGGTCCCCTTATAGCCCTTTTCTGACTGTAAAAACAGGAAAAGATTGCCGGGTTTTTGTCGTTTCAAACTCGATACGGAAATAAAACGACGTGTCCTTGATCGCTTTTTACTTTTCAGGTCAGAGACACTAATCATGAAAGTACTCCTTGGTCGCAAGATCAAGCGGTTCTCCCAGGTATTATTTTATACTTTTTCGGGCTTGGGGGACACAAATTTACGAAAAAGTTCAACCTGGAGTCTTCTTAAGTTTTTCAGACTCTCTAAAATTGAAAAACGCCGAGTTTCTCCTATACTGGGCTCGTTAAAATTTCACAGTAAAGGACCTGTTCAATTACAAACAGGAACGAACCACTCCTTCCTAGGGTTCGAATCAAAACTAGGTTGGACTCATCCGAAGGATGAGATTATAATCAAGCATATGTTATCCTCCTCAAGCTTGTTAAAAATAAAGAGGTACTTGCCAGAAATGGTGGGGGAAAAGAGAGAAGAATGAACCGATTTTTCATCCTTTGTTACAGAAGAACCTTATCACCGCTCTTGAACACGACACTTTCCGTTCACCTGGGTTGGGAAATCCTTTGCCTTAAAAGTTGATCAAACCACTTTAAAAGTCTTCAACCATTTCCGGGTATTAACTTTGGGTCAATCGTCACCAAACCATCTGTCGTGTCGTTATGTGTTCAAGAGGTCTCTGCAAATAAACCATTCATATGCAAAATACTTGTCATCCATTTGACCATCCCTGAGTCAGTCCTTACAGCAACATTTCTTCAACTTGAACAATGATTTCGTGTTGTGGGCTTGCCTGCAACGGGTCGCTTTCTATCGACATCAACACATTATCTAGAAAGATGACTTAGAAATCGACAATACCTTGAAGTCTGCATGCATCAATGGCAGGTTTCTCGCCTTTGACGACAGTTTACATCATTGACTTTCGATCAGAGGATTCCGTGACGTGTTCGACATCAATTCATTCATTCACATTTCATGGATTGTACTGGGTACTTTGAGAACCATTGACATCACTAGTGGTCTCTCTCACACTTGTTAACGGTTTACATCATTGACTGGTAATCAAGTGGTTTCTACAATGCTCGACATCAACTCATTTATTCGCATGGCTAGAATCGTACCAATTCGGGAGGTAGAAATGAAGACCCTGGATCTAGTTCCCACCATCCAAGCTGCGAGGAGTTTTGTATTCATTATATAGTAGACCAATTATAAACAGATGGCTGCGTCCATACTGTGTCTACGCAAGTCTATGATTATGATGTACTACAAGATCATTCCTGTATCAGAGTAGTTAGTCTGTTAGTTAATGTTTTGATCTGTGTATGGGAATGCCTACCTCAGCGATGATATAATCTTATACATGTATTTTGTGTTGAAAATTGCAGGTTCTGACCAGGCTCTCCACGAGATAATCTTTGAAATGATAAAGCGCTTCACCCTTCCTAGATAATACAAAACCCTAATCTACTACAGGCTTTGCACTTTAGGGGGCAATCTGTTACACTAAAAAATGTCACCATGGCTATTCACAGTTAGTATGGCTCTATCAACAATCAAGCTATCCTCTTGGGCAACTCTTATGCCTCTGCTCTCCATGTCAAACTCCAAAAAGAGAGAAAGTCTTAGAAAATGTGTTTATCTCTAGGTACGCAGATTCTCTCGGCCTTACCTGCGTGTACGCACCTAATGTTCACAAAAACTGCGTACTTGTACACTCTGTATGTAAAGGGGCAGGTGCGTACCCCTGTAAAGGTCAAAAGGCGCGAGTTTCATCTTTAAAAAGTTACTTGTGGTCATTTCTAGAGCATTCTAGAAGGTTGTTCGACATGTATTGATCGCCTCCAGATGGTTCATGTACCCCTATGAAAGAGGAATTTATCCCATCAAGAGAGGAGCTATCCCATCCAAAAATGGGATTATCCCATTGATGGTGGATCTGATTAACTTCCTCTTGAGGACTATAAATACAGGCATTGGGCCAGAAGGAGGGGAGGTTGAAAGCTAAACATTTCTAAGGGTAGATGCTGCTGGAATTAGGACTCCCATTTAGAAGCTTGTGAGGAGAGATTCCCATACTTTCTTGTTTCATTTGGAAGTGGGTGAGCTTTGTCAAAGTAAAGGAGAACTCTTGATGGACCCTGGGAGGGACTTGCACAACACCAAGGCTCAGGTTGTAATTGTTCCTTTTGTTTCCTATTAATGCAAATGAGTCCATTCTTCTCAATAACTTGTTATTTATGAGCTGTTTCATGTACTCCTTGGTCTATATGTTAAATATGTTTTATTTTATGAGATTATCAAGTGCTATTTAATCGTTTGATTGTTAGTGAATGCAGGTTTCGAAGTGAAGGAGGAGCTCATCCGGATCGGCGAAGCTGGACTACTACAACAGCGTTGGACTACAGGTAGGATCTAAACGCTTGATTTCTCGTATGGTAAATGCATGTTTCGAGAAGGATTGCTCTTGTTTGTCTTGTTTGTCACTAGAGAGTCTTAGGCTCCTAGGGAGGTTGGTTGTGTCCGCACTATCGACTCTTTTCGCCTGACAGCTTCCTTTACATGGTTTTCCTTGATGGTTAATAACTTATTTTGAAGACATATCTAACTAGCTTCCATATCATTTATTACTTTGTTATTATCTACTTTTATGGTCATTAAGAAATTTTTCATAGAGCTCATTTCTCTGTCATGATTAGCTTTCATGGTTTCCATTTCCATAGCTTGTTTTTCTCTCATGACAAGTAAATAGTCTTACATGGAAGCCCTTTCTTTCTCATGATGACTCTGCATGTTGCTCCTCATAGCCTCCATATTCTGAACACACATTTCTACTATATGATCAGAATGTTTACTTTTCATGATTTTCATCTCCTCATCACGTTTTTCTAGTTGAGTGTACAAAGTTCTCATATCCTTGACGTAATCAGTTGTAAATTTTTCTTGATTAAAATCCATATTTTTTACCAATTGTGTTTGACTGAACTACATGTCTTTAAGTAATTTCTTTAGTTCTTCTATAAGATGCTTATCATTGTCCCTTTCATTTTCAACACTGATTTGAAAACTTGTTCCTACTTTTCCACCATCATGGATTCATCCTGCAATGGTACAAGTGGATGGCACATTCTGATATGGATAATTATCTTGAAATATTTCATGGACAGTTATATCCTTTACAAGATCACTTTCATCCTATTGCATAATGTTAGGGGCACAAGGAGAGCTACCTTGATCACCATATCTATATGTAAAAGCATTGACGATGTCTTGTAAAGAAGTGAAAGAATCTCCAAGACAATTATGAAACCAATTCAAAGCATCACCCTGTAAAGAAAAGGCAAATAGACAAATTTTGACATTAAATGTTTATATTGGGAATAACTACAATATTTAATTATTGTATGAGTAACCCTGCATAGATTCTTTCTAACACCCACTAAATCACCACCCAAGAATAAAGGCAATTTGTGAATGGCCTCTTCTAACATATCATGGAGAAATTTAGTAAAATGACACCAGGTAACAACTTATCCATGATGACTTGCTTAAAGGGATAAGGAGCAAATGGATGCTAGAGAGAGACCCCTACTCAAGAAAATCAAGAGATGCACAAGAAGCAAGTTTCTTAGTACAAATTATTTTAAGAAATGAAAGAAGTGGAGTGGCCACTTGAGCATGAATCTAGCTCTAGGATCCAAAAGGAAAAAACAACTGGATATAAGGTAGGGCTTCCTGTTTGAGAAATAATGGATGAATAAGTGGAGTCACCACCCAAACAAAAAACAAACTGAAATGTGCAGGTGCTAAAAGTTCATATGAAATGATTAATGAGATGATGAAATATAAGGCAATGAAAAGATTAAAAGATGTCAGGAAATGTTGTGTTGCTTGACAAGTTAATGAACGACAGAAAATATGATATACTAGTATATTCTAAAAATGAAAGACAACATATCGAGCATTTAGAAACAATATTGAAGTTGTTGAGAGAGCATCAGTTGTATGCTAAGCTTAGAAAATGCAGCTTATTTCAGACAGAGGTAAATATCTTGGGGCATGTTGTCTCCAAGGAAGGCATTGCAGTAGATCTAGAAAATATAAGAGGCATCATGGAGTGGGTAGATCCTAGGAATGTGGATGAGGTGAGATACTTGATGGGTTTGGTAGGTTACCACAGGAGGTTAATCAATAACTTCTCACATATTTCTTATCCTATCACATCTTTGCAAACAAAAGGTAAGAAATTTGAATGGATAGAGGAATGTGAGGCTAATTTTGAGCAGCTCAAGTAGTTGTTGACACATGCACTAATGCTACAGATTGCATATCCAGACAAAGAGTTTGTAATGTCCAGATGCTTGCAAGAGAGGGCTTGGTGGAGTCCTTATGCAAGATGGACATGTGGTATGTTATGATTCGTGGAAACTAGATGAGCACGAGCAGAACTACCTGACACATGATCTTGAGTTAGCAACAATTATACATGCACTAAAGATGTGGAGGCACTATCCTCTTGGTATGTAGTTTGTGCTTATGAGTAGTCACATTGGGTTGAGGCACTTGTTTAATCATTCAAATCTGAATCCCAAGTAAGATAAATGGTTGACCACGATCAACGAATTTAATTTCGAGATCATGTATGCCAAAGGTAAGGAAAATAGGGTGGCAAATGCTCTCAGTAGATGGGTACAAGTACATCATTTGGCAACTATGATCTCCTATGTGATGGACTTATAGGATAGGATCTTATAGGTAACACAGTAGGATTTCAATTATATGGAGATTGTGCACAAGTTGCAGCAAGGTGATAGTATAGGTACCGGTACATGTACATGTAGTGGTAAATGTACAATTGTTAGTATGGGTGCAGGTACAAGTACAGGTATAGGTGCAGGTGCATAGAGCTTGGACTATTGTCTTACAACAGATGGATTGGTCAAGCTCTAAGAGAGGATACATGTACCAAATAGCAGTGAACTCAAGAAGGTGATATTGAAGGATTTTCATGCGAAACCATATTTAGGTGACCTAGGTTATCAGAAGACACTGATAGCAGTGAAGAGATATTATCATTGGCCAAATTTTAAGAGGGATGTAGCAGAGTTGATGGCTATATGCTTTGATTGTCAGTGAGTGAAGGTAGAGTGTAAATATCCATGTGGACTGCTACAACCAATTGCGATTCCATATTAGAAATGGGAGGTTATATCCATGGATTTCATCATAGGGTTGTCGAAGATAGCGAAGCATCATGATTCGATCATGGTCATTATGGATAGGTTAACAAAGGTTGAACTCGTCATTTCTGTGAAGTCTACACTCTTATCTAGTGATGTGGCATAGGTATTCATCATAGATGTGGTTATACTACACGGTAAAAGAAGACTGTATCAGATAGGGATGTGAAGTTCACTTCCAAGTTTTGGAAGGATTTATTTGCAAGTTTAGGCATAGAGTTGGCCTTCAGCACAACTTATCATCTGCAAAAGGATGGATTGAGAGAGAGGGTCAACAAGATATTAGAGGACATGTTGAGGATGTATGTGATACATTAGCAACAAAAGTGGGAAGAGTATATCCCCTTGGTAAAGTTCGTGTAAAAAAATGGTTATCAGGAGTCATTGAGGATGAGCCCTTTTGAGGCACTGTATGCGTGGAGTTTTAACACTCCTATCAGTTGGAGTGATCCAATTATCAAGGTATTGATTGGAATAGATATGTTGATAGACATGGAATAGGAAATGTAGGTGATAAAAAATAATCTAAAGGTAGCACGGGATAGGCAGAAGAGTTATGCATATAGGAACAGGTTGTTCAAGGAACTCTAGGTTTTGTAATAGGTGTACTTGCACATCGAACCGAAGAAGAACTCCTTGAAGATTGGTTGAAGTCCCAAGCTAACACGATGGTTTCGTGGACCCTTCAACATCATTTAAAGGATTGGGTCAGTAGCCTATCGACTTTCACTACCTTCGACAATGAAAGTCCATGATGTTTTCCATGTATATTTTTTAAGAAGTATGTTAAGGATGTTGATCATGTGATTGACTGGTATGTATTGCAAGTGGAACTAGACAGAGAATTCTAGCTAAAGCCTCATTTTATATTGTAGAACAAGGTTCTCATGCTTTGGAACTGAGAAATTGAGTGAGTTAAAGTGCAGTGGAAGAACTTTGGGCCCGATTGAGCTACATGGGAGATTGTGGATTAGATGTGGGCCATGTATCATTCCCTCTTTTCTGGTTGAGCAAAGCAGCTTGATATGGTGGTGAGGTATATGCCTTATGGTGGTTTAGTATTTTCTTATGTTGTTTTAGTATTTCCTTATGATGGTTGATTTATGCTTTATGATGGTTTGATATATGTTAAATGATGGTTTAGTATATGATTTATGATGTTTTTATTCATGCTTCGACATGATATTTAGTATACGATTTGATATATGCTTTGGTATATGATTTGATATATGCTTTGGTATATGATTTGGCATATGTTTTGGTATGTATATTTTGATGATGTTCTTATGTGTACACCCATGTATGCATGTAAATACCGTAACAAGTTGTGTTGTAAATCTCCACTATGTGGTATGAGTGTCATGTTATTATGCTATCATGTGGTTATGTTATCATGACTTTACAATGTCATAGGAGTTGGCACTCGGTAGGATTATCATTCTAAATATATTAATGATTTGTGTTATAAAGCTTCATTATGTGGTATGTTGTCATGTTGTCATGATGTTTTTCTCTTGAGCGGATATTTCATTGTAAATACTGCATCGAGCTTTGTTATAAAGCTCGATGAGTAGAATGTATTCTTTCAATAAGTTACTGAGGTATATGTGTGATTGAACACTAAGGATGGTGTCCCCTAAGGGGGAGGGTTCTGTAACAGCCTCGACAAAAATTTGATGTAATAAAAGTTAAAAAAATGATAACCACAGATGATGGGATACTTATTCCAAGTTGAAATTGGGCAAGACATCCTCAGGGCGTTCATTTGGCTGTTTATGGCTAAGGAAATTGGCAAAGGCAATGGCTAAGGCATTGAAAGGAAAGAAGGCATTTTTTTCACATTTATTTATGAAAATAATGGAAATTGGGAGAGAAAGGAGGTGAAAGGTCACAATTTGCATGTGAGGAGGAAAATGAAGGAAATAATGGAAAATGAAGAAAATAGAGGCCTCATTCATAAAAAGGCTTCTGAGGATCAATGGTTAACATTTTGTGAGTTTAGTGTTGGAGCTCTCTCATTACTCTCTCTCTCTCTCATAATATTTGATACTTAGTATTTTGCTAGAGCACTCTTGGAGGGTGTGGCATAATTGGACTCTTAGAGAAAGAAAGCAAAGGAAAAGTAGGAAAGCACAAGAGGCATCACGATCAGCATCTACATGATATTTTCTTGCAGGTACCAAGTTTCATGTATGATTTCATCACTAGTTTTGGCATGCATGGCATATGCATTTGGATTTTGGGTCATGTTCTATTATTGGCATGATGGATTTCCTAGATTGATAGTGGATTGGCTAACCTTTCCGTTTCCTAGTTAGCCATGGAGTTTGTGGGTTTATTTCCTTGTTTTTTGTGGTTGTTTCTCATGTTTCCTTAGCTTGGGTTGAGTTATTAGTTCCTGGAAGCCTTGGTTGGAAAAATACTCTAGAAGCCCTAGAATAGCTTGGGTTGAGTTACTAGTCTTGGAAGCCTTGGCTGGAAAAATTCTCTGGAAGCCCTTGGTGGGTTGAGTTACTAGTCTTGGAAGCCTTGGTTGGACAAATTCTATAGAAGCCCGACGGTAGTTGTGGGTTCAGTTACTAGTCCTAGAGCCCTAGCTGGAACAAAATATTTGGAATCCCTGGAAGGCTTGGATAGAGACCAATCTGATGATGGTTTAGTGATGTCTGAACATGAGGTGGAACCATTATTTGATGAGTTTAGGTGGAAGGTATTTGGAAGCCCTCAATGAGTTTTTATTGATGTGTTCTATGAGATCCCACATTCATGCTTGCAATATGGCACTGGGTGAATGGCTGAAGAGATATTTTCTTAGCCATTCTACAGTCCAGTGGAATGTGGAAGTCCCATCCCATGTTTGGATTTTTCATCATTAATGAAATATTATTTATTCTTGTATTTATATGAGTATTTTGATTAATTATATGTGGTTCATATGGGTGTAATTTCATGAGTATTTTCTATTCCTATTATGATGGTTATGTATGTGTTTCATGACAACAATCATGTGTGGCTCTCATCATGTTTTTACATATAACTGAATGATCAATGCATCTATGACCTAATGGATGGAATGGTAGTTGATGTGTTGAGGCATCAATGGTTCTTAGAGATTCTCAGTTAAGTATGAGACCACTATGCTCAGAGTTGTGAATTACACCTGTAGATTAAACACTTGCAATATGTTTGACGAAATGCATGTCATAGATAGTAGAGGTCCAGTCAAGGTCCTAAACAATTATTTTATTCAATACTATCACTTCCATGTTATCTTACTAATTTTAAGAGACAGATCAATTCTAGGTAGAGAACTGGGCTCTAAGCCTGAAAAAGTGGCTTAAATCCTAGGTTTCTTGGCACAACACTCATAATTTTGGTCAACAATCACTGGTAGGTAGGCATGTGAGAGTGACTTTATGTTTTTTTCCACTCCCTTTCCCATAGCATGAGAGAAAATATGGCCCAAGAGATGTAAAATAGTAGTGGAAACCAAGGACAAGCTGTCTGAGTGGATGACCTTTCTCCTAAGGGTTGTGTTGACGATGTTGGATGTCTGTATGGTATGTTTCCATCATTTCCATTTCCTTAAGAGGACTTAGGAGGTTGAATCTTATCATAGTGGCCTCTCATCATATGTTAACCATGGTTGGTCGGTATCCTAGGCAGATGTGAGAGGAGGGTGTTACAGAAGGGTAAACCAATTCTCTATGAATTAGCTCTTAGGTGATTTCTAGGATTTTGACCCCCTGGGAGGAAACAAAGTAGTTATTTTCATCGACATAGGCTAGCGGAATCCAGGAGAAAAAATCTCGGAAGTAATGAAGAAAAGGTACAATCTGGTAGTATAGCTCTGAGTCCACCACTGGGAAAGGGTCCTCCCACTTGACATAGTTTCTCAACAGTTTAGATCGGAGGTCAGCTAGGTTGTAGGAGCATACCGAGTCTTTATTTTGTACTTCTAGGTCCATGAGGGGATGCAAGCTTGACGAATGATTGGGACCACGAGTTTTTGGAGCTCTGAGGGTTTTTTAGGGCTTCAAGGCTGTCATTTTCTAATTTAAACTTCTATAGAGAGAAAATCACAAAGTACATGTGAGCATCTTACCTTGTCACCATAGAGGAGGCCAAAAACAACATTTGGATGAGCTACAAGGATGACGGGGTGTGAAAACGATGTTCTTTGAAGGTTACAGGCAAGAATAGCATCGGGAAGCAGCGAAGAAAATTTAAAGATTTAAGCGAAGGAATCCTTTTTATATACAATGGGGCCAATGGCTAGGTGACATGATGATGATGTCACAAAGTGTGGATACATGTCGTGACGGGATTCGGTGATGGTGGGTTGAGTGCTGGAAAAGAGCTTGGGGGAAAGAATGTTAGTTACCACTAAAAATTTGAAATTTTACCTTTTCTT
This sequence comes from Pinus tabuliformis, assembly GCA_031772625.1. NCBI lineage: Eukaryota > Viridiplantae > Streptophyta > Pinopsida > Pinales > Pinaceae > Pinus > Pinus tabuliformis. The sequence goes on from CM062818.1 coordinate 1,608,469,546, forward strand.
CATGAATCATATTGCTGAAAGTTGAAATTTGCCCCGTAGGGTGGTCCTTATCCTATTCTGAAGGTCAAATAGTAGGAAAAAAAACCTCTCCTCTACCGCTGGGATTTAATCTTCCTCGTTAGATCAAACTATGAATAATCATCTCCAGAGGGGTAGATAAGCTTAATGACCAGGCAAGTCACCCCTGTGCACTACTTCTAGAAGGCAGAAAGGTGGAGATGAGGAGTGATCTGCCCAGAAGTTGCACGATCTTTAACTAGAGGGCCTCTCATCAGTGCGTTGTCTCCTTTCTATTATCATTTGTCTTTTCTAATTCATGGGATCGAGGGCTATGACCACACGCCAATATATCAGAAGCCCCAAACCTCGTAACTTCTCATGAAAACTTTTGGTATTCAAATCCCTATATGGGTCCCACAAATTTCTTATTCCCTTGATATTTTGAGGTTTTGAGGTCCGATATGAAGCCTCATAGCCTCTCATTTGTCACCATATGTTACGGGGGGAAGAGAGAGAAGAAAGACTTTCAAACCTTTGGAATCTCTTATTTTCCATTGATTTGAAGTCTACTCACTTGTCTTCTTGTACATAAGCTCTTCTTAGGTCACCCCTTTTCAAAAATGAAATATGATACCTTGTCTCATGAAAAATATTGTCTCTCAAAAGTAAATGCAAGATAAATAGAGTAGGTAACAACATTGATTATGATGAGCCTTGGTCACTTGAGGAGGTTATTGGAAAACTGAAACAGTGTTAAGAATAGCCAAAGCGTAAAAATGAATCTCAACAAGGATGGAAAGGGAAGGATATTGATAAAGGTAAGGGTAAATGGAATCCAAAAAGAGAAAGGCCTCATAATATGGAAGAGAAAGAAAATGTGGCACCGCAAAAGAAGTTCAATGCAGCTAGATAGGGACATGGATCACAGCAGTAGCATAGAGGTTATGGTACGTGACGGTTTGAGTGTTGGACATGCTCTAAGGAACATATTAATAGAGATTTTCCACAGCATCAAGGTTGTAGGAATCATATATATATAGTGCAAAGGAGGTAAAAACTATTGGGGATGTTGGACAGATCATTCCTCGTATCTCTATAGCAATAGACAACAAACATGCAGACAATCAGGAATCTATTATTGAGATAGATAGTTAGCTTTGTGATCAAGTTGTTTCTATTTTTATTGAACTTGGATATAATTATAGTTATGTTATTCTTGACTTGGTCGATAAATGTGGTTTGAATAAAGAAGTGCATGCAGAATCTTCATTAGTGTAGTTGGCTATAGGTATAAAGAAGAGAGTTCACCATTGGGCAAGAGCTTGCGCATTTGAGTTAAATGGTATGCCTACAACAACACATTTGAATGTACTACCATTGGGATCATATAGTATGATTTTGGATATGGATTAGATATACCTTCATAGGACCAAGGTGGATTGTTATGACAAAGCCTTTGAGTGTTTAGATGACAATGGGGAACCAAGAGTATTACAAGGAAAGAAGAAATCCACCTTAGTTAGGATGGTGATAGCTATGTCGGCCATGCTTAGTCACAGGAAAGGGTGTGTGGTATTTTTGGTGCACATCTCCAGTGAAAAGGATAAGGAAGTTGAGGATGCATATGTTTTGAGAAGGTATCTAGTTCTCCAACAGTTTCAAGATGTATTTCCTGCCGATATTTTAGAGTTTCCACCTCACAGTTAAGTACAGTTTTCTGTTCATTTGGTTACAAGAGAATCTCCAACATTAAAAGCACCTTACATGATGAGCAAACCCGATTCAGTAGAGTTAAATTTGTAGTTGAAAGAGATGGTTGAAAAAGGATACATTAGGCCAACTGTATCACCATGGGCACACTAATATTGTTTGTGAAGAAGAAGGATAGTGATCTTAGATTGTACATTGACTATACACAGTTGAACAAAGTCGCCATCAAGAATATATATCCATTATTGAGGATTGATAACTTGTTTGATTAGCTGAAGGGAGCAACATTGTTCTCGAATATTGATATGAGATCCAGATATCATCAAGTATAGATCAAAGAAAAGGACATTTAGAAGACAAATTTTTGGACTAGGAATAGATATTATGAGTTTGTTGTAGTTCCATTTGGTTTAACTAATGCTCCATTTGTAGGTTTTAACCCTGTATAGAAATTACCTACATAGGAATTCTAAAACATAGAAAATAAATAATGCGAGATCATAACACATAAAACACATATACACATATATTTTCCTCTCGATCCAAAAATCGAGACTACCAACTTGTTTTTTTCATTATGTTCCTTTCAATGTTACAATACATATTTATACATGCTGAAGCATCCAATAGCATGGACCGAAAACCATCACGTCCAAAACGATGGACCGAAAACTATCGCGTCCAAATCCATGTGTGAAAATCATGTAGAAAACCATAGGTAGGCCTACCCAACCTAATATAGGGTCCAAAAAAAAAAAAATTCCCATGCACACCTCAAACCCCCTGTGACCCACCCACTACGCAATTGGTGCAATGAAGGGGGAGCTTTTCCCCCCCTCTAACCCCATGTTTAACTACATGGGCTAGTTGTGGAAAGAATATAACACAACCCAACATTATCGCACTTTTTGTTTTCTTTCCATAGGGGGCCACAAGAGAGCTTAGTCATTTATCTAGCCCTGTAATGCCCACTGTTTCTCTACACCAAGAGAACTTGTCAGAGCTCACAGATTTTGTCAATGCATCTGCAATATTCTTCAAAGTGTCCACCTTTACCAACAACACCTTTTTGTCTTCTATCATATCCCTCACAAAGTGATACTGAACATCAATGTGCTTTATCTTTGAATGATATGCGATGTTCTTTTCCAAGAAAATTTCACTTTGGTTGTCACCAGTTTATCCTTTTAGCTCCCTGTACTAACCCCATACTTGAACACAATCTCTGCAACCAAACTGTTTCCTTACTTGCATGAGTGGCTTCCATTTTTTCTTCCTCTATAGTTGATAGTGCCACTACAGATTGTTTCTTACTCATCCAACTAACTACACCTATAAATACATTAAACACATATCCACTTGTAGATCTTCTTTGATCCAGATCTCTAGCCCAGTCTACATCAACAAAGCTATGAATATCTAACACTCTATCCAATCCTGATCTTCCTTGGTAGCACAAACAATAATCACTGGTGCCACGCAAATACCTAAAAATCCGCTTCACTCTTGTCCAATGCTACTTCCCTAGTTTTAACATAAACATGGTTAGTACTCCCACTACATGTGCAATGCCTTGTATAGTATAGACCATTGCATACATCAGGCTACCGACTGCACTTGCATATGGAACACGAGACATGTCCTCTTCCTCTTCTTGTGTCTTCGGACATTGTTTAGAAGATAATCTCACACCTACAGGAATATGATCCTTCACCAGTTTACTATCCTAAATATTAAACCTTTGCATTATTGTCTCAACATACTTCCTCTTGTTTAACCAAAGCTTCCTCTTCTCCCAGTCTCTTTCAATTTCCATGCCTAAAATATAGTTTGCAGCACCAAGATCTTTCATGTCGAATTTGGAGGACAATTTGGTCTTCAAATCCTGGATAATTTATTTTTCATTTCCAACCAACAACATGTCATCCACATACAAGACCAGATAAATAACACGGTTACCAATTAGTTTAAAATACACACAGTGATCTTCTTTGCTTCTGGTGAATCCATGTCCTTGTATAAATGTATCAAATTTTTGATACCACATCCTTGGTGACTGTTTTAACCCATACAGAGACTTCTTTAACTTGCATACCTTTTTTCTTACCCTTCACTGCAAAAACTTCAGGTTTCTTCGTGTAGATCTCCTCTTTCAGATCCCCTGAAGAAATGATGTCTTCACATCCATCTTTTCTACCTCAAAATCAAAAGCAACAGAAACTAATAAAAATACTCTAATAAAAGCTACCTTGGTAACAAGAGAAAAAATATCACCAAAATCAATTCCTGGCACCTGGGAATAACCTTTTGCTACCAACCAAGCTTTGTATTTCTCCAGCTTTCCTTTTGCATTTGTCTTCTTCTTGAACACCCATTTACTGCCAATAGGTTTCCTTCCAGCCAGCAACTCCACCAGATCCCAAGCCTCATTTTTGTGCAAAGATGCCATTTCATCAACCATGGCCTCTTTCTAGAGTTTGCCATCCTCTGAATCTATTGCTTCCTTCACAGTTCTGGGATCATCATCAGTAACAGATAAAGAAAAATTTGAACATAAAGTAGATGGACTATACCTTTTTAGTTGCCTTCTTTCTCGAACTGCTCTTCTCACACGTGGAGTTTGTGGATCTTCGTCTTCTGATTCCTCCTCTACTATAGAGTCTGATTCTTCCTCCTTAAGCTCAAAGTCTATCTTCTCAGGTTCCTTTGGTTGGAATTCATGTTTAATAACATCTTTCACCTCTCTGAACACCACATCTCAACTGTACATAACCTTCCTTGTTATTGGCTTCCAAATCTTATAACCCTTTAAACCATCCTTATACCCAATAAAGATGCACTTTTCATATTTTCTATCCAACTTGGTCATTTTCTCCTTTGGAACATTTACATATGCATCACATCCAAATACCCTCAGATGCAAAAGAGAGGGTTATCTACCAGTCCATACCTCTTATGGAGTCTTATCCTCCAAGGTTGGTGAAGGTGATCTGTTGACCAGGTAACTTGCTGTCTCCACCACCTCTGCCCAGAATTCTTGTCCTAACCCATCACCACTCAACATGTTTCTTGTGCTTTCCATCAATGTCTTGTTCATTCTTTATACAACTCAATTTTTCTCAGGTGTGTATGGAGTAGTCTTCTACTATGTTATACCACACCTCTTATAGAATTCTTCAAATTCCTTACTAAAAAACTCTCTACCATTATCTATCCTCAACATATTTATCTTCTTCTTTGTCTAGTTTTCCTTAAGAGCCTTAAATTATTTAAACCTATCAAAGACTTCAGATTTCTTCTTAAGGAAATATATCCATGTATTCCTTGAGAAGTCATCTATAAATGATACATAGTACACATACTTTCCTAGTGATGGAACCTTCAAAGGTCCAAACACATCACTATGCACAAGCTCTAATATTTGTTTCGCCCTCTTACCACCAAAGGAGAAACTCACCCGATTCTGCTTCCCATATACACAATTTTCATAGAAATCAAAATCCAGAGAGCTATTACTCATACCTTCTACCATACCTTTACCATGAAGTATTCAAAGGCACTTCTCTCCAATATGTCCAAGCCTTTGATGCCACAGCATGGTCTTCTCTCCAAATACCACTAGATTTTCTTCTCCTCTTTCAGGAACCACATGACTGTTGCACCCATCAACAATAATGCTACCTTGCAGCTTGCACAGAGTTCCAATCTGAACTCCCCAAATCATCTTGCAAGTATCCTTCTCAAACACTATTTTTACACCTGCATCATCCAGCTTGCTTATGGAAATAAAATTTCTGGCCAATGCAAGAATATGTAGAACACCTATAAGTGTTCTAACCCTTCCACCTTTCTACTTCAACTTTACTTTTCCATGACCAACGATTCTAGACTTCCTGTCATCCCCCAAGAAGACATTGCGACCACCATATTTCTCATACTTGCAAAACCACTCTCTATGGGAAGTGAAGTGAAAGGATGGACCTGAGTTAATCAACCATGCCTCATGATCTACATGTGTACTTAAAGAAGCCAAGTACACATCCCCACCTTCATCTGAGGTGGTTTTCACCTCTGCAGAAGGAGCATCATCAGATCCCTTTCCTTTTTTAGGAGCTTTAGATTTATAGTCCCTTTTGTAGTGCCCTTCCTTTCCACATTTCCAGTAAACCACCTTTACAGGCTTTCCTGAAGATTTAGATATCCCTCTAGATTTAGATCTCCCACTCGATGACCTATTTTTGTTTTTGTTCTTGGACCTTCCTCGTACAGAAAAGGCATCACCATTCTGGCTCTCCATATTTTTCTATCTCATCTCCTCCGTCAGCATGGATGAAACCATTTCATTGAACTACAAGGCAGTTGCATTGCTACCTATTGTAATAACCAGACTATCCCATGAATCTAGTAGAGAACACAACAAACTGATGCACTTATCTTCATCTGAAATTTTAATATCAACAGATATTAACTAACTTACCACAATATTAAATGCATTGAGATGCTTTGTCACCGATTCTCCATCTTTCATCCTCAAGTTATACAACATTTTCTATAGGAACAGTTTAGTCACCACAAACTTAGATTGGTACAAAGTCCCTAACTTGTCCCACAAAGCCTTCATCATAGCTTCCCCTGATACATTAAAAAATATTGAATCTGTGACACACAATCGTATTGTGCTCTTTTCCTTCTTATCCAACTTCTTCCATTCTTCATTGGACACTCCCATTGGTTTAGTACCTGAATCTTCCATAATCCACTGATCTTTATCCACCAACAGATCCTCCATCTTCAATTTCTACAACTCAAAACTATGACCATTAAATTTCTTCATCTCTATCTTTCCATTGCTCGCCATCTTCTTTCACCACCATAATTGATCTCGCAAATCTCCCACTAAACAATGCCTATCTCAGGCCCGAGCAAAACCCCTAAGCAAAAAAAGCATCCCCTTAAAGCCAAAACAACTCTCACACCAAATGTAGGTTTTAACCCCGTACACAAATTACCTATATACAAATTCTAAAACACAGAAAATAAACAATGTGAGAGCATAGCACATAAAACACATATACACAGAGATTTTCCCCTGGATCCAAAAACCAGGACTACCAGCTTGCTTTTTTCATTATGTTCCTTTCAATGTTACAATACATATTTATACATGTGAAAGCATCCAAAACGATGGACCAAAAACCATCGCATCCAAAACCATGTGCAAAAATCATGCACAAAACCATAGGGAGATCCGCGCAACCTAATATAGTGTCTAAAAAACAAAATTTTCTGGGGCGCTGCCCCAAACCCCATAGAGGGGGGTTACCTGCACTGCTCGAACCCCCTATCACCCCCTACTACGCAATTGGCGCAACGAAGGAGGGGCTCCGCCCCCCTCTAACCCCCTGGTTAACTACATGGTCTAGTCATGGAAAGACTATAATGCAACCCAACACCATCTCCCTTTATATACTTGATGAATAATGTGTTTCATCTGTATTTGTAAAACTATTTTATTGTGTTTGTTGATGACATATTGGTATATTCTAAGACTGTGGAAGAGCATGATGAGCATTAGGAAATAATGTTGAGGTTGTTAAGAGAGAATTAGTTGTATGCTAAGCTCATCATGTGCAGTTTGTTTCAAACAAAGGTGCATTACCTGGGACATGTTGTCTCTAAGGAGGGAATAATAGTGGATCCAGGAAAGGTAAGACCTATCATGGAGTGGGAAACTCCTAGAAATGTAGACAAGGTGAGATCCTGCACAAGATTTGTAGGTTATTACAGGAGGATCATCACCACCTTCTCAGATATTGCTTATCATATTACATCATTACATAGGAAGGGTAAGAAGTTTGAATGAACAGAGTAGTGTGAGCTAGTTTTGAGCACCTCAAGAAGCTATTGATGCACACACGAATGTTGAATATTGTAGCTCCAGAAAAAGAGTTTTTAGTATGTATAGATTCTTGCAAGAGAGGACTTCATGGATTCCTTATGTAGGATGGATAGGCGGTATGACATGAGTCACGAAATTTGAATGAGCATGAGAAGAACTATATGATGCATGATCTTGAGCCAGCAACAATCATACATACATTGAAGATGTGGAAGAACTCTCTTTGTAGCATGATGTTTGTGTTGATGAGTGATCATAGTGGATTAAACGATTTATTTTCCTAATCGAATCTTAACTCCAGGCAAGCTAGACGGTTGGCCATAATCAATGAGTTTTATTTTAAGATCAGATACATCAAAGGAGAGAAGAAAAATGTTGTACATGATCTTAGTAGGCGGATACAGGTAAATCATATAACAATTCTGAGTTCTTATGGAACCAATTTAAAGGATAGGATCTTGTAGCCATAATAGTGGGATCTCAGGTATATGGATATTGTCCACAGGTTGTAGTAGAGTAAAGGTATAGGTACAGGTGCAAGTGCACATGATGTGGACTATTCTCTTACACCAGATGGATTGGTCAGGTTTAGAGACACATACATGTACCAGACAACAGTGAGCTCAAGAACATGAACTTGAGGGATTTTCATGCAAAACCATATTTAGGTCACCCAGGTTATCAGAATATGCTAACAACAATGAAGAAATTATATTATTGGTCGAATTTGAAGAGAGACATAGCATAGCTTGTGGCTAGATGTTTGTATTTTCAGCAAGGAAAAGTAGAGTGTAGACATCCAGGTGGATTTCTAAATCTGATTGTAATTCTAGAATGGAAATGGGAGGTCATCTCTATGGACTTTCTCATGGTTTTCTGAGGATAGTGAGCCAACATGATTCCATCATGGTTGTTGTGACAAGTTGAAAAAATTTGCGCAGTTCAATCCAATGAATACTATGTATTTAGCTAGTGATGTGGCACAATTGTTCATCAGAAATGTGATCATATTGCATGGTGTTCTGAAGAAGATTGTGTCAAACAAGGATACAAAGTTCACGTCCAAGTTTTGGAATGACTTGTTTGTAGGTTTGGGCACATAGTTTTCCTTCAGTACAAACTATCATGCACAGATAGATGGACAAAATGAGAATGTCAACAGGATATCAGAGGACATGCTGAGGATGTACATGATGCATCAACAATGAAAGTGGGTAGAGAATCTTCCGCTGGTAGAGTTCGATTACAAAAATGGGTATCAAGAATATTTGAAGATGATTGCATTTGAGGCATTGTATGTGTGGAGTTGTAATACTCCCATCAATTGGATTCATCTAGTTAACAAGGTGTTGATTGGACAAGACATGTTGGAAGACATGGAGTAGGAAATGCAGGTAATTAAGAAGAATTTGAAAGCAACACATGATAGGAAAAAGAGCTATGTAGATTAGAATAGGTTGTTTAAGGAGTTACAGGTTGGGGAGCATGTGTACTTGTGCATCAAACTGAAGAAGAGCTCCTTATAGATTGGATCATGTGCCAAGTTGGCACACTAGTTTTGTGGACCTTTCCAGATTATTCAAAGGATTGGGTCAGTAGCCTATCAACTTGCACTTCCTCTGATAGTGAATGTCCATGATGGTTTCCATGGGTCACTGCTTGAGAAGTATGTTAAATATGTTGATCACATGATTGACAGGTCTGTATTGTAGGTGGATATAGATGGAGAATTCTAGCCACAACCTCAGTGCATATTGCAGAGAAAGGTTCTCATGCTCTAGAATAGAGAAATTGTGTAGGTTAAATTGTAGTGGAAGCACTTTGGGCCCGATCAAGCTACATGGGAGATGGAAGATCAGATGCAGGCTATGTATATTTCATTGTTTTCCAGTTGAGGCAAAGCATTTTTGGGATGATGTTTAGTATATGTTTTGGAATATGTTTTTGTTTGATATTTAGGTATATATACATATGCATATGGATATAAATACCACCATGAGCTATGTTATGAAGCTCCAATAAGTGGTATGGGTGTTATGTCATTATAGTTTCCATGTTGTTATCTTGTGATGTTTCTTTTCTTTTCAACAGGGTGATCATTGTAAATACTGTATCGAGCTATGTTATAAATCTCCATGCGATGTATGTTTTCTTTTCGGTAGTTTTGCTGAGGTATAGGTGTGGTCAAACACCGAAGATGGTGTCTCCCAAGGGGGAGGGTTCTATAACATCTATAGTGAAAATTCCATGTAATAAAAGTTAATAAAGGAAAAAATAATAGCCACAATTGATGGGACACTTATTCCAAGTTGAATGTTTTGAAGGGCATCCTAGCGTGGGTGTTCGTTTGGCTTATTATGGCTAACGAATTTCAAAAAGGAAATGGCTAAGGTATTTGGAAAGTAAAAATGACATTAATTGGCATTTTATTTATGAAAATGATATAAATTATGAGAAAAGGAATGTGAAAGTTCACAAGTTTCATGTGAGGAGGAAAATGAAAGAAAATATAGGAAATTGAAGAAAACAAAGGCCTCATTAATAAAAAGGCTTTTGAAGATTAGTTGGTAAGATTTTTATTAGGGTTTGGGCAATGTAACATTTTGTCAGTTCAATTTTGGAGTTCTCTCATTATTCTCTCTCTCTCTCTCTCTCTCATTCTTGGACATTTAGAGTTTTTCATGGACCACTTTGGCATTGGATCAAGAAAGACAAAGAAGGCAAGAGGAAGGAACGAGCAAGCAAGGAAGAGAAGGATCAAGCATCTATATCAAGATTCTTTGCAAGTATTGATTTTCATGTTTGATTTCCTTGCTATATTTCAGCGTAGCCAGGCCATTTTTGGATAACCATGGTGTGATGGGGTTCTCATGTTTTGGTTGGGTTGGATTTCTGGATGCATTAAAAGCTAAGTGAGGTGGATCTCTGAAATAAAGAACACATGGCCTAGTGATCCTTAAACCAGACTATGGATTGCGGTAAAGCCACTAGCCTAGTGACCCCTGAACCAGACTGTGGGTTACGGTAAATATAGCTATTATGTTCCTCTATGGGCCTAGGAATCCTTGGCTAGTTAATGGCGAGATATACAATAAATTCTAGAGGTGGTTTCCCTTTATTAGGCCTGTGAATCCTTGGCAGTGAATGGTGGGATATACAGTAAATCCTAGTAGGTGAAGTCTTGGTTTAAGGCCTAGTGATTTGGTGTTGATTGTGATAAATCATGTGAGACCATGAGACATGAAAATTTCTCACGGTGTAGGTGGGGAAATCTGGTGGCATCCATGTTTGTTTTGGCCTAGTGATCTATTGGACATCATGGTAAGGCCTATTATTACTTGTTTATTGTTTTGGCCTAGTGATCTGGTGTGCATTGCAGTAAATCCTAGTTTCTATTGATGAGGGTGAGGTATTTTAGCCTCAAGATGCCCTGGTTGGATCTTTTGGTTTGATTCCCATATTCATGCCTAGAATATGGCACGGGGGTGATTATATGAAGCGATATTTGTCTCAGCCAATCTATGGTAAGGTGGAACGTGGTAGTCCCATCATGGGTTGGCTTTTGCATTCATTTATAAGAGGTTCTTTCCTTGACATCTAATGTGTAAATGTATTGGTTTATATGTGGATTCTATGGTTGATGTATCCTTGATATTTATGTTGTTAATATTCATGTTATAAGCATGTATTATGACAACGATGATGTATGGCTCTCCTCATGTTTTGATTTGTAAATGAATGAACAATGTATATATGACCGAAATGATGATAATGCCACTAATCATAGAAGGGAACAATTCTTCTTAGCGATTCTAAGATGAGTATGATACCCCTATGCTCATATATATATTGTTTAAACTTGTATATTACATATCTGTGACATGTTAATGATTGTCATTGCTAGTAGGGGTCTAGTCTAGGCCTTGTCAATGCTTCTACAAATGTATCATTGTTCTGTTGTGTAATTTTATTTCTGAACCTATCATTGAGTTATGGGTAGTGACCTAGGCTATGGGACTAAAAATGTGGCACAAATCCTGAATTCGTAAACAAGGGTTTATGGAGAAAAATCCCCAAACACATGCATATCCATGTTGTGGGAGCATTTGGAGCCTCCCAGATGCACCCTTGTCCATATCAACAGAACGTCTGTGCTTTTAATGGTCTAAAACTTCAGTTGGTCTCAGGGGTTGGTTACCTGAGTGGTAGGGATGACTCCTGGGGGTTTTTTTGCTGATGTGGAAGGAATTTGTGGTGTGTTTACATCAATTCCATTTCTATAAGGTCACCTAGGAGGTTGAATCTCACCACAGTGGCCTCTTGTCGCATATTTACCCCTACTAGCCAGTTACTTTTGTAGATGTCGGAAGAGTGTGTCACCTCAGGGTGCACCAGTGTTTTTTATAAAGAAGAAGGATGGTAATATTCAATTATACATTGATTATAGTTAGTTGAACAAAGTGACCATCAGGAATATGTATGCATAATCGTAAATCAGTGATTTTCTTGATCAACTAAAAGGAGCAGAAGTGTTTTCAAATATGGATTTGAGATTAGGATATCATTAGGTGTGCATCAAAGAAGAAGATATCTACAAGACCACATTCCCTACCAGGTATGGGAATTATGAGCTTGTGGTGGTTCCTTTTGGTCCTCCTAATTCTCTTGCCACCTTCATGTCTTTGATGAATAGTGTGTTGTGTCCTTACATGGACAAATTTTTGATAATGTTCATTGATGATATATTGATATACTCCAAGAATGAGGAGGAGCATGTAGAGAACTTGGAAACAATGTTTATATTATTGAGAAATCGTCAATTATATGCCAAGCTTAGTAAGTGAAATTTATGTAGTCTTATCTTCATTACTTGGACCCAGTGGACCCAAAATATATTAGAGCTATCATGGAGTGGACAAATCATAGGAATGTGGATGAGGTGAATTCATTCATGGGACTAGTAGCTTATTACAAGCATTTCATTAGGAACTTCTCAAGGATAGTCTATCCTATTACATCTTTGTAGAGGAAAGGAATGAAGTTTGAATGGACTAAGGTGTGTGCAACTAGTTTTTAATAGTTGAAGCATCTGGTTACAAATTCTCTAATTGGGAAGATTGCATATCTTGATAAGGATTTTTTAGTCTGTACAAATACTTGTAAGAAAGGACTTGATGGAGTCTTGATGCAACAAGAACAAGTGGTATGCTATGAGTCAATGAGGCTGAATGAGCATGAGAAAAACTATGTGACTAATGATCTTGAGTTCACAGCTATCATTAACATGTTGAATATGTAAAGGAAATATCTTATCCGTTGGAGTTTCATCTTGATTAGTGATCACAGTGGGTTGAGGTACTTGTTTCACCAACCTAATCTAAATTTCAGGAAAGCTAGATGGATTGCTATGCTCAATGAGTTTCAATTTTAGATCAGATACATCAAGGGCAAGGAGAATAGGGTTACATTTGATTTCGGTAGGAGTGCAGCTGAATCATTTTTTAGTTGTGATCTCTTATGGGACAGATCTACAGGAGAGAATATTTCATGTAGGATGGCGTGATGATAGGTACCAACAACTGAAGCATAGGTTGTGACAACATGGTGAAGGTGATAGAGATGAGTACCACCTCACAAAAGATGGCTTGGTCAGATTCAGGAATAAGATTTATGTGATAGATAGAAGTGAGTTAAATAATCTCATATTAATGGCGTTACATGTCAAGAAATATTCAGGTAACTGAGGATATCTGAAGACTTTGACAATTGTTAAGAAATTCTATCATTTTTCAGACTTGAGGAAAGAGGTGGTTAGTCTGTTTCTAGATGTTTGGATTGTTAATAAGTGAATTGTGAGTTTAAGCACCCAATTTTGTCTATTTCATCCTATTCCAATTCCAAAATGAAAATGGGAGTTCCTTTCCATTGACTTCATTATAGTTTTACCGCGGACATGGAAACAACATGATTCCATCATGGCTGTGGTTGATAGGTTGAGCATGGTCGCTCCCTTCATTACGGTGAAGTCTATGAATTCAACTAGTGAGGTAGCTTAGATCATCAGGGAGATAACGAGGTTGCATGGTGTTCCCAAGATGATCATATCATATAGAGATGCTAAGTTCACTTCCATATTTTGTAAGGATTTGTTTGTAGGCTTGGGTACAGAGTTAGCTTTCAACACAGATTATCATTTACAGACAAATGGAAAGACATAGAGGGTTCATAGGATTCTTGAGGACATGTTGAGGGTGTATGCTATGCATCAACAAAGGAACTGGGAGGAGTATCTTCCACTATTATTTTTTTCATATAATAATGGGAATCAAGAATGCTTGAGGATGAATTCATTTTAGGTGCTTTATACGCAGAGTTGTAACACTCCCATCTGCTGGAGTGATCCAATGATCAGGGTGTTGATTGGACCAGATATGTTACTATGATGGATTAAGTGATGTAGGTTATTAAGAGGAATTTGACGGAAATGAAGTGTATACATAAGAGTGTTGGGTCCCTATAATACTAGTGATTACCCCATTACTATTATAGTTATACCCCTTATTTATATTGTTGTGCCCCTATTACCCCCTTATTGTTATTTCTGTGCCCCATAGAATCCCTCTATTGTTATTTTTGTGGCTTTATATTATTATTGTTAGGTCGGCTCGATTATATTGTGACTCCTTAGACTCCTATATATAGAAAGGAGGTTTTGTCATTTGAATCATCTAAGAATTGTTCATTTATGTAATGTAAAGGAGGTTGCCCCCTCGAAGAGGCTGAATTCTAAGGCGTTGATCTATCTTTTCTATCTTCTCTTGAGCTGGTTTCATAACATTTGGTATCGGAGCTTTGGATTCTAGGGTTTCACTGCTCCAAACAGGTCATCGTGGCATTTTCGCTATAACTTTTTTTTGTAATGTTTCAGAAGTCGCAAAAAAAACCCATTTGAGAAGAAATCGCGCTGAACCTTGGGTCCTAACTTCAGAGCTTTTTGCACGATATTTTCGGAGATATGATCTGAGGAAGTTGGTCTTTTTGCAGACTCCTGAATTACATTCAAAACAGGTGACCTAGGGAAAATTGTCATAACTTTCTCTCTGAGAATGAGATTGAAATTTCGTAAGAAGGTACAGAAAGGGGATGGAATCTAGTTTCTTGTATATCATTTTCAGAACCAAATATCGAAAATTATACACGTGGCACTTCATACAACTTCGATCTTCTGGAAATGTCTATAATCAGGTCATCTTGGGAGATTGTGCATAACTCTTTCTTGGAGAATCCAATTTCGATCAGACTGGTGGCATTGGAAAGAGGACATAGAGAGCTACTATAGTCCACAAATTCAAAAACAAGATGATTGGAAAGTACATAGATACATCAGAGACAATACCGAGCTCCTACAAAGTGAAAAAAGGTGTGTAGATTTTTTTAAATTTTTGCTTAAGCTTGGTTTGAAAATTTATTTTGAAGGAATTCAAAGGGCATAGTAGAGCATTATTATCGGTAACTGATGCCCCGAGGAAAGAAAATGCAAACACCTAGTAAGGAACTTGAAAGCTCTAGCATGACTCATGAAGAAGAGGAAGAAATGCTACATGATATATCAAAATTACAAGAACAAGTGCAACAAATGTCACGCTCACAAAAGTTAACAAATGCTAAGATAAATGGCGTGGAAGCTAAGATGGACAATTTGAAGATATATTTGAACACAAATTTGAAGACAGGCATGGCAGATTTGAAGACAGATTTGACAAATTTTCTACAAGAAATACTTACTAATGGTGAAAAGGTAGTAAAGGAAACTCATGATGAGAACAAAATAAATGTTAATCATGATTCCATAGATGCTAATGTTGGATCGAAGAATCACCATATTCCAAAAATCGATATGAGGAAGTTTGATGGCAAGGATCCCGCCACATGGATATTACAGATGGAGCAATTCTTCGATCTCAATAATGTGCAAAACGCACAAAAGGTACGTATGAAAACTGTATATTTGGAACCAAATCAGTTTGTATGGTATCAATGGCTTTGTTCTCGTAAACAATTTATCACTTGGGCAATTTTTACGGAAGAAGTGATAGCACATTATGAGGACACAAAAAGCAACACTTTTTTTATCCAATTGATAAGTCTCAAAAAAAAGGGTTCAATAATGGAGCACATTGAGGAGTTCCAAAAATTGAACATAAGGGTAAAAGATATTCCAGAGAAGCATAGGATTGATGTGTTCATAGGTTTTTTAAAGGATAATATCCAACATGATGTTCGCCTTTGGGAACCTGATTCATTAGAGAAGGCATTCAGGTTAGCAAGAAAAATGGAAAGCAAAATTATGGCAACTAGGAAGCATACCACTCACAACTATAAAGATGGAAGTGTTGTTGCCCCTAGTCTTCCACAACCTACAAGGTTGACACCACAAAAATTGGAAGAAAAAAGAGCAAAAGGGCTTTGTTACAATTGTGATAGCAAATACACAAAAGGTCATAAGTGTGCTGAGAAGAAATTATTCTACATAGATTGTGAAGAGGAAGAAGAAAAGGAGCAAGAAAGGTCAAAAGAAGAGGATATATTCCAAGAAAAAAGCCTAGATGAAGAACAAATAAATCCGACCATATCTTGTAATGCATTGACGGGAATTACCACTCCTCAAACCATCAAGATAGAAGGACAAATCAAGAAGAAAAAGGTAATAGTGTTGATTGATTCAGGAAGCACCCACAATTTTATTCATTGTAGGGTAGCAAAAGAATTGAATTGCTTCCTATATCCAACACCAGAGTGTCAAGTGATGATTGCAAATGGAGGAACAATAAATTTCTCTAGAAAGTGCCATAATATCAAGCTATCCATGGGAGAATATGTATTGACTAGCCCAATGCTTTCCATTCCAATGGGAGGTGCCGATGTTGTACTAGGAGTCCAATGGCTACAATCCTTGGGTACAATAGCTTTTAATTTTCAAGAACTTTTCATGAAATTTTCTGTGGAAGGAAAGGAAGTTGAATTAAGGGGTATTGCAAGGAAACCAGGAAAGATAATCAGCTCTAATGGCATGACTAAGCTTCTAAAAAAGGAAAAAAGAGGTGTAATTGCACAATTATGTTCGCTAGATGTTTCCACATTGGAATCATCTATTGCTCCAAATCTCCAAAAAGTCCTGGACAATCATTCCAAGGTATTTGAGACTCCCAAAGGTCTCCCACCTATGCGTGATCATGATCATATTCATCTGATTCCAGGAAGTGTTCCTCCAAACATCAGGCCTTACAGATATCCCTATGTCCAAAAAAGTGAAATTGAACGTATGGTTGCAGAAATGCTAGAGGCTGGTATAATTCAACCGAGTCAAAGTTCTTTCTCAGCTCCAGTAGTATTGGTGCACAAGAAGGATGGATCATGGCGCATGTGTCTAGATTATAGGGAGCTCAACAAGCTCACTATTAAAGATAAGTTCCCCATTACTATCATTGATGAATTACTGGATGAATTGCATGGATCAATTTACTTCACCAAGTTGGATCTTCGTTCGGGATATCATCAAATCAGAATGAAGATTGAAGACATTCCAAAAATGGCATTTAGAACTCATGAGGGTCATTATGAATTTTTGGTCATGCCTTTTGGCCTTACCAATGCACCTTCAACATTTCAAGGTTTGATGAATTCAATTTTCAAACCATTCCTTAGAAAATTTGTGTTAGTATTTTTTGATGATATACTAATCTACAGCAAGTCTTGGAAGGATCATGTTGAACATGTTGACAGGGTGCTACAACTATTGGAGGAGAAACAATTATATGCAAAAAGATCCAAATGTTTCTTTGGAGTCCAGGAGGTGGAATATTTGGGTCATATTGTATCTCATGAAGGAGTTAAGGTAGACCCTAGCAAAATTAAAGCCATTAAGGAATGGAAAATCCCCACATCCATAAAGCATCTGCGAGGATTTCTTGGGTTGACAGGGTATTATCGCAAGTTTGTTAAGAATTATGGGAGAATAGCAGCACCTCTAACAACATTATTGAAGAAAGATTCATTTTCATGGACTCCGGAAGCAACAAAGGCCTTTGAACATCTTAAAGAGGCAATGTGCCAAGCACCAGTCTTAGCTACACCGGACTTCACAAAAACCTTTATTGTGGAATGTGATGCTTCAGGAAATGGAATTGGTGCTGTTCTAATGCAAGATGAAAGACCCATTGCTTTTGAAAGTCGTCCAATCAAGGGAAAGTTTTTAAGCAAAGCTATTTATGAGAAGGAAATGTTGGCAATACTCCATGCACTTAAGAAATGGCGACCCTACCTAATGGGAAGACACTTCAAGGTAAAAACGGATCATGATAGCCTTAAATACTTTTTAGAACAAAGATTATCCTCTGAAGAGCAACAAAAGTGGGTCACAAAGATGTTGGGTTATGACTTTGAAATCATCTACAAAAAAGGGAAGCAAAATGTGGTGGCAGATGCACTCTCAAGAAAGGATGAGGATGTGGAAGCATTGTTGTGTGCCATTTCTATTATCCAACCAGATTGGATAAACGAAGCAAGGGAGGAATGGAAGAATGACGAAGAAGTGTGGGCACTTATTCGAAAGCTACAACAAGATTCCAGTACTTCTGATACATTTAGCTGGAAAAATGATTCGTTATGGTACAAAGATCGCTTATACCTCTGTAAGAATTCCCAGCTAAAACAAAAGATTCTTATGGAATTGCACACTTCTCCCTTAGGAGGGCACTCAGGATTTTTAAAAACTTACCACAGGGTTAAGAAGGAATTTTTTTGGGATGGCCTTAAATCAGATATTCAAAAGTTTGTGGCGGAATGTTTGGTTTGCCAACAAAATAAAGTTGAAACAATTAAGACACCGGGTCTATTACAACCTTTATCCATTCCAAGCCAACGTTGGGAGGAGGTTTCAATGGATTTTATCACAGGTTTACCCAAGTCTGAGGGAAAGAGTGTCATCATGGTGGTAGTTGACAGACTTACCAAGTATGCACACTTTTGTGCATTATCACATCCATTTAAAGCCAGTACAGTTTCTACTGCATTTATGGAAACAGTTCAAAAGCTACATGGAAACCCAAAGATTATTGTAAGTGACAGAGATCCCATTTTCACTGGAAATTTTTGGACAAAATTATTTTCTTGTCTTGGTACTCAGTTAGCTCATAGCTCATCTTATCATCCTCAATCTGATGGGCAAACTGAGATAGTAAACAAATGTTTGGAAGGATATCTTCGTTGCTTTGTATCTGATAAACAGACACAATGGGTCAAATGGTTGCCTCTGGCTGAATGGTGGTATAACACTTCCTTCCATACAACAACAAAAATGACCCCATTTATGGCACTTTATGGGTATCAACCACCATCCATCACATCATATTTAAGAGAAAATTCTAAGGTTCAGGCAGTGGAACATCACATCAAACATCAACAACAAGTCCTCCAACTCTTAAAGGATAACCTCGTGTTGGCACAAAATAGAATGAAACAAGAGGCAGATCTACATTACAGTGAAAGAAGTTTTGATGTACGCGATTGGGTATTCCTACGGCTACGACCATATAAGAAAATGTCCCTAAAGCAAGCTAAGAAGTATAATAAACTATCACCAAAGTATTATGGTCTGCACAAGGTGTTGCAAAAGATTGGTACTATGGCATACAAATTGGAGCTTCCTGCAGCTTCTCGATTGCACCTAGTTTTCCATGTTTCATGTTTAAAGAAGGTTATAGGCGACAAGCTCCCAATTCAAACAATATTGCCAGAACTTGACGAGGAAGGAAAAATTATATTGGAACCGGAAGCAGTCACAGAAACAAGAACTCGACAGCTACGAAATCGATCAATTTCAGAGTATCTTATCAAGTGGAAGAACTTATCTGCTGAAGATTCCACATGGGAGGATGAGAATTTTATGCAGAAGTATCCAGAATTACTCAAGCGTTGAGGACAACACTTTTTTGAATGAGAGGGGCATGTTGGGTCCCTATAATACTAGTGATTACCCCATTACTATTATAGTTATACCCCTTATTTATATTGTTGTGCCCCTATTACCCCCTTATTGTTATTTCTGTGCCCCATAGAATCCCTCTATTGTTATTTTTGTGGCTATATATTATTATTGTTAGGCCGGCAGGATGATATTGTGACTCCTTAGACTCCTATATATAGAAAGGAGGTTTTGTCATTTGAATCATCTAAGAATTGTTCATTTATGTAATGTAAAGGAGGTTTCCCCCTCGAAGAGGCTAAATTCTAAGGCGTTGATCTATCTTTTCTTGAGCTGGTTTCATAACAAAGAGTTATGCAGATCAACATAGAGAATTCAAGGAGTTTTATGATGGGGAGTATGCACATACTTGCACATCAAGCCAAAATTGATCTCCTTGAGGATTTGGTAATGTGCCAAGTTGGTATCTCAGTATTTTGGCCCTTTCGAGGTCGTTGATATGATTGGAAAAGTGGCCTACCAAATTTATTACAAATCTAGGTTAAAGTTTCATGTAATAAAGGATATTAAAGGTAAAATAATAAGACCAAGGTCATGGGACACATATTCGAGGGTTGATGTTGCAAAAACATTATAGTGCCCATTACTTGTTGTTTAATAATGGCTATGGAAATTAGGAAAGGAATTGGAAAAGGCAAAGATGCAAAAATTGACATTTAATTACAAGAAATAAAAAAAATAGAATAAAAGGGAGATGAAGAGACACAAATATGAATGCAAGTGAAATTAGAGGAAAAAATAAGGAAAATGTTATGAAACCAACTCACAAAAAGATAGAAAAGATAGATCAATTCCTTAGAATTCAGCCTCTTCGAGGAGGCAACCTCCTTCATATTACACAAATGAACAATTCTTCGATGATACAAATGACAAGGCCTCATTTCTATATATAAGAGTCTAAGGGGTCATAATATAATCAGAGCCAAGATAACAAAAATAATGTAAGGGCACAATAATAACAATAGTGGGCTTCTATGGGGCACAAAAATAACAATATGGGGACTACATGGGTACAATAATATAATAAGGGGGTTGTACTAATAACAATAAGGGGTTACACTAGTAGTATAGGGGCCTAACATGCCCCTTCTTCAAAAAGTGTTGTCCTCAACACTTGAGTAGTTCTTGATGCTTTTGTATAAAATTCTTATCCTCCCATGTGGAATCTTTAGTGGGTAAGTTCTTCCACTTGATGAGATACTCTGAAATTGATCGATTTCGTAGTTGTCAGGTTCTTGTTTCTGTGAATGCTTTTGGTTCCAATATGTTTTTTCCTTCATTTTCAAGTTCTGGGATCTTCGGCAATTTTTGAATGAGTTCCCACCCTGCTTCACCATTCTTCCATTCATCCCTTGCCTTGTTTATCAAATTTGGTTGGTTAATTATACCTACCTCTACCATTTTTGCAACCATATGTTCAATTTCACTCCTTTGGGCATATGGATATCTATAAGGCCTAACGTATGGAGGAACACTTCGTGGAATAAAATGAATAGCATGATCATGATCATGAATATGTGGGAGGCCTTTGGGAGTCTCAAATACCTTGGAATGATTGTCCAAGACTTTTTGAAGATCTGGAGAAATAGATGATTTCGAAGTAGGAACCATTAGCGAACATAATTGTGCAATTACGCCTCATTCTTCTTTCTTTAGAATCATTTTCATTCCGTCAAAGTTGATTATCTTTCCCGGTTTCCCTGCAATACCCCTTAATTCAACTTCCTTTCCTTTCCAAGAAAATTTCATAAAAATTTCTTGAAAATTAAAAGCTATTTTACCCAAGGATTGTAGCCATTGGACTCCTAGTACAACATCAATACCACCCATTGGAACGGAAAGCATTGGGCTACTCAATACATATTCTCCCATGGATAACTTGATATTATGGAACTTTCCAGAGCAGTTTATGGTTCCTCCACATACAACTGTCACTTGACACTCTCGTGCTGGATATAGGAAGCAATTCAATTCCTTGGCTATATTACAATTAATAAAATTATGGGTACCACCCGAATCAATCAACACTATTACCTTTTTCTTCTTGATATGTCCTTCTATCTTGAGGGTTTAAGGAGTGGTAATTCTTGCCAATGCTTTACAATATATGGTCGGATCCATTTCTTCTTTCTCTTGGGTTGGGTCTAGGTGTATATCCTCTTCTTTTGATGTTTCTTGATCATTTTCTTCCACCTCTTCATACTCTATGTAAAATAATTTCTTCTCAGCACACTTATGACCTTTAGTGCATTTTCTATCACAATTGTAACAAAGCCCTTTTTCTCTTTTTTCTTCCAATTTTTGTGGTGTAAACCTTGTAGGTTGTGGAAAGCTAGGAGAAGAAACACTTTCATAATTATAGTCGTGAGTGGTGGGATTCCTTGTTTCCATAATTTCGCTTTCAATTTTTCTTGCCCACCTGAATGCCTTCTCCAATGAATCAGGTTCCCAAAGATGAACCTCATGTTGAATGTTATCCTTTAAAGTACCTATGAAGACATCAATCATTTTCTTCTCTGGAATATCATTTACCCTTATATTCAATTTTTGGAAGTCCTCAATGTGCTCTGCCATTGAATCCTTTTGTTTGAGATTTATCAATTGACTAAATAGGGTGTTTCTCTTTGTATCTTCATAATGTACTATCATTTCCTCTATGAAAATTGACCACGTGAGAAGTGGTTTACAAGAACAAATCCCTTTATACCATAAAAATTGATTTGGATATAAATAACTAGATGCAATACATACCATTTGTAATAGTAGTACACCATGTAGATCAAAATATTTCTCCATATGTAGCATCCAATTTACCGGATTCTTGCCATTAAACTTCCTCATCTCAAT
The DNA here is from genome assembly GCA_031772625.1 of Pinus tabuliformis. Classification (NCBI taxonomy): domain Eukaryota; kingdom Viridiplantae; phylum Streptophyta; class Pinopsida; order Pinales; family Pinaceae; genus Pinus; species Pinus tabuliformis. The sequence goes on from CM062818.1 coordinate 1,608,492,045, forward strand.
TTTTCTTGATTTTATAAGCTCCATCTTGAAACTTCTGTAGCCATGTAAATTTGGATCTTACAATTCTTAAATTTCCACCTACAACAGCCCTCTGTGTCCTCTTTCTAATGCCACTAGTCTGATCAAAATTTGATTCTCCAAGAAAGAGTTATGCACAATCTCCCAAGATGACCTGATTATATACCTTTTTCAGAAGAGTGAAATTGTATGAAGTGCCATGCGTCACAGTTTTGACCTTTGGATCTGAAAAATATAAATAGGAAACTAAAGTCCATCCTCTTTCTGTGACTTCTTATGAAATTTCAATCTGATGCTCAAAAGAAAAGCTATGACGATTTTCCCCAGGTCACTTTTTTGGAATGTAATTCGGGAGTCTGTAAAAATGCCAACTTCCTCAGGTCATATCTCCACAAATATATTGTGAAAATCTCTGAAATTCAGACCCGAGGTTCATAATGATTTAGGTCCAATTAGGTTTTTTTCTTAGTGTCTGAAACATCACAGAAAAAAATGCATATCACAAATGCCATGATGACATGTTTGGAGCAGCAAAACCCTAGAATCCAAAGCTTTGATACCAAATGTTATGAAACCAACTCACAAAAAGATAGAAAATATAGATCAACGCCTTAGAATTTAGCCTCTTCGAGCGGGAAACCTCCTTTATATTACACAAATAAAAAATTCTTTGATGATACAAATGACAAGTCCTCCTTTCTATATATAGGAGTCTAATGGGTCATAATATAATCAAAACCGGCATAACAAAAATAATGTAAGGGCACAATAATAACAATAGTGGGCTTCTATGGGGCACAATAATAAAAATATGGGGACTACCTGTGTACAACAATATAATAAGGGGGTTGTACTAATAACAATAAGGGGTTACACTAATAGTATAGGGGACTAACAGAAAATGAAAGAAAATGGAAAATCAATGACAAAAGGCATCAAAGAAATAATTCACAACTTTTTTTAGTTTAGTCTTGGTTCTCTTCTTACACTCTCGTGCACTCTAGCACTCTTACAACATTTTTGGAGCACTATAGCATTCACTTGGATTTAGAGAATGAATGCAAAGGAAAGTAGAGGAAAGAAAAGGAGCGTGTTACACAGTAATTTGTCACCATCCCTGTTACTCCTCTTGTCGTACCTTGGAGGACCCATCCCGGGAGTTATAAGAAGTGACAAAGTCTAAAAACACTTGCATTATGTTCCCCTGAGTATGTACTCCATGTTCCCTGAAGACATATTCTGCAAATTATCCCTAAAAAGTGATCTTTTTCCATTGGCACAAGTCCACAGTATTCTACCCGCGCCAATGGTGGAGATCCTCAAAAGAGGGCGCGACCATTGGCGCTCTGTCTTAGAGCAACAATCGCGCCAACCAAATTTAGTCGTGCTTTTTGCCTTAATGCACGTCCGATTGTTGTTTCCTTCATTACATGGAGCTTTTCTGAGGATAAAAAATCAGTCTTTTGTCGAGCTTTATCCATCTTTATGGCTTTTTGAGGATAATGCTAATCCGCAAAAGGCATCCCGGTTCATCGTATCCTCCTCCCTTCTTCACCTATATAAGCTTGTCATTATGCATTGGACAAGCTAGTGTTGGAGAGTGTTAGTGCTAGTGAGTTAGTGATTGAGTGATAGTAGTGATGATTATTGGTCATGGAGTGTTAGATGTTGAGTTCTTGAGTTCTTGGAGGAATGCTAGTGAGTGCTAGAGAGGTTATGCTGCCGGAGAGGAGACGCATGGCAAGACACATATAGTTATTCGCCCAGCCAGGAGAAGGGTCGACATCAGAACAATGGTTGTAACTTTTCCTGTTTATTAATTGATGAGCGACTGCTATTATAGTTCCAATCTCATTATCTATCATGGTGATGTGTTGATTTATTTCCTTTCTGACTGAAATATAGTTGTGCCTTGGTAGCTGTTATGTTGGTATTTGTCTCTTCCTTTGCATGTGCAGGTGTTCGTTTATGATCTGTGGGAGCGAGGGAGCGGGGATATCAACTCTGCTTCAATCATAGCGTTGGATTCCAGGTTGGTCTTCTTGATCCACCTTTGATGCATAACTAGGAACTTGCGTAGCAGCGTGGTTTGTTTGTGGCTAGTTCTGTTATAGGCTAGTGGGATCGCCTCTGTCCGCAGAGGGGATTTACCTGACCAACAGAGCGCAAAGAGAATTTTGGATCCTGAGATGTAAATGCATGGTACATGCATTTATTTGGTTCATTTTTTTTCATTGGCATGGGTTTTCCCTAGCTTGACAGTTGTTTTGGTGTTTCCTTACCATTTCCTGGATAGCCATAGTTTGATGAGATTCATTCTTGGTTGAGATTTGGATTGCTGAAAGATTTTTGAACTGGGTGAGGTGGTCTCAGGAAAATCCCGAGGGTTGGGGATAAAGATGGTTTTCTTGAGAAATCCCTTGAGAGGTGGGTGGAGATAGGAAAATTCCTCAAAGTATGTTAAAGGAATTTTTAGGTATCTTATATTGGTTTGGTTTTATCATCTTGGAACTAGTTTAGGTGAGATCACAATAGGTTGAGGTTGGAGTTTCTTTAACCTCCAAATTCTTTGTTTAATCATGTCTTGGTTTATCCCATGAGATCCCACATTCGTGCTTGGAATATGGCAGAGGGGTTATTGGCTGAAAGAAGGATTTGGTTTAGCCGAATCTATGGTCATATGATGCATGGAAGTCCCTTACGTGGTTGGATTTTGCATAATTTAATATGATCTATTATTCTAATTTAATTAATGAGAACATGTGGTTGTTATTATGTTGATTTTTAAGAAATATTTTCCATGGTTCCTATTCTTGTTATATGCTATTTATATGCATAGTTTTTTGATGTTCTCCAACTATGTCTCTTAGTAAAAATTAGATAAATATTTGAATGGTTGATGAATGCATGGCAACAAGTGTTGTTGCCTCTAGTGTCAGAGGGCATATAGCCTTCTTGGTGATTCCTCAATGGATTTCATATTCTTATGAACAAATATGCATTAATGACTTGTAGCTGATATGCTTATTATATGTTTAAAAAAAAATCTATTATGTACTAGGCATGTTCTAGTCAATATCTTGTTCATGTTTTGAATGGTTAGCCTTGTTATCATCTAATTTATATTTTTGGGAACTTACACGTGATTTTAGGCAATGGTTTTGGGGCTTGCCTAGAAATGTGGCATATATCTTGCAACCACATGCATAGAACTGGGGATTTTGTGTCATAACCGTTCTTAGACAGGCTTCTGGTTGCGTTTGGGCCTCATAACTACATGTATGAGGTGTCAATGGTGTGATTGTGGAGTTAGGTGAGTGAGAAAGATTTCTAGCTGAGGGATTGATCACCTGGCCTGGTTCTCTAGCCCTTAAGTGGTTTTTAGTCCATGAGGGATGGTAGTAAGCTTTTAGTTTGTCGGCCCCACTTCTATGACTAGAATTTAGAGGCCAGGTCATGTCATAGTAGTACTCAACTCATGTTTACCCTAGAGAGCTTATAAAACTGGGTAAATGTGGGGTGGGTGGTCACATAACGTAAATGTTAAATGGGTAAATAAAAAAATAAAATTGATTGAGGTATGTTACAATTTAATCAAAATAAAATATTCAATTTAGTGTTATGTAAACATTTTTCCTAGATTTACACAATCCATGGTTTTTTCACATGTTATTCTTTTGTAATGTAGCCTATTTAAAGGCATAAAATTCTAATGAATTTTCGACATAAAAGTAACCAATTGTCAATTTTGTGTGCTAAATTTGGATCTTTTTGTGTCATAGTTATATATACACATAAAATTCATTAGTTGATTCAGGGATTAGGACCTTGAATTGTTGATTTCACAAGTGGTTATTATTGGTAAAGACAAGCCTTTCCTAGCTAAACACCATACAAAGTAAAAAAAAAAAAAAAAGGGAAATTCTTGACAAAAATTTTTCATTATAATTTATTAATTTAAAATAAAAATAAAAAAGAAGAGTTATTTCGTCTTTGTTTTTTTAATTATATATTAAATCTTTTGTGTATGGTTTGTGTAAACAAAATAAGATTTCTAGACCAAAAATACCTCTATTTTTGAATCAGAGTGTATTGTAGGCAAAAATTTCAAAAGAAATTATGAAATCTTGCTTCAATGATTTCATTTATGTCTCTATAGTCTTTATGTCTAAAAAATTAATTTTTACTTTTGTATAATATTTGTTGTCCTCCATCATGAGAGTGTCTTATAGGGGAAGTTTTTAATAAAATTTACGATAAAATTTTAGAAAACATTTTTCATTATGATTTCTTAATTCAAAAATAAAATAAAAAGAATTCTTATTTTCTCATTATCTTATCTTGTGTCAATGATTTTGATCCATGTATTTATAGTCTTTATATATGAGAAATTTTGTTTTATTTTTAAATTTCAGTGTGTTATGGGAAATGATTTCAAAAAATTTAGGGAATATCATTTCAATGATTTTGATTTATGTCTCTATACTCATTAAGTCAGCAAAATTTAGGCTTTACTTTTGAATGATTATTGTTGTCCTCCAACATTAGAGCCTTTCAGTGGTTAATCTATTAGGGTTTATGAATGGTTTGACATGTATATATGTGTGTTATAATATTAAAAGGAATATAGTGAAAAATTAATCTAGCAGTCCCGGTTTTGGGATCCAGGGGAAAATCTTTGTGTATAACTATTTTATGTTTTATGCTCTCACCATTGTTTATTTTTTGCTTTTAGAATTCATATGCAGGCAATTTTTGTAGAGGGTTAAAACCTATAGTCATTTCATTATGCATCCAATAGTTAGTAATAGTTCTCCTACTTATATCATAATTCAACTTTAGAGAGATAAAAACTAAAATAAGTACAATGAGTGGGAGGCAATTTCATGGAGGACTAGTCAAAGGTATAATAATATATTAATATAATAATAGTAAAACCTCGAAGATGAGAGTGGGATAAAACACCTCATAGAACGATCTCCATGGAGGACTAGTCAAATTTATAATAATATATTAATATCAAAATAACAAGAACTGGTAGATGATAGTGGAAGAAAACACCTCATAGAATGATCTCAAATACCCTACTCGCTTTTTACTCCATGTCTTTTTAACAAGTCATATGTGTTTTCTAACTATAACAACTTTAAAAAATAAGGAATGTTCTCACAATATTTTGCAACTGGTATAGAAAATAATCCCATACAAAGTAATAATAAATGCATGATGGATTCATCTAAGAAGATAAAAATCCCAAATGATGTTGGGAAGAAAATGCATTATGAACCCAAATTAAACAAACTGTCACGGGAATATCATTCTAGCAAGAACATTCAGAAGGATTACAGGTGCTTATTGGAAAACGAAAACTATTGAGGTTATGATTGCAACACTGATCTGAAAATCTAAATAAGATAGTTTCGGGAACCTATGGAAAATTATTTTCAAACAATCATGAAAAATGGAATGAAATATGAGTATGCTACATAAATATTATCATGATATGAAACAAGCTAATTATTAGAAATGAATAATCAATTTACCTGAAATAAAATAGGGACAACTAGTGATAAGGGCCTGGTGCATCAATGTTATTGACCCATGGAAAGTGAACTGTAATGGATACAATGATGTCTCTCATTGGTTTATCATGAGAAAATCAATTTGAAGCAAGAAGCTTCCAAAATCATTCAAAGAAGCCATGATGCATTCAAGTTCATAGTTATCTTGATTTCTTGATGATTTAATTGTTCATTGATTCCATATATAATGTGGAACATTGTTTCTCTACATGTTGCATTTGAGATCTCTTCGTGAAAGTGATACTCAAAGGATCAATTACTTAGATCTATGTCAAAGTTATATATCTCCAACATGGTTAGAAGGAAACAAAATACTCAAATTCAGATCTAGTTGGGACATAACATATATTTAGTTTATGAATATGATAGATATGGTTTAGATAAGGTTTATGACAGAATAGTGGCTTATGAATGACATAGATCTCTTATGACGGGTTATGAATGGCACAAATTATATATATTCTTATGTGTGAATGATGATCTTGGGTAAATGTCCATGAAGAATATTATGTACATATCAGGGGTTCCATATTATATGTATTAATTTTTATTTTGAATGGCTACTCAAATCATCTCATGTGAATATTATGCTTGTATTACCTACTAAATGTTGACCTAGTTAAACAATATTTTTGTTGAGAAAAATGTTCTTTCTTCACTTGTTGATATGACTGTTTAAACTTTAGCCTAAGTATATACCATAAATCATAGTGTCTTCTGTTTTCTATTTGTGAAGTAGAAAAAATCCCTAATTCCTTCATTGACTCCTATTTAGGTTGAGGCATCTCATCCTCCCAGTCTCATTGTTGTACAATTGTGTTTTGCAAAGGTTAGAATATCTTTGGTGATAGGAGGATGCATGGGAAGTCATATGTTCATGTAAAGGATTTTATTATTCTAACTTCCATCTCAACAATCGAAAATTTTTATTGTAAAGGTTTTTATTTGCAAGTATATCAACCACATGTTTGGCTATCCAACTTATTGATGCTGTTTGTTAAATCATTAAATGACAATAAATTTGTTAGATGAACTTCAACCCAAATTTATTTGTATATAGTACTCTGCCAAGTCCTAAAAATTCAATATAGTCATTTTGAAACAAGGTATAAATGTGATTTGTTGACTCTTATGAGTTTCTCCTCTCACAACATTGATCTACAATGCCTTTACATGTGACCATAAGCTTCTTCCCAAGATAATACAAACCATGGCTCCACAAAAAATCATAGGGAGGTGGGAGAGAAAGAATTCGATTCATACTTGGGAAAATATTGGGAAAAGTCACCTAATCTATCTAAGTGGAATGAATTTTTTTCCTTATTTTGGGTATATAAACATATAAAGGGCCCCACCAAGTTTCTTTGGGATTGTGAGCAAATTCATTGATGTGTGAAAAATTAGTGAGTCCTTGCAGGTCAAAATTTTACCTTTGAGTTCTTGCATCTCAAACACATTGTCAGTGAGCCAAACTAGTTGGTGGTAAGGTTGACTTGTTAACAAGTAATTTCAATTCATTCTCCATGCTGAGTCAAGTTTGACTTTGGAGTACTAGTCAACTTGACTAAGTTCTGTAACAACTTTCCAAAGTAGTTCAATAAAGTGTTTGGTTTGGCTAGTTTTACCTATTTTATTTGAGTAGCCTAAATATAAATTCTCTATATTAAATTAAGAAAAAATGTGTCTACCAAGGAAAAATTTTCAAATTCATACTTATCTTGAAGTGTATCAACCTTGCTGAATTTTAGTGATACTTAAAATGCCAACTATGAAATATTTGTCAATATTATGCCAAAATATTCAAATTTCTAAGGATTTTATATAGTATCTATAAAATTTGGAAATTATTTAAGTAATATAAATTAAACCTAGAAAGTCTCAGTGAATCATTTTTGTTAAAAATATCGACACTTACAATTCTATTTTGGGTAAAAAAGAAAATTGGAAAGAACCCTAAAATGTTCCTTATGTTGTAGATATATGAATCTATATTTTTTTTATTGTTTAGATTGATATAAAATGGTATTGGGAAAGCTGCAAATGTAAATATTTTTATGCATTATTTTAATGAGCTTAAAATGAAACCTAAGAAAAACCTTTTCATTCAAAATTTTCATCTTCAAATAGGAAAAGAAGTGCATTGAAACTTTTATCTAGTCATGACCCTCAATATACTTTCGTTTACCATAATATCAAAATGGATTTCCTTGTGTAGCTAGCTATAAATATCACCATCATGGTGCACTAAAATCTTAATTTCCTATGCCAGTTACTTTGAATAAATATTTTTAATGTAATAAGAAAATATTCATCAACATGAAGAACTAAGGTACCAGCAAATATGTTGGTGAAAGCATAAAGTCTTGCATGTATAAATCAAAGCATGAGATATTCTTATATTCTGTAAAGTGTGGGATTCACATTACTATATGAAAATAACATGGCCCAAATATCATGAATCCTAGCATGTAATTTATAGTCTAGCATTTAAAGATAGCTTGACAATCAACAACATTAACCTTGCAGAGCCCATTCCATTTTTTTCAACCCATATTTATGATTCTAGGTAGCCTACTTTCTGCATCTTACAAGCAACAATAACCTTGTTAGAATCACCTAGCACATCATATTTCGAGCAAATATTTATTTCTAATACTTACAAAATAGCGATTAAATGCTTCAAATTATAGGGCTGAGACAAATAAAATCATTTAGTGAGTGAAAGATAGGGCTCACAACTTCATTTTAATTTTTGAAAACTTATGACGTTATTTTTAACTTCTACTCTCTTCTTGATCCTTCCTACCTTGGACTTGATTTCCCTTGAACATTTATGTTTAGCATATTCAAAATTTAATTATACAAATTCTGAATGGAAATCATAATGAACTACTTTACATTGTTTTTTACTTTTTTTATGTAAGTACTTGTTGATGGATAAAGGAATACGATTCACTGACCTAGGAATTTCAAGATACTCATTTTGTACATAAGCTAGAGGAATAAAAATAAAAGTAAAATTAGTAAATAGGATTTATAAGCATATCACCTCTCAATCGTTTTGAAGAAACTGAAAATTACAAAAATAAATATAACTTCATTGTACAATTTTGTTGTTTCATTAATGCAACATTTCTCTCCATAAAATCTTTGAAATTTCTATTTAGGTAATCCATTGAAATTTCTTATCCTGATGGCTACCCAATATGCAGACATCATTATCATTTAGCATCGTAACCATGATTCAATCCAAAATATATATTCTTAAGTTTATTTTAGAAGGCGTTTCACATTTGTTTAGATTGGAGGATGTCATTGTTGGGTGTTTGTTATATTTTTTCAACGGGTAGCCCCACATGCCCAGTGAAACTTTTGTTTGGACCCTATATTAGGTGGATGGACTTACCTATGCTTTTGTGCAAGGGATTTGCACATGGTTTTGGGCATGATAGTTTTTTCCCATGGTATCTTGTAGATCTGGTCAATGGAACTAAAGTTATGTACTAATCCAGGGTTAATGGATTGGGTTTTATGAATCCTTCAACATGTATATATATATCTTGTAACATTGAAAGGAATATAATCAAAAATCAATATACTAGTCTCAGTTTTGGGATCTAGGCGAAAATATCTCTGTATATATATATTATGCTTTATGGTCTCACCATTACTTATTTTATATTTTTAGAACTCCTATCAAGATAATTTTTATAAAGGGTTAAAACCTACATTTGGTATCAGAGTTGTTTCAGCTTCAAGGAGATGCCTTTGTTGCTAAGGGGTTTTTGTTCGGGCCTATGGTAGACCCTGTCTAGTGGGAGATTTGTGGAATCTATTCTTGAGGTGAAATAAGATGGCGAGCAGTTGAAATATAGAGATCAAGAAATTTAATGGTCAATGTTTTGAGTTGTGGAAACTTAAGATGGAGGATCTGCTAGTGGATAAAGGTCAGTGGATCATGGTAGATCTGGGTACTAAACCAATGATAATGTCAGTTGAATACTGGGTGAATTTGGATTGAAAAGAAGGGAGCACAATATCATTGTGTATCTCAGATTTAGTATCATGGGAAGCTTCAACAAACGATTTCTAGGACAAGTTAGGGAATTTGTACCAATCTAAGTCTGTAGTTAACAAATTGTTCCTACGGGAAACACTATATAACCTGAGGATGAAGCATGGAGACTCAATGACAGAGTATTTGAACTCCTTTAATATTGTGGTAATACAGTTTTTATTTCTTGATATTAAAATTTCATATGAAGATAAGTGCATTAATTTTCTGTGTCTCTACCAGATTCATGGGATGGTCTGGTTTTTGCAATAGGTAGCAATAAAACTAACTTGAAGTTTGATGAAATATTCTCATCCTTGTTGTCAAAGGAGATGAGACGGGAAAATATGGAGGGACATGATGGAGATTCCTTGTTTGTATGCGGATGGTCCCATAATATAAGTATAGATAATTCCTCGAGTGGGAGATCTAAATATCTAGGAAAATTTCTAAAGGTATGTTGGAAATGAAGAAAGGAAGGACACTTAAAAAATGAATCTAGATGTAAAGCTCCTGAGAAAGGAAAGGGATTTGATGATGCTAATTCTGCAGAGGCGAAAACCACCTCAGATAAAGGTGGGTATATGTACTTGGCTTCTTCTTCAAGTACACATGTAGATCATGAGGCATGGTTGATTAACTCAGGTACATGCTTTCACTTTACTCCCCATAGGGAGTGGTTCCAAAAATATGATAAATATGATGGTGATGATGTCTTCTTAGGGGATGATAGGAATGATAGAATCATTGGACATGGAAAATTCAAGTTGGAGTTGCGAGGTGGACGGATGAGAACACTTCCAGGTGTTCTACATATTCCTACATTGTCTAGAAATCAAATTTCTATAAGAAAGATAGATGATGCAGGTGTAAAAGGAGTGTTTGAGGAAGATACCTGCAAGATGGTTTAGGAAGAACACGTATTGATGTGGGGATTTCAGGTTGGAACTTTGAACAAGCTTCTAGGTAGTATTGTTATTAATGGGTGCAACAGTTCTGTGGTTTTAGAAAGTGGAGCAAAAAATATAGTGGTCTGTAGAGAAAATACCATGCTATGCCATCAAAGGCTTGGACATATTGGATACAAGGGACTTCAAATACTTTATGGTAATGGTATGGTAGAAGGTATGTCAAAGTTCTCTCTAAATTTCAATTTATGTGAACATTGTGTATATGGGAAGCAAAATTGGGTGATTTTTCCCTCTCGTGCTAAGAGGGGGGGGGGGGATATTAGAGCTTATGCATAGTGATGTGTTTGGATCTGTGTCGATTCCATCACTAGATAAGTCCGTGTACTATGTATCATTTATAATTGACTTCTCAAGGAATACATGGCTCTATGTACAGATAATGGTGGAGAGTTCTACATGAAGGAATTTGAAGAGTTCTATAAGAAGTGTGGTATAGAATGGAAGAAGACTACTCCATACACTCCTCAAGAAAACAGAGTCGCAGAAACAATAAACAACATGTTTATGGAAAAGGTGAGAAGAATGGTTAGTAGTGTCAAGTTAGGACATCAAATCTAGGAAGAAGTGGTGGAGACTACATGTTACCTGGTGAATAGATGAATTTCATTAGCATTGGAGGATAAGACTCCACATGAGGTATGGATTGGTAAGAAACCCTCTCTTTCACATCGGAGGGTATTTGACTATGATGCATATGTACATTTTCCATAGGAGAAAAGAAGAAAGTTGTATAGAAAATATGAAAGGTGCATCTTTATTGGGTATAAGGATGATTTAAAAGGTTATAAGCTTTGGAACCCCAAAACAAGTAAAGTTGTGTATAGTCAAGATGTGGTGTTTAGAGAGGTGAAAGATGTTATTAAACATGAACTCCTACCAAAGGAATCTGAGCAGATGGATTTTGAACTAAAGGCCAAAGAATAAGACTCTACAACAGAAGAGGAATCAAAAGATGAAGAGCCACAAATTGTAGATGTTTGAAGATCAACTCGATAGAGAAGGCAACCAGAAATGTATATTCCATCTGATTTATGTTTAAAGTTTTCTTTATCTATTACTGATGATCCCATAACTGTTAGGAGGTAGTAGACTCAGAGGATGGAAAACTCTGGAAGGAGGCCATGGTTGATGAAATGACATATTTGGACAAAAATGAGGCTTGGGAATAAGTGCAGTTGTTAGCTAAAAGGAAACCCATTGGAAGAAAATGGGTTTTTAAGAAGAATATGAATGCGGAAGGAAAGCTGGAGAAATATAAATCTCGGTTGGTAGAAAAAGGTTATTACTAGGTGTCGAGAATTGATTTTGAGATTATTTTTCTCATGTTGCCAAGGTAACTTCTGTTAGATTACTTTTATCTATTTTTGTTGCTTTTGATTTTGAGGTAGAACAGATGGATGTGAAGACAATTTCTTCATGGGTATGTGGAAGAATAGATCTACATGAAGAAACCTAAAAGTTTGCAGTAAAGGGAAAGAAAGAATTGATATGCAGGTTAAAAATGTCTCTGTATGGGTTAAAAAAATCACCAATGATGTGGTATCAGAAATTTGATACATTTATACGAGGACTTGGCTACACCAAAAGCAAAGGAGGTCACTGTGTGTATTTTAAATTAATTGGTGACCGTGTTATTTATATGGTCTTGTGTGTGGATGATATGTTTCTAATTGGAAATAACAAAAAAATTATCCAAGACTTAAAGACCCAATTATCCTCCAAATTCAACATGAAGGATCTTGGTGATGCAAACTATATTTGGGCATGGAAATTAAATGAGATCAAGCAAATAGGAAGATCTGGTTAAACTAGAGGAAGTATGTCAAGACAATACTACAGAGGTTTAATATGTAGGATAGTAAACCGTTGAAGATTCTTATTCCTGTACATGTAAAGTTATCTACTAAACAATGTCCCAAGACACAAGAAGAGAAGAGGACATGTCTTGTGTTCCATATGTAAGCGCATTCATTGGCCTGATGTATGCAATGGTTTGTACTAGACCATACATTGTGCATGCAATGGGAATATTGAGCAGGTTTATGCCAAAACTAGGGAAGGAGCATTGGATAGTAATGAAGCGGGTTTTTAGGTATTTCTATGGCATTAGTGATTATGGTATGTGCTACCAAGGAAGACTAGGATTGGACAGAGTTTTAAATATCCATGTCATTATTGATGCAGAGTAGGTTGGAGATCTGGATTATAGCATATCTACAAGTGGGTGTGTGTTGAACCTATTTGGAGGTGCAGTCAGTTGGATGAGTAAGAGATAGTTTGTAGTGGAACTTTCAACTAAAAAGGAAGAATACATGGCAGCCACTCATGCAAGAAAGGAAGAATTTTGGCTACAGAGATTATTTTCAAGTATGGGGTTAGTACAATGAGCTATGAACATAGACTATGAGAAGAAAATTGTAATTTTCCTAGCAAATAACCATGCTTATCATTCAAAGACAAAGCACATTAATGTTCAATATCACTTTGTGAGGGATATGGTTGAGGACAAAAAAGTGTTTCTAGTAAAGGTGGACACCTTGAAGAATATTGCAGATGCATTGACGAAGTCTGTGATCACTTAGAAGTTTTCTTGGTGTAGAGAAACAATGGGCATTGCAGGGTTGGACCAATGACTAAGCTCTCTTGTGACCCCATGTGTGGAAAGAAAACAAGAAGTGGGAGAATGTTAGGTATTTGTTAGGTATTTGTTATATTCCTTCCATGAATAATCGGGTGCTTCCGGGGTCTCACAGGGTGGTCGGCAGCACCCACGCCAGGGGGTTGGAGGGGGGTCGTAGCCCCCCCTCTACTGGTTCGAGGCACCGCCTTGAGATTTTTTTTTTAACCCTATATTAGGTGACTAAACCTACTTATGGTTTTGTGCATGGGTTTTGCACATGGTTTTGGGCGTGATGATTTTCTACCCATGTTGTCTTGTAGATTCGATCAAGGAACCACGGTTATGTACTAATCCAGGGTTAATGGATTGGGGATTATGAATGGCTCAACATGTATATATATGTGTTGTAGCATTGAAAGGAATATATAGAAAATTTAATTTGTAGTCCTAGTTTTTGGATCCAGGGGAAAATCTTTGTGTATATCTATTTTATGTTTTATGCTCTCATCATTGTTTATTTTCTATTTTTAGAATTCGTATGCAGATAATTTATGTACAAGGTTAGAACCTACAGTCATTTCATTATGCATACAATAATTAGTAATAGTTTTCCTATGTATATCATAATTAAACATTAGAGAGATCAAAACTAAAATAAGTACAATGAGTGGGAGGCAATTTCATGGAGGACTAGTCAAATGTATAATAATATATCAATATAATAATAGTAAAAACTATAAGATGAGAGTGGAAGCAAACACCTCATAGAATGATCTCCATGGAGGACTAGTCAAATTTATAATAATATATTAATATCAAACTAACAAGAACTGAAAGATGACAGTGGAAGAAAACACCTCATAGAATGATCTCAAATACCCTGCTCGATTTTTACTCCATGTCTATTTAACAAGTCATACGTGTTTTCTAACTATAATAAATTTCAAAAATGAGAAATGTTTTCACAATATTTTGCAATTGGTATAGAAAATGATCCCATAAAAAATAATAGTAAATGCATCATGGATTCACCTGAGAAGATAAAAATCCCAAATGATGTTGGGAAGAAAAAGCATTGTGAACCCAAATTAAACAACAGTCACATGAAGACCATTCCAAAAAGAACATTAAGAACAATTACATGTGCTTATGGGAAAACACAAACTATTGAGGTGATGATTGCAATAGTGATCTGAAAATCTAAACAAGATAGTTTTAGGAACCTATTGAAAGTTATTTTCAAACAATCATGAAAAATGGAATGAAATTTGAGAATGCTGCATAAATATTATCATGATCTAAAACAAAATAATTATTAGAAATGAGAATCAGTTTACGTGAAATAAAATAGAGACAATTAGTGATAATGACCTGGTACTTAATGTTATTGATCCATGGAAGGTGAAGTGTAATGGATAAAATGAGGTCTCTCATTGGTTTATGATGAGAAAATCAGTCCCAAGCAAGAAGCTTCCAAAATCATGCAAAAAAACCATGTTGCATTCAAGTTCATAGTTATTTTGATTTCTTGATGATTTAATTGTTCATTGATTCCATATATATTTTGGAGCAGTGTTTCTCTACATGTTTCATTTGATATCTCATGGTGAAAGAGTTACTCAAAAGGTCAATTACTTAGATCTATGTCGAAGTTGTATATCTCCAACATCATTAGAAGAAAAGAAAATACTCAAATTTGGTTCTAGTTGTGACAAAACATACATTTTGTTTATGAATAGGATACATATGGTTTAGATTAGGTTTGTCACAAAATAGTGGCTTATGAATGACATAGATATCTTATGACAGGTTATGAATGGCATAGATTATACATATTCTTGTGTGAATGAGAATCCTGTGTAAATGTCCTTGAAGAATATTATGTGCATATTACGGGTTCCATACTATATTTATTAATTTTTATTTTTATCATGTTTACTTTGGCTACTAAAATCATCTCATGTGAACATTATACTTCAATTACCTACTAAATGTTGACTTATTTCAACAATTTTTTTGTTGAGAACAATGGTCTTTCTTCACTTGTTTATCTATCTTTTTGAACTTTAGCCATAAAACATATTGTCTTCCTTTTTCTATTTTTGAAGCAGAGAAAATCCCTAATTCCTTCATTGAATTCTGTTTAGGTTGAGGCATCTCATCCTCCCAGTCTCATTGTTTTACAATTGTGTTTTGCAAAGTTTAGAATTTATTTGTCATAGGAGGATGCATGAGAAGTCATATGTTCCTTTAAAGGTTTTTATTGTTCTAACTTCCATCCCAACAATGGAAGGTTTTTATTGTAAAGGTTTTTATTGTCCAAGTATATTAGCAACATGCTTGGCTATGCATCTTATTGATGATGGTTGTTAAATCACTAAATGACAAAAAAATTGTTAGATGAACTTCAACTGAGGTTTATTTGTATATAGTAGTCTAGCAAGTTGGGAAAATTTAATGTAGTCATTTTCAAACAAGGTCTAAATGTGATTTGTTGACTCTTATCAGTTTCTCCTCTCCCAACATTGATATACAATACTTTTACATGTGACCATAAGCTTCTTCCCAGGATAATACAAACCTTGGCTCCACGTAAAATCATAGGGAGGCAGGAGAGCAAGTATTCAATTCATACCTGGAAAAAACTTAGGAAAACATACATAATTTGTCTAAGTGGAATGACAAATTTTTTATTTATTTGGGGTATATAAATATATAAAGGACCGCAGCAAGTTTCTTTGGGATTGTGAGTAAAATTCATTGATGTGTGAAAAATTAGTGAGCCCTTGCAAGACAAAATTTTACCTTTGAGTACTTGCATCTCAAACTCATTGTCAGTGAGCCAAACTAGTTGGTGGTAAGTTTGACCTGTTAATAAGTCATTTCAATTTATTTTCTATGTTGAGTCAGGTTTGACTTTGGAGTACTATTCAACCTAACTAATTTTCGTAACAACTTTCCAAAGTAGTTCAATAAAGTGTTTGTTTTGGCTGGTTTTACCTATTTTGTTTGAGTAGCCTAAATTTCAATTATGTATATTAAGTGAAGAAAGAATGTGTCTACCAACGAAAATTTTATAGATTCATACTTATCTTGAAATGTAACAACCTTGCTAAGTTTTGCTAATACTTAAAATGCCAACTATAAATTATTTGGCAATATTATGCCAAAATATTCAAGTTTCTAAGGATTTTATATATCTATAGTTTATAGATCTACGACTTTTCACTTCTCTTCAGTAATCTTCCGTGGCCTTCTGTGGCCCTCGGCACTAGTGCTACATCTGTGGTGTGTCGATCATGTGGTTGCCATCAGTTGGCCTGGGCCTCTTGGCTCTATTTTTTTTGCGGGGCTCTTCTCTTTACTGCGGTTTATAGATTTGCAACTCTTCACTATAGATTGGGCTTTCTATGGTTTATAGATCTACAGATCTTTTCTTTACTGTAGTTTATAGATCTGCAACTCTTCACTTCTCTTTGGTAATCTTCTATGGCCTTCTGCGGCCCTCAACACTAGTGCTACATCTGCGGTGTGTCGATCTTGTGATTGCCATCAGTTGGCCTAGGCCTCCTAGCTCTATTTTTTTGCGGGGCTCTTCTCTTTACTATGGTTTATAGATATGCGGCTCTTCACTATCAGTTGGGCCTTCTATGGCTTGTAGATCTGTGGCTCTTCTCTTTACTATGGTTTATAGACATGTGGCTCTTCACTTCTGTTTGGCTATCTTCTGTGGCCTTCTCTTTGGTAATATTTTATACTCAGCAGGAGAGCATTCTCCAAATGGCTCCCAGCTTCATGAAAATAGTTACTGGCTCAGTTCCATCTGCCTCTGGAGGGCAAGCTCCTACCCATATTGTCAGTGAAGCCCCAGCTCCCACTATCCAGGTGGTCCAGGCCTCACTCGATGAGGCTTTGAAGTTCTAAATTCTGACCCTTGGTTTTGGGAAAACTCGGGCCTATTCATGAGGCCATGGAACCCATCATTCGATCCCTCAACAACAGTCATATTCTCAGCACTAGTTTGGGTGATATTGCCAAACCTACCCCTACATCTCTGGAATTTCTCTTCGCTAAAATCCATTAGAAATGCAATTGGGAAATTTTACTGTAGGTGCCCAGAAATAGAGGAATATGCCAGAACCACCTATGCAAGCATCTATGTGGAAATGGACTTCAGTGCTAGATTCCCATCTGAAATACACCTAACAAGTAAAGACTATGTATGGAACCAGAAACTCGATTATGAAAGTGTCCTCTTTAGATGTCGATCTTGCTTTGAGACAGGCCACCTAGCCAAAAATTGCCCAAAAGCCTCCCAAAAAAATTCTGCTAGAAAAAATGACCACAGATCTACATGGTGGGAAGGAGCACAAAAAGAACACTACACTGTCATCAAAGAATAATACTATTGAGAAATCTATGAATCACAAGAAATCAGGAAGAAAGAAACAACTCTCAAGACAAGTAGGGGGAACCTAACAACAAAAGAGTGAACTCAACAACCCCTCAAGCATCAACAGTTATGAAGATTTGAATACCGCACACAATAAATCTTCATTTAACAGTAAAGTAGATCTCCTCGACCAAAATTTTCTCTGACTATCTTCAAAAGGATGAACACAATAGATCACGAAACTAAGACACCAATGTCCCAAGAACCAGAAGAGATGAAGGAGATGCAAGATAAAGAAAGTTGAAAGACCGTAGAGAAAAAAAAAAGCTACAGCACCAATCTCGCCAAGAAAGACAAGGAGCCAGGAAATTAGAAACTAAGAAAATGATAGGTCCGATAGAGAAATTCGGTCTCAGTGGACATTAACCACCATCATCATCATCATAATTTCTATAAAATTTGGCAATTATTTAAGTAATATAAATTAAACCTAGAAAGTCTCAGTGAATCATTTTTGTTAAAAATATCGATAGTTGCAATTCTTTTTTGGGTAAAAAAGAGAATTATAAACAACCCTAAAATGTGTTCCTTTTGTTGTAGGTATCTAAATATGTATTTTTTATACTGTTTAGATCGATCTAAAATGATATTGGGAGAGTTGCAGATGTAAATACTTCTATACAAGAAGTGTTTTGGTTGAAAGTGGAAAAAATTACATTACATTTTTAATGGTTTCCTCTCTTGCAGCATTGTTTTGATGAGGACAACACAATAAGACCTTTATTACTAGTGAGAACATTAGTTAACAAGATGGTGTTGAAAAAACTAAAACATGTAAATACTGACTTGAAAGTTGTTGGTGTTGTTACTTGGGTTGGTAGCTGATCACTTGAAATTCAAATGATAATAACTTAGCCACCTAAATGTATTTTTATCATAATAACCTATTTTTTGTGTCCCTATGGATACTAAATCTAAATAAAATAAATATTAAACCCATTTTGTAAATTAGGTAGCAATCATTACGTAGCATGCCATATAGGTTGCCTTCTTGACATATATTTTCCTTTCTCTACGAGTAATGATAGTCACATGTAAGTCAAAGCTGTTATGATGAGAATTTGTCAGAAACGTGTTATAACTATGAGATGGATAAGAGACAATAACACTTTTCATACCACTAAAAAATAATAGAAAGTGGAGCAGATTGACACTTTCAAAGCAAAATATATGTATATAACGAGATGCTTTGTTAAGCTCTCATGAATATTAGTAATTTCTAAATTTCTTTATTTCATCTAAGGATGTTTAATAAACAATGGAGGACAATGAAAAGCTCATAGCCATAATTGGAGCTATAAATGGACCTAACTGAATCTTTATTCCAACACAATCAAGGAAATCTAGTGAATGAACCCTTGACAAAGAATTAGACTTGTAGTTGTGCTATAATTGAGTTCATAATTTTTTCTCTAGTTACACGTTGCACATTTGGGCAAGGTAGATTCAAAAATTTGTTGCAAAATCAAGCTTAGAGTGTCAAAGTGACACAACAATAGAATATGTACCTACACACATAGTTAGTGGAAGTTGTGGAACAAATGGCTATCAAAATGATTAAAGCATTATAGGAAAACAAAAAATGAGATAGGATAATGAATAGAAATCAAATTCATCCAAAAACCAAGATCAAAATATGCATATTACATCTTGGTATGGAGCTCTTACACTCTCTCACACATGTACAATGCAACCCACGATTTCTTTGGCTTCAATTTGGCCTTGAACTTCATGATGTCAAACTAGACATAAAACACAACCTATATTCCTTAGGTATCAGGAGTTGAACCCTCTTTCTGACAAGATTAAACTCTTATAAAAAATGATCAAATTTCCTTTCGTTCTCCATCTTAAATAGCAACCTTCTTTCCTCGGTAATTCCCCTTCTACAACACATGGGTGATTTTCCCCTTAGCAGTTTCAGATTTTCGAACTCCTAGTTCCGTAACCTTGTCTTGGAATTACACAACCAAAAAAATAAATAATTCCACTCAATCCTTAGCACAAGTTTGCAACTTCCAACACCCACATATTGCTTCAACAATAAGAGTTTTTGGTTCCATATATTTTAGCAAGATTCCATAATATAAAAGTTTGTCTTGAGCTATAGACTTTGGTAGCTATGACGTTTAGTCTTCTATGACAACATAAGGACTGACCTCCCTTTTTCAACCTTCCAAACAAAATAACTAAGACATTTAAACCATTGAGAAAATAAATCTTCTTTGGTGATGACATTTACTCAAATCCAAGGATGCCCGTACATCAATGGATCATGCTTTTTGTGGATTGGTGTCACTAGTGGATTTTTATATTTTCTTGGTCTATTTTTGGATTGTGATATTATTTGATAATTATGGAAATCATCTTTGTATGCTTTGAAATTTTATTGTTTTGTTGGAATATTTTCTAATATAAAACATAATTTTTACATTTCAAGTTCTACTTTTAGGTGAAATTCTTGATTTTTGTGGGTAATTTATGTGATGCTATCTTCTATATTAATGAATCTACAAAATGAGATAGAGAAACTTATCTAGATGACCATATGTAAAGAGAGACAGGCATATGAATCTAGCTAGAATCTGGTTGCAAGATTCATTGGAATGTATTCATTGAATACATATCTAATCTTAGTTTAATCGAGATGGAGAAGATAATTATAGGCCTATGTGATTATTGGTTGAGGAGATTGAGAGTTAAGGTCTCATATTTTATAGTGATTTGTATTGAAAGTTGAAGGAAAATCACCAAGGACAAGAATCATTCAATACTTGAGGTTGCATTAAAAGGTATGTGGATTTTCATTGATTTGTGGAAAACAGTTATAAATTATTGAATTTAGGAGTGTAGAGCATAAACTAAATAATAAAAGGTTCTATAAGTGTCTCTACATGTGGAATAGGCATGTAAATATTTTATAAAGGCTTACAATTAAAAGTGAGTTAACCCTATAGGAGAAAAGCATAAATCCACAAAGGTGCATAAGCTCTGATAAATTTCATGGAATCAATGTTTTTGACGAAATTCCTAGAATTTAGTGCATTGGGTATGACACCATTTATTTATAATAATAATAAAAAGATCATTATCAAATGGTTGACAGTGTGATAAATGACCAGTGCATGGTCATTCACAATTTCTATTGATTTCAACTGTGATATTTCGCTACATCTTTGTAGAAATTCCTTGTTGATTGAAACTGCTAATGTAATTTACTAAAACAATAGAATTGTATCTACTCTACTCATCTACAGAAAGAAATTCATGATTGAGAAGAAATAGTAAAAATATGTTACATGAAGTAACACACATATGCGAGAATATATCTAGGAGAAAAAAACTGCTCAAAACCCCTTTCTATATGTATTGCATTAATAAAAAAACATAGAAGAAATACAATGCTTGTTCAATCTTGAAAAATATCTTCACAAGTATAATCTATCCCACTGCTTCAAAAGATTACTCTGGCCAATAGTTAGCCAATTTTGTTGCCTTACACGATTTTATTTCCTTCCGTTGTTCAACGATGAATTAGGCCCCTATTTAATAGGAATTTTCCTCCATTGGATTGCGCAGTTCCTTTAGAATCTTCCTATGACTACATGCACCATCTGTACAATTCAGATAATTATACAGGTGATAGTACACTTCCCTTGAACTCTAATCTCAAATGGGTAACTCTCATATCTGACATGCATGAGTTATTTATGGTTTAATTACCAATTAATTGGTTGAACACGTGAAGCAACACCCCACTACTAGACCTCCTAATAGTTCCTCCATCAGTTGGAACTAACTTAATTGACTTTAACTTAGATAAACTAAATTAATTAATTACAACTCAAAATAAACTCAATGAAATCTCCTATAAAATAGGAGACACTATACATGACTCAAGTTAGACCCTCAAGTCAAATGAGCTAAAGCAACTAAATCAAATTAACTTATTTAACTCGTACAAGTTGTCTTGTGATGTGGAATTACAATTTTTCTCATAATTTAATTTAAGGACAAAATTGATTTTGGAATTTCTTGTTCCATTTTCAGCACTCCCTCTCAGCAAGAAATGGATTCATATCTACCCCAATCCAACACCTTTTTAATTTCCTACATGCAACACTTCTCACTGTTTTTTTTTTCTAGTGCAACATCTGTAAGTGAAAAGAATCCAAAAATAAATAAATAAATAATCATTGAATCAATCTCCAATTGTCTACTGGGAAAATAAAGTTGTTGTTGAGTCTGTTACTAAGCCTAATGATATGTTGTCAACACTGCTCTGCAGCCCTTAGTATTGAATTGACATTGATCCTCCTTCTACTAAAAATTATGGGCCCCTGTTGTAGGGTAAATATCCATGAGATGAAAACACCTCAATGGACCCTGCCCAAATATATGCACTCCTGGGACTATGGCTTCACATCACCCCACCTCACATCTAGAGGAATGGCTGGATGTGCTCCCTCTCCCACTTGGCTTGAAATCTCCTCCTACTAGAGGTATTTGACTGGTCCTCTTCATCATCATCCTCGTGGTCAATCCAACTGCCAACTGGTTACGGCTTCCTCTTGGGAGTTAAATCATGCTCCCTCTCAACCAAAACATCTCTAATACCTACCTTTCTCCTCAAGGGTATGCATGCCTCTTCCTCTAATGTGAAGAGGCTCTTGACCCTAACACTAAATTTCCTGAGTTGAAATGAAGCAAGATGCTTGATGTAGGCCTTCCCATATCTGAAGACTACCTCATACCCATTGTCTTCGTTCCTCAATTTCTTCAATAGTTAGGGTTTCTTGGCTTCACTTTTATTTCCGAATAACTCATTGAGGGTCTGCCACTTAGAAAAGGGAGTCTCTTTGCCATGTAGTTTCAAGACTAAATGGTCTTTTACATCCTCCAGGATGATCTTGCTGGCTCTTGCTACACTCTTCTTCCACTCTGCTCGATATTTAACATTAGTTGTTGGAGCCTTCGGGATATCATGATCTATGAATTCCTTGAGCTGATTATCTTCAACACTTCCTCCATCCTATTCTCCCAAGCAATTTAGTTTGAGCTACACTCAAGGTCATACTTAAGTCTCAATCCATAGAATGACATCATGCTAGCTCTAAAGAATGATTCTCCAAATTCCATTCACCTGCAAGGATAATTCAAATTCTTCTCTTCTATTGTGATTTCACCTCTCATATCAAGTATAAATTCCTTGTAGATTCAAACTGCTAATGTAATTTTCTAAAGCAATTAGACTTGAATCTACTCCACTCATCCGCGGAAAGAAATTCACGATTGAGAAGGAATATCAAAAACATGTATCATGAATTAACACACATACACGAGTATAAATATAGGGGAATGAAACTTCTCAAAACCCCTTCCTATATGTATTCCATTAATCAAAAAATAGAGAAGAAATACAATGTTTGTTCAACCCTGAACAAACTTTTCACAAGTATAATCTATGTCACTACCTCACAAGCTGACTCTGGCCAATACTTAGCCAATTCTACTACCTTCCAAGCTCCTATTTCCTTGTTTTTCAATGAGGAATTAGGCACCTATTTAATAGGAATTTTCCTCCATTAGATATCATAGTTCCTTTAGGCTTTTCCTCTCACTACACGAGTATAATTATACAACTCATAGTACATTTTCCTTGAAATCCAATCTCTACTAGGTAACTCTCAGCTCTAACATGCATGAGTTTTTAATGGCTAAATTATCAGTTAACTGGTTGAACACATGAAGAAACACTCCACATCTTACTAGTTCCTCCATCAGTAGGAACTACTTTAAGTAACATTAACTTAGGTAAACTAAATTAATCAAATAGAACTCAAAATAAACTCAACCAAGGCTCCTATAAAGTAGGAGACACTCTACATGACTCATGTTATACCCTAAACTTGGATTAATTGAATCAAATAATTCAAATTAACTTAGTTAACTCATACAGGTTGTCTTGTGATTTAGAATTACAATTTTTCTCCAAATTTAATCCAAGTACAAAATTAATTTAGGAATTACTTACGACATTTTCAAAAACCTTTTTTAAATGGGAGACATTCATTGGTGATGTGTCATAAAGTGTGAAATTTATGAATGGTATTCCTTTAAAATAAACTTATGGTCGAATGACTTAAAATAATGTGAGTTAAGAAGAGATAATGAGTGCTTAGCTATGAAAGAGAATAATTGCCTAGATATTGAATTATTTATATATGGCAAGCATGTTAAATATTTGGGTGCTCAAACATAAGTCTTATGTTTGTTATAGTTTTAGTCTCCACCAAAACCTGCATTGAGATCCATCCTTAAATAATTGTTGTAGAGAAGTATGAACTCATAAAGAATGTGCCTAAAACCCAGCTCATGATAAGAATGTCTAATGTGTACATTCATGTATTTTAATAGGGATGAATGCACACATTTGGATGTACATGAAAGCATTACTAGTGATAGGTTCATAATGGCATTACGAACACACACACACACACACACACACACATAAATGAAAATATCTTTCGCGGTGCATCACTCTACAACAAGAAAATAGATGCATGTATACTTCAAACACAAGCAAATAGTTCATCAAACCTTTATTTTGGAAGAAGCTCAATCTAAACCAGGATTTTCTTGGTAGTACATAGCTACCTAATCTGGTGTGGAAATACATAAATGGAATCCATAGTTACAAGCATAACTTTCAATGAACAACACTACGTATTTGTATATGTATATAGGGGTTTATTATAATATTAAAAAAAGGTCATTCCTTGTGTAGACTTATCTCATGTGCAAATATATGTTACCTTTCTAGATCCTCTTTGGTAAGCATCCCACACGTTGGTTGTTGGTTCTTATTTCATAACCCTTGCTTTTAGTTGAAAGAGTGTTTAGAGATCAGAATAGAGGAGTTACATAAAAATAACTGCTTGGAACAATAAAAGAGGTAAAGTTTCTAAAATACATATAGACACTCGAACATGCATTTTAAAAAAAAACAGAACAAAATATAATAGTGGAAACTTGGGCTCAATTTACTTTTATCGAAAGTACTACATCTCCTTAGGGTCATATGCCACTAAATTTGTCGATTAATGCATTTACTATGTGATCCTCTAAGGATTCTAAAGCATTTATTGACCTTATAACTAATGTTAGGGTTTGTTCCATTAGAATCTTTTGTTTATTTTATGAAGTTGGGGATATTTGGAATATTTAATGGCATAGTAGAAGCTATTGTAGGCTCTAAGTATGAAAAATGTGTTATTTCTTCATTGAACTATCTTGGGATAGATCATCTATTGTGAAATTTGAATGTCAAACAAGAG
This sequence comes from Pinus tabuliformis, assembly GCA_031772625.1. Lineage (NCBI taxonomy): Eukaryota > Viridiplantae > Streptophyta > Pinopsida > Pinales > Pinaceae > Pinus > Pinus tabuliformis. The sequence continues at coordinate 1,608,517,080 of CM062818.1, forward strand.
TTATGGCGAAGGTCGAGGTGAATAGAAAGAAGAGTAGGCACCTAGGAAAATTAAATGTGAAGAAGTGTTTGGATTAAAATTAAATAATTCATAGACAGGAATGAGGTTGAGAGGCTCTGCAACTTGATCTAGGGTTGGCGTTAGGGTTTTGACGTTGGGCACCATGGTGGGACACGTAGGGGGGAGTGTTGATCCCTCCTACAGTTAAGTATTTACGGATAGAAGCAAGGACGTGGGAAGGCAATGTTTCGAGAAAGCTCTAGAGAAGGCAACAGAAGCAAGTAACACAGACATATTGGGAAGAAACAGACCTCATGAAAAAGAAGGGGATCACTAGGAAGCCAGTAAGGAAAAGGAGAAATGGGTAGCAGTCAAAAACCTAATTCCATAAGGACAACTGGGATCTGCAAACCCAAGTCGAACATCATTCCTCGGGTCATATTAAGCGACCCAACGCTACAAGTGCATAGGGATCATATGATGAAATATGTGGTCATATGCAAATTCATGGGGATATGGCGACATAGCATGTATGGATAAGGAGCCACTGGAAGACAAAGGGGGAAATACACCTTCATCTGGGATCCAAGGGCTTCTTCATAGTAGTATTCAAGCCTAGAGGATAAATACAGAGTGTTCGAAGGAGGACCATATTTCTATGCTATTGCGGGCCTCTACATGCAGCCATGGATGATGAAATTTGTCCCAAAACGCAAGACAATCACATTGGTACCGGTATGGATCAGACTATACTCCCTTACTCTGGATTATTGGCTACCAAAATATCTGAAAAATAAGCAACAAACTAGGGCATTTTCTAAAGATCTCATATGCGACTCTGAAAGGAAAATACACCTCCTTTGCCAGGATATGTGTGGAAATGGACTTCTCTAGAGCACTTCCGGACGTGATAATTTTAGAAGTATATGATAAAGAATGGGTGCAGGTAGTGGACTATTAGCACATCCCATTTAGGTGCCACAAATGCCATGAGAATGGGCATCTATATAGAGACTACCCAACAAACAAGATGGAGAGAAATGTGAAAACCACTGTGGATAAAATCCCGAGGGTTTTACCAAGGTTGGGAGCAAAGGGAAAGGTAGAAAGTGGTCGTAAAAGAAGATCAATGAGGAAAGACAACTGAGCCACAATAGCTTTAATATCCTAGAAGAAGAAGAAGGAAACAAAGATACAAAATAGGAAATGGAGAACATTATCACTAAGAATGAAAGGGATGACAGCATGGAAGATATCATAGAAAAAAACTAGAAAAATGATGATCTCCCAAGAATTATGGAGATAAATAGGGACCATGAGATGACTCCAAGTGAGGCAGGAATGGAGGACCATGAATTGCAGGAGATTCTAGATAGGGGAAACCTAGATCTAGAGAAATTTCTAGAACAAGGGATGACCAAAGGAGTGAACTCCCTGCCAAGAGAGGAATATTATAGGGTTCAGTAGCTCTTCCTATGGATATCACAATCAAAGGGATCTAGAGTCAAAATAATTCATCAAAGCCAAGAGCATAGAGGGGTCAAAATGATGGAGGAGACACATCCACAATCTCCAAAGAACCCAGGCAGGAAAAGAGGAAGAAAAAGACAGAATGAGTTGCTAATTGAATGTGGGAAACTATTGATTAACTTAGGTAAGATGAAAGATCTCACCAGTTATTCCTTTACAAACCTTTCTTAATGAAGGTTGCAACCTATAATATTAGAGGTAAAGGATATAGAAGGAAACAAAGAAATCTCAGTAATAGAAAAAAGAAGAAAAACCAGATATGGTTTTTATTCAGGAGATAAAATGTTCAATGGATAAGATTAGAGAAATTCATAATAAATGGCTAATCAAGTATGAGTATCTAGAGGTTAAAGCAAAAAAATCAGCGAGGGGGATTCTCACGCTGTGGGATCCCTAGAAATTTGGAATCCTGGATGATGAGGAAGCTAGGAACTATCTTTCTTTGGTATGTCAACCTTTAGGTGATAAGAAGATATACATGTTCAAAAATGTCTATGGACCTCAAAAGCAAGAAGACAAACTCAAGCTTCTCACCTCCCTTGAGGAACTAAGAGCAAGGCACCCTAATATGCCCTGGATCATTGCAGGAGATTTCAATATGATAAGATCTCTTATAGAGAAAAAAGGCGGTATTAGACAGCTAGGCAAAGAATCCATGGCCTTCCAAAACTTCATAATGAACATGGGGTTAGTGGACACTAAAACAATAAATGGGACCTTCACCTTGAACAACAAGAGGGGAGGGGCTTCACAAGTCGCCTCTGAACAAGATAGATTTATTATTTCAGAGGACCTATTTCTCTCAAGCCCTACCATGACAGCTTCTATTCTTCCCTTTGTAGGTTCAGACTATTGGCCTGTACAAATGGAAGCCACTTTTATGGGTACACCAAGAAACAGACCATTCAGGTTTGAAAATGCCTGGCTCTCTCAACCTGAATTCACCAGTAATATTGACAAATGGTGGAGAGAGGATCTGAACATTCAAGGCACTAGAATGTTCCTGCTCAATAGAAACTTGAACATATCAAATCCAAGCTTAAATATTTGAACAAAAATGAATTTGGCAATATCTTCAAAGCCAAAAGAGAAGCTAAGAAGAAACTCCAGGAGATCAATCAAATCAGTGTCACAGAGGGCTTTACCGAGGAGCGGAAAAAGCTAGTTGATTCTTTGCAGGAAGAATGGGAAGATTGGTGCTTACAAGAGGAGATTTTCTAGAGAAAGAAATCAAGGATACAGTGGATTAGAGAGGAAGAAAGAAACACAAAGTTATTTCATAAATCCACCATGGATCACAGGGCACACAAAAAAATCACAAAGCTCAAAGATTCACAAGGGAGAGAAATCGTCTCTCACAAAGACATGGAATCTATCCTTGTACAACATTTCCTTAATATAGTAGAGGAGCCTCTGGAGGATATATCCAGGTTCATCAACCATTTCACTCAGTATATCCCTCAGCTGGTTACTAAAGAGGACAACCACAATCATAACAAGCTAGTGTCGAAAGAGGAGGTCAGTGAAGTAATCAATGAAATGCAAAATGGAAAAGCTCCAGGCCTAGATGGGTTCAATGTAGACTTCTTCAAAGCCTGCTAGAAATAGTAAAATAGGATATGCTTGAGGTGGTGGAAGACTTAAGAAGATCCAAAAAGGTTCTAAATGCTTTTAACAATTCCTTCATATATTTGATCCCAAAACAGGAAAAATCCATGACTCTGGATGGTTTCATACCCATAGCTTTATGTAATATGGTGTATAAAATTATTTCCAAGGTAATTGCCAATAGACTCAAGCCCCTTTTATGAGCTCTCATCTCAGAGGAGAAAACGGGCTATGTGGAAGGAAGACAAATCCTCAATAACATCATCCAAGCTCATGAGGTGGTACACTCTCTCAAAAGCAACAAACAAGTTGGTATGATCATTCAGCTGGACCTAGCAAAAGTTTACGACAAGCTTAGGTGGTCTTATATAAGGACAATTCTAAGAGCCTATGGATTCAACCAAAATTATATAAGATGGGTTATGGCACTAGTTACCATGACTAGTTTTTTGATCCTGCTTAATGGCGCTCCTTCAAGACTCTTCACACCCTCCATAGGTCTTAGACAAGGGGATCCATTATCACCCTTCCTCTTCGTTCTCATGATGGAAGGGCTAGGCAGAGCGATTAAAATGGAAAATGTTGAAGGTAGAATCCAGGGTATCAAACTCACCTTGGATGGAGCAGCAAACACTCATCAACAATTTGTGGATGACACAATGCTACAGGGCATACCCATAGTCAGGGAAGCTAGAATGATCAAACATATTTTAAATGACTTTTCTATGGTAGTTGGCACAGAGGTAAGCCTCAACAAATCAATTTTTTTTTCTTTCACTGACACTGCTATTTCGAGAAACATCGCCAGAATTATTGGGTTTCAAAGGGACCAACTACCTTCCAAGTATCTGGGCATACCTCTCATAGATAAACCTCTGAGCAAGCAACTGTGGGAGCCAATAATAAATAAACTTCAGGACAGGATTAGAAAATGGACATGCAGGTCTTTAAATTTTGCGGGGTGCCTTGTGCTCACACAAGCTGTCCTGCAGGCAATTCCCATGTTCATGTTCTCAGCTCTTCCTGCTCCTAAAGGAATTAGGCAATAGATCAGGGGCATACAAAGGGATTTTCTATGGGGCAGAGGAGGAGAGAAAAACAAATGGGATTTAGTAGCCTGGGAAAAGATCTACAAACCCAAAAGCCAAGGTGGCTTGGGGCTTCATGATCTTGAAACCATCAGCAGAGTTTCGAGAGCTAAACTCTAGTGGAGGTGGATCAAGGAATTAACAACTCCCCAGACTAAGCTTTGGAAATAAAAGAATGCCAAGAATTGGCAGGAGAAGGATTACATTAGAATGTTAGGGCATATTAAGGGCTCCCACATTTGGAACCTTTCTTGGGATAATAAAGGTATTTTTCAGCAACATAGCTTCTAGCAGATTCGAGCTAGGAACCTAGCACGATTTTGGGAGGATAACCAGCAACAGGAACCCAACTTGTATAAGGATGAATTAGAGGCTCTCAAGAATTACATAGACAACAAAGGTCTACATATGGTAAATGACTTCTAGGACTAGGCAAGGAATAATGGAAAATGGAAAATTTGGAAGGATCTAGACCACAGTGAAGAGAGCCCTCTAAAGGCCCAAGAAGACTTTCTTACTCGAGATCTAGAGCGTAGGAGGATTCTGGTATCCTCCTTGCCTGACCAACTAAGATGGGGAAAAACACTGAAGGAATATTTAACCTCAAAGAAGCTACACAGGTAGTAACAAGATTTAACTACCTAAACCCTAATCAGGTTTGGAAGAATCTTTGGTAGAGCCCCCACTAGATGGAAATAAAGTTATTTATTTGGCTAATTCATCAAAGGAAAATTTTAACTTGAGAGAATCTCCTGAAAAAAAGGCTTCACTGGACCATCCAAATGTTACCTTTGTGGCTCACAAGAGGAGACATTGGATCACCTTCTCAACCTCTACCCTTTCACCTCTACCGTGTGGGAATGGGCGACCTCAATATTTAGGCACACTGATAGGGATAGACTCAGCATCTCCAACACTTGGAAGAATTGGAGGAAAAACTTCTCAAGGAATGAAATCATTAATAAAGCCTAGACTCTGGTTCCAGGCTTTCTTATCTAGGATGTTTGGAAAGAGCGCAATAGTCAGATCCTCAAGAACAATTCAAGAAAGCCCCAACACATAATCGACCAAATTTTAATGCAGCATAAAGACACACTCAAAACCTTGTTGCGAAAACTTCCTAAGGACCCTACTCTTCCCCAATACGCATGTATTCTACTACATTTGGGTCTCCAGTCTATAGGCCCACAGGGCATAATCAAGGGTGTGAGCCAAAAAAACGCAGATATAAATATTTGGAAGCCTCCTCCACATGGTTTCTTGGAGGTCAATATGGACAGAGCATCTAAGGGCAACCCAGGGTTAGCTAGTTTTGGGGGTGTTATAAGAGATGAAGGTCAAATAAAGGAGATCTTTCATGGCCACTTGGGGAAGGCCACTAATAACATGGCAGAACTCATGGCCTGAGAGCAATGCTTGGAAATCTTGGTGGATTCAAATTCACACAATGTCATCATTGAAGTAGATTCAGAATTGATTATTAGAGTGTCCAAGAAAATATGCAATGGTGCATCACTGGATAAAGTGTCAAAACACTGGAGGCTTTCGCGGGTCTTTCACCATATCTACACCCACCTGCAAACCTTAAAAACTGTAAGATTTGTCCATGTGAAAAGAAAAGCTAACATGTTAGTTGATCGTTTGGTGAATGAAGTGATTAATAAGGAAAGGGACACTAGATACGTTTGGGAGTTGTTACCCCCATTAGAGGATTGCCTCTGTCAGGCTGCCAAAGATAGGGATCGATGGATTCATAGGATGGATCGAAGATGCTCAGGAGACAGGCGGAAATATAGGGAAGCCTAAATTGTTTGCTTTTTGTTTGGCAGTAGTCTGTAGATTGTATTCGCATTAGTATTCCATTGGATTTGAGTTAATGGTTGAGATCAGCGGAGGTAGACCAAGGATGCAGTGGCATGAGGACTGATTCTCGACCAACAGATCTCAACTGAGATAGATCTATGGTGTTTTGGCGAGGAAGTTACCTGATATTTAATGAGCAGAAGTGGGTTGGAGAGAACCACAAGTGGATTTCAGGCAGAGGAAAGGCCGTAAACAATATTTCCCCGTTGGCTTCGATTCCACTCACAAAGTGACAAGTAGCAACGAGGTGAGAGAGGGAAACCTATTTTTTTGGCGGACATGGAGTGTGCAAGTTAACCCTATGAAATATGTGTGAGCCATTGGATCTTGGGGAGCGAGATTGACGGTTGACAAACCAGGAGCAAGTCTTGAAGTCAGGAAGTGTTGTGACCTTTGGATCTTCATTAGATCAACAATGGAGAAGTTTCGATGTTTCTTTGGTGGGGCAGATTCCAAACTTTGTTGAGAACTATGGTTTGTGTTCTCATCGGGTCTGGGTGGGTAGTAGCAGGTTCAAGAAACCCACGAGTGGATTTCAGGCAGACGAAAGGCAGTAAGCGATAATTCCCGTTTGGCTCTAATTCAACTCTCACAATGACACGTAGCAGTGAGGTGAGAGAGGGAAACCACTTTTCGAGCAGATTTGGGGTGCACAAGTTAACCGTGTGAAAAACGTGTGAGTCATTAGATCTGGTGGACCGAGATCGATGGTTGATAGAAGAGGGCAAGTTTTGAAGTCGAGAAGTGATGGGACCATTGGATCTTGAAAAGATCAATGGCGTAGAAGAGCTGATGTTTTTTCAAAAGGGCGGGCTTCAAGCTTTTTAACTGAGGTCTGTGTTATTTTCAGGTCCGGAGCAATGGTCTAGAGCTTAGTGGATTCCCTTCAGTTGTCTGTGGATGACAAAGAGTCCTTGGGAGTTTAACACTCCTTGTTTAATAGGTTTTGAAAGTCTCAGGAATTTGGTTTGTTTCTTGTTTTTTGCAATCCCACAACACACTATTTCTTGTTTTGATCTCTGCACTTGCATAGATGTGTAACATATGTAATGTACTAGTTTGGTTATTAGAAGGCTCCATTCTCACTTGACAAAAAAAAAAAAATTCATAGAATTGTAGTGTAAGAATAAGGTTATTAGATCAAGATTCGAGTTATTTCTTTTATTTCGAAACCAATATTGTTTGTCCATGAAAAGACTAGTTCATGTAGGTGGATATGCTGAGAAGAGGTTCTAACTTCATTAAACCAGGAAAGAGAAAACAACTATTGTGATCTAAGAAACCCACGATAAAGCTATTAAGTTTTAATCTTTAGTATTGCATGATTACATTACAATAAGAGCATATTTTTCATACCATTAGAGAGGGTCGAGAGCATGTCACTCTCAATGACTGTGAACACCCTGTGGGTAATTGATAATAGAGTGCAATTGGAAAATTTGTGTCTGAAACTTTCTGAAGAAGTGCATCTGCCGCAGAGTCAATGGATGCAGCTGCTTTGTACAAAACTAGAATTCAGTTACACTTGAGGAGAACATGACCTGAGTACAAGAGTTGGTTTGAATAGTACTCCAATTCTCTTCTCCATTACTCACTACGAAAAGGAAACAAATAAATGCATCATAGGGATGGAGAATACATGACCACTGTTCTATGCAAAAGCTTCATATTTTGTTGGAGCTTACTGAAATTAGTATTTGTAGATAAACTTGATCTCTTTTTTTGTGTAATGGATGAGGGGGAACAATATTTTATTTGCACAACATCCACATTCCTTTATTTCTGTTCATTCTTATTAAAGATATGGAAATACTACAATAAATGAACTCTAAAGCATAACAAAATATGTCTTACCAATAGAATCAAGTGAATTAGGTAAATCCTCAAAGGACTTACCCATTTGACATTTTTGTAAGCCCTGCTCTTACCAATAGAATCAAGTTAGTTCGGTATATGTAAGATTAATCAGACTTGGTAAATGAGTACATCTAACCATTAGGATATTATAAATGTTACCTTTCAAATTTCATGAGCTCAATAAAATCCTATGGGATCTAAATTACTTGTTTATATGGTCCCCTTGAAGAGGGTTGGATCTTAAGAAATGATACTAATATTTTCCCTCAAATCATAAAGTCCTATATTGCAAAAGTATAGGCTATTGTTTAGAAATATTCCTCCAACTAGTTAAGTGAGTTAAAATAAGGCTAAAATAGGAATTATTTTACCACTACCTATTTGTCCTACTACTCCCACTATTTTCCCACCCATAAACATTTAGTTAATACCTTTTAGAAAGAGAGGGGAATTAGGGTGGAAGCTTATCTACAAAACATACTATTTTGCATCAAGGAAATTCAAATTTTCTACTAGTTTGAATAGCTAGTGTGTCTATGTCCATCCCTTCAAGATTTATAACTCAAATCAAATAAAACCGAGCCCGTTTTTGTTCCAAATTCCTACCTATATATATCCTCTCCAAACCAAGACAAAGGAAATAAGGTTGCAATTGAAACCCTAGTTGATGGCTTCAATTGGGTTTGATGCTTTCAGATTAAAATCATTGTCTAAGAGGAGATTTCCTTGGTTTTCTTCCCGGTTAGATTGAATGAGGTCTATGTATTTGAATATCTATCATGCCAGTTAGATTGAATGAGTGATCTATATTTTCAACTTTGTCTTACCATTAAAATTGAAAAAGTGATCTATATTTTCAATTGTGTCTTATAATTTTGTTTTTGGGATGTCACTTCTAATATTGATTTTGTTTAACATATGTGTTTTTTTATTCATAGGTAGTTTTGATTGATGTCTTTCACAGGGACTTTATTTCTAAGAAAAAAACTTTGATAATATGCATGCATCCATGAAGGCACATTTTCTGTAGAGGATACAAGTGTTAGTGGGTAGGAAGATTGAAACCCTCCCATTTGGAAATATTGTTTGGCATATGTTATTGTCTTACTAAAGTTGTACCATAATTCATTGACCTTATGCTCGTTGACTTTTCTATAAGAGAGTCATTTCTTAATGTAGAATCCATGTATTTTATAACTATTGGTGTATTGACTATTTATTAATGTTATTTGTAACCTGGTTTTGTAATTGTTATGTAGTTACATATATCATCAATCACTGAGACATGAAGTTGGGGTTCTGACTATTCATAATAATCTACCTCATCGATGTTAGGCCCTACTCTTTCTAGAACTAAATGCATCCCATAAATTTTTATTTCTTCATTTGAACTTTTTCCAATTTTATTGTAAGTCCTTTTTTAAAAATTGCTTTTTCCTTTTAATGAATTATATTAAGTCATATATATAATTATATTACGATATTATTGCAATGAACTGTTTGGAATATCTATGCTTTGTTGTCATCTTCCATATCTAAACAAATCTCTAAATTGTAGGTTCTAACCCCATACAGAAATTACCTACATATGAATTCTAAAAACCAGAAAATAAACAAAGGCAAGAGCATAACACATAAAAAAAATATACACAAATATTTTCCCCTAGATCTAAAAACTGGGACGACCAACTTGGTTTTTCATTATGTTCCTTTCATACATTACAATACATATATATACATGTCAAAGCATCTAATACCATCGATCGAAAAACATCGTGCCCAAAACCATGTGCGAAAACCATGCACAAAACCATAGGTAGGTTCACCCACCTAATATAGGGTCCAAAAACAATTTCCCCGGGGCGCTGCCCTCTAATCCCCTGGTTGACTAAGCAAGCTAGTCGTGGAAAGAATATAACACACCCTAACATTCTCCCGCTTGTTGTTTTCTTTCCACAGGAGAGCTTAGTCATTTATCCAGCCCTGCAATGCCCATTGTTTCTCTACACCAAGAGAACTTCTCGGAGCTCACATATTTTGTCAATGCATCTGCAGTATTCTTCAAAGTTTCCACCTTTACTAGAAGCACATTTTTTTCTTCTATCATATCCCTCACAAAGTGATACTAAACATCAATGTGATTTTTCTTTGAATGGTAAGCAAGGTTCTTTGCCAAGAAAATTGCACTTTGGCTGTCACAGTCTAACCTTATAGCTCCCTGTACTAACCACATACTTGAACACAAGATCTGCAACCAAACTTCTTCCTTTCTTGCATGAGTGGTTGCCATGTATTCTACCTCGGTAGTTGATAGTGCCACTAAACATTGTTTCTTACTCATCCAACTGACTGCACCTCCAAGTAGGTTAAACACATACCCACTTGTAGATCTTCTCTGATCCAGATCTCTAGCCAAGTCCGCATCAACAAAGCCATAAATATCCAGAACTCTGTCCAATCATGGTCTTCCTTGGTAGCACAAACCATAATCACTAGTGCAACCCAAATACCTAAAAACCTGCTTCACTCTTGTCCAATGCTCCTTCCTTGGTTTTGACATAAACCTACTCAATACTCCCACTGCATGTGCAATGTATGGTCTAGTATAGACCATCGCATTCATCAAGCTACCGACTGCACTTGTATATGGAACATAGGACATGTCCTCTTCCTCTTCTTCTGTCTTGGGAAACTGTTCAACAGATAACTTTACACCTACAGGAATAGGAACCTTCACCATTTTACTATCCTGCATATTAAACTTCTGCAATATTGTCTTGACATACTTCCTCTGGTTTAACCAGAGCTTCCTCTTTGCCCAATCTCTTTTAATTTCCATGCCCAAAATATAGTTTGTAGCACCAAGATATTTCATGTCGAATTTGGAGGATAATTGGGTCTTCAAATCCTGGATAATTTCTTTGTCATTTCCAACTAGGAACATGTTATCCACATACAAGACCAGATAAATAACACGACCACCAACTAATTTAAAATACACACAATGATCTGCTTTTCTTCTGGTGAAGCCAAGTCCCCGTATAAATGTATCAAATTTGTGATACCACATCCTTGGTGATTGTATTAGCCCATACAAAGACTTATTTAACTTGCATACTAGTTCTTTCTTACCCTTCACAGCAAATCCTTCAGATTGCTTCATGTAGATCTCCTCTTCCAGATCCCCGTGAAGAAACGTTGTCTTCACATCCATCTGTTCTACCTCAAAATCAAAAGTAGTAGCAATAGATAAAATTAATCTAATAGAAGCTACCTTGGAAACAAGAGAAAAACTATCACCAAAATATATTCCTGGCACCTGGGAATAACCTTTTGTTACCAACCAAGCTTTTTATTTCTCCACCTTTTCTTCTGCATTTGTCTTCTTCTCGAACACCCACTTGTTGCCAATAGGTTTCCTTCTAGCCAGAAACTCCACCAGATCCCAAGCCTCATACTTGTGCAAAGATTCCATTTCATCAACTATGGCCTCTTTCCAGAGTTTTCCACCCTCTAAATCTACTACTTCCTTCACAATTCTAGGAACATCATCAGTAATAGATAAAGAAAAATTTGAACAAAAATAAAATGGAAAATACCTTTTTCGCTAACTTCTTTCTCAAACCGATCTTCTCACATCCAGAGTTTGTGGCTCTTCATCTTCTGATTCATCTTCTACTGTAGAGTCTCATTCTTCCTCCTTTAGCTCAAACTCTATCTTCTCAGGTTCCTTTAATAGGACTTCATGTTTAATAACGTTTTTCACCTCTCTGAACACCACATCTCGGCTATACACAACCTTCCTTGTTACTGGGTTCCAAAGCTTATAACCCTTTAAACCATCCTTATACCCAATAAAGATGCACTTTTCCGACTTACTATCCAACTTTGTTCTTTTCTCCTTTAGAACATGTACATATGCATCACATCCAAATGCCTTAAAATATAAAAGAGAGGGTTTCTTACGAGTCCATACCTCTTGTGGAGTATTTTCCTCCAACATTGATGAAGGTGATCTGTTGACCAGGTAACCTGCTATCTCCACTACCTCTACCTAGAATTCCTGTCCTAACTTAGCACCAATGAGCATGTTTCTTGCCCTTACCATCAACGCCTTCTTCGTTCTTTCTGCAACTCCATTTTGCTCAAGTATGTATGGAGTAGTCTTTTGTCCTACTATACCACACTTCTTACAGAATTCTTCAAATTTCTTGCTGCAAAACTCTCCACCATTATCCATCCTTAGCACCTTTATCTTCTTATCTGTATGGTTTTCCACCAAAGCCTTAAAGTATTTAAACCTATCAAAGACTTCATATTTCTTCTTGAGGAAATATATCCATGTATTCCTTGAGAAGTCATCTATAAATGACACATACTACATAGACTTACATAGTGATGGAACCTTCACAGGTCCAAGCACATCACTGTGCACAAGCTCTAATAAATGTTTCACCCTCTTACTACCAGAGAGAAAGCTCACCCGATTCAACTTCCCATATACACAATTTTCACAGAAATCAAAATTTAATGAGCTATTACTCATAACTTCTACCACACCTTTACCATGAAGTATTTGAAGGCCCTTATCTCCAATATGTCCAAGCCTTTGATGCCACAGCATGGTATTCTCCCCAGAGACCACTAGATTTTCTACTCCTCTTTCAGGAACCACAGAAGTGTTGCACCCATCAACAAAAGTGCTACCTTACAGCTTTTACAGTGTTCTAATCTGAACTCCCCACATCAATACCAGTGCTCCCCAAAACATCTTGTAGGTATCCTTATCGAACACTATTTTTACACCTGCATCATCTAGCTTGCTTACGGAAATCATATTTCTGGCCAATGTAGTAATATCCAGAACACCCTGAAGTGTTCTAACCCTTCCACCTTGCAACTTCAACTTTACCTTTCTGCAACCAATGATTCTAACCTTCCTATTATCCCCCAAGAAGACATCACCACCACCATATTTCTCATACTCGCAGAACCACTCTCTATGGGGAGTGAAGTAAAATGATGCACCTGATTCAATCAACCATTCCTCATGATCTACATGTGTACTTGAAGAAACCAAGTACACATCCCCACCTCCAACTGAGGCAGTTTTTTCCTTTGCACAAGGAGCTCATCAGATCCCTTTCCTTTGTCAATAGATTTAGATTTAAATTCCCTTTTGTAGTGCCCTTCCTTTCTGCATTTCCAGCACACCTTTACAAGTTCTCCTAGAGATTTAGATCTCCCTCTAGATTTAAATCTCCCACTTGATGACTTATTTTTGTTTCTGTTCTAGGACCATCCTCATACAAACAAGGCATCACCATTCTGGATCTCCATATTTTTCATCTCATCTCCTCCATCAGCAAGGATGATACTATTTCATCAAACTTCAAGGCAATTGCATTGCTACCTATTGCAATAACCAAACAATCACATGAATCTGGTAGAGAACACAACAAACGGATGCACTTATCTTCATCTGAAATTTTAATATCAACAAATAATAACTAACTTATCATAGTATTAAATTCATTCATATGCTCTGTCACCGAGTCTCCATCTTTCATCCTCAGGTTATACAACTTTTTCCATAGGAACAGTTTATTCACCACAGACTTAGATTGGTACAAAGTCCCTAACTTGTCCCACAAAGCCTTCGTCGTAGCTTCCCCTAATACATTCAGCATACTGAATCTGAGACACACAATCGTATTGTGCTCTTTGCCTTCTGGTCCAACTTCTTCCATTGTTCATCAGACACTCCCGGTGGTTTAGTACCTGGATCTATCACGATCCACTGATCTTTGTCCACCAACAAATCCTCCATCTTGAGTTTCCATAACTCAAAAATCTGACCATTAAATTTCTTGATCTCTATCTTTCCACTGCTTGCCATCTTCTTTCACCACCAGAATTGATCTCGCAGACCTCCCACTGAACAGGGTCTACCATAGGCCTGAGCGAAACCCCTTAGTAACAAAGGCATTCCCTTAAAGCCAAAAAAACCTCTGATAACAAATGCAGGTTTTAACCCCATACAAAAATTACCTACAAACGAATTCTAAAAAACAAAAAATAAACAAAGGCGAGAGCATAACACATAAAACAAATATAGACAGATATTTTCCCCTGGATCGCAAAACCGGGACTACCATCTTTACTTTTCATTATGTTCCTTTCATATGTTACGATACACATATATACATGTCGAAGCATCCAATACCATGGACTAGAAACCATCGCACCCAAAACCATACGTAGGTTCACCCACCTAATATAGTGTCGAAAAAAAAATTCCCTGAGGTGCTACCTTGTACCCTGTAGAGGGGGGCTACCCACCCTGCTCAAACCCCCTGTGACCCCCCCACTATGCAATCAATGCAACGAAGGGGGGGCTCGCCCCCCCTCTAACCCCCTGATTGACTAGGTGGGCTAGTCATGGAAATAATATAACACAACGCAACATAAATTATATACCCAATAAACAAAATATGTGTTTTCTAATTATCTTGAAAAAGAGAGAAAGATACATATTAATCACTGCAACTATGACAAAGTCTAGAAAATTTGTACATACTAATGAAAATATAAGCTTAGCCATCTAATGGATAAATGGATTTACTGTTAATGTGAGAAAATTATTAGATATTGTTTTTTTTTTTTATCTCAAATATAGTTTGTAGGAAGGAGCATAGATTATTCGTGCTTTGACAACTTAGTAAAAAAGGGTTAGGGAATGATAATATTATATATCATGGTTTTCCAAGCCATCTTGATCCTTAGAATTTGTTATTGGCTATTTGAATAGAATTTTTTTCACTCTAAGGATTATGGAGGCTTGGAGGATCCCATCATCTCTGCACAGGGGCTTCATTGACAAAGAAATACCATATCATGTGTGTTTATATTGAGGCATAAAAAATGGGGAAAAAATGAAAAATATATTGAGCATATAATAGGGGGTAAAGGGTTTTTATATGTTGTATATAAATATGTGTATTATAATTTATTGTTTATGCAATACATTGGCCAAACAGAGGTAAAAAACAAGTGTGCTCTGTTAATGTTTGTCATTCCTGCGAGTCACCAATGATCAAATGTGCTCTTTCAAAGTTTTTTTCAGGGTACTAGGTCAATCTTTGTATGGTTTCAATATGTCTTCAAATAAAAAACTTTGAACATTGGTTGGTGTGTCTAGGTCACTACTACTCTCTCCATTCTCGTGCTCAATAAATGTTATCATGGTCAAGTCACCATTTTCGGTCGTGTGTCTTGGTCATCATGATGATCATCATTCCATTAGGTCATGCATACAAAATTTCATGTAAAAAGTCCTAATTTTCACCTAGGTCATCATCAAATAGAGTATTAATAGGGTTCCTAAAGTATATTTTATCCTTTATGAAGATCTAATACTGCATACTTAAATGTCAAAGTTGTTGCACACTACATTGTTTTTCAGATTTTGAAGAAGATCAATGATGTCATGCCATGCCATATGGAAAAAAGTGATTTTGAGCTTATAAAAGGCCATTCAAATATTTCCCTATTCATTTCATTTGTATCAAGCTCCTACTTATCATCGAATTCCTTCCAATCAACCTCAACATCGAACTACACCCACAAAGGTGTTTTGTCTCCTGCACGCTGTGTTTTCTCCTGTACGCTACATTTTCAGTTTTGGGAGAAAAGGCACACCTCCAAGGGTTTTCATCATCAAGAAAGGTTTCTAGCGTCATTCATACAAGTAAGTGAAAGTCTACAGGCACCTACTTTCATCAGTTACTCCAATATTTTAGTGGGGAACCCTCTTCTATGGTTCATGCTACATTTTTGTGGTTTAGAGCTCTTGTTTGATTTGAAAATAGTAAAACCTAGTTCCCTACTCATTTTACTCTTCCCTGCACTAATATCTCCTCCCGTAATCTTTCCTTACTCCTCCTTCCTCATTTCCCTAAGTTCTAGAACTAACCCTACCTTCTATCTTGCGTTTTTTGCAGTTTTAGGGTTAGAACTGTGTTTAATTCCCTACGGCAATCCCTTCACTACTTTTATCATTTTCCACCTCCCTAAACTTCCTAACACATCTCCCTACCTCCCTAATTTTTCTTACCCACATATCTTCTCCCTAACCCTTTCATCCCCTCACCTAAATACACTAATCCCAATCCCCTACTCCCTCTAAAACCTTTGTTTGTCGCATCTCTTACACTAGGGTTTTGCTTTGAAATTGTAAAAAATGGAGGGATGAAAGAAGCCATAAAACAAAGGAGGTTATGTGTCAAGGTTTGAGCCACTGGACACCAAAGAATTGGGGTCTTTAGCTTTTGCCAGACAATGTTTCCAAAAGGTGGGTTGTTTAGGGTTTTCTGAGCAAATTTAGCAAGTGGGATACCATGCCAAGTTGACAAGCCTCTTTAATACCAACTTGAAAAGTTGAAAAGCCACAATATCAGGGATATAATTCATCATATCAACAGAGGTGATTGGCATAATTTTTGGGGTTTTGAGGTCATTTCCATGCATAGGGACAGTCTTAAATCAAAATCCGTTTCTGAAGTAAGGAAGTTGAATTTGACAAAAGTTGAAGAGGTTTTTGTCAATAATAGAACAAGGAAAAAAACATGCTTCAGTGTTTACACAAGTATCATAGATTCGGAGATATGCAACATTCTTGGAGACATATTTCAGAAAATCAAAATTTTCCAAGTTAATTTCCTCTTTTAGTCATGATGTTTTGGCATGGATACAAGAAAATGAAAATAAAGTTTCAAAAGCTAAGAGGTGTTTTTCTTTAGAACATCCTTATCAACACAAAGGTCTCCTAGCATTGAAAAGAAAATTATGGTTAGGGAGAGATTTCTCCATCTTGGAGGCCAAGTTTTGTAGAAAACCCAAAAAATTTACGTAGTTTTTTGTCCAAAAAGGTGGCGTGCCCCACACTACGTTTTTGTTGTGGGCCTCCATTTGAAAAAAGATTTACATTTTTGAATTCCTTTTGACCTCCACATAAAAAATATCCAACCTGATTTCCACTTCAATACATTTTGATAGGTCAAAAAGTAAAAAAAGTAGCAAAAAACACCTTTTTGCCATGTTTTTTAGAGGGACGCTATGTTTTTGTAGCTGTGGGAGAAATAGTTTTTGGAGATCTAGAAGCAGTATTTTTTAGAGCTTGAATATTCTATGGTGTAATAGATAGGTATATCTTTCGCCATCATTTTTTGTATCTTCATTTGGAGCTTGGGAACCCCTCCAAAACTCACTTACAAGCAGCATGCTACATTTTCTCCAGGCACACTAAGTTTTCAAGGAATTCACTACGTTTTTTCCTCGAACTCATTTTTCTCAGTTTACTCAATCCAGTTCGAATTTTTCTGATGTAATTTTTTATTTCAGGGGTTGTGATGATGCATTCAGGTGTAATTATGTTTTTCAAAGTAAAAGGTAAGAAGATTCATTCTTGTATAGGTTCTTATGGTCAAATGAATCAATTTTCCACCAAATTGGGAGTTAGTTTCTAACCTCCCTAGTCTTTGGTATGGTTTGAGATATTCTTGTAACAAGTTCCTTGAATGTTGGATTCAACCCCTAACACGGCAGGACTGATATTTTTATCTATATGTAAACCAATATAAGTTAGAGAAAGGATTGGACATCAGTGAGTAGAACTCTTGGATCTTGTATTCAATTATATTTTTACAGGAGATCAAAGGACATTTGCAGCTATCATTCAAGAATTCTTGTGTTGTGAATTTGTGATAATTTTTTCTCTCTGCTATAGTTTTATGTGAGCTAGAATTTTATATTCTTTCCATATCTATGCTTTTCAGTGATTTTCCTAAGAGGTTTTAAACAAAATTCTTAAGTTTTAGCTTTGTTTTGTTAGGAACTTCATGTTTATGTTACCTATATTCTGATAAATGAATTCATGCTTTCCCTGCTTAGTTTGAATCTTTTCTATTACACCCTATGCTACATCGAAAAAATTCCAAATTATTACAAAAGCATACCTACCCTACTCCTTTATATCTCTTGCAACTGAAACCTTTAATCTTTTGACCTAGTTCCCTGATTTTCACTTTTGATCCAACAAAAACCTAAGTTTCAAAACCCTAGAGCTGAAACATATATAGCCTAATATTGTTTTCCCACTACAGTCATATTTAGCTGTGATCTTTATAGAGAGATCCCTCTCTGGTTTAGCAAGGCTATCTACTGAACCCTAAGTATTCTGAGGTTACCTCCATCGATCTCCTTTCATAGCCTTGGGATATTGTAGAGGATAACATTTTGGTGTCATTGGGGGAAACACAAGATCATATCTTCCCTAGTAAATAACAACAAGTATCAAATTTGATTTCTGATGGTGGATAGTGATCAGACACAGGAAGGCTAAAATCACTTACCTGGCGACTCCAAATCAGTTTCAAATTTAATTCAAAGACTCCACTAGAGGGTGAACCTTACCAACAGAAAAATGAAAGGAAAATATAGGAAGGTCAAGTATTCAAGTTGGAATTTCATCCAAGAATTCATGTTCTTTATTCTAAATTATTTCTTCTCTTTTCCTAAGAATGTCAAGAAGATTTTCTAAAGTATATTGTTTAAATTTGAGAAAAGATTCCAGACCCGCATTTGATTCCTTTCCTTTGAATATTGTGAATACAAATTTTGATTTTGATCAAGACCCTTCTTCTAAATATTGTGATAAGCATATTCAGCTTGATGAGCCTCAAGAGATCAAGAATAATCCTATAGCTTCTGTACATACTCCTATAACTTGTAAAATTCCAGATAAATACAAGCCACTCATCTTACCTTCTACATCCATTATTTCCATGAAAATTATTACAAATATATTCCCATGTTTGATGGATAATATCGTAACATCACTGCTGAAAAAAAAAATCAGATTTTTGAAAAATTTCTTGACCTTTTTGAGGATGAAGAAGATGATGGTAGTATCAAGATTGTTTCTTTTTGTTTGCAAGGAAAAGCCAAGAAATGGTTCAAAAACTTGCCAACTGCAAGGATCCTCGATTTCCATCAGTTTGTGAAAGTCTTCCTTGATAGAAGGATGGTCAAGAGAAATCCTTTTTTGATTTTAGAAGAATATAATCATTTGGAAAGATAGGCAGGAGAAACAATGCAACACTTTTTAGCTAGATTCAATCAAGTATACCATTCAATGTTTGCTAATATAAAACTGCCATCCAGTTTAACTCTCTTACACTACTCAAATGCCTTTGATCTAGAAATGGAATTTCAATTGAGAGAAAGGGAACTACAACACTCGAAGAAATGCAAGACAGTGCAATAGCTGTGGAAGCGAATATGTTGGTTAAAAGGTCAAAGTTGAAGGAAGAAGCAAAGGAAAACATGGAGAAGTAGTACCTGACATCTTCAGAAGTGAAGCTCGACATTTTGGTAAGTACAATGGAGGAAATGACGCAAACATCACAATGAGAGACGAAATTGTTGTTCAAGGACACCATGTCCCACTTATTGCAGAAGAAGAGGAGGTTGTTGGCCCTAACCATTTTCCTATTAATCCCAGTTACCATAGGTCAAAAAATGAATTTTTTTGTATTCATTTATGGACAGTCATGAAAATGGATTTGTGGATTAACTCGATGAGAAGCAATCTACTTATCTAATGTGTAAGTTTGATGAAATTGTTTATATGGATGATTTACCCAAGTATGATCAGTATGATGATGATTATGTTGTTGAAATAGAGGCTAACTCTTTAAGGCAATCAAGGGCATGCTTTTGGGAGGAGAAAAATAAATTACAGCAATAAAAGTATAGCACTCAGCTTCTACATATAAATAATGACAACAATGAAGAAAATGCATAAAATTTCAAAGCAGGTGAAGGGTATTTACCTTTATGTTTTACTTCATTTCAATTTCTGAGAGAAAATTGTCCCGAGGTTAGAAATCAATAGTCTTTCGATTTTGATATTGAGAATGAAGACAGCAATGAACTTCTTGATCAGGACTCCTTACCCTTGTGTTTCTCTTCATTTGAAAAAATAAGAGAAAACTATATGCAAGAAGATAAGCGAGTTGGCAACAACATAAATGAGCAACCTTCTCATGAATTGGTTAAGGAGGTCACTTGTGATATGGAATCTTCTTTCGCTCCAGAATCCCAACCACTAAGTTACATTGAGTTTCAAATCAAAAATGAAAGTTTAGAACCTGAAGCATATGATGAATTAATGCAGGATAATTTTGTACCATTAAGTTTGGATTCATTTTAGTTTTTGAAGATTTTTTGATAATATCTCTAAAGCAAAGAATGATGATCTTATATAAAATCATGTAGTCTCGTTGGAGCCAATGTATGATAAGTTGCGCTAGTCCTCTCAAAGTTCTCCATGATAAAATAGCTAATGTTCTGGATGCTATCTGGGATCAAATTCCCTCTCCATTAGCTAACTATGCCCTTAAAAACAAAGATAAAAAAGATTTGATCAGACAACCGGCTTCATTGACTAGTCTGACAAGAATCTCATTACAAAGCTCATCCAAAAATTTGCAGTCTACATCTATTTCATTTGAGAATGAAAAACTTCATTTTATAAAATAACCAATGTCCAAAAAGGAAGACGATTCTTGTCTCGTTGTTGATCATCAAGAAAAGGTAGTCATTTACAAGTTTTAGGACCCTTTTGCTGCGTTGTTGCAGTCATCAAGGAAGATGGATTTTCTTGTATTTATGGATCATGAGCACATATTTAGTGGACACTTGGAGTTACCTAGTTTTTGTTTTCTCTGTCTGCTCAAGGAAAGTGTGAGCAGGATTCAAGTATGTAGCCATTTGCAGGATTGGTTACATTGGAGGGATCATTTCACATGATTGTATATATATCTTCAATAGCTGGGTGGTTATCATTAGGATTTGAAGCTCGAAGTGAAGGCCCTAAGATCTTGATGGTTTTCTACCATAAGTAAGTTCAGTCAATAGTTAGTTTTAGAGCTAAGCCATTTTTTTGTTTTTAGTGTGTCAAGTCAGTTTAGTTTGTCACTTAGTTTTTGGTTTTGAGTTTGGTATTTTGTTTTTGACTCCATGCCCAATGGATTAGGCTACCTATTCTACAGTGTTCTTGACACCTCCTAAAGGAGATTCCATACCCAACTAGAGTGAATGCTAGTGTCTGTCAGTCTTTCTAGTCACCAGTGATCAAATGTGCTCTTTCAAATTTTTTGTTAGGGTCCTAGTTCAGTTTTTTATGGTTTCAATAGGTCTTCAAATAAAAACTTTGAACATTGGTTGGTGTGTCTAGGTAATTACCACTCTCTCCATTCTCATGGTCAATAAATGTTATCATGGTCGGGTCATCACTTCTCAGTAGCATGTCTTTTTCATCATGTTTCTCATCATTCCATTAGGTCAGGCATACAAAATGTCATTTAAAAAGTCATAATTTCCACCTAGGTCATAATCAAAGAGAGTAGTAATAGGGATAAATGATATATTGGGTTCCTAAAGTACATTTTATGATTTATGAAGATCTAATACTACATACTTAAATGTCAAAGTTGTTGCACACGATATTGTTTCTCGAATTTTGTGCCCTCAAAGGTGTTTTTCGTCCTCCACACTATGTTTTCTCCCTCCACGCTACATTTTCTCCTGTACGTTGTGTTTTCAATTTTCAGAGCAAAGGGGAACCTCCGATGGTTTTCATCAGCAATAAAGGTTTCCAACATCATTTTTACAAGTAATTGAAATCCTACAAGAACCTCCTTTCATCATTTACTCCAACATTTCAGTGGGGAACCCTCTTCCAGGGTCCATGCTACGTTTTTGTGGTTTAGAACTCTTGTTTGATTTGAAAATAGTAAAACCTAGTTCCCTCCTCATTTCACCTCTTCCCCATACAAAAATCACCTCCCCTAAGCTTTCCTTATCCCTCCTTCCTCAATTCCCTATGTCCTAGACATAACCCTAGCTTCTACACTTCTTTTTTGGCAGTTTTAGGGTTAGGACTGTGTTTAAATACCCTACAGCAATCCCTTCGCTATTTTCATCATTTTCCACCTCCCTAAACTTCTTAACACAACTACCTACCTCCCCAATTTTTCTTAACCACATATCATCTCCCTAACCCTTTCATCCCATCACCTAAATAGACTAATCCCAATCGCCTCCTCCCTCTAAAAACTCTGCTTTTCCCATCTCTTACACTGGGATTTTTCTCTGCAATTGTAAATAATTGAGGGAGGAAAAAGGCCATACAAAAAAAGAGGTCAGGTGTCAAGGTTTGAGCCACTTAACACCAAAGAATTGAGGTCTTTAGCATTTGCAAGACAATGTTTCCAAAAGGTAGGTTGTTTAGGATTTTTTGAGCAAATTCAACAAGTGGGATACCATGCCAAGTTGAAAAGCCTCTTTGCCACCAACTTGCAAAGAGGAAAAGCCAAAATATAAGGGTTTTGAGGTCATTTGCCACACATAGGGACAATATTACTTCAAAATCCGTTTCTGAAGTAAGGAAGATGAATTTGACAAAAGTGAAAGAGGATTTTGTCAATAATAGAACAAGGAAACCTTCTTTAGTTTTTACACAAGTATCATAGATTTGGAGATACACAATTATCTTGGAGACATATTTCAGAAAATAAAAAATTTCCAGGTTAATTTCCTGTTTTGGTCATGATTGTGTGGCACTGATTCCGAGAAAATGAAAATAAATTTCCAAAAACAGAGATATTTTTCTTCAAAACATCCTTAGGTATAAAAACTTCTCCAAGTTTGGCAAAGATTTTCATGGGTAGAGAGATATTTCTCCATAAGAGAGGCCTATTTTTGTAGAAAACCCATAATTTTACACAGTTTTTTGTCCGAAAAGGTAACGTGACCCACACAACATTTTTGTTGGGGGCCTCCATTTGACAAAAGGTTTAAATTTATGGATAAGTTTTTACCTCCACCTCAAAATTATCCAACCGTAGTTCTACTTTAGCACATTCTGGCAGGTCAAAAAGTCAAAAGAGTAGCAAAAAAACACCTTTCTACCATGCTTTTCAGAGACACACTATGTTTTTGTAGTAGCTATGGGAGAAATGGTCTTTGGAGGTCTAGAAGCAGTATTTTTCAGTGCATGAATATTATATGGCAGAGTAGACAGGTAGTGTTTTCTCCAGCATTTTTCATATCTTGATTTGGAGCTCAGGAACCCCTCCAAAAGTCACTTACAAGAAGCACGCTATGTTTTCTCCATCCACACTACGTTTTCAGGCATTTCGCTACGTTGTTGCTTGGAACTCGTCTTTCTTAGTTTTCTTAGTCCAGTTTGACTTTTGCTAATTTAATTTTTTATTTTATGGGTTGTAATGATGCATTGAGGTGCAATTATGTTTTTCAAATTAAAACTTAACTAGATTCATGCTTTTATAAGTTCTATGGTCAAATGAATCAGTTTTTCACCAGATTGGGAGTTGGTTTCTAACCTCCCTAGTCTTTGGTATGGTTTGAGATATTCTTGTAACAAGTTCCTTGAATGTTGGATTCGACCCCTGATGTGGGGGACTTATATGTTTATCTATATGTAAACCAATATAAGTTAGAGAAAGGGTTGGACATCAGTGAGTAGAACTCTTGGATTTTGTATTCAATTCTTTTTACAAGAAATCAAAGGAAAGTTGCAGCTATTATTCAAGAATTCTTGTGTTGTGAGATTTTGATAATTTTTTCTCTCTGTTATAGTTTTATGTGAATCATAATTTGATCTTCTTTCCATATCTATGTTTTTCAGTGATTTTCCTAAGAGGTTTTAAACATAATTTTTAATTTTAAACTTTGTTTTGTTAGGAACTTCATGTTTATGTTACCTATCATTTAATAAATGAATTCATGCTTGCCATGCTCATTTTGAGTCTTTTCTTTTCCACCCTACACTGCATCGACAAAACCAAAAGTTATCACAAAATCATACCTACCATACTCCCCCATATCTCTTGCAACTAAAACCTTCGATATTTTGAAGTTCCCTAATTTTCACTCCTCATCCTGCAAAACCCTAAATTTGAAAACCCTAGAGCTGAAACATATATAGCCTAATATATGTTTCCCACTCCAGTCATATTTGGCTGTGAGCTTTATAGAGAGAGCCCTCTCTAGTTTAGCAGGGATAGCTGTTGAACCTTAAGTGGTCTGAGATTACCTTCGTTGATCTCCTTTCTCAAACTTGGGATATTGTGGAGGATAACAGGCTAGAGAAATCAAGGTTCAAGAGTATTGTGGGAGTATTGAGAGTGGGAGGGAGAAAGAAAAATTTATGGTAATATTAGGTCCATATTTGGTCCATAGTAGCCTAATATTCAAACCCATGACCCTAGTATTGACATAAAATTCATGGTAATGTTAAATTTTTAAAGTAAAATTATCCTTTTACTTAATTTTTTAACATTACCATGAAAGGAACCAAAACATTTGAGATTGGTTACAACCTCATTAGATTTGATATGGAGAAAGTAGAATTTTATATCTCACTCAAAATTGAGTAGACTTATTAGTTTTTCAAGATTTTAAGATTGGGGTGATTGCAATGTTTCTATTGGATATTTTCATGTACTAGGGAATGGAACTCATATTCAATCAAGAGAATCAAACACTCTATGTACCTTGATGCTAGTGATGTTGATTTTCAAACTCCTCTATCGTGACCCTACTAAAAATGTACTTGTCACTTAAACAAAATCTTGACTAGAAATGCTACATTATTTCTATCCGATGTTAATGCTTAGAGGGTGGTATTAATCAAAAAGATCCCAATGTAGGCAATGATTTCGATGATATATAGGTATTTGTTGTGGCATGAGTTTTTTGGATGTTGGAGGCCATCTAGAGCCTATTTGTTGATGTATTTTAAGTTAAGAGATGGATTACACTCATTTTTATTTTGGTTATGTGCGCCCTTACATGCTATATAAAGGAGAACTTGAAATTTCTGGACCTATTTTTGATGAAGATTATAAATATTAGATGAATTATGTTTATATTTTAATCCATGTTCTAAAGTATTTTATCACAAATTCATCATTCTAGAATCTTTTGCTGACATATATGCATCAACATATACAAAAATATATATCATATAAAATTCACTCGCATTGCTCCCAACATGGGAGCTTTGGAAAATGTCACTCCTCACTCCTACTTCAACTCCCACTTCCCACTTATACTCTCGCTTCCCACTTCCACTCTTGCTCCTAAGAAACCTCGTTCCAGAACAGCATGCATCACATTACTAATACTTATGTGATATATGATTAATGTGTGTGTTAATTTTTTTTACATTTTGCTAATATAGTGATCCTCCCAATGATGGGGTAGTAGAGGAGACAACATATATGGAACCTTCACCCTTTCTTTATATTAGTGATGAACAGGTTGAATGAAAATGGTGATAGTGATACATATTATTTCTTGGTATAAGGCACATGCATGCCACAAGAGATAGTGAAATAGATTATTGTTTGGAAGAGGGTGCATGGATGTTAAGGGCATGCATGTCACACCTTCAATTAATTCTAGTTTAGATGTTGTTTCAAATTTAGTAATTTTAGTTTTTGATAGACTTTTTCTATTATTAGAGATTTTCTTTTGTTATTTTTAGCGTGCATGATCTATTCATACTAAGAGGTTGCAAATCCTTAGTAAATTAGAATATGTATGCATGAGAAATTTCCATCCTAGGTGGAGGACACATATCTCAAGGAAGGGATGCATGTTTGCATGCTCCAGTTCATGTTTTAATGGAGACACACATGCTCTAGTTCATCAGGTTAGGGCAATGATTTGACAAATTCCAACTAGATAGGATTTTGCATATGCCCATATTCATTTTACTTTCTCTCCTCTTACTATTTTATAAGTGAGATGAAAGGTGTGCCATTGTGTTGGTTATAGAGGTTTTATTTTGAACTACTATAGCGTATCATTTTTAGTATTCAATAGAAGGTAGATGCAATTAAGTGTTCAAATCAATGTATTTTCTATTCAAATTTTCCATAATATGTATCTGTAAACCAACCAACCTATATCTACCTCTTCTTAACTAAAAATTTCAAGTTTTCAACTACTTAGTATTTAGGTTATTCTTTCTAGGTCTAGAATCTGCTTACCTTTGTTAATGAAAATAATAGGACATAAATATAAAGGGGTATAAAAAATTGGATACCTACAATATCTAGTAAAATTAGGGGCTTTTAAAATTGGGAAGGTGTATTCAGTTTGTATTGATAGGGGGTTAAATCAAGTGATTTTTAGAGGTGTTTTCCAAGATGTAGTCAAATCAAAGGGTATTATTTAGAATGCCATGAATGCATGTGGTATTTTAGAGGTTCATTGAGTGAAGCCCCTGTGCATCTCTAGGAGTCTTTTTTTTTCATTTTTCTTACAATTCCCTTATACTCTATGAACATTATCTATCCACTAGACAGTGAAGCTTAGATCTTGCTACTCTATGTTAGTGCAGTTTGGAGAAGACTTGACACCACTAAAACAATAACCTCCAAAAATCAAGTCAATTTTTATTTGAGCTGAGTTTGATACTTCATATCTATCTATCATCCAGTTAACTATGAAAATTGAGTGATCATAGACCATGAAGTATTGAATGCAATCATCGTGACCACTTAGAAGAAGAGTAATAACCTTTGATGGCAATTTCATTTTAGACTTTTCTACCATACTTGTTAATCCTTGATTCTGAAAAAGGTTTGAGATGTAGTTTTAATCTTGCACTTGAAAATGGAATTATTCAACTCAAATGGTTTTCTTCAAGTTTAACGCATTCAACACATTTCTTTAAAGGGTGCTAGCTCAATGGAAGAACCCCAGTCTCACAAATAGGGGGTAGGTTTTTTGATTCCATCATGCCCTCAGATGAATTAATCCCTGAAGAAACAAGACGATTCACATTCTATATTTTGTTTGTAAAGAGAATTTTTTATTGTCTCTAGGGAGATATTAAGTAGGATTGAAGACAAATTGTCTCACTACAACAAAACAGGCAATTTTCACCAGATTTAGCACCAGGTTTTAGTGCCTTTTTTCTCAATTGGGATGAGCATCCTGGCGCTAAATCTGGCTATATTGTACAATTTTTAAAGCGTCCTTTTTTGCACCAAATTTTTCATCTTTTTTACACCAAATTTTCCATCATTTTTTGCATCATATTTTGCACCAAGATTTTCATTTGGTTTTACAATAGGTTTTACTTCTAGTTTTGTGTCATTTTTTGCATCTATTTTTGCATCATTTTTTGCTTCCTCTTTTGTGGCATTCTTTGCTTCTAGTTTTGTGTAATAATTTGCATCGATTTTTACACCATCTTTAGCATCTGATTTAGTGCCTTTTTTTACATCCAATTTGTGCCAATTTTTGCATCTGGTCTTATGCCATTTTTTGCTTCTAATTTTGTACTTATTTTTACATCTATTTTTGTGCCAGTTTTTCTGCCTTTTTTTACACCATTTTTTCCATCCAGTTTTGCACCATATGTTGAATCTAATTTACTGCCAAAATTTTCATGCATTTTTGCACCATTTTTTGCATCTACTTTTGCGTTTTATTTATCTCCATTTTTTGCATCCTCTTTTGCACCATATTTTGCATTTAATTTAGCATCATTTGTTTCATCCAATTTAGCATCATTTTTAACACCATTTCTTGCATCCAAATTTGCATCCTTTTGAGCATCTAAATTTGCATCCTATGTTGAACCATATGTTGCATCCACCTTTGCATCCCATTTTGTGTCTATTGTTACGTTCAGTTTTGAGCCATTTTTTTCGTCTAATTTTGCATTTGTTTTTGCACCAAGTTTTGAATGATTTGTTGCACCTCATTTTACATCCAATGTTGCATCTCAATTTGCATCTAAATTTGAGCCATTTTTATGCCCATTTTGCACCATTTTTCTTTTTTGTGTCCAATTTTGCACCATTTTTTATGTCCAAATTTGCATCCTTTTTGGTATTTAATTTTTCATCTTTTTTGGCTTCCAAATTTGCATCCTTTCTTCGGCCACATTTTGTGTCCACATTTGCATCTCATTTTGCACCTAGATTTTAGTTTGAATTTTCATCTAGTTATGCATCATTTTTGACATACTTGGTTTCACCCTTTTTTAGTCTCATTTTGCATCTTGTTTTGTGTCTTTTCTTACATCCTTTTTTCATCCTAATTTTACACCATTCTTTAAATACTCATTTTGGTGTCCATTTTTTCTTCCTTGTTTGTGCCAAATGCGGTATCCTTTCATATGCCCCATTTTGTTCCTTTCTTTGTGTCTAGTGTTGCACCATTTTTTAATTTTACTTTAAAACCCTTGTTGTGTCATTGTTTGCATCTTGTTTTGATGGCTAGTTTAACATCCAATTCTACTTGCAATTTTGCATCCATTGTTAAATCCACTTTTGGCTTCTTGTTTAGAGTTTTACTTTTATTTCCATTTATGACCCCCTCTATGGGTTCATTTTACTAAGTTCATTTACATAGTGAAATATATTAAGTTTCTAAATATCATTTCATTGTAGAATTTACTGCACATTTAGATGAAAATAAAACCCTCTCAGTTTATCCCAGAAACTTAGGACAAACCAATTAAGAGAAAGGTTGTTCTAAGGCTTAGGATTCTTAGTAGATCGAGATGTAGAGTATAGATTAAGAAAAAGAGAATGAATTCTTGTGAGTCTTCGCATGCATGTCTTCTTGGAGTTTTTAGTATAGCTAGGAAGTGCTCCTAGCTAGCTCCAAAGCTTGGTCCTACACATAAGAGAGAGAATAAATCAACCTTCACAGCATAATACCTTGATAATCGAAACTATCAAAAACATATAAATATTATTGAATAAATAAATACAAACCAAAATTCCATACATCCATTAGTTAAATAGAAGAAGTAAAGAATGAATAGAAACATATGGAAGGAAGAACAACTGATCTATATGAATAAAAGAGTTGGAGGAAAGTTACAACAATCAGATGTAGTTGCAACAACACCTCCCCCAACTCATAGCTCCAAAAATCTCCCTCTCAAAATAGATCTTAGCAGCGTGACAATACAAGAATTCCCATCATTTTTTCAATGGCCAAGCCTCCAATATATAGGAAAGTGAAGGCTATGAAGATTTCCCAAATTCCTCATTAGTTCAATTTGGGAAAAATATTTTGGGTGAATAATGTTACCTCATATAAAAATGGCCTTTTCCACTTTTTAGATGCTTTTGTGCTTAGGAAAAAGCTTCCCGATGTTTTATGGCTATTTCCCGCTTTTGTATGCTTTTATTTTTTAGGAAAAAGCTAAAGATGAGGATAAAGAGATCATATTCTACCATATGAGTTTCCGAAAGTGAAAAAGAGTGTCAAATTCAAATTCTAGTTTGCTTATGTTTTAGTTTTTTTTTTAATATATATTTAGTTTTAGTATTTCTTTTCTTTTCTAAAAAAATATATTTAGTTTTAGGTCATTTTTTTCTATAAGAAAAATTATATTTAGTTTTTATAAAAATGGATTTTAAACATTTCATTCATGCTAAATTTGTGATTTTATGATAGGAGTTTAAATTATATATAAAAAAGTAACTCAATTCCATGTGTTGTGTCGCTGAGATGGGTGTTATACATCTCTTCCTTGCTAAGTTATAGAATGTGCTTGGGCTTTCTTAATGCAATAAAACTAATTATGTTCTTCATGATACCTTGAAATGTTCATCTTGAACCAGGCTAATAAAACAATAAAGTTAAAATAGGTTTTCATTTGTCCTTTGTAGATCTTTGTCCCCATTAATCTTGATCTTAATAGATTAATTGTCTTATGGTGGCCTTGAGTGGTCACTTCCATCAATTGCATGCTTTATAGTTTTCTATTAGTGACATTATTTAGGCTTGATAATATGTTATTTAATTTATCAAAATGTGTTATTGTCCATATTATTGTTAAATATGTTGGTTTTTCAGCATGTTTTAGCAAAACGTTCCCAAAATGTTTATAGATTGTATTTTATAATGCAATGATTCATTGCTCGATGAAATTGTTTTGGATATTTTTTTTAATGATTCATTGATTGATGAAATTTTTATGGATATTTTTTTTAGTATATTAAATTGTATGTGATAAAGTCAAAATTCACGTCTTTTTTAGATTTTCATTGGTCAATTTCCCTTAAGGCCATCAAGTTCACCATTCGGTCCCAAGTTAAGGAAATATAGGAGTCATGAAGTGGAATTGCCCAAGCACTTAAATCTTGAGACATGTTTTTCTTAGTCACATTATACTTCCTTTCTATGTAAATTCTCGATGAAAATAGTATCATGGAACATGAGGGACCTCAATAGTAAAGGAAAACAAAGACTCCTAAAAGAAAAATGGTACACAAAGCACCGATCAATAATGTTGATATAAGAAGCAAAAACATTAAGTGAGGCTCTACCTCATATATTTAGAAAATGGGGGAGGAATTTCCAAGTAGTAGTGATTGATGCTTAGAGATACTTGGGTGGAATGGTTATTATTTGAAATGATCAAGACATCAAGGTTACCAATATGTTTACCTCTTTTCACATTATGACAATACAATTTTAGTTAATTGACATTGAGGACTACTACCATGTATCCAATGTCTATGACTCCAATATCGCAAATGGAAAACCTCTATTTCTCAATTCTATTTCTGGCACAAGTAATTTATACTCCCCATCTCCATGGATTATTGGCAGTGACTTCAATATTATCAAGTGTCTCGAGGAAAAGAAAGGATGAATCACACTGTTTAACAAGATATTTTGTAAGCTATACCATTAAAGCCATAAAGTAGTCTCCATTAAAGTTTTCAAGCAATGAGTTTCCAACCCACACATGTGGATCAATGAGATGTAATACATGTGTGTATGGTGACTAACTTAATACACCACTCTAATAACTCCACAAACTTATGTATTCCACTCTGTCACATAAATTGACAGTAGTGTGACATAAGTAAACCAAGAGTAGACATGAAAGCCTTAGGCAACAAAAATTCCCTAGATCCTCAATTAGGTTCTTAAATGATGAAATGAAAATGCAAGGAGAAAAGAGGAATTCATGGTTTAACCATCACAAACATGTGATCAAGTGTGACTAGGAGTGTATATACTCATATATTTTCCAAAGAGGGAGTGAATACATGAGTTACCATTCATTGACCCTTATTTTTCTTTCTTTTTTATTTTCTTAAATATAGGACTTAGGGAATAAGGTTTTCATAAGTTTGGCACAACTCATAGATATAAGATTTACATGAATTTTCACTTCAACCTTAGAGTTTAGACTTAGATAAATCAATATAGTGTATCTTTAATGATTTTGGCTTTCACTTTTTGATTTTATTTCATCACAAATGACAAAAGGGGAAATATTTTGCCACAAACCTATGAATGCTTAATCATAATGGCTTCATGCAATGAAAACAAATTAATGATGTTATTCTCTATCGAAATGATGGGTATTCTTGAGAAAATCTTATGCTTGTGGATGTATCCTCTGTGGTTGAGAGGGAGTGAGGGTAGACACCATATTATCCATGTGCCATGTACTATGGCCAGGACTAACAATCGTAAGCCTAGTAAAAACACTAGTAGGGAGAATGGTGGATTGGATAAACATCTGGGACCAATATTGGTCAGGCCGGGCAGTAACTCCTCAAAGCAAAATTGATTCGTATGTATTATTCCTTCAGGTTGGTCTTTATTATATACATGAGGGAGACTATTCACTTCATCTCCGAATGACTGTTCTTGTCTCTTATTATTTATTTACATTGATTTTATTTATTCAACCAATCCTAATGATTAGGTGTCAACACTCCCCCCCTTAATCTGAAGGGATGTTGGTGAGTCTAAGCATCATTTTGAATCGTTCAAGCTTTTCTCTTCCAAGTGCTTTGGTGAAGATGTTGACAATTTGCTCATTGGTGGAACAATGACGGAGATGGATTGTTTTGGCCTCAACATGATGTCAAATCAGATGATATTTGGTATTGATGTGCTTTCTTCGATCATGGAACTTTGGGTTCTTAGCCAACGTTATTGCAAAGGTATTGTCAACCATGAGTGGAGTTGATTGTACTTGTTTTACCTGCAAATCTTCAAGAATTTTCCTGAGCCAGAAAATTTCTTTTGTTGCTTCAACTGCTGCCACGTATTTTGCTTCTGTTGTGGAATCTGTTGGAACTGATTGTTTGTGTGATCTCCAAGGGACAACTCCTGATCTAAGACCCATAGCATATCCTAAAGTAGATACCCCGGTTTCTTTGTCTCCATCGAAGTCTGAATCAAAGTATCCAATCAAGCTGAAGTTGTCCACCTGTGTATACTTGATTCCAAAGTCTCGAGTTCCCTTCAAGTACCTTAGAACTCTTTTTACAGTAAACCAGTGTCCCTCACAAGGCTTTTGCATAAACCTGGAGAGGATTTCAACAGCAAATGAAATGTCTGGTCTGGTAGTAGTTAGGTAGTTGAGACTTCCTACAAGTTGTCTATACTTTGTTGCATCCTCAAATTCTTTTCCTTCAATAGATGTGAGCTTTAAGTCTGGTTCCATTGGAGTAGTAAGAGGATTACATTCTATCATGCCAAACTTGTTCAACAGATCTCCAATGTATTTGTTTTGAGAAAGAAATATGGACTTCGGATGTTGGGTTACCTCAATACCAAGATAGTAATGAACATAGCCCAAATCAGTCATTTCAAAACTTTTCCCCAATTCCTTCTTTATGGATGCAATGTAGCTTTCATTGTTCCCTGTCATCAAAAGATCATCTACATATACCACAAGATATACAACTATTTTGCCAACTTTCTTGAAAAATAAAGTTACATCATCAAGATCATAATGTTTGAAATTGAGTTTCAGAAGATGCTCAGTTAGTTTTTCATACCAGGCTCGTGGTGCTTGTTTGAGGCCATACAAGGAATTCATAAGTTTTCATACATTATGTTCATGTCCTTTCACAGAAAATCCTTCAGGCTAGGACATAAAAACATTCTCTTTTACATCTCCATTCAAGAAAGTAGTTTTTACATCCATTTGATGGACTTTCCAACTGTTTTGAGTTGCTAGGGCAAAGAGTGTCCAGATGGTAGCCCATTTTGCTATGGGGGAAAAATTCTCCTCATAATCGACCCCTTCCTTCTGTGCAAAACCTTTTTCCATAGGCCTAGCTTTGTGCTTGTCAAGCGAGCCATCAGCTTTATACTTGTTCTTGTAGACCCACTTGCAGCCAATTGGTTTGGTTCCTAATGGAGGATCAACCAGCTTCCAAGTGCCATTATTTATGAGGGCATCATACTCCTTTTGCATCACCTCTTTCCATTCATCATGAGAAGCAACTTCTTTGAAGGAAGTTGGTTCAAAATCTGTAGACAATTTCAATTCACAATCATAAGAAACATCCATATCAACAGGTGAATTAGAGCCATCTACAGCACCTCCATTTTGCTGGTTTGAATTTCTAGTTCCTGCCTCTCCAACCTCATCAGGATGAACACTTTCAAGTGTCTTTATTAGACACTTTTGGGAACCTTTCTTAGATGGTCCAGGCTACTCCATTGATTGAGTTGGGACTGAATCAAGATTGAGTCTCCCAATTCTATCAATCACATCACTTAAAGCATCATCCGTTGTTGGAGTTTCATGTGGGGGAGAGTGTTCTTCAGAAGACGATTCCACATGTTCATCTAGTATACGAATCCCCCCTTCAAGATGTGGAATCTGATTATCAAATTCTTGAAATGATTTTGCTTTTGTGAATCTATCCAAGTGATCAAGTTGTCGCTCAACAACATTGTCAGTTTTGGATGACTCAAGAAAAATTACATCTCTAGATACAACAAACTTTTTATTTACTTCATCATATAGACAGTATGCTTTGGAGGTGTTTGAATACCCCAGGAAGATACACTTACGACTTCTTGCACCAAGTTTGTTTCTATGTACCTTTGGTATCAAGGCATAACAGGTGGAACCAAAGACCCTGAGACGCTTTACCAAAGGAACATGTCCATACCACATTTCATATGGAGTCTTGTTTCTGATAGCATTAGATGGACATCTATTCTTTATATATGCAGCACATAGAACAACATCAGCCCAAAGCATTATCTTTACATTTTTGAAGGAGAGCATGGATCATACCATATTTAATATTGTCCTATTCATTCTTTCAGCTACACCATTATGTTGGGGATTATAAGGCACAATTGTTTGATGTTTGATCCCATGTTTGCAAAGATAGTTTTCAAATTCATTTGATGTGTATTATTTTCCATTATCAGTGCAAATAGACCCAATATGAGATTTTGCATCATTTTCAATCCATTTATGAAAGTTCTTGAATGTTTGAAAAGCATCAGATTTGTTCTTCAATAAATAAACCCAACACATTCTGGTGTAGTCATCAATAAATGTCATCATATATTTATTTCCATTTGCAGAAGGAATAGGCATTGGACCACATAAATCTAAATGAATGAGTTCAATTTTTCTATGTGCTCTTGAATGTGAATCATGAAAAGACTGTTTGCTATGCTTTCCTAGAATGCAAGCATCACATTGCTTAAGTTTCCTAGGAATTGTAGGTAAACCAACAACACCATTTTTCTTCAACAAGAAGAGGTTGTCATAGTTCAAATGTCCAAATCTAGCATGCCATAATAAACTTGATGGAAGTGTACCTTCTTCATAATGAGAATTGTATGAGAAATGTTGTGCACGAGCAGAGGTTCCTTGCAGCTTGAGAAGTATTTCTTCTTTTATTCCCCTCATGACAAGTGAGTGGTTAGATGCTTTTATTACCTCAAGATTGCCATCAAACATATGAATGGAATGACCTTGCTGGCAGATGTGGACCAAGGACAAAAAGTTTCTCTTGGGCTATGGGAGATAGAGAACATGATGCAGAAGAAAGTTTGGAAGACCAGGCAATTGAAGCCTGATTGTGCCAAGCCCTGATGGCTTGATTTTTTATTGGTCTACAAAGTATACTGCTCCATCAACATTGTCAGTAAATTATTCAAAAAAATCTTTTCTATGAGTCATGTGGAAGGTTGCTCCTGAATCAAGTAACCAATCATTTTTCCAAGAAGCAAGTGAAGCATTAAATAAATCTTCATTTACTCCAATATTACATTGTGCCACAATATAGTGAGTGGATTTAGGTGCTTTACCTTTGTCTGTATCATCAGTTTTACCTTTCTGTTGGTTTCTTTGCTGCTCAATTTTGTCCCATGGTAGCTTGCATGTAGAGGCATCATGTGATCCTTTTGCAGCATATGCAGTGCAAATCTGCCTTTTCTCCTTGAGAGTGTCTGCCCCCCCTGCCTCTGAAATATCTTCCTCTTCCTCTTCGACCACCTCTTCCTCTTGAAGAATCTTGAGCAGGATGCTTTTCTTTATGATCAAGGAACACAGCCTCTTCAGAAGATTCAGGGGTTGTCTTTTTTCCAAAAGCTTTCTCTCTTTTAGCAAACTTTTTCACAAGAGAGTCAAAGGTGATATCTTTGAGATTTCCATTTGCTTGCAATGAATCAATATAATTGGAGTAAGTAGGATAAAGTGCCTTGAGAAAAGAGATAAGAGGAATATCCAATTCAACCTTAGTGGATTTGATATCATGAATTATAGAATTTACTTCAAATGCAAGAGTAAG
This sequence comes from Pinus tabuliformis, assembly GCA_031772625.1. NCBI lineage: Eukaryota > Viridiplantae > Streptophyta > Pinopsida > Pinales > Pinaceae > Pinus > Pinus tabuliformis. Next base: position 1,608,552,739 of record CM062818.1, read on the forward strand.
AGGATCATTATTTTGCAGTTCAAGAGTGAAGAGTTTAATCATGAGTTGAACAACTTCAAGTGAAGAATGTGAGTCATTGAGTTCTTTCAGCTTTTGTAAGGCTTCAAAAGCAGTTGAAAATGGTGAAATATGGCGACTCACCTCTTCATTTACAGATGTTTTGATTAATGTGTAAGCTTTTCTGTTCTTGTTTTCCCAAATGACGAGCTCTTTGACTACTGCGCAGTCTGTTTAGTCAGTTTCCTGCCTATATTTTGCCTGGTTGCCTGAAACCTGCTGCAGGCAGTGTCATATACGTTTTTGATATTGTATGCATTTTTTAAAATTTGTTGACCCACTGTCATATGTGTTTTTCACATCTCCGCCCTCTGTCCCTTTGTCAAGAGAAATGGTCTGACTTGGTGTGAATGTTGGTGTGTGAATGCTGAACGCTGGTGCTCTTCATTTTTATTTTTTGATGTAGAGAAGCGTAATCGCAACTGGCAGTCCAAGTTTATGGTGAACCACTAAAAGTTTCTTCTCACGTCCTGTAAAATCCTGCACTTTCTGGGTGTCACCTAAGTCTACCATGTCTATGGTATCACACCTTTTGGAATCACACCTTTGTAACATATTTTAAAGTACGCAGTCCGCTGGGTTGTCCATACTCAAGCGTTACAACATACCATGCATCATCTAGGAAATCTGGAAACTTTCTTGAGAAGAAACTGCTTACGGTATTTCGCACCCTCGGCTTCTCACGCTATATTGGAAACCTGAGCTCGTGTGCACCGGAGAAATAAGTGGTCGGTGAATTGTTGACAGCGTCCATCCTGGTTGATTGGCGAAAGGATCACGAATATCTGAGTTAAGTAATGATGCGCAGGAGGTATCTGAATAGTAATGCGCGCCTGAGTCTGCTGCGTGAATGATGCTGTTATATATGTTGAAGTTTTTTGGCATACATGTTGAAGTTTTTGGCATATAACGTTGGCATATACTTTGAAGTTTTTGGTATATACGTTGAAGTCTTTTTGGAATATAAAATGTGTTAAAAGCCACGCGTTGAATGTACTATTGAATGTTGTTTAACACATGGCATTATATTGAGCCATTTTTGGTACGTTGTACATGGTGGGCGTTGAATATTGAACTGTTTTGGTACACGGCGCCACTCTGATGAAGCGTTGTCCTATAATGTATATGTGAGTTGAGCCCTGATGTTGTGCATGTTTTAAAATCGCCTTTGTCTGTTAAATTTTTTTTGAAGGGCTACACTCGGTGATCAATGTAAAAAGAAAAAAAAAGGATATATAGTTTGAATAGTTCCGATATATATGTCTTGGGTATTGACATTTGATGTTAGTTGAGTTTGATGTCCAGTCATATCAGAACTATTTTTTCCATTAAGAGTAAAAGTTTTGCAACAAAAGTTTTTTTGTTACAGTATGCATTCAATCATATCCATTGTCGGAATAGTTCTCACTGGCAAGGAGAACTATCCTAAGTGGTCCCGGATGATAAAACACACTCTCATTTTCAATGAGTTGTGGAAAGGAGTGTGTGTTGGAGACGGAGACAAAGGGCTAGAACATCCTACCTCAGACAAAGAGCTCATCATTTAGGAAAACAAGAATATCAAAGCTTACGCATTAATCTCAACATCCGTAAATGAAGAGGTGAGTCACCATATTTCGCCATTTTCAACTGCTTTTGAAGCCTTACAAAAGCTGAAAGAACTCTATGACTCACATTCTGCACTTGAAGTTGTTCAACTCATGATTAGGTGTCAACGATATTCTTTGAGAATTTGGAATATTGTTGACACCCAATCTTGATGATTAGGTGTCAATAATATTCTTTGAGAATTTGAACTTTGACTAGGACTAATTACCATAAGTCAAGTACATTAATCCAAGATAAGAATAGTCACGAGGATTGACATTTCCTGGTGTCAAATATTATGATAGTGGATTAGGAAATGATCATGTGAGGACATACCTGGTGAACATCCTAGTGAGGTAAGTGCCTAGAGAGGCAGTGGTGTCCAAATTTATGCCTCCCAACATTGTGCTCTAATCTAATGGAGAGATAAACTTGTTAGTCAAGGACTTACTATTTTGACAATGTTGGCTATGATGATGTAAATCATCATTGATGCTTATCAATCCAGATCCCTTCTTATATGAATATTTCAACTTGAGAGTACTTTTTTGTCTCATTGTGAGTACCTCCCTAGTTTAGAGGGAGGGTTATCATCTTTATTATCGCCATCATCACCACCATCAATGTCATCATTATTGTCATCATTTCATTATCATCATAATCACCATTCATGTCTTCATCATCATCATCATGACTATGGATATTGTCATCAATTGTTCATAGTTATAGGCATTATAAGAAATATCATCAACCTAAAAAATGTTACGAGTGCTCGAAAAGGGTTGTTAGGACACATGATATATGCAAGAAAAATAACAACTTTATTTTTTAGAGATGATCAATGATCATCATCATTACTACCATTATCATCGTCATTATAATTGTCGTCATCCCCATCATCATAACTAATATAATTTTTATCATAATTGTTTTCATCTTCATCATGAACATCATAATCATCATTCATGCCATTATTGTTCTTGATGATGACCAAGATGAAAATAATGATAATGATGATCAGATGATGATGACTTGGAAGATGATGCCAAAGATAACTATTATGATTTTGACCATGACAACATTTAAAAATTGGGAAGAATGGCGAAGGTCATTAGCATCATCATCATCATTGTCATTGTAACTCCCATCATCTTTGTCATCATTTTCATTATCATAACAATCACAATTCATGTCATCGTCATCATCTTCATTATCATCACTGTTATTATTATTGACATTGTCATTAGTTGTTCATAATTTTCAATGTCATAAGAAATATCATCAATGCAAAAAATATGATGTGTGTTGGAAAAGGGATGAAAAAGTGAACAAAATAAATGGGGGTAAAAATAGATGTAAATTTAGATGAAGAGTGGACACAACATAAGTAGATGCAGAACAAGATAGAAAAATTGACATAAAAGTGGATGAAAAATTATATGCAATAGTTGATGCAAACTTGAACACAAAATAGGATTCAAACATAGATGAAAAAGTGGAAGAAAACATGGGCACAATAGTAGACATAAAAGTTAGCATGAATTGTGGTGAAACAAATGTGGATACTACAATGAATGTTAAAAAAAAAAAAAAGACACAAACTTGAATGAAAAAGGGAGGAAAAATTGGATGAAAAAAGGGATGTAAACATGGGCCAAACATGGGTGCCATACTGAACACAAAATTAGATGTAAAATTGGATGAATCAAAAGTGGATGTAAAAGTAGATTCGAAATGGGATGCAAAAAACATAAACAATATTTGATGCAAACTTGGACACAAAAGAGGATGCAAATGTGGATGCAATAGTGGAAGAAAATTTGGGTTTCAATGATAGGCATAAGATATGGCACAAATCATAGCAAAAAAAATTGGATGTAATAATAGGCAACAAAAAAAAGATGCAAACTTAGATGCAAGACAAGATGCTATAAGGGATGTAAAAGTGGATGCAAACATGGGTGCAACATGAGAAACAAAATTGGATGAAAAATATGGATGCAATGGAAGTACATGCAAAAGAAGATACAAAATGAGATGCAAAACCCAACACAAAAGTGGATGCAAAAATAGATGCAATCTTCTATGCAAAAGAGGATGCGAAGATGAATGCAAAATTGGAAGAAAACATGGGTACAACAGTAAGTACAAAACATGGCACAAATTGTGTCACAAGAAAAGTGGATGTAATGATAAATGCTAAAAAACAAGCAAATGAAGATGAAAAATAGGATGCAAAAAGGGATGTAAAAGTGGGTGTAAACATGGGTGCAACAATGGATGTAAAATATGATGCAAAGGTTGATGCAACAAAATTCTATGAAAAAATAGATACAATACGAGACACAAAACCTGATGCAAATATGGACACAAAAGTGGATATAAAAAGGGATTAAAAATAGATGTGAAAGTCGATGAAAACCTAGTTGTATATGAGGATGCAATCATGGATGCAAATTTAGAAACAAAAAAGGGTGCAAAGGGAGGTGTCAAACTAGGTGCAAATTATGGCACAAGAAAAATGGATGCAATAGTGGACACAACAACAGATGAAAAAGAGGATGTAAATATGGATTCAAAACAAGATGTAAAAGTCAATGCAACAAAAGTAGATGCAAAAACTAGACACAAACCTCGATGCAAAACTTGGCACAAAGGGGATGCAAAAAATATGCAAAAATGGATGCAAAAAATGATGCAAAAGAGGATGCAAGAGAAGATGCAAGTGTAGGTGAAAAAAGTGGATGCAATAGAGGATGAAAAATATGGTGAAACAAAATTAGGTGCCAAACTTGATGCAAAACATGGTGCAAAGGATGGCACAAAACTTGGCATAAAACATGGCATAAAACTTGGTGTAAAATTTGGTGCAAAACCTATTACAATACCTGGTGCTAAACTTGACGTAAGACTTGGTGCAAAACTCGGTGAAAACTTTGCATCAAGTTTTGCACCATATTTGATAAATGGACACAAATAGCACCAAAAATGGTCTGTCGACGCAAAAAAGGAAGCAAAAAGGGATGCTAATCACAAGGTTTTGTTGTAGTGTCTCTATAGAGACAATATATCTTTAATTGTAGCTATAGTCTCCTGAGAGACAAAAATGATTTGTTTCTTAAGAGACAATAATACTCGTTAGCTACATTGTCTTTATAGAAACTTCTTTTAAGACAATAATTTGAGACACTAGATTAAACACAATATTTAAGACAATTTAGTTTCTTTTTGTCTCAAGTTAAGACAATTTACTCAAAAATTGTCTTAAAACCTCTAGTATTGATGTAACATTTTATTTTTATTAATAGAAATTTGTGAATTTTTCCACAAAAGGAAATATAGCAAATACCTTGCATTTATAACATTAATTCCTTGGGTTTAATAATCCCTTAATCATATAATATTAATTATCTCATGGATTTATTAATCCCCGGTTTATAATATTAGTCCCAATTATTTATGATATTACTTTTTTGGATTTTTAATATTATTCCCAATGGCTTATAATATTTAATCCCCTAAGCTTTTAATATTAATCCCTTGGGTTTATAATATTAATAATCCCTTATATTTATTAATCTCTTTGATTTATAATAGTAATCCGTTTGGTTAATTTATTTTGATGATATTAGTTTTTTATTATATATATATATATATATATATATATATATATATATAGCATGAAAAATGGCCCCCTTTTAGGATGCATCTTCCACGATTTTTTTAGCCAATATATATAAACTATATAATTAATTAAAATATAAAATATAATATAAAACATAATATATATGTATGTGTGGGGAGACAATTATGTCAATAAATATATAACAATAATTAATCATAACATAAACTTGTCAAATAAATAAAAATTACTAATAATAACTCAATCTAGTTATTTGTTTTATGTTAATTATATTATTGTTTGAAATATGATTATTAATATATTAATATAATATTATATAATAACATTATATTATTATATAATATAATATTACTATAATAACTCTAATTATATAAATATACAATTATATATAAAATCATGTGATTGTTATTATTATACTTATCGATTATAGGAAGATTATATTGTAATTGGTTGCTAGTCTAAACAAATATTTAATTTTAGTAGTGTTTTTTAAAAATGTATATTAATTTTTTTTTTAAATTAAAAATAATTTTTAAAATAAAATTTATATTTTTAACTCACCATAGACATAGATTTGACCCTTTTTGAAAATTTAAATTGTATGTGTGAGAGAAAAGGAAATAATTAAAAAGAAATATATAATGTAACACTTTCCAAAAAAAATTACAGGATCGATTTGGTGGATGCACGGTGTATCTCCTGCCACAGTTATCAATTTTAGTATTTTAAACACGATCAATTAAACTGTAAGATTTATTTTAGTATTTTAAACACGATCAATTAAACTATAAGATTTTGGATTTTTTTTTCTTAATTGAGAAGAAGTTCGAATTTCATCGACCCAAAGGATATGACATCTATTTAATTCTTCCATGCACGTGAAAAGTGACAATGTCTTAGTTGTAAAGGTCACAATAGAATTTTAAATATATTATATTTGTGTTTTAAATTGGTCAATATTATTGTTAAAACTAATTTCCATAAAGTTATTAATGTAACTCATGTATGTTGGTATCTAATTTTTCATTTTTATTTATTGAATAATTTTTTTATATAAGAATAAATTGTTTAAATAATATTAGTAAAAAATATTTAGAAAAAAAAATTATGAAAAATCACATGAAATTTTATTTGTCGACACGTTTTAAACCAACTAGTGTGGTTCGTCATCAAGACAAGTTGAATGAACAGACATCGTCAGGACAAGTTGAATGAACACAGGACAAGTTGAATGAACACATCTCGCTTTGCATATTAAATAGATAGAACAGAACGTCCAATGACTATATTTCTTGACCAGGTAATGACTATATTGACAACAGCCTTGACCAGGTAACGACTATATTGACAACGGCTAGATCTGACTCGGAAACGGTTACTTAAGACTGGATTAGGGGTATAACCATTATTTAATTAAATAAGTTACCCCGGTTAGTTATATTCTTATTATTAAAATAAAAGTAAATGAACCATTTTATACACTTACAATTATAAATATATATTAAAATAAATAAATTATAACTAAATTAATTTAAATTAATAGTTAGTTATCACATTATTATATATAAATATTAGAGTAATTAATAGATAGTTATAAAAGTTATTAAATATATAAATATTAGAGTAATATATAAATAGCTAGTTATATTTTTATTAAAATATAAGTTAAAAGGACTATTTCATACACTTTATTTATAAATAAATATTAAAATAAATTAATTATAAACTAAATTAATTTTAAATTAATAGTTATTTATAAAAGTTAAATAAATATATAAATATTTATCACAAGGGTATGATATTAGAGTAATTTAAATTATGATTATGATATTAGAGTAATTTATAATTATAAATATATATTAAAATAAATTAATTTAAATTAATAGTAAGTTATCCAAGTTCTTATATTTAAATATTAGAGTAGTTAGTTAGAAATGTTATAAATATTAGAGTAATATAAATAGTTAGTTATATTAAAATGTAAGTTAAAGGGACATGAAAGTTATCCTATTGACCCCAAGAACATGAAAGGGGTATATATTATTCCTTGTTCATGTGGGACCCCCTATATTGGTGAGAATGGTCGCTCCATTAATCAAAGGATTAGTGAGCATGCAGCTGACCTTAAGCATAGGAGAGCCAATTCTTCTCCTTTAGTAGAGCATGTGGAGAAAACCAATCATCATGTCTGTATCAAGGAGGCTAGTGTTATTGCTAGAGTGTCCCAATTCCATCACCAGAAATTTAGGGAAGCACTTGAGATTGAAAAAAAGTCGAACAATCTCAATAGAGAGGATGGCTGGAAGATCAGTAGTTGTTGGGTCCCAGCCCTCTCCTCCTAGTCATTGTCTTCCTGTCTTCCCCTCCCTAGGTATAGCTTTTTCTTGTTGTCTTTTAAGATTTTTCCCCTGGTTTCCCGTTTCTTGTGGCCTTTGTTCTTTGAGGTTGATATAGTTGGAGGTATTGTAATAACACTTATTTATGCTATTTGTTTTATTCTAATAACAAAAGGAAAATAATCTTGAAATTAATCTATGATAATATACTAATTTTAACCCTTAAATAAACCATTAATTTTAAATATTAAAATATTCTTTCTAACCCTTAAATTACTCTAATATTTATATATTTAATTAACTTTTATAAATAACTATTAAATTAAAATTAATTTATTTTAATATATATATATATATATATATATATATATATATATATATATATATATATATATATATATATATATAATTATAAGTGTATGAACCATTCCCTTTAACTTACATTTTAATATAACTAACTATTTATATTACTCTAATATTTATAACTTTTATAATTATAACTTACTCTAATATCATAATTATAATTTAAATGTAATGTACCCACCTACTTCATATAATCTTACCATGTTTAATTTTTTTTACATATAAGTCAAATGTTCAGCCCCAACTTGCATATTAAATTTTACATATTAACTTTACATAACTACTAAATATCAAATACGCCATTCTTGTAATATCAAAGAATTTGTCTGCGTTGACGAAAAAACTTTCTAGTAGAAGTTTTGACGACGGCATTAATACTGGGTGCTCTCACCCCTTTGCTGTCAGCTGTCGGCGCTGTCTGCTCTTAACATCTGGCTTGGAAATTTATTTTTCACCGGCTCTATCACGTGATGGGGTATGGCTAGCGTACACTCTGACTTCGCACCCCTCGGGCTTCTCCCATCATCGACGGTGTGGATGCATCTATGCCCATCTGAGGGTTGTGCTTAGTTCAATGTACTCCACCCTTGTTTATCCAGTAGCGTGGAGACTCTCTATCCATTTGCATAGGGTTTTTTCAGCTCCGCCTCTTCTCCTTCGCACCAAATGGTCTAGAACTCCTTTGCGCTGAATGAACCAGAAAGTCTATGGACACCGCCGAGCTGAGGACTGTAATTGACCTGGTTCTTGCAGCAATAGTGTTCTGGTAAGGGTTTATCAATGCAAAGTTCTTAAATTCTTTGAATTTTCCTTTCTCTTAGGTTATCATTATATTTTATATCCAAATCTCTAACATTTTCTTTGTTTTCATTTGTCTAGGGTCGACGGGACATGTTTCCGGCCTCCAGAAATCACCGAAGGTCCTGAATGATGCTCCCCAGGTTCTACCCCTTCAGTGTTGGCTATTGAGTAAGCTTCAATAGCTTCCTAGAATTTTTCCCCTGAGGGTTTCTATTTCTAGATCTGTTGAGAGTTGCAAATTCTGGGTCGTTGAAAAGAAGGGGTTCTTCCAATTTTTCCAAAACCCTCCGACCCGTGTGTTTATGATTTCTACTTCTTTTATTGTATCAGATTGGTGGTGAATTCTATAACGCCAGTCAGGGTTTTCTCTGTGGCTCTTTCCAAGGTTAGTGGAATTTGTTTCCTGGTTATTTCTCATAACCATGGCCTTGGTTATCCTGGCGCACCATCCAACTTGACATAACCTCGGGCTTGTTCTTAAATTTTGTTGATACATTGTATATTTCATCCATTATAAATAGGAACTGCTATGGATATAATTTCTGGGTTGAACCCATTGTAGCCTACTCCGTTTCTCTTTTCTGCTTAGTACATTCTTGTATTTTTCAGCTGTTGATAGCGTCCTTGGGACTCAAGGTGTATGATAAATTTTTAAATGCATGCCCAGATATACCAGAACCCTAAGGCTTCTCTTTATGCTAAGAATGATCCGGACTCCTTCAAGACCCTTTAAGTTTAATTTTTCTAAAGTTTACTGTATATTCAAATGCATAGTTCGTTTCCAAGAAATGTTGTCTTATATATTCTGCATGTTTTATGAGGTTTCTGGGTACGCAGTCTTTAGCACGGTTAACGATGGTTTTGGTTTAATAGACCTTGTTAAATATGGTATATGCTTTTCAGTCTGAACCTTATGGTACTGCTAATACTCTTGAGCATACAACTTTCACGTAACCTCTTATTCTTTTAATCCACTCCTCAGAGCTCTGCTTATGTTTTTTTACTATCTTTTCTCATAATTTGATCCACTACCGAATGTTAATATAGCGGAATGATTTACTTCGCTGTTGAATGTTAATATAGCTACAGGATTTGCTTCTCTACCGAATGTTTAATATAGCACATGATTTACTTCTCTATCGAATGATAAATAGCTACAAGATTTTCTTCTCTGTTGAATGTTTAATATAGCTACATGCATGTAGGAAAAGAAACGGTTTTGGATTTAGGTTCGATATTCATGAGGGACTACTTTGCCTCTCTGCAATTTCTTTAAAATATTTCATAGTTGTCTCTCCGCTGATTGTGCTCCGAGGGTTTGGATCTGCCCTCTAAGTTTTTCCTGTGTTTCTTTGTGTTTTGGCATAATTAAAGAAAGAGCTCTTATATGGTCATTTTGTTAATTAACTATATGGATTCTTGTCTTCTACGAGGGCAGTCTCTTGCTAAACCTGAGTCTACTATATTCTTTAAACTCTCCACAAATAGTTTATGGTTAGTTATCTACAGACTACTCTTGTAGTTGTTTCCAGTTCATAAATAAAAATAAAAATCTTACACGGACTACTAACTCATATATTTGTAAAGATATACAGAAGAGGACACCCATATCTCCTCTCGAATTCCTCTACTATTCATTGTAGAGAAAGTCTTTTGCACCTCTTTTAACAGAAGTATGATACATAATAAAGTTCACACAACAGTTTCCCTCAGAGGTTTCTTTACTTACCTGGTTCTTCCGGCTGGTAAAGATCTCCTTGAAGGCTCACTCAAGCCTAGGATTCCTGCTACCTCTCAACCGCCCGACCATGAGATTCGTCTTTCAGGACCAGAATCTCCCCCCTAGCTTACTTTCTAGACAACAATCTTCCGCAAGTTACTTACACATTGTGCAGGGCTATCTGATCATCACCAGACTTAGCCTCTTTTCTCTTTCTCTATCTATCCCTACAGCGCAGATTTTCCACCCCTCCCCTCCTTTTCTCTGGAAACTCTTCTAGTTAGAGGAGGTAGTTAGGGTTGCAATTATAGAAACTGTCTTTTCCCAAGAGAAAACTTCCTCCTTGAGAAGTTACCAGCTTTTAAAAGAAAAAATTTCTTATCTCTCATAATAAAAACAAATATTATTAAATTTCAGACAGATAATAATATCAGATTCAGTTTGTATTTACCACATTAAACCAGATATTTACATTTTTCCTGGGGGATTACATCCCCCCCTCCTGAAATTGGACATCGTCCCAATGTCTAATGGCCATGAACAACCCTAGATAAGCTTTTTTTATGAGCTCTTCATCTTCCCAGGTGGCCTCATCAGGCCCAAAGTGCTGCCACTACACTTTAACTTGGCTAATAGCTTGTTTCCACAACATTACTTCTCTCTGGTAAAGGATGTTAAGTAGCTCGAGCAAGATCTCTCCTTCTGACTCGACCTAAAACATGCAACATCTTAAACCAATTTTTTTTTTTTAAATAACTCATTTAGTTTGATCTACCTAAGATATTCCTTACCTGTATATCCTGCCAGCTGATTACATGCTTAGGATCATAAACATATTTTTTTAACATGGAAACATGAAAGACATTGTGGACCCATATATGACTCAGCAGAGCGAGCTGGTATGCTACCAGCCCAATTCTTGCTAAGACCTGAAAAGGTCCACAAAATCAGGGTGCCAACTTAGCGCACCCGCTCCATTGTAATGTGCTCTTTTTTGCTCGAATTCTCACATACACATGATCACCGACTTGATACTCCTTAAACTTCCTTTTCCAGTCAGCAAAGTTCTTTTGCCTATCCTGAGCTGCCTTTAGATTGGACCATACCTTCTTAACCATTTCCTCCATTTCCTTAAGCATTTCAGGACCTAACATCAATCTGTCTTCCGGTCCACCCCAGCTTGAGGGTGTGCGACACTTCTACCCATACAATACTTCAAATGGGCTCATTTGCAATGATGTATGATAGCCATTATTGTACGTGAACTCGACCAAGTGTAGATAATCTTCCCACTTGGTTGGTTGCTGCATTACATATGCTCTTAACATGTCTTCCACCACCTGGTTCACCCATTCAGTTTGTCTATCAGTTTGAGGGTGATAAGCTGTACTGAAATTCAGCTGAGTCCCCAATTCTTCAAACAATGTTTTCCAAAAGACCGATGTAAATTTTACATCACGGTCTGAAATTATTGTTTTTGGTAACCCATGCAGCCTAAATATATTCTGCATAAAAATATGGGCAATCTACATCGCTCTGTAAGTAGATTGCACAAGTATAAAATGTATTGATTTACTTAACTTGTCCACCACCACCATGATGGAGTCATTATTTCTCTTTGACTTGGGAAAACCCATTATGAAGTCCATAGAGATGGTTTCCCACTTCCATTCCAGAATGGGTAATGGTTGTAATAACCCCGCAGGGTGTTGGTGTTCTGCTTTAATTTGTTGGCACTCAAGACAACGTGCCAAGTATCTAGCCACATCTTTCTTCATACCTAGCCAATAATATTCTTTTTGGAATGCATTGATCATTTTCTGATATCCTGGGTGTCTAGTATAGTGACTTTTATGATATTCATCCAAAATCGAGTTTTTAATGCTATTCTGATTGGGCACATACAACCTTTTCTTGTAATACAACATTCCAACAGCATCCAAAGCATAACCTGGCTATTTTTCCTTGCTGGTTGGGTGCTGAACTTGTTGTTTTATTTGCTAATATGCGGTATCTTGTTCTGCTGCCTTTTTAATCATTCCTTCGAAGGGGCTTTTCCCTTCACTGCAAGAAATCTCATATAGACATTGTAATTTCCGACTTAAAGCATCCGCCACCTGGTTCTCTTTCCCTTTCAAATGCTTTATCTCGCAATCAAAACCACTTAAGAAATCCACCCACCGTGCTTGCCTAGCATTTAAGGTGGGTTGGCTAAAATAATTGGTCAGACTATGGTGGTATGTGAATAATAGAAATTTTCTTCCCATAAGATAATGTCGCCACTTTTTTAAAGCATGAATGACGGCTGCCAACTCTAGATCATAAGCAAAATATTTCTTCTCATTCTCTTTTAATTTTCTTGACTTGTAAGAAATTACCTTCCCTTCTTGCATTAACATGCCTCCTACCCCTTCCTTACTTGTGTTTGTGCACACCACATAATGTTTACTAGGATCGGCTATGCTTAAAATGGGTGCGGTGGTGAGAAAATGCTTAAGTTGCTAAAAACTTTTTTTTCATTCTGGGGTCCACCTACATGTTCTTCCCTTTTTCTATAAGGAAGTGATTGGAAAAACTACTCTCGAAAATCCTTCTACAAACCATCTGTAATAACCTACTAGTCCCATGAAGGATCTGATGTCTACCACATCCTTTGGTACCAGCCATTCCATTATGGTCTTTATTTTTTCGAGATCCACTGCAATCCCTTCTTTAGTGATTATATGCCCCAAATATTGTATTTGTTCCTTAAATAAATCACATTTGTTGAGCTTGGCATATAATTGGTGTTCTCGGAGGGTTTCCAGTACCAATCTAAGGTGCTCCTTATGCACCTCCATAGTTTGGGAATATATGAGTATATCATCAATAAAAATCAGCACAAACTTATCCAAATACTGATGAAATATGTTGTTCATTAAACACATAAAGGTTGCGGGGGTGTTGGTTAACCCAAAGGGTAACACCACAAACTCATAATGACCATACCGTGTTCTAAAAGTAGTTTTAGCTATGTCTTCTTCTTTAATTCTGATTTGGTGATACCCTGATTGCAAATCAATCTTTGAGAATATTGTTGCTCCATTTAATTGATCAAAAAGTTCATCAATACGGGGTAGAGGATACTTATTTTTTATTTTCAATTTATTCAATTCACGATAATCCATACACATGCGAAGGGTCCCATCTTTCTTCTTAATGAGCAACGCCAGGGCTCCCTAGGGTGACACACTAGGGCAAATGTATTTTTTGTCTAACAGCTCCTGTAATTGCATTTTTAACTCTGTCAAATCTAGTGTGATCATTCTGTAGGGTGCTCGAGAAACTGGGGCTGCTCCAGGCACGAATTCGATGGGAAAATCTATGCCTCTCTTGGGTGGCAGTCCAGGAATCTCTTCCAGAAACACATTAGAAAATTCTTGTATCACAGGAATGTTTTCCAATGTGGTTGTTTTATTTTTCGTGTTGGCATAACCCACATGGATGGGATAAATCTGACATCCTTTCCTAATGCATTTTGCCGACTGAGAGGCAGTTATTGGCTGAATCTGCACTGGCCGCTTAATTCCTTGCATCTCTTGCTTTGCTCCAAGCTCATCTTTGTAACAGATAGTCTTAGTTTTACAGTTAATTATGGACCAGTGTTTTTCTAACCAGTCCATACCAATCAGTACATCATATGAACCAAGGGGAAGCACATTTAAATCTGCCATCACTGGCTATCCTGCTATCTTTAAAGGGCAGTTATTGACCTTAGCAAGCACTCGTCTCTTTGCCCCTGTTGCCAGTTGTACTAGCCAAGGGTCCTTAAATTTAACAGGTTGCAATTTACAATGCTCCACAACCTTAGGACTAATATAACTTAACGTAGCTCCGGGATCAATTAAAACAATTACAGCAAGGTCTAAGAGCTTACCTTCAAATTCCACCACGGTCGGCTGGTACTCCGCCTGACGATCTTCCAGGAGAGTATTAATCTTTGGTAAACTTTGTCCTATATCGCCAACTGTAGATGCTTCATAGATCTAGGAAACTTGTTCGGTTCCTTTCCGGTGAGGGCAGTTTTTACGTAATGAGGTCCACCACAACCGCAACATTGCACTAGAGGCCTTACTGTCCTTTCATTGTCTATTTTTCCAAGTTGTTCACTGGTTCTAGACTCAATGGGTGGCTTTAATATAAGTGGATTCTTCTATATATTTCTATTGTTTTTCCCCTTGGCAAATCCTTTGTTACCTCCACCTCGATTTCCTTTAGTATTTCTAGCCAATTTGTTGCTTTTCCTATCAACTCACTTTCTACCCAAGATTTCTCCCTTCTGTTTGCTTTGCTAGTAAGAAATCTGGGCTTTACGTATTACCTCGTCCATCGTCTTTAGGTTGTCAAACTCAATTCTTTCCCTCATGTTCAAAGGTAAACTACTGACAAACCTCTGTACTTTAGCTTTTTCCTCTCAGATATAAGGCACATAATGGAACAATGAAGTAAAACGAGTGATAAATTCATCCATAGTTTGTCGTCCCAGTCGCAGGTCATGGAGTTCTCTTGCTTTTTTTCAATAAAAACATTCGGTCAGGTATTTTTCCTTAAAGTATTTTTGAAATTTTTCCCAAGTTATATTCTGTTCACGTACTCCCCTTACCATCTTAACTTTTTCCCACCACAAGGTGGCTTTTCCCTGTAATTAGAAAATGGCCAACCGTGCCTTGAGGTTGTGATTGTATTCATATAACTGGAAGTATTTGTTCATATTAATCAACCATGCCTCAGTTGCTTCCTCAAGTTCTCCATCAAAGTGTGGCGGTTTGATCTTACGGAACTCCCGTTGCAACTCTATCCGTTGCCTTTTTTATGCTTGTTGCTTGGAAGCATTATCAGATCGTTCCTCTTCCCTTCCTTCTGACTCTTCTAGTTCTATGTGGTGATTCTGCTCCTCCAACTCCCTTTGCTGCTCAGCGCTGGGATTCAGTGGTTGTTGATTCTACTTGTCAGATAGGCTCTTTATGATCCTTTCCTATTCCATGGTTAACCTCGCGTTATCCTCCCGCAATCGGGCCATTTCATTTTTCAACTCCTGTACTATCTATAATATTGCAATATTCGTATTGCGAGCCTCCTCTCCAAGCTATACCCATAATTCTAGGTTATTTTCAGGGCTGGTTGCAAGTCCCTGACCCACCACAAACCTATGTGAAGCACTTTCTTCTCTTCTCACATTGACAGTCTTTTGTTTCCCTGTACTTAACATAAGAAAAGTAACAAAAGAAGGGTCAACGTATTAACTGTTTTTCCTTAACTACTCAATAGAGACAAACATAAAATGAATACAGTTATCTGTTCTATTTCCCAAAGGCCACAGTTTTTAACACTTGGCTCTGATACCACTTGTAATGTACCCACCTACTCAATATAATCTTACCATGTTTAAATTTTTTTTTACATATAAGTCAAATGTTCAGCCCCAACTTGCATATTAAATTTTACATATTAACTTTACATAACTACTAAAGATCAAATACGCCATTCATGTAATATAAGAGAATTTGTGTATCTCGATGGAGAAACTTTTCGGTAGAAGTTTTGATGATGGCATTAATGTTGGGTACTCTCACCCCTTTGCCGTCAACTTCCGGCGCTGTCTGCTCTTAACATTTGGCTTGGAAATTTATTTTTCCCTTGCTCTGTCCTGTGATGGGGTATGGCCAGCGTACAATCTAACTTCACACACCTCAGGCTTCTCCCATCATCAACGGTGTGGATGCATCTACGCCCATCCGATGGTTGTGCTTAGTTCAATGTACTCCACCCTTGTTTATCCGGCAGCGTGGAGACTCTCTATCCATATGCACAGGGTTTTGTTTCAGCTTCGCATCTTCTCCTTCGCGCCAAATGGTCCAGAACTCCTTTGCGCTGAATGAACTAGAAAGTTTATGGACACCACCAAGCTTAGGACTGTAATCCACCTGGTTCTTGCAGCAGTATTGTTTTGGTAAGGGTTTATCAATTCAGAGTTCTTAAATTCTTCGAATTTTCCTTTCTCTCAGGTTATCATTATATTTTATATCCAAATCTCTAACAGTTTCTTTGTTTTCCTTTGTCTAGGGTTGAGGGGACATGTTTTCGGCCTCCAAAAGTCACCAAAGGTCCTGAACGATGCTCCCCAAGTTCTACCCCTTCAGTGCTGGCTATCGGGTCAGCTTCATAGAATTTTTCTCCTAGGAGTTTCTATTTCTAGATCTGTTGAGAGTTGCAAATTCTGGGTTGTTTAAAAGAAGGGGTTCTTCCAATTTTTCCAGAACCCTTTGACCCATGTGTTTATGATTTCTACTTATTTTATTGTATCAGATTGGTGGCGAATTCTATAACGCCAGTCAGGGTTTTCTCTGCAACTCTTTCTAGGGTTAATGGAATTTGTTTCCCCGTTATTTCCAACTTGACATGCCCTCAGGCTTGTTCTTAAATTTTGCTGATACGTTGTATATTTCATCCATTATAAATATGAACTGCTATGGATATAATTTCTGGGTTGAACCTATTGTAGCTTACTCCAGTTTCTCTTTTCCACTAAGTACATTCTTGTATTTTCCAGCTTCTGATAGGGTCCTTGGGACCCAGGGTGTATGATAAATTTTTAAATGCATGCCGAGATATACCAGAACCCTAAGGCTTCTCTTTATGCTAAGAATGATTTGGACTCGTTCAGGACTCTTTAAGCTTAAATTTTCTAAAGTTTACTGTATATTCAAATGCACAGTTCGTTTCCAAGAAATGTTGTCTTGTATATTCTACGTGTTTTATGAGGTTTCTGGGTACGCAATCTTTAGCATGGTTAACGATCGTTTTGGTTTAATAGCCCTTGTTAAATATGGTATAAGATTTTCAGTCTGAACCTTATGGTACTACTAATCCTCTTGAGCATACAACTTTCACGTAACCTCTTATGCTTTTAATCCGCTCCTCAGAGCTCTAGTTATGTTTTTTTTTCCTATCTTTTCTCATTATTTGCTTCACCACTGAATGTTAATATAGTTTCACGATTTACTTCACTTTCGAATGTTAATATAGCTATAGGATTTGATTCTCTATCGAATGTTTGATATAGCACATGATTTACTTCGCTATCAAATCATAAAATAGCTACAGGATTTGCTTCTCTATCGAATGTTTAATATAGCTACATGCATGTAGGAAGAGAAATGGTTTTGGATTTAGGTTCGATATTCATGCGGGAATGATTTGCCTCTCTACAATTTCTTTAAAATTTTTCATAGTTGTCTCTCCACTAATTGTGCTCCGAGGGTTTGGATCTACCCTCTAGATTCTTCCTACGTTTCTTTGTGTTTTGGCATAATTAAAGAAAGAGCTCTTATATGGTCAGTATGTTAATTAAATATATGGATTCTTGTCTTCTACGAGGGCATTCTCTTGCTAAACCTGAGTCTGCTATATTCTTTGAACTCTCTACAAATAGTTTATGGTTAGTTATCTACAAACTTCTCTTACAATTGTTTCCAGTTCATAAATAAAAATAAAACTCTTACACAGACTACTAACTCGTATATTTGTAAAGATATATAGAAGAGGACACCCATCTCTCCTCTCGAATTCCTCTATTGTTCACTGTAGAGAAAGCCTTCTGCACCTCTTTTAACAGAAGTATGATACATAATAAAGTTCACACAACAGTTTCCCTCAGAGGTTTCTTTACTTACCTGGTTCATTCGGCTGGTAAAGATCTCCTTAAAGGTTCACCCGAGCCTAGGACTCCTGCTGCCTCTCAACCGTCTGACCATGAGATTCGCAACGAATGGCAAGTACTTTTCCTTGGGTTGATCTTATCTCAGTGGGAACTCGATAAGTCGATCCACCCACACGTCTTGCTTTTACTGTTACATTGGGAGTTACTCTATGTATTTCTTGGCGTAGAACAGATAGTGGATTTTTATCCGTCTTTTGTTGAATCTTTTTGATGGCTCGATAAAGAATTCGATAAGCCAATTATTTTTTTCTGTTTTTAAGAATACGGTTAACCACCATGTTAACTAATCGATTATGATAAATAGGATCGGATTTTGCAGTTTTTTTTTTGCTTTCAAGACCAAAATCTCCCCCCTAGATTACTTGCTAAACAATAGTCTTCTGCAAGTTACTTGCACATTGTGCAGGGCTATCTGATCATCACCAGACTTAGCCTCTTTTCTCTTTCTCTGCCTATCCCTACAGTGCAGATTTTCCTCCCCTCCCCTACTTTTCTCTAGGAGGTAGTTAGGGTTGCAATCACAGCAACTGTCTTTTCCCAAGAGAAGGCTTCCTCCTTGAGAAGTTACCAGCTTTTAAAAGAAAAAATTTCTTATCTCTCATAATAAAAACAAATATTATTAAATTTCAAATAGATAATAATATCAGATTCAGTTTTTATTTACCACAGTAAACCAAATATTTACATTTTTATTGAGGCATTACATCTCCCCCTCCTGAAATTGGACATCGTCCCGATGTCTTTTGGCCATGAAAAAATCTTGATAAGATTTTTTTATGAGCTCTTCATCTTCCCAAGTGGCCTCATCTGTCCCAAAGAGTTGCCACTATACTTTAACTTGGGTAATAGCTCGTTTCTGCAGCATTACTTCTCTCTGGTTGAGGATGTTCAGTGGCTTGACCAAGATTTCTCCTTCCAGCTCAACCTAAAATATGCAACACCTTAAATCAATTTTTTTTTTCAAAAACTCATTTAGATTGATCTACCGGAGCTATTCCTTACCTGTATATCCTGTCAGCTGATTACATTCTTAGGATCATAGACATATTTTTTTAACACAAAATCATGAAATATGTTGTGCACCTCTATATGACTCGGCAGAGCGAGCTAGTATGCTACTGACCTAATTCTTGCTAAGACCTCAAAAGGTCCACAAAAATGGGTGCCAACTTAGTGCACCCGCTCCATTGTAATGTGCTCTTTTTTGCTTGAATTCTCACATACACATGATCACTGACTTGATACTCCTTAAACTTCCTTTTTCGATCAGCAAAGTTCTTTTGCCTATCCTAAGCTACCTTTATATTGGACCATACCTTCTTAACTATTTCCTCCATTTCCTTTAGAATTTCGGGACCTAACATCAATCTATATTCTGGTCCACCCCAACTTAAGGGTGTGCGACACTTCCGCCCGTACAATACTTTAAATGGGCTCATTTGCAATGATGTATGATAGCCATTACTATACATGAACTCTATCAAGTGTAGATAATCTTCCCACTTGGTTGGTTGCTACATTACATATGCTCTTAACATGTCTTCCACCACCTGGTTCACCCGTTCAGTTTATCCGTCAGTTTCAGGGTGGTAAGCTGTACTGAAACTCAACTGAGTCCCTAATTCTTCAAACAATGTTTTCCAAAAAATCGATGTAAATTTTACATCACGGTCTCAAATTATTGTTTTTGGTAACCCATACAGCCTAAATATATTCTGCATAAAAACATGGGCAATCTACACAGCTCTATAAGTAGATTACACAGGTATAAAATGTGTTGATTTACTTAACTTGTCCACAACCTCCATGATGGAGTCATTATTTCTCTTTGACTTGGGCAAACCCATTATCAAGTCCATAGAGATGGTTTCCCACTTCCATTCTGGAATGGGTAATGGTTGTAATAACCCCGCAGGGTGTTGGTGTTCTACTTTAATTTGTTGGCACTCCAGACAATGTGCCAAGTATCCAGCCACATCTTTCTTCATACCCAGCCAACAATATTCTTTTCAAAGTGCATTGATCATTTTCTGATATCCTGGGTGTCCAGCGTAGTGACTTTTATGATATTCATCCAAAATCAAGTTTTTAATGCTGTTCTGATTGGGCACATAAAGCCTTTTCTTGTAATACAGCATTCCAACAGCATCCAAAGCATAACCTGACTATTTTTCCTTGCTGGTTGGGTGATGAACTTGTTGTTTTATTTGATGAGAGAATACCTGAGTTAGCCATGAGGCCATATCATCTTGAGAAATTCCATCTCTAATTTGCAATCTTACCTGAGAAGAAATCACATTTTTGCATAAAGACAATAAATAAAGATTCATAAAGCTTGTGGGTGAATGGTGTAAGGAATAGCATCTTACCGAGGCCATATCATCTTGAGAACTTCCATCTTTAATTTGCAATGTATATTGCATGCCAACTTTTTGAGCTATTGTTACAAGTGCTGTAATTTTTGCTATTAGGAATGTTTTTATGATTTCTCCCAATTGTTTTATTGTTGCATTTGAAACAAATTTGTATGTTATACAGAATGGGCAGATGTTTTCTACAATGCTTGTGTTGTCTAATAACAAAATGCAATCATAGTCACCATGGTCGTCATTTGTTTTTGGTGGAATCTGGAAAATTTTCACTGCAATTCCTTTTCCTCACAAGATCTTTTGATTATGTTTTTTGATGAGTTCATTTGGAACAACGAATGTAACTGTCATTAATCCCTGTTGATCAGTTAGATCTGCATGCAATTTTGATGAGTTTTTTGTGCTTTGTCAAGAAATGTTTTGTAGACAACCATTGCATCACCATGGAATAATTTTCGAGTTTTGTGGATATTCAATTCTTCAATTGATATTGGAATTTTCAATGGTGCATTTGTACTGTGAATATATGAAGAAAATTAGAGTCAATTACAAAGAAACAATGATGATGTGTATATTAGAATGTGACAAGTGCAAGTAAGTGATAGGCATGGCTTCACTTACCTTGTTGATTCTTTTGTTAGTTGTTTTTCTTGCTCCAATGTTGTGTTGATTTGTTGTTCGAGGATGCAAGGTATTTTTTTTATTGCAAATGATAATGAGTGGAAAATGGAACTCGTGATATTGGGGACATGAAAAGAAATTCTATATACATATTTGGTGAATTGATATTTTAAATATTATATGTATATACTTTCCTTTTGCATTTTTGGTCGTTTGAGATTTGATCCATTTTAGCTATATAAGAGAAAAGGAAATTGCACTAGTAGTTTCTTTGGATATGGATATTGTAGTTGCTTGAAAAAGAAGAGTAATGAATGGTTAAGTTTCAATGAGAATAAAAGGGAAAGAAAATGATATTAATTGCAGATATGGAAAGAGTTTGATGTGTTTTGTGATTCATCCGCATGTACATGGTCCATTATGAGACATATTGTCTCATGTTTGAAAAATATGAATCTAGCCTGTAAATCTTGTAGTTGTTTGTTATGTTATACCATACATGATCAATGAGTGATGTGTGCACATAGGAAATTTTATCTAGTAGGAAATGGAGGTTGTGGCTATGCATATAGTCTTTTACTGTCTTTGTTCTAGTGTTATGTTCATGGATGTTAACATTGAAATCTCCTACGATGATTATTGGTTTACTAATAGATATATTGTAAAATGTTTTTTCAAGAATATCTACTATATTGGCAAATGTGGCATAGAGTGTTGTGTAAACATTAACAATTGTAATTTGCATTCCATGTAGAATGATATTTGTCATTAATGATTCTACATTGTCCCCTTGAAATTGTATATGCTCAACAATTGTTATATTTTGTTTCAAACATGTGACCAATCGATCTTTATAATGGTTTGATATGCAATTAAATGTTTTGAACTTTTGTTGCAATATTTCTTGTTTCGAATGTGTTTCTTGTTAACACAGAATATAAACGTCCATTACTTCATAGCCATTGAGGAAATCATTGATATAAGTTTCTAGGTTGTGAGTGTTTTGAGAGAAAGCTGATGTGAATAAATGTTTGTGCAAAGATTGATAATTGTAATCTAGTTCCCATTTTGCACAGTCCATTTCAGCTACTATTTTATGCTTGACATTGAAATCTTCTTTCTTTGGTCATTTTAATAGGAACAAGGATTGCATGTTTCTAACAAGACACAAGGTTGTATAGACTAATCCATGAGTTCGTATTCTAGTAGGATCAAATGCAAGGTTGTCTAGAGTAAGGCCTTGTGATCTATGGATTGTTCGAGCACATGCCAATTGAACAGGAAATTGTTTTCATATTTAGATATGGCATTTTTTTGCTTGTGTTGTTATTGGTTTTGATATTCACAATATGGGATCCAATCTTTGGAAATGCCTTGACTATAGAAGTGAGCCAATTTTTTTGCTTTGCAATGCCATATGTTTGCATCGAAGAAGTTGATCCATATGATATCAATTTCATTTATTTTTGTATAGAATTTAATGATTCCATCTGCTCCATTAACAAGGCCATCTTGTGAATCGTAATTTCCAGCGTATATCTCAAATAACATGTTTAATTTTACAACTATTTGTCAAGGCAATTTTGTTGTATGTAAATGGGAAGGAAAATCACCAAGGTTTTCTTCTTCTTCATCGACTGCATTGATAAAAATCTCGTCTCCGTGAACAATTTGTCAACATTTTATTGTTGCGCAAAGTGACATATTTATTTTTATAAAAAGTATAGGGGAAAGTGGGGTCTATAGGTGCAGATCTAACACAATTTGTGTTCAAATATTGCAAATCATCTTCTGTTTGAGTGTTTATTCACATTCTATTCAATATTTAGATGAATTGCTTGTCTATTTGATGCATTGTAATATGAAATTCATAACACTTTAATTTTTCTTGCCAAAATTCATATGGGACTAGTTATTTGTTGAGAATAGGTGGTTCGAATATCAAGGAGTCCTATATAGGTTGTGCTTGATAGAGATCACCGCAAAAAATGATATCGACATTTCCAAAATATTTTTTTTGGACATGTATTATCATCCTTAAGCAATCATGAATGCGAAACAAGAACCAAATTCCAAGTAGGGAAACCTCATCAATGAAAACTATTTTCAATTCTTCGTAAAGTTTTCTGAGTGCATCCAATGTTTCATTGCTAAGAGGTGTGGGGGAAGACTTGTTAAAAGGCATAAGCAGTGCAGAGTGGACTGTTGTACCACCTGCATTATATGCATCTTTTCCTGTGTATGCTAGTATCAAACACTTTGATTTCAATGGATCAGTTGAATGATGTGCATCATAAAGTCGCATGAGCATTTGGAAGATAATTTTTGCTGTGAATGTTTTGCCAGTTTTATCTCCTCCAGTCAAAAATAAATACAATTCTTTGTACATGTCCATTCACTTTTTCATTGCAATGTCTTTGTTAATTACTTGTTGTTCTCTATTGAGCATTCTTCTTAATCTGTGATATTCTACATTTGTGAGTAGAAATGGATGCTATCATAACTGGAATCTGATATTTAGTCGTCCTTTTCTTTCATGGCAATGGGAATGTTGTAAATCTATTTGCAATTCATATTTTTCGCTAATTTTTTCAATGGTTCTTTGCTTTTTAATTGTATCAGTGACATCTTTGGTGCTATTATGGACGTCTTGAATGGAATTTTCTAGATCACCCCATAATGGTTGAAATTATAAGTGAAATTGGACTCATTTGTTTTTATTGTGTTGTCATGTAACATATAAGCAACTTCCCATGATAGCAAGTTTTTTATCAATGTACTTTCACTTTTTTCAAATGAAACATATAGAAAAGTTTTTCTCTGCAATAGTTTTCATAGTTAGTGCGTTTCCACGAATCGTATGACATTTGGTTTTTTCCTTTTCAAAATGGGTGTGCCATTTTTTTGTACATTTAAGCAAATTCAGCAAGGCATATATGTTTAATAGCATTAGGTCGATTGATATAATAATCAATAATGGAACTACACATGACATTTTTATATTTGTCATCTTCCTGTTTTAGCAGGAACAATGGTTTCAGGATAAATTTACATTCGTCCACTGTCATTGTGTTTATGAATATTCATGCTCGTGAACTATGAGTCAATGAAAGAGAAAGTGTTAAACCGATTGCTTTTTTATCTCACATCTGTTGGAGATTAAGAAAAGCATTGTGCAATGAGCGTATCATTTCAATAGCATTTAGCTTGCTCTTTTCATGTTCTCTGCTAATCCTTTTAAATGCATTTGTCATTGATTTGTCAACTTTTGTCATGTAAGAAGTGCAATGTAATGTACCTCTTTGGCTTATCCCAGAATAATAGCGTATTAGGCTCCCAATTCCAAAATTTTATTGTTTTTTACAGCTAATATCTAACTATTGTCCTACATAACATATTTATCGTGGCACAAACCAATATTATTCCTGATACTATACTCTAAACAACCTCATAATATCACATAATTCTTTTATGCTTTATCAAATCCATATTGGGAACCCTTAGATTCATATAAACAACTTATGTATAGCAGATTCATCATTGAGTATGAACACTACAAGAAAAAATGTCATTGGTGAGGGTCATGCCTCTGATGGACCTTTAACATCCATCACCAATGTGACATATGGTGACGGTCTTTTAAAAAGCGTTGTTGTAAGTGTATATAGTGATGGTCCTTTAAGGTTTATCACCAAAGCCATTTTCAATGACACTTTTGGTGAGGATTGTTAAAGGCCCATCACTAATTCTCTCTTTGGTGACACTTTTGGTGAGGGTTGTTAAATTCCCATCACTAATTCTCTCTTTGGTGACACTTCTAGTGACGATATTTTATTGACCATCACCAATGATCTTTTTGGTTACTTTTGGTCACGGTCAATAAATGTTCATCATCATTGATCATTCTAATGAGTTTTTAATGACGTTTCATTCCTATGACGGACCTTTAAGGTCCATCACCAATGTCGCATATGGTGACGGTCTTTAAAAAATCATTGTTGTAAGTGTATATAGTGATGGTCCTTTAAGGTTTGTCACCAAATCCATTTTCAATGACGCTTTTGGTGAGGGTTGTTAAAGGCCCGTCACTAATTTTCTCTTTTGTGACATTTTGGGTGAGGATTGTTAAAGGCCTATCATTAATTCTCTTTTTGGTGACACTTCTGGTGACGATATTTTATTGAACCTCACCAATGCTCTTTTTGGTTACTTTTGGTGACAGTCAAAAAATTTTCATCATCATTGATCATTCCAATGAGTTTTTGAGTTTTTGTCAAAAGATAATGATTTAAGACCGTTGTTGTGGAGTCCTTTTTATTATGTGTCTAAGGTCATAGTGGTTATAATAGTCAGCTAATTTGTTAAGAATTAATTAGTGTGTATCATTTCCCTCAAGTCATAATAATATAGTTTTCCTATGAGTCAACACACGATTTATCTCTATTAGGTTTATTATCTAGCAAATTTACTTTAAATAAAGTTTCACTAATGTGTGTAGGAACTATATTATTTAATGCATAATCAAGCTCTATCAATTCTATTAATGAGAGAGACCTAGCACTCCTCAACACTCATGGCACACCTTAACATGTCTTGGAACATCTTTGTACCTAGAAAATCTTGCCATGAGTAGGACGTCCAAGCACATGTTGGCATGCCCTAGCATAGCATAACACTCCCCTATCATGTGTTGGCATGCCCTAGAACACCTTGGCATAATATTGCATTGAAAAACATTAGCACTTGGCACACATTAACACTTGGCATGTATTGGAACATATTATTAGTGTGCCTAGCATGCCCATTTTGAAAAAGATAAAGTCCTGACTTATTAACCCTCTTATGTGTTCATTTCCTTGCATTTTAGCTTGGTTATTCCTTTTGTTTCCTTGAAACTCCTTGATGCATATTGGCATACTATGGCACCATGCACATCCTAGCATGTCTTAGCACCTGGAATGCCTTGGCACTATTTGGCACATGCTAGCACACCCAAAAAATATCTAGCACACTCTATCACTTCTTGACATTCCTTGATATTCCTTAGCATGCCTTGCTCGTGCTTAGTATACCTTATCACTCCCTCCTTGGCATGACAACTAGCACTCATTAACACTCCCCGACACACCCTTATATTCATTCACTTCCATGCATTTTGACCTAGTGTTCCCTTGTGTTGTCCTAGTACTCCCTAACACTCCTCAGCATGCATTGGCACTCTCTAGCACACCTTAGCACTCTTCAATATGCTCTTCCACTTCATAGCATGCATCATAGTCCCTGACGCACATTGGCACTTGCTAGGTGTTGGCACTTGGCAAGTATTAGCATGTTTGGCATGCGTTGAGATGACTTTGTATGATTTGGCATGGTTTAATATTAAAGTTCTTTGAGATCAATTATTGGAAACTAGATGAGAAGAAATGGAGGAATATTTGGCACTTAGAATGCATTGACACTTGGCACTTGGCGCCTATTGGCACCTAATGTTGGTTTTCCTGGCATGCCCCTCATGGAGAAGGTAAATTAATGACTTATTAACCCTATTATGTGCTCATTTCCTTGTAGTTCAACTTTTTCCTCCCTTTTTTTCCCTTGACAGTCCCTGGCACGCATTTTCACACCCTTGTACATCTTGGCATACCTTAGCACTTGACACATCTTATCTTGTTTGACATGTCTTCGTATTATCTGGCACATGTTAGCATGCCCTAGCATTCCCTAACGCACCTTGGCAGTCATCCCCTTACAACTAGCATTACATTTTTCCATGACTTGGTAACATTACATTCACTAAAAACCTTGGCACTCCCTAGTTTTCATGCCCTCTGTTATCCTCCACATTGTCCCAGGCTCATGAGGAGATCGACAGAGGTAATCACAGACCAAGGTTTTAGTTTGATAGCTATCCCTACCAAACCAGAAAGGGCTTTCTATAAAATCACAACAAAGAGATGGTTGGAATGTAAAGGATTTAAGGCTAGATAGCTAGGCTCAAGTGGGTTTTGGAAAATTTAGGGTTTTGTTGCTCGATAAGGGAGAAAAACTAGGTAGCTAGGTAAGAGGATCAAAGGGTTACAACAACAAATATAAAAAGGAGCAAGGTATCATTACTTTTGTGATGGATATTAGGGTTTGTCGGTCTAGTGTAGTGTTTAGAGGAAGAAAAAGGTCTTAATGAGCATGAAACATGAATTCATTAAGCAAGAAATAAAGTAACACATAATGATTTTTCCATCAAAAGAGAGCTTTATGCAAAGAATTTTGTTTATAAACTGTAAGGAAAACCATTGAATAATTAATTAATGGAAAGAGAATATTAATATCTTTCATATAGAGCTATAACATAGAAAAAATAACATCACAAACTTACTGCACATGAATTCCTAGATAATAGTTGCAAATTGTGTCCTTTGATTTCCAGAAAATGTCCAAGTACAAGCTACAATAATTCTCTCCTTTGAAATCCAACCCGTTCTATCACTGAGAAACTAATACATAAAGACCAAAACAACGTCTCCCCACTCTCAGGGGTTGAATCAATGACTCTAGGAACTGTTCCATGAGGTGTTCTAACCAAACCCTAATGTCTAGGGAAGTTAAAAACGACTTCTACAATTAACTTGACTCCAACCTCTCTCATAAATGAGGCCAAATTTACATCAAAATGGCTTATAAATACTAACCACCCATTATTTACATTTAATTTTACCCCTCACATTCAGCTAATTCACCCTTTCGACTTTTACCAAAGTCAAACTAGGAATTACAAAAAAATACACAGTGAAAATTTTACAGAAACCTCATAAATTTCCAGGAATACAACTAGCTATTGGAGGCCATTTTTGAGTGCCTTTCTAAAGTGCAAATCCATATCAAAATCCTTTTCTAGAAATCTGGGAGAGTGTATATGTCTTTAGAGTATTTTTTCACTCAAAATGACCCATTTTTGGCTGAGATATGGCAATTCTCCCAAGGTGTCTCCATGTGCGTAATGAATGGAAAGAGAGGGGTAGAAAGATGATTTTTGGCCACTTTTCTTGCAAATTTCTCAAAACCTAAGCCCCAGACCAGGAAAGTGGGAAAATGGGGTTTGAGATGGTGTCATATGCTTTCCAAAAATGCTAATTTACATCATTTGGAGCCCTGAGAAAATAACACAGCATGAGCTTGCTGCGCTCGTAGACAGTAAATTGCCAAAAAATTGCAACTCTACACCAAAACACAAAATTTTCTCTGAACCCTCCGAAATTTCTCCAAATATGCCTCCTTAACACACCCAAAAATTTCTAACACCCCATATCATACACTATTATTCATTCATTTCCTTGCAATTGATGTTATTCTTTCCCTGTGTTTGCCTGGCACTACCTAACATACCTTGTCAATGCCTCCTTAGCACACCCAGAACTTACTAACACTCCCTATCACACCCTCTTATTCATTCATATACATGAAATTGGAAACATTCCTCCCTCATGTTTCCCTGGCACTCCCTAGCATCTATTGGCACCACACCTTAGCACATAACACCTCTGGGCATGCCTTAGAACTTGGCAAGTCTTGGAATTACTAACATGCCTTGGAACTTTCTAGCATGTTTTATCACTTCCCGGCATTCCTTGCACACCTTGGTGCTCCCTAGCTGTCATGCCCTCATAGATATCCTTGCTTTTTTTGTGACTTGGGAACCCAACCAAGTCATTGAAAAATTAGTGTTGTCCCTAGACAAAAGTCTCCCTTTGTCTAAAATTTATTTTTCCATCCCCTTATCGTAATCGTAGGATTTCCTATTGCAAGTGCTATTATGAAATTATCCTAATACACTTCATCCTTGGGACACCTAGAAGACACTTGTATTTGTTCGTTTCCATGCACTTTGACCTAGTTATCCCTTGTGATGCCCTCACACTCCCCAACACTCCTTGGCATGCATTGACATTGCTAGCATGTCTTATCATGCCTTTTCATTCCTTGGCATGCCCTGGCACTCCTTAGATATCATGCCCTCATAACTACCCTTATTGGTTTTCAGACTTGGGAACCAACCAAGTCCTACCTCGACTGCAATATCTTGACCATGTTATAGTTATTACAACTATATTATCCATTTTTCACCTAAGAATGGCCTATAACTCATCTTAGGCTACTCATTCCCAATATTAGTTCATCCCACTTAAGAAGTTACCAAGTCAAGGCTTACATCTAACCATGGCCATAAAACAAGTAAGCAACATAGTTTACATCTTGACATGGCATAGCACCTGGCATGGCTAACAATCCGTTAGCACTATGTGGCACATGTTGGCATTCCCTGCATTCCGTGGCATGCTTTAGCACTCCCCGTCATACCGTACCACTCCTTGACATGTCATGGCACTCTTGCATGCCTTGGAACTACCTAGCATATAATGTTTTCACTCCCTCCTGAGCACACTTGGAATTCAGTGACACTCCCTATCATACACTCTTATTCATTCATTTCCATGCATTTTGAACTAGTTTTCCTTTGTGTTTATGTCACACTCCCTGACACGCATTGGCATACCCTGGCATGTCACCCTAACACTAGAATTTCTTGGCACCACTTAACATACCTTGTCATCCCCTCCTTAGCACACCTGTAACTCAGTGAAACTCCTTGTCACACAGTCTTAGTCATTCATTTCCATGCATTTGAAACTAGTGCTCCCTTATGTTTCCTTGGCACTCCATAACACTCCCTGGCATGCATTGGCACACCCTAGAACCTAACACATCTTGGCATGTTTCCTTTGCTTCTAACATGCCTTAACACTACCTAGCATACCTTATCACTCCCTTCTTAACACACCTAGAGCTCACGAACACTTCCTATCACGAAATCTTAATCGTTCATTTGCATGCACTATTTTCACCTATTGCTCCCTTGTGTTCCCATATCACTCCTTAACACTTCATAGCACATGTTTTTAATGGAAAAAACACTATATATAGGGCAGCTCATCCTCCATTTGTGGACAAAAAAATTTGGTTAAGTCTGTAATAGGAAGTGCGAAGATAACCAACCAAGAGAAGGAAACAAAGAGAGAATATTTTGGTGTTGTTTATGGGTCTATTTTAGGGATAATAGTTCCACACATGTGAAGGAAGGAAGAATTATATACTGCAGAAAAGTTCAAAGATCTTGTTGTTGTCCAAGAAGTCGAATCAAGGAAGAAGATAAGAAATGTTACATGCCGAATTATAATAAGAGTTCATACCATCCAAGTGAAGAAGATCAAGGTTCAAAAGGTTGGTAAACCACATGTTCCAGGGTTTATGCAAGAGGGCCAAGAACTGCAGATCTGATCCATGGAACTAGAATTTGAAGGACAGTCGAGTTATTGAAGGAAGAAGCATGATCATCGTTGACTCAAGTAAAAAGAAGGAATTTGAAACAAGGAGGCTTGTTGCTTGGTCTTGGAGAGGTCACTGAGTCAAGGGTCTAGGCCATGTTCTTGGTATTCGTCAATTGAAGTCTAGATAAGAAGAAGATATCGCTTGGATTTTCCTCTCATGTTGGAGAGGTTTTGGCCCTAGTTGATCACATATTCGATGTGTCTCTTGTCTCCTCATTGTTTATGCATTGGTAGATGTTTGATGAAGAATATTTTTTTGAGAATTGTTTTTTATTGTGGATTAGTCTTGAATGTGTTTGTGTATGAAGAATTGGTTAGGTTTGTAAACTATGAGTAGAGCAGTGTTTGATTGATGCATGCTTCCTACAATAAAATATGTCTCTTACTTGAACAATTAATTTAGTAGAAACATGGGTATTTGGACAATTATTTTGGAATTTATTCACCTTACAAGTACATCAACTCATATAATACATAAATATAATGGAAATTTGTAACATGTTGTAGCATAGAAAGGATGTTGATCAAATCTGATAGCTTAAATGTACATGATAGTTTGGAAAGGTGGGGAATAACTCTTATTTAGTCATACGTAGCCTAATCAATTCCTTTTTTAATCTATAATTGTCCCTGATGATTTTGAAAGTAGGTGGGTAGCAATTCTTACTCATGTCATAGATAACCTAACGAGTACTTTTCTCTATCTAGAAGGATATTAGATACAAATTTTTTTTGTATTTTGTGCTTCTTCATTTTTTTTTATAATTAAAAACTTTAAAATAATCTTCTCACTTTGGTTCTTACATTTGTGTTAAAATCTGAACCCAGCTTTTGAAAGTAGTGTTATTCTAGAGGATGCAAACAATATTTTGCACTCCATAAAGGTTTTAACCTATATTTAGTCTTTGAGGAGTTTTTTTGGATGATTGTCCCTTAAAAATAAAGATGCATCTATAGTTTTCTCACTTGCTAATTTAGAATCAATGACAAAAATCAAAATAATTACTGACATTTATTTGTAGAGTTTACCTGAAATTGATGGAACATGGTGATTACATCAAATGAGTGTGAAATTTAATTTTGAAATTTTATTAATGTCCTCAATGCTTGGAAAATGTAATGGGATCAAATGATAAGTTACCATGTAAGGTATTTAGTGAGACATTACTTCTCTTCTAAGAAAAGTATATCTAAACCAAGTGCAATACGAGGGAGAGAGAGGATTCTGTAGTGTGCAAAGCTTAGGAGAGAGAGGATTCTGTAGTGTGCAAAGCTTAGTTGTGTGGGTTTGGGGATAAGGCATAGTTGCTCCATTTAACTGAAGTAAAATGAGAGGAAATGAGGCAATGCATACTTTGTAAATCTTAGCTATGAGGATTTGGGGTTCAAGGCTTAGTCACTTCACAATTGAAATAAAATGAGATCAAATGAGACAAGGACTTGCAAATTATTAGTTATATGTAATGACATTAAAGTGAGTAAAAACAAAGTATCAAAATTCAAAGTAGAATCAACCCTTGTGTATGAAAATTCAGTCAAGCATTTTTTTATGGCTGAATTCCCCCTCAAATATACATTTGATTATGCAAAAGCTTAGAAAACCACTTCTATGTAATTGAGGTATCCCTCTTAGATGCGCAAACCTTTCCCCTTGGATTCCCATTGACTTTGAGGTTGTGTTCCCCTACACTCCTATATGCTTACTAGGGATACTACACTCCAACATGACAGATTCTAAGGTATATTGTGATAGGGAGGACGAGGGTTTCGGAACTTCTTGTTGCCACAGGAAGGTCTTGCCATGTTTATTTCAACAATATGGAAGAAAAATTCTCATGTAGAAGGATTTATGGTGCTTTTTCTATTGTGGGAAATAGAAATTCCATACATTATGGTGCTTCTTAGTACAATATCACTAATTCATGGAGAAAGATCAATGGTTCCTTGGGTGGAACTATACCAATGTATGGGTGGGACCAAGCTCATGAGATTCATTTTTTAATACCATCACAACGAACTATAACCAAATTGATTACAAAGGATTTATACTCATGATATTTCACTGCCATAACAATGAGCTACATCCAAATTGGTTATAAAAGATTGCATTGTTAAAAGTTATTTTTTAGCTTTAAAGTTTGACATAATAATTATAAAACCAAATTTCATTTGTTGTATAACATGGAAACCCATAATATTAGTATTAAATAATTAAGAATTAATAAAAAATATTTATAGTATTTTTGTTTAATTATATAAAATCTAAATTTGAATTTGTTTAAAATTACATGGTTAATTATTTTGTAATTTTGAAAAATAAAAAATAAAATTTTTTGAAATGAGTATACAATAAGATAAGAAAATATACATTCCATACATTTTGATATATTCATAATATATAATTTTTTTTAAATATATAAAAAATTAATAACTATAATTAAAAAATTTAACGATCATCCAAATTAAAAATTTAATTTTGGTCACGTTTTCCTTCCCGCCTTAGTGTATTCAAATGAATGTTGAGTAGTTTAAAAAAAAGGAAAGACCATTTTGTCAAGTTTTCTTCCCCACCTTAGTGTATTTGAATGAATGTTGAGTAGTTAAAAAAAGAGGAGAGGCCATTATGTCACGTTTTCTTCCCCAACTTAGTGTATAAATCTTGAGTAGATGATGAAAAAAGGAAAGAAAAAACAAGTTTTTTTCCCCATCATAGTGTATTCAAATGAATGTTGAGTAGTTGAAAAAGAAGGGAAAGACCATGGGCATAGTACAATCTAATTTGTGGATATATGCAAATAGGTACAGCTAGTTGGATCGATTTTTAGGGTTTCTACATCAATTGTCATTCTTAAAATTCATTTGTAAATTTGTTTTATATTTTCACATGAAATGTTGCAGTGATTTGCTGGTAGTTATTGTTTCCTGGTTGAATTTGGATTTATTGTTTAATGGTTGAATTTGGATGCATTGGGATATCAGATTGAGGAGGATCTCTTCAATGGCTTGCTCACAAAACAGGGATCTATTTTCGTTGGGAAAATTTTGACCACGATCGAAGGATCAGAAGCCTTAGTCTTCTTTCAAGAGCCCAAGAAAATACTTGCACATGTACCCTTTCTCTCCTTTAAACAATCTACCAACGTTTTCACCTAAAATTAGGTTATTTGGGTCTTGTTTTTCAAGAATTTAGCTTCAAATGGACTAGCCCCACAATTACTATATTGGCCATGAAATTTATATTAAATATACGATGAACTCTTATAGTAGTTTGGTAGTATACTACACTAGACATTACAAAAATCAGCAAAACCCAATTGGGAAAACAACAGAAAAAACAACAACACAGACTTCTCAAGGAAACTCCCTAACCTCCCTCATTTCAATGCAACAAGAAAAGATTTTCTTACTCTCTTTCCACTTCACGAGAGTTCTTAATATCAATTTCAAGCTCTGTTACCAGAAACGAAACAAAAGTCTTCCTTTCTGAAAAAACCATATAAAAAATGGAACGGTATGGAAAAGAGTGTTTTATACCAGTGTTTTATACAATAGTTTTCATTTTTTAATGCAAGAAACAGGGTTTTCCAAAAACTATTCGTTTCTTTAAACTATTTTATGGAAAACGTTAATATGGTTCATTTGCAATATGGATCTATTCCCGATTGGACTTCGACATGAATCATAGGAAGTAGAGTTTGGTTTTTTGGATAGTTTTCGAAGGCATTTTTATAGTCTACAGTTAGAAGTCAACCATATATAGCTTAGGTGCTAACGGAACAGTTTGTTGCAAAGGTTGGGCATTCTCCCTAGTCACAACACCCTGCAATAGTGCTTAATATACCTTTAACAATGTTGACTATATAGGGATTTTATTAGTTAAAGTTATGTTATTTTTTTAATTGTAGTCATTGATGTGTAGCAGTGTATGGTTAAGTTTTTACATTTTTTTTTGTTATTTTTGTGTTGCTTTTATTTAAAAGTGGATTTAGTGATTGTATCTAATATTTAAAATGTGTATTTTTATAGAAAATTATAAATTTAAATGTATAAGGTTTTTTTATTTATATTTTTATAAATTATTAATGTATATAGATATTTTATATATATATTTATAAATT
The DNA here is from genome assembly GCA_031772625.1 of Pinus tabuliformis. Classification (NCBI taxonomy): domain Eukaryota; kingdom Viridiplantae; phylum Streptophyta; class Pinopsida; order Pinales; family Pinaceae; genus Pinus; species Pinus tabuliformis. Next base: position 1,608,587,493 of record CM062818.1, read on the forward strand.
AGTAGTTAAATAATTTAGTTAATTTTTCTAGTTAATTTATTATTTTATATAAACATTGGGATGCACTATTTTTTTTTTTCCATTGGTCTGCTTTACAACCTTTCAAATGATTGGAAAAGGACTTTGATAAAACCATGCTATAGAAACTTTTATCAACTACTAGACTATCTATAATATTAAATATCATCAACCAAAGACATTAATTTAATATATAAAAATTAATAATTATCTATTATCCATCCCATTAATAGTTTTATCCCATAAACACTTTTTTCATGAGTGATAAGAGAGATTATATTAGGTAATTTGCAATAATAAAGCTTAAGAGCAACAAGCTATTGATTAATATGTCTATAAAACAAACATAATTTCAACTATGATAAACATGGAAAGTTTCATAATTATATAAAAATAGTGATAGAAATAATTGTAAATTTATAAAAATAAACAATTCTAAAAAATCAAAATGCAAAATAGAAATACATCATTTAATAAATTTTAAATACAAACAAATAGAAGTACTACTACAAGAAACTACTCCTCTTCATTTATAAATAACCAATGTCAAGCTACCTCTCTCGAGCATCCAAAGAGATCAAATCTCTCTCTCTCTCTCTTGAGCATCCAGAGAGATCAAATCTCTCTCTCTCCCTCTCAAGCATCCGGAGAGATAAAGTCTCTCTCCCTCTCTCTCTCGCTCTCTCTCTCTCTCTCTCTCTCTCTCTCTCTAAAAACCTCTTTAAGTGAAGAGATTTACTACACAAAACCATATATATTATGCATTAAAATAATTAATATAAGCCATGACTACATATAATAATAATTTAATCAATGAAAATACAAATATGAGACAACCATTATACGCTTTAACAATAATTATTGTAAATAATATATACTAGCCTAGATCCATCTTAATTTTGAATATACCAACACCCTAAAGGTATCAAATCTCTTTTATAAATTAGTAATTTATATAGAGATTTTATATATATTTTTATAAATTAGTAGTTAGATAATTTAGTTATACTTTTAAAATATATTATTTTTATTATAATAAAGATTAGTTTTCTATTATAATGGATTAAAGATAAAGTTTTGAAAGTTTTCTCTTTAGATTTTGTCTTCAAACACATGTTGTATTATTTATTGTTTTGCAAGTAACAATAGTTCGAGACAACCCTGTATTTTTGGCTCTATATCCAATGGAGATCAACTAAATCTCCACCATCTTGTTACCCAACCATGAAAATGATAACCCAATAACTATGTGGCAAATTCTACAATAGATCCCAAATTTGAGGTCCACTCAAATCACATCAAAGAATATATACAATGTATGTCGGATCATGTACTCATCCGGAAAATGAAAAGGCTAAATCAAACTTGAATTTTGTGCCAAGTGTTTCTTCACTATTGTATTTTCCAGCCTGGAGGATCAAACATGGGTATTCAAGAATGACTTATATGAGCAATGGAAGCTTTGTTGATAACTATAAGAATTAAGGAATGGCCCATGTAAGTAGCTAAAGCCTATGAGCACCTACCTATGAACCATAGTATTCGAGAATGTTAATGATGAATGCTTGGTTTTATGTTTGATATTTTTCTTGTTTGTTCTCTCTCCTCATTTCTTGAATGTGAAACAAATGCTTGGTTTTTATGTTTCATATTTTCTTGTTTTTCTCTCTCGTCATTTCTTGAATATGAAACCTCCAAACTTCATTTCTTGTCCTGTTGTTGTTTCTCGTTTCGTTTCCTCTTTCTGGTTTCTAGTAACATAGATTTCAAGCCCTTCCTTCTAGCTTTGGTTGAATTTTTGCATTGCTCTCAACTCCAAAATCAGGTGATAAAAATGATGGGTAGAAAGCTTGCTACCCAAGATAGAGTTAAAGAGGAAGAAACATTGAGTCAGACACTGCAAGATTCCTCTCGTGGGTTAAAAGGATCACAACAAGGCCATAGTAAGCCCCTGAGAGAGAACGAAGATGCTACCGCATGTAGTGGTAACAATCAGAGTATGGTGCAGTGTCCTATATTAAGGTCCACCAATGACACCATATTAGTGGGCATGAAAATAGATTAAAACAAAAACAAAAGGGAAAACCTCTAACTCGTCAGGCCCTTTCTCGATAATCGGGCAACATTTGGGTATGAAAAATAGGAATCCCTTCTTCAAAGTCTGTGTTTGCTTTTATAGATCTCTTCATATTGATGGATGGTGTCCACCCTCCTCGAATGGCCATTGAATGAGTGTTGGGTAGTTGCATTCGTTAAACTTCCTCGCAACTATTTAATTTAAAAATTTTATACAGAACTTTGACTTTCATATTTCATAATTTGGTGCATATGTTTTCCGCTCAGGCTTAAATAAACTACATATTTATTTTATTTTGATTATGTTTCTCAACTATGGCTGTGGATTTCTCTTGGACAAGTAATGAAAATAAGATATGTTCCAAGGAATTGAACATATGTTTTTTCATCACTTGTATCGATATACTTTCACAAGACGAACACAGAAACCCGAATCCCTCACTTCATCGCACTATGACCAATAGAGACTTTCCTAACTGTTTAGCACAACACATAGCCCATATCATTCAGAGATATAATGGTGTTATTCTTTCACCTTGAGATGGATATATATATTATTTTATTATAGCAGGGAAACAACTGCTACATTACGATACATCAACTATACTCAAAGCAAAAAACTATTTTTCCTTTACAACCACATTGAGAGTAATAAGTATCTTCCCATGTGTCATCATAGAAATAGATTCCATTTTGCTAATTCATCGTGTTTCTCATTCTAGTGGCTGCCATTATTGTGCAAGTTTCTCCTGTCACTTTTTTCCTATGAAAGTTGATAAGAAAATGCTAATACAAGGCTAAATGTCAAATTTTAATAGACATTCTGAAAACCTTTTGATTTATTTTATAACATGGTCCACAATCTTCTTTTATAGTACTACGATGTATCTCTTTCACAACTTTATTGTCTTTCATAGTTGGACAACTAATTTGATAAATGATCTCTTTAAATCTGTCTTGGACTCAAAAGTTATTGGATGTTCTTGAAGATGGGCCAAGTGTTCACCCAAAATGTCCAAACATATCAATAACAACACATAGTTTAATAGATATATTCATCCTCATCCAATTATTAAATGTGGAAATACTCCTCTAAAAGCCTAGATTCCCCATACACTGGGCCTATTACTTATATAACCCCTAGTTTTAGTTTCTCTTGCATGTTTGGCGATTCAACTGGAATATGTCAAAGTATAGAGTTCCTTGATGTCTTCACTCCAACTTCTTGGATGCCATCTCAAAGAAAGGCTCAAAGGATATTCCAAATATTAACTTTAGAGGTGACCATTTCGACTCCAAAGGCCGAGTATACATGCCATCAGTTACACTCTTCTGTGCATGTGTACATTACCAAGCAATTTATCATCAATAAACATTGTTGCAAGACAATAATTGTTCAAATAAATTTCTGACACATTCTGGATATCTAAAGAGATTTCCTTATAAAGCTCAAGTTCAGCAAATCATCCAACATATGGATCATGAAACAGTGGATCCTCACACTAATATATTCGCCATGGGATTGAGACAAAGATATACATATTCTAAACTCCCTCATGTAGATGAGGAAGTGTTGTTGGAAACTCTCCACATTAAATTTCTCAGACTAAAGGGTGAGGGAACCATGAGTACCATTTAGAATTGACATTCTTACCATATTCAAATGGTGTCCTTCCTCAATGTAAACAATTCTTCAATAATATGGCCACACTCACATGTGTAACTTCTCCCAACCCTCACGCTTAATTGGCACACTGCACCTACGCATTTCATTCGACAATGCGTATGTCTTGGGAATTGTATCCAATGTAATGGGCCTTCATCCTCTTTTTTTACAAAGCAGACTTCTCGGGGTAGGGGAAATCACAACTCCTTGCCCTCCCTCATTTCCATGCAACACGAAAATATTTTCTTGCTCTATTTCCAGTTCATGGCAGTTCTTCAATCATAAATCTCAATTTCAAGCCCTTCCTTCCAGATTTGGTTGAATATTTGCATTTCTCTCAAATCCAAAAGTAGGTGATAGAAAGGATGGGTAGAAGGCTTGGTACCCAAGCTAGAGTTAAAGAGGAAGAAACATTGAGTCAGACACTACAAGATTCCTCTTGTGGGGTAAAAGGAGCACAACAAGGCCATAGTAAGACCCCGAGAGAGAAAGAAGATGGCACTGGATGCAGTGGTAACTATCAGAGTATGGTACAACACTGTATATTAAGGTCCCATTATCATGCCCTCAATACTTCAATTGCTGAGGAGAGAGAAAATATTTAAAAAATAGAATTTGGAAAATTTGAGGCTATAATTAGTAAAGTGGAAAGATTGCACAATCTTGTTCAGAGACCTCGTGAGCAAGTTGTGGATGTTGATACACTCTTTGATCTCGCATCCACACTCCTCACTACTGTTAACAAATCCCAAAACAATGATGGTGCTACTCTAGTTTATTTTATTAATAGTGATATTCTAAGAAAATATAGTGACCAAGCATATGGAAGCAGGTCATTGGAGGGAAATTACGATCAAACCCAAATATCATGGAGAAATCTTAGGCTTTTAGCTGATTCTGTTTTTTAGGATGCGGCAGGAATTTTCACTATGCTTAGACCAATGGATAATGAATCCAAGCAAAGGAAAGTTATAGTACAGAGAAAACAGACTAAGCTGACAAAAAGCACTTGACTTGAAGCAGTGAAAGAGTCCCCTGAAGATGAAAAATCAGAAACATACAAGAATATGGCAAGCATATTTAACATTTTGTAGAAACAGAAGGAAGCGGGATTAGAGAATTTGGTTCTAAATAGAATATCATTTTCCCAGACAGTAGAAAACATCTTTGCATTATCATTTCTAGTAAAGGATGTAGAGTTGAAATAAATGTCGATGAAAATGGAAAACATTTTGTTGTCCCCAAAAATGCTCCTAGAGCTATAGAAATGGCATCTGGAAAACCTTCTTATAACCAATTTGTTTTCTGGTTTGATATTAAAGACTATAAGTTGATGATGGAAGCTAGTGGTGAGGAGTTGATTCCTCACAGAACCAATGCACTTATGATTCCTTGTTCTGAGAAGGCTATAAAGACTCCTATGAGAGAGATTTCAAGAAACAGGGTTAGAGTGGTACCTGCATCTCTTGAGGTGCACAAGGATGAATGTGGAAGTGATGATGATGGTGGAGGCCTTCAAAGACCAGCACTGAAGAAGTGAAATAAGTGTCTCCTATGACTTTTGTTGCTTTTTTGGGTGCTTTTTGTTGGAAACTATCTCTGTTTCTATCAATGCACTGTAATTCATACAAGAAGCTAATGTTTAATTTAAGCATCTGGTATATAAACAATGCTATCTTGTTCTCATAATTAGTTATAATTAAGTTGACTATGAGTGCAAACCCCCGGTCACGTAGTAAACCCCTTTAGCCATGGTTCCAAGGACTGGGCAGAAGACTGACATCAAGTAAAAGGAAATTGTTAATGTAATATGTCAAGTTTGATCTGTTAAACCATGAGTAGTCTCCTTGTGACAATATGTTGTAATTTTATGTTTGAAAAGTATTTTGAGATACCACACAAGAACAAAGTTTCTGATTATGTAGTTGGTTTAATTTGAGAATACATAGAGATGAGAATAGGGTAAGGCCAGGCGAAAATAGATGTAAATACAGAGGTTCAAAAAACTAGCTAGCAGCCCTTACCACACCCAAACCCTTTTGCTGGCACTACAGGGATAGAGAGATCCGCCCAGAGGCATGTGGAGAATAAGTAGGGATATGCATGCTCTGGATTAACTAATTGCTTGAGCCTTGCTCAAGGATGTACAACTAGTAGATGGCATGAGATTGGGAATATATATATCTATTAAGTATGTGTATATGAAATTCATTATGTCCCCTTTTGATTTTCAAGTTGGGAGGAATGTAATGGAGAAAGGGAGATCGTATTTGTCCTCTATATCCCACCTATAAGGACATTGGGATAAGTCCCAATAATAAGATTTCGGTTCGCTAATAAGTATATGATTGTAAAAGGCCATCATGAACTTTATTGAGCTAATTCATCCTTTAGTTGAGTTTCATCCTTTAGTTTAAGCTTAAAGAAAGATACACGACCTCTTTTCAACCCTTTAGTCTTCCTGGAATGGCTACAAAACAACCCTATTTCACCCACGTTGAATGCCTCTTCTTGTTGTGATCTTAAACTTCAAACTTCAACCTTTCTCCCTACAAGAGCACCCAAGAACAACATTCAAAACAACCTCTCTTTCACACGTTGTACCTACAACAAAACATAAGACTTCCACATTGCTTCTAGGGCTTCTTTCTTGTTGTCTTATGGATACTTCTTGCAATGGCTAGGGACTCCCTTTGATGTCATCTAGGGCCACTCTAAGTGCTACTTTAGACCTTCCTTGACTGCGGCTATAAGCTTCTTCTTAACAGCTGATAAGGGCCTCCCTCTTGCTATGGATTAGAGCCCCCTTTGTTGTGGATAAGAGCCTTCCTTTTGCTGTGTATCTGGCCTATATTGACTATGTATTTATGCCTCTCTTCACTACATATTAGGCCTCTCTCTATATTGCGTCTTAAGCCTCTCCCTTGTTGTGGCTAAGCCTCCTTTTCAATGCGGCTAGGGCTACCTTTTACTGTAGCTAGGGCTTCCTTTTCGATTGTGGCTAGAGCTCCTTGAAGACCATGTCTAAGTCTCCCTTCATGACTACAGCTAGGGCCCCTTTGTGACTGCAACTAGGGCTCGAACTATTGCAGACTGCTAGCCTCGTGCTGCCCAAGGACTCCTGCACTGTATCACTCTATGCTGCTTCATCTGCATCTATCTCTACCCACATCCGTTAGTCCTACTACTCTCTCTTCGGGGCTCCCGTAGCAAGGTATAATCCAAGAGGTTGGGTACCTCAACGATATGCCCCTCATCACCTATAGTCCTTCTAACTATAGCTCAATGTCCAGCCACCTCTTCTCTAGATGTACATGATCACTCCCTGTAGTCCCTATCACATCATGGGACACTACAACATGAGCACTCATGCATTAACTATGCTAAAAGGTCACTTTATTGTTAATCTGACCATGAATATCTCTTGTACAAAGCAATATTTCTTAGCTTTGCTTACGTCAGTGGTTTGATAAGAACATTTCTACAGTCTCTTCGCTAAATTTCTTAAAGTTTTTACATTTATTCTTTTTGAAAAAAATGGGCTAACATTTCACCTTAGCTAAGTAATGATTCTTTAAATAACCTTCTATCTTGGTTCCTTTTTGTTCAATATAAGCTCGGAAGAGTGTCATGAATTTAAATTGAACAATTTAAGAATCTAGCCTTCTATAGAAACAATCAAGCCAGCTCTTTCATTTTGCAGATTACGTACCAGTTCTAGACATATTCTTTGAAATTTCTATGTTGAAGGTGTTGGATTTAGGTAAGTGATACATAATGAACACCCAAAGTTCTATAGTTCACCTATTAGACTAGTGCAAATTATAGGAAAATGTGGAAGGGTTGGACATGACTATTCCAATCATACTCTTATTGGCCTGCAATACATATATTAATAACACATACCTAAAATACTATTGTTCACCTATTTGGCTAGTGCATATTGTAGGAAAACTGTTAAATTTTGGCCTTTGTTGTCTCAAGTTCACACAGCAACACTAAAGATGCAGCATATTGTGTGCATCCTTAGATATGTTTGAGATTGCAAGCTAATTGTTTAAATAAATGCATGTATAAAACTTCTATATTAGCAAAATAACCATCAATATTTTTTTCTAGCATTTTGGGTTGAATTCACAATAGTATGCTAAAAAGTTTCATTTCAATGTCTGTAAAGTACGATATATAAGTGTGAGATATATATTGTACATCTTTGGGTTATCTCCTTTTCCAATCAGAGCTTTTTTAGGCTACATGTTAATTGTTTGAACTTTGAACCTTGAATAAATTCCTGAATGGACTTCGTAAGGTAGAGGTACCATAAATTGTGTTATTTCAATGATTTGACTTCCATATTTTCACAAAATATAATGTACTCACTAAATACTTATATGTATAGATACTTATGTTTAGGATTATATATGTGTTGGAGTGGTTCCTTTATGTTTTACTATAATCTTGATGCTGACAAGCTTTAGCTGACTTTTTTCATCAATTGTTCATAGAATATGCAAAAGATTTCATTGTCAAAATGTGGCAAAAATTACATTTCTCTTCATCTATTTTTTTTATTGTTCATGACAAGATAATCATGTTGCAAGAATGAGGTATCCTACAGTCTATTTCAATTTGTGGATATCTTTTTTCCTCCCATTTTTTTACAAGGATTTAGATTTCATTTTCATGTTGATGGCTTTTGCATGTATCTTATCTAAACCCAAATGCTAGTAATGGAGCGGATCTTGAGAAGTAGTCGTGGAAACAGACTATCGGAGGTTAATGTTACAATACCACTTCCACCCAGTGTCAGAAAAATTTTAATGGTTACTGACATAAAGAAGAGTTATTTAATGTTAGGCTTGAAAGGGAAACTTCATGTCTTAGTTCTAAGTCATTTATTTGTGTTTCTTAGCTCTAAGTCATCTGTTTTTGAGCTTTACCAGATCAATTATTTCACTAATCCAATATGCATGGATTGCATTTCTAACCCGATGTTAATTACTTAACATGTTGATATAACTTTCAATTCTAGGCCAATTTTATTTTAAGTCAAAAAATTTATTGATTAAAAGGATGTTCATATTTTGATTGGTTTACTTGGAGCTTGATTTTTAAAAAAAATGTAAATTCCATGTGGATGTTAATTTTTTCAAGGTGATCTCTTTGCACCAGTAAGGTCAGATGAGTCCTAGAACATAGGTATACAATAACAACATCTTTGGCCTTTGTTGTGTATTTGTTATTCTTTATATCATTGATGGACGGTTATTGATTATGTAAAACAGAGGATGGGAAGGTCTTGCCAATTCTCTTGACAAAAAAAAATAAAATGGAGTGGTAGAATTGTGTTTTAAAGGGTAAACCAGAAATTAGTACTTGAAAGGTAGAACTTGAGAATGGCAAGCTATCTAATCTAGATCTAGAGACAAAATAGACAATGGAAAAAAATGATGGTATTGATAAGTCTTCCCAGAAAATAAGCTCTGATTGTTAGACCACTTCCCAAATTTCAGTTATCTGCAATGGAAATAGTGACTCTAGCTTTATTTGTATGAATAACGACTTTGGCCACTGTCCTATTCATTTCCTATGAATGATTTTGATTTTAAAACTCCAACTAGTTTGTTGTTAAATTAATTAAAGCTTTGATGACAAACTTATAGTTTTCAAACCTCTTTTCTAAATCTATTTTCTTGAGCAAATTTGTCTTTTTTACTTTAGGTAATGTAGATTGCTACTGTGTCACATATGCTATTATATAATTACATGGATAAATAGACAGAAGTTTTTTACAACATAGTTCTTTTAAATATAAAGAAACAGTATTTCCAAATACAAATTTTATTATTTAAGAACATCTTTTAGACTTCTTTGTTAAGTTATGATTAAATTTCGGTAGGCGATTTTGTGTACGCTGATATTGTGTTGTCTCTTTTGTTTTTGTCATGTAGCAATGGTTAATAAGGAATGTGTTCTTGAGCAGTTGGCACACATCTTATTCTACTATCAATAGGAAACTCCATGGTTTTCAGGCATGGCAACAAAGACGCAGATGTTAGTGGGATATCAAAAGTCCGTGTTGGATGAATTTAATACTAGTGATGATTTTGATTCCTTGTCAGTTAAAGAATTTCGAGTCAAATTCAAATAAAAAGAAGCAGCTCAAGAATGAAGACAAAGATATTTCTTTCTGTCCAAGCCAATTTCTTTTATTTGTTGGTTTTTGTCATGTTTTGAGTGCGGACTTGTGAAATTCCAAATTGCATGTTGGTTTATGTAAAGGGGATATATATATAATTTTTTTATGATATGTCGTTCATGGTTTCTGGAGATTTGGTTACATTTGCACAGAAGTTTAGATATCATTTATATATCTAAACACCAAACAACAACAACATTGAGATTTTTATTTCACTCAACCTATAACATATTGCATTTTCTTTCATCAATGTTCTTCTTCCATATGTTATCAACTTATGACATTTCATTTGCAATATTTGGTGCATTTTCTAGTTATAGGTCATTTATAGATTATAAATATCTTCAGAGTTTCACATCTAACTGAATATTCAACCGAACATATTGATTCTCTTATACATAATTATTTTTCCCTCCACCCACTTTTCATAACTTCCATAACCATTAGGTAGGGACTTGCAGCTTCGATGTTGCTTTACTTGTTTAATAAAATATTTTCAAGACTTCAATTTATTGAAAGTTGTAGAATTTACAATTTATGAAGTTTCAAGGTCTAATTTTTAAAAGTCTAATTCTTTAAAGGGTGCTAGCTCAAAGGAAGAGCACCTTCTTTACAAGGAGGTTGGTGGTTCGATTCCATCGTGCCCTGACATAATCCATATGGAATGAGATTTTGACCATCACCAATCAGATTTGGTGACATTTTTCAACCCTCACCAAAATATGAAATGGTGACAATCAATGAACACTACCATGTATACATCAATAGTGACGAACCTCAAAGGTATATAACCATAAATCGTTGTTGTTGATATGAAATGGTGACGGTCGATGCCCGTCATTATAGTCATTATCCATGACGGACCTTGAATGTCACCACAATGCCTATACTTATGACAATGTGGCTTTTGGTGAGGGTCAATTAATGTCACCATATGTATGCACCAATAGTGACGGTCATGAAAGATCCATCACAATAAATCGTTGTTGTAGATATGAAATAATGGTGGTCACTATCTGTCATTATAACCAATATTCATGACGGACCTTTAATGTCACCATAACACCTATACTTTTGGTGATGTTTAGTTTTTGGTGATGAAGGCTATGGTCCATCACCATTGCTCATATGAAATGGTGATCGTCGCTATCTGTCATTATAAATCCCTGGTGACGAACTTTGAATGTCACTACAACACCTATACTTTTGGCGACGCCACCTTTGGTGACGTTCAGTTTTTGGTGAAAGAGGCTATGGTCTGTCACCATTACTCATATGAAATGGTGACAGTCACTATCCGTCATTATAATTCATTATTGGTGACGGACTTTGAATGTCACTACAACACTTATACTTTTAGCAACGCCACTTTTGGTGACGTTTAGTTTTTGGTGACAAAGGCTCTTTTGACTGTCACCAATGAGCTTATGGTGACATTTTTCGCCCCTCACCAATGTCCTTTTTTATTGTAGTGGAAGGACTAAGCATGGCATGCAACCTATAATATCTTTTGTTTAATACACACCAAAATTAATGGAGTATTATCCGACATTGACCATTAATTACTAATATAATTAAACATCATCGAAGTAATCTGAAAAACCCTTGGTTCAACATGCATAACTAACTAATTAAACTATTCTTATCTAAAACAATTTCTCTACTTATGCAATTAGAAGCATGATCCTTTAAGTGTCCCACATGCACCAGAGTTACCACTTGAAGATAAATACAACAACTATCTTAACACTATCTATGAACATTTCAGAATAAAAACTTCAAGGAGACATTATGAAAATCATTAACATCTCACACTATAGTTATGATTTTTCGATTTCTTAAGTATGGTCAAAGGATTACTAACATGCACCTCAAGCCCATAATATCTACAGTCATTACATAAGAAAATTTAACATTGGTAATTTAGTTATAAATATTAGTCATATGCAAATTCTACCAGGAATGGGTCCTAGAACTACTATTCCACTGAACACGTTTCTACAATTAACTTCCCACTAGAATACACATGCATAAAAAAACCATCATTTCCATAGCAGATATAGATTTAACCATCCTTATCTCTTTTCTAAATGATTTTAAATCTAATAACAAGTAAGGAAACACATACCATGCAAGTGTATCTCATCAGATTAGAAAGAAAACATCATAAGCATACATTATTCATCAAACATTCTCATGAAGAATAAATGTAAGAAATATTATCATAAAAAACTGAGTGAATAACAAAGATAGAGTAAAAATCATCATACACACATTACATGCATCTGACACCAACAAAACCTCACTTGGAGGGAGGAGCACCACCACCAAGCCATGAATCACCTCTGATTCCCCCCGAGCCGAAGATATTGCCAAGGATCAGTTGTCCTCAATTGATTGATTCACTGGGTATTTAGTACCCTCTTTCATGGTTTAGTTACCAATAGCAACGTCTCGCTTTATGGATTTTTCCATTTACCTAGGTCTTATCTGGAAAATCTCGTCTTTATCATATCCGAATTGGATCCTAAACACTCTAAGTTTTCATAAACTCTTTTAAATTATGCCAAAAGATTCAAGTCCTAGAAAGATCAAGATATTAGAATAAATCCTCGTGACAGTTGCAATTGTGATCGGCGTGGAGCAACGAGGACCTGCGGTCAAGCACGTAGACCGTTGGCCCATGGTAATGCACATTGAGCAAACTGGCGAAACCAGAGGCTAATTCAAGAAATGAGGGTAGTTTCTGATATGTAATTAGCACTAAGCACTAATCATGTATCACAGGGCGTCCCCCTCAATGAAGGAAAGCCCTGAAGCGCTCAAGCCCGAAATGACTATGAAATGTGGAAAAATAATGTGTTCAGTTCCGTAGCGCAGGATTCCCTGAAATCGGCAGGAATATCGGAATGCCTTGAGGCTGTAAGAAGTTTCAACTGAGTCCTGCCCGATGCCACACATTGAGTAACACGCGTCCGGCGAATGAGAGAGAAAAACACCCGCATCGGACAGGTAAACATCATGCAACTTACTCGCTCGATATGGACAACGACCATAGGATCTAGTGGGCCCAGATCAATGGCGGAGGTGCATCTTGATAAATGATTGGATTTGGAAAAGCTATAAAGCAAGTTTACATGGGATTTAAAGTTTGACATGGATGATGAGTTGGCAAAAGTTTCATATTTCACAAGTGATCTTGAAGAAAATGGAAATCACGACCATTCAAATATGATTCAAGGAATCTGACACACTCAGTTCACTAAGAAATAGATGGCCACCTCCCTGCAAGGCGTTATCCCGTGACGATGACGTAGAGTAGAGGATTTTGAACGGGTAGAGGCAAGGAAACTAGAAGGTTGGGAAGTGGAAACGAACAGTCAAAATAGAACAGACTAGATTTAAAGCCATGAACTGACAAAAGTAGAGGACAACGACAACAAGAGAGAGCAGTAAGAAAGCTAAGAGCATAGAACAGAGAGTAGAAGCCAAGCTGACTTGAAGGCAACCTTAAGCCAGATAGAGCCAAAGAAAGTTAGAGAGTCTGTGTACTCCAGAGAAGGCTTGAGAGGTTCAAGTGAACTCCTCAGCATAGGCCTGTGATGCTACTGTGACCAGTAGAGGTCTTGTTTCAGTAAGGAGAGTCTGTGTACTCCAGTACTACTGACTTTTATCTATTTAGTGAGACTCGAATTGAGCTCACTATTGTAAAAATTCTACTTGAAAACATAATAGAGAGGCCACCGCTGAAGGCTGGACCAGGAGACAGAGCCCAGGAGCATTAGGTGAACTCCTTATTAAACTTGTTGTGTTTACATGTCTGACTGTTATGTTTTCTCTAAATGCCTTAGTGTCTATGTATTCTAGCAATCTTATCGATCCATTACATAAAGTAACATAGGCACATCCATGCACATGAGTCTGTAATACCTTTAATTCTTTGTCCTGGATAAATTCTAGATCAAGTGGTATTAGAGCTCTAGGTTACTAAGGTTAGACAAGCTTGTGTTGGATGTTGTTGTTGAATGCTAACTAGATCAAAGCTTAAATTAGGAGAAGGAGAGTTGGTTGAAGGTAACCCAAAAATTGGAAGAGTCTATCCTAAGGGGAAAATGTCAGAAGAAATTCCCTTGGAATCAAACTCCCAATTCATGGATAGTTTTATAACCATGAAATCCATGGTGGAGGAAATGTATAGGTAATTTAAGAAAAGTAAAGATGAAGATTCATCAAACGCTAAACAAGATAAGGGAATAGAAGAATCTCTCCTCCATTACCACTCTAAAGGCAAATGGAAAGAAGAAAAAATTATCACACCTCCTAATAGCCCTAAAAATAAAAAGAAAACATCTTTGATTAAATTAGATGTTAAATTTGATTTGTCGATATATGATGGAGAGTTTGTTAAAATTGGAAACCAGGGAAAAAATTCATGTGGGTCATCTTATTCATGGCTGATAAGTTTTTTATTAGATTCCTCTCGTCGAGAGGTGTAGGTTTGATATAAAGATCATCTGATTCCGATAAGTATTCATGGAGATATGAATTTATTTTGATTATGAAATTATTATCAAGCCGACCTACAACTCATGTAGGTTCAAAAGCCCAACAATCACATTTATTCACCCACCAACGTTGTGTATAAATATAAGAGGACTTTTCCTCATTTGGACTCACTCATCTCATCACATCTCTCTCTATCTACTGCTAAAAAATGAGTCTCTTCTCTATTGCATAGAAAAGGGTCTCTCTCTCACACATGTGAAGCGAGAATCTGCTGAAACTGAAGCTGCAACTGCAGAAGTAAATATTGACCTACGTGGCCTAGAAGATCTCCTCTTTAGAACTACATTGTACATCCATCTAGATCTCCTCTGAAAGCTGCAACTTTTGGTGGTGGAATGAATTTAATCCGACGAACGGTTTGCAAGATATCGACTGCCCTAGTTTGAAGCAGGAAACTGCTGAAATTGAAGCTGCAACTGCAGAAGTAAAGATTGACCTACATGGAATAGAAGATCTCCTCATCTGAACTGCGTTGTAGATTCATATAAACCTCCTCCTAAAGCCACAACTTTTGGTGGTGGAATCAAGCCGATTCGATGGTCGGTTTGTGAGATATCATTTTCCCTAGTTTGATAATGAAGTCGCTAATGCTGATGTTGCTGATCTAGGGTTTGCTACTGCTTATATGAATCAGATTTATTGTACTATTTCTCTCTACTGAATTACTGAAGATAAAATAATATTTGATCAAAGGGTTTCCCCACACATTGTGGGGCTTGTCCCTGGCTAGCGGCCACATCTTGTGTCTCTTGTCTTGGCTTTTTTTCTGTTGATCGTTTAATGTTCTATCTGCACTTTAATTTATGTACATGTGATTGTTAATCTGTGGAATATAATAAGTAAAAGAAGTAAAATGTTATAAGCATAGAACATACCATAACTTAACATGGTATCAGAGCTGAGCTGAGGACAAAGCCCAAGCAAAAGCAAGAGAAATCATCTAAGAGAAGATTGGTAAGGCTATCCTAAAAGAACTATGGGGTCCTCGACACTCTTCCCTACCGAAGACAAGCTCCATGAGAAAGCTGACCATCACGGATGGAAGATGTCTATCAATCTAAAGGTGCCACAATATTACACTCTAACAACTACTTCTGCTTATCCTTATTCCATGCTCGAAGCTTGAACCCTCTTGATTGTAAATTTGTAACTATTGACGTTCCCCCTCCCACTATCTCGAACACTCGACAGGCCGTCATATTTTTAAGTGGCGGTAATGTAATCAATTTGTTGGAATCATAGAAAATAAATAATTTTGAATAATATTAAAGATTAAAGTCAAGAAGCTCGTAAGGCAAATAAATATGAGATTTTGTGTTAACATTTTGGAAAGGGAAAAGCTCTTTGAGTGAAATGGCTCAATAAACTAGCAACTAATCGTGAAAGTATGATTAGATAAAGGAGGAAATATTAAACCTTAGTAAATTCTCATAGCTCAGTAAATGTTGTGCTTGCAGAACAATATTCTAACTATATGGTTAGTGGATCAAGTTATAGTACCATGCATGTCATGAGAATTCCATCTAATGAGGCTCAGTTTAACAATTTTTTTGCACGTTTCTTAAACAATAACATTAGTTATTCTTTTCCACCCAGATTACTATTCTTTTCAACCAATAGTTCACTAAGAAAGGCAAGCTTTTAGGAGTTATTTATATATTATAGTAACATTGTTTCTTTTATAGTATCCTTTTCTTGTTAGCATGACTAGAAAGCCTACGACTTTTGTCATTACATCCTCCGAAAGCAATCAAAATAGAAGGCATCGCCTCTACTTTGGCAAGGCTAATCTTCTAGATCCTCGTCTTATCTGTATCTTCCACCTAGTGGCACGTTGATGCTTTTACTAGTGCGTAAGTGAATAACATCCTTATCTCCGTAACACAGAAAGTCTGCTTTTGGAATCGAACCTCTCCAAGTCATTGGATAGGTTCTAACTTTCCTCGACGTTTTCCATGACACAAATGTGCTCCAAACTATCCTGAATTCTTATCGAAAGCAAGCAGATGGCCATCATCTCAACCTAATTACGCTGAAGTGAAGCCCTACGTAATCCTGTTGGCCGCATTTTTTATTGTGTGAGGTCACGGTCTCAATTACTCTGCAAGTCCGTTCGAGATGGATCATGGACGAAACCACTGAGAGGCGAGTGAAGTTTGCATGCTAGAACTGGGTGGGTCACCTGCAGCCCATGCTGCTGGAGGCGCTAGGCACCTCGCCTCTGCCACACATCGCCAACACTATCACCTCTCTGGGATTCAATTGTGTGTGCCTTGCGTGAACTATTTTCATGGTCACATATCGGTCTCTTTCCAATCTTACTATTGCTCAGACTTCTGTCTCTCTCAACCTGAGCCACGTAGTAGCCGAAGTGGTCAAGCACAACCTGAGGATCCTTGGGCTCTCTCTCATCGAAGCTTGTCAACACATGATCAAGGCTCTAGACAAAGTCAGTGTCATGGTCATACTAGTGTTGGCATTATGATACATATGTTGTACTTGATGGCAAGCCACTCATCTCAGATAATAAATTATTTCCTGTAGAGAAAAGTTCACGCACTTTTATGCAGAAAAAAGTTTATTTCATGTAGAGAAAAGTTCATGCACTTTTGTGCAGAGAAAAGTTTATTTCATGTAGAGAAAAAGTTCACGCACTTTCATGCAAGGAAAAGCACGTATATGTTGGAGAACTTACCTTTGGTCCATGGTAGTTAGTCCTTGGTATTTGAACCTATGAGGAAAAGCGCGTATATGTTGGAAAACTTACCTTTGGTCCATGGTAGTTAGTCCTTGGTATTTGAGCCTATGAGGAAAAGCGCGTATATGTTGGAGAACTTACCTTTGGTCCATGGTAGTTAGTCCTTGGTATTTGAACCTATGGTTTTGGACCATGGTACCTCGTCAAAAGTGTTGATCTCACGCAATTTCATGGTTGGTTCATGGTATTAGTCTGACAGTTTTTGATCCTATGGTTTTGGCCCGTGGTATTGCATCCAAAAGTGTTGATCTCACGTACTTTCATGGTTGGTTCATGGTATTAGTCCAACAGTTTTTTGATCCTATGGTTTTGGCCCGTGGTATTGTGAAAGGCCTAAGACTATAAAAGAGGAAGGAGATCATTTGGCAAAGCATCTTCTGAATTATCGAATATCTGATAAAGTGCTAGATCTGGAATATTGTGATTGGGTTTTTGGTGCAGATCTGGATCTGAATGAAGAAGGAACCTGAGCGTAAGGAGAAGGATAAGTTCTATTGATGGGTCAAAATCTTAAGGCTGGAATAGTGGTATCTCTATATGATTTTTATCTGTGACATGTGGCATACGCTAGATCTATAAATCTAATAATCTGGGTCTGAATTATTGATGCATGTTTTATTTTACACATGTTATGATCTGGGTATGTCTGATGTAACAACTGCAAAGTTATAAGGAAATATTTGCAGATCTGTATGCGGGTTGGATTTGGTGAAATCAGAGATTGATGATGCAAGTGTAGTTGATGGGTTTTTGATGTTCTTGGATCCAGTTTGAAAATTTATGAAAAGTGGTCCTTGAAAGAAAAGAAGTAGGGGGTTGTAGCTCCCTTCCAGGAGAGACTAGAAAAAAAGAGAGAGTTGTAGCTCTCTGCAGGTTGCAGCCTGCGTACTGGTAAAGGACTGCACCAGTACAAAACCATTGTAAAAGGAGTTTCTAATTTGAAAGAAGATAGAGACATATTGCAGCAGGTGGTTTTCACCCACATTGGGTTTCCACCTTACATATTGTGTTCTTTGGTGTGACTATCTGTTTTCTTTGTTCATGCTCATTATTTTATGGTACTGACATGCAAAAATAATTCAAAGAATAAATAAGGAAGATTTATTAAAAGAACTTGATAATACTGATTCACCCCCCCTCTCAGTATTATTTCCAACAATTGGTATCAGAGCAGGTCCTTCAGAGAAGCTTGATCGCTTGAAGGAAGATCATTCATCATGAGCAACTACGAGAGGGAAGCATCAATCAGACCACCAATTTTTTATGGGACAAACTTCAATTATTGGAAGGTAAGAGTTACTGCCTATCTTCAATCTCTTGGTACAGAAGTTTGGGATATCATAGATACAGGCAACACTTTTCCTTCAGCTACTCCTACAGATACGGCCGAAAAGAAGAAATATGAAACAAATGCTAAAGCAGTCAATACTCTGCTGGGATGCTTATCTCAAACAGAATTTGTGAAGGTTATGCAATATAAATCCGCAAAAGAAATATGGGACAAGATTGTCTTGAGCTACGAAGGAGATGAACAGGTAAAGCATGCAAACTTCAAACCCTCAGGATTCAGTATGAGAATCTCAGAATGTATAATGATGAAAGTGTGGCTAACTATTTCCTTCAGGTAGATGAGATTGTTAATTGCATGAAAAACTTGGGTGAAGAAATAAAAGAGGCTATTGTGGTTGAAAAAGTTCTAAGATCATTGTCCCCCAAGTTTGAATCTAAAGTGTCTACAATAGAAGAAAAGGAAAATCTACAAATTCTTACTATGTCTCAGCTACACAGAATTCTAACTACTTATGAAATGAGAAAGGGAGGTCCATCAGACAGAAGAGAAGCTTCTTTCAAGGCTTCAGGCAAAGGAGACTATTATGAAGCAAGTCACATGCCAGAAGAAGAAGAAGAAGAATCAAATTTTGTCAGAAATCTTCAAAGGGGAACTGGAAGGTTCAGAGGTAAGTTACCTTTTAAATGCTTTGCTTGTGGAAGAGTAGGTCATTATGCTGCAAAATGTCCTCATAAGGATAAAGGAAAAGAACCTGCTAGATGGAACAAGAAACATATTGCAAATAAGAAAAGCTACTACACTCATGAAGATAGTGACGGTCTATCAAATAGTGACGAAGATGAACGAGGTAATGACTATAAACTCTTAATGGCATTTGAAGATGATGATTACATGGATGCTATAGATGTGAATAGCTTTTGTGAAGAAATTTCTAGACTCAAGACATGTATAGAAGAAAAGAATAAGATCATTGATACTCTACAACTTCAAATTGATGAAAAAGAAAAATATCTTGAAAAGTTAGAAGGCGAAATTGTTGGTCTTAGAAAAGAGATTGAGAAAACAAAGGCTATTAATCTTAAGTTTGTCAAAGGATCTGAAACTCTGGATGAGATCATCAATGTACAGCGCTCTCCTCTAAACAAGACAGGTCTGGGCTATAATGGAGAAACTTCTCAAGCATCCACCTCAAAGAGTTATCTTGATGCAACAAGAAGAAATGAGCAAAAGCATAATGGAGATCACCAAGTAAAGCAGGGACCAATTACAAACAAAGACTATTAGGCAAATCAGGGGCAATCTGTCTTAAGGATGAACAAAAGCTACAACCAGCCACAGGTAAAATCCTCTCAATTTGCTTCAAGAATGAATGACAATAGAAATTACAATCGTTTGGCCGGAATATTTGATAACCGCAGAAATTTCTTCAATGGACAATGCTTTTCTTGCCATAACTTTGGTCACAAAGCAGCTCAATGTGTTGCATATAAAACGATCATGACTAGAGAAGCTCAAAAACAAAGAAGTATGACCGGGATTACAAAAAGGACCTATAACAACTTTTCGGTTCTTGAAAATGAAGTTGAATATTCTATTTGCAATAACTTTGGTCATGAAGATTCTGAATGCAGGAGCAGGTTTCAGCAGACAAAGGAACAAGCCTCAAGCACCAAAACATGGAGAATAAAGGAACCACAAACAGAAATATGTGGGATAGCATTTTATGCAGAGGTACAGGAAAATCTATGGTACATTGACAGTGGATGTTTGAAGCATATGACAGGTGATAAAGAAAAACTTGAATCATATTCTGCTCTAGAAAAAGGAAAGAAAGTTTCTTTTGGAAATGATACTCCTACAACTATAAAAGGAAAAGGCACTGCTCAGTTAAAAGAAAAGGTCAAAGCTAGAAATGTTTTGTATGTTGATGGATTGAAACATAATCTTCTAAGTGTCAGCCAGATGTGTGATCAAAGAACCGAGGTGATATTCAGATCAAATGGATGTCTTGTTCGTGATCTTGATACAGGTAAAACAGTGATCAAAGGTAAAAGAACTCCAAATAATCTATACATATTTGAAGAAGGAAAACAACAATGCTATCTGAGCAAGGATGATGAGCACTGGTTATGGCACCGGAGGTTGGGGCATCTAAGCTTTTCACAAATAAGGAAAGCATGCAAATATCAGGCAGTTCGTGGTCTTCCAGATATCAAAGTTCCAGACAACACCATATGCAAATCATGTCAGTTTGGAAAGCAAACCAGAACTACCTTTCCGGAAAAGGAAGGATCAACTAGCATGCCTCTTGAGCTAGTGCATACAGATACATGTGGTCCATTCAGGAAAAGGACACCTCGAGGAGAAGAATACTTGATATTATTCATTGACAATTTCTCCAGGTTTGTCTGGTTAGGACTTATGAAGCACAAAGATGAAGCATTCGAAAAATTCAAATCCTTTAAATCCTTGGTTGAAAATGAATCAGGATACAAAATTAAGTGTCTTAGATCCGACAGAGGTGGGGAGTTTACCTCAAATGAATTTTTCAATTTCTGTGAAGAACATGGGATAAGAAGAGAATTCTCTACAGCTAGAACTCCTCAGCAAAATGGAGTGGTGGAAAGAATGAACAGAACTGTCCAACAAATGGCTTGTGCTATGCTTGATGAATCTGGAACTCCCGCAACTTTCTGGGGTGAAGCAGCACATGCTGCAGTTATTA
Organism: Pinus tabuliformis; assembly: GCA_031772625.1. NCBI lineage: Eukaryota > Viridiplantae > Streptophyta > Pinopsida > Pinales > Pinaceae > Pinus > Pinus tabuliformis. Next base: position 1,608,608,792 of record CM062818.1, read on the forward strand.
TTCTCAACAAAACAAATGTCCGAGTGAACAGCACTCAAACCCCTCATGAGCTCTGGTATGGTGAGACTCCTTCGGTAAAGCACTTCAAAATCTTTGGGAGCAAATGCTATATTAAAAATACTGATGAGAAACTTGGCAAACTTGAACCTAGAGCAGATGAAGGCATCCTTCTTGGTTATTCTCCACACAGCAAAGCATACAAGTGCTATAATAAAAGACTTGGAAGAATTGTTGACAGCATTGATGTAGTGGTTGATGAGAAGGGATACATTCCTAGGCAAGTAAATCATGAAGATATCGAAGAAGATGAAGGCCATCCTCAAAGACAGAATGATGAAGAAGAAGAACCTCAAGAAGAACCAGAGGAGCAGATAAGGATAGAAGAGAAGACTCCATCCAGATATGTTCAGAAGAATCATCCAGAATCTCAGATTTTGGGACAGAAAGAAGCAAGTGTACAAACAAGAAGAACAATTGCAGAAGCTTCAAGCTATTTGGCATTACTCTCTTCCAATGAACCAAAAAATGTGAAAGAGGCATGCAAAGATGAATGTTGGGTCAAAGCAATGGATGAAGAACTTGAGCAGATCGAAAAGAACAACACTTGGGAGCTGGTTCCTAGACCAAAGGATAAGAATGTTATAGGAACAAAATGGGTCTTCAAAAATAAATTGAATGAAAATGGAGAAGTAATTAGAAACAAGGCCAGACTTGTTTGTAAAGGGTATGCGCAGCAAGAGGGAATAGATTTTGAAGAAACTTTTGCTCCTATTGCAAGACTTGAGGCCATCCGAATGTTCCTTGCTCTCTCAAGCTTTCAAAAATTCAAAGTATTTCAAATGGACGTGAAATCAGCCTTTCTGAATGGAGACTTGGAAGAAGAAGTATACATTGAGCAGCCAGATGGTTTCATTCTTGGAAATGATCCAAATCTTGTATGCAGATTGAAAAAGGCTCTCTATGGCCTAAAACAAGCTCCAAGGGCTTGGTACTATCATTTGGACAAATATCTTCATCAACAAGGTTTTTCAAAAGGATCAGCAGACAACAATCTTTATATAAAAGTTGAAAATGACAAATTGTTGATACTTGTTGTGTATGTAGATGACATTATCTTTGGCAGCAATGAAGAAGCTATGAGTCAAAGCTTTGCCTTGGTGATGCAGAAAGAATTCGAAATGTCCTTGCTGGGAGAACTGACATATTTTCTTGGTTTGCAAATCCAACAAAATGAAGGAGGGATCTTCTTGTCTCAAACCAAGTATCTCAAGCAGATTTTGAAGAAATATGGTATGGAAGAAGCAAAACCAGTATGTACACCCATGGTCACAGGATGTAACCTCAGTGCAAATGATGAATCAGCAGCAGTGCATCAACCAACTTACAGATCTATGATTGGAAGTCTAGTTTATTTGACAGGTACCCGACCAGACATCATGCATGCAGTGGGAATAGTTGGAAGATTTCAGGCAAATCCAAAGGAAACTCATCTTCAGGCAGTAAAGAGAATCTTCAAATATCTTCAAGGGACTCAAAACTATGGCTTATGGTATCCTAGAGATACAGATCTCACACTTCATGCTTATACAGATGCAGATTGGGCCGGAAGCGTGGATGACAGGAAAAGCACAAGTGGTGGTGCATTCTTTATGGGTTCCAGATTAGTATCTTGGTTCAGCAAGAAACAGAGTTCGATTTCCTTGTCTACAGCTGAAGCAGAATATGTTGCTGCTGCATCTTGCTGCACTCAACTCCTTTGGATGATGCAGACCTTGCAGGATTTTCAAATCACTTGTACACCACCCATCTCCATCTTATGTGATAATACAAGTGCAATCAGCATTTCAAAGAACCCAGTCATGCATTCAAAAACCAAGCACATACCAATCAAGTATCACTTTCTCCGGGAACAAGTGCTTTAACAAAATATGAAGTTTGAGTATGTTCCTTCTAAGGAACAGGTTGCTGATATACTCACCAAACCATTGCCTAGGGAGACCTTTGAATACCTCAGGCAAAAGCTGGGGGTTGTTGATGAATCATCTTGTTGTTGAATCTCTTCTGATTGTTGGTTGTACACAAGGTTCATCTGAAGTATATGCGTACATGTGCTGGGTTGCGGATTGGTCAAAGGTCGAATGGCACAGGTTCAGGGGAGCATATCATGCATTGTTGGCATTATGGAGGAAGTACAGAAGGAGATCATGGATGTTGGTCTGAATATTGCTGCAATACGTCTCTATCTCTTTCATGGTCATGGATTATGGTTCTTCTTTACAGATCTGGTTTATAGTCAGGGGGAGCATGTTCTTAGGGGGAGCATAACCCTTTGCCCTTGATGTCAAAGGGGGAGAGTGATTGGTTGTTGTTGCCATCAAGTCCAAAGGGGGAGATTGTTGGCATTATGATACATATGTTGTACTTGATGGCAAGCCACTCATCTCAGATAATAAATTATTTCATGTAGAGAAAAGTTCACACACTTTTATGCAGAGAAAAGTTTATTTCATGTAGAGAAAAGTTCACACACTTTTATGCAGAGAAAAGCTTATTTCATGTAGAGAAAAAGTTCACGCACTTTCATGCAAGGAAAAGCGCGTATATGTTGGAGAACTTACCTTTGGTCCATGGTAGTTAGTCCTTGGTATTTGAACCTATGAGGAAAAGCACGTATATGTTGGAAAACTTACCTTTGGTCCATGGTAGTTAGTCCTTGGTATTTGAACGTATGAGGAAAAACCCGTATATGTTGGAGAACTTACCTTTGGTCCATGGTAGTTATTCCTTGGTATTTGAACCTATGGTTTTGGACCATGGTACCTCGTCAAAAGTGTTGATCTCACGCACTTTCATGGTTGGTTCATGGTATTAGTCCGACAGTTTTTGATCCTATGGTTTTGGCCCGTGGTATTGCATCCAAAAGTGTTGATCTCACGTAATTTCAGGGTTGGTTCATGGTATTAGTCCAACAGTTTTTTGATCCTATGGTTCTGGCCCGTGGTATTGTGAAAGGCCTAAGACTATAAAAGAGGAAGGAGATCATTTGGCAAAGCATCTTCTGAATTATCGAATATCTGATAAAGTGCTAGATCTGGAATATTGTGATTGGGTTTTTGGTGCAGATCTGGATCTGAATGAGGAAGGAACCTGAGCGTAAGGAGAAGGATAAGTTCTATTGATGGGTTAAAATCTTCAGGCTGGAATAGTGGTATCTCTATATGATTTTGATCTGTGATATGTGGCATACGCTAGATCTATAAATCTAATAATCTGGGTCTAAATTATTGATGCATGTTTTATTTTACACATGATATGATCTGGGTATGTCTGATGTAACAACTGCAAAGTTATAAGGAAATATTTGTAGATCTGTATGCGGGTTGGCTTTGGTGAAATCAGAGATTGATGATGCAAGTGTAGTTGATGGGTTTTGATGTTCTTGGATCCAGTTTGAAAATTTATGAAAAGTGGTCCTTGAAAGAAAAGAAGTAGGGGGTTGTAGCTCCCTTCCAGGAGAGACTGGAAAACAAGAGAGAGTTGTAGCTCTCTGCAGGTTGCAGCCTGCGTACTGGTAAAGGACTGCACCAGTACAAAACCATTGTAAAAGGAGTTTCTAATTTGAAAGAAGATAGAGACATATTGCAGCAGGTGGTTTTCACCCACATTGGGTTTCCACCTTACATCTTGTGTTCTTTGGTGTGACTATCTGTTTTCTTTGTTCATGCTCATTATTTTATGGTACTGACATGCAAAAATAATTCAAAGAATAAATAAGGAAGATTTATTAAAAGAACTTGATAATATTGATTCACCCCCCCTCTCAGTATTATTTCCAACAACTAGATAACCATGTGACAACCACATGAGCAAACCGCAGTGGATAGGAGATTTATGTGATCCTTTTGTGAGCGAGTTATAAGAAAAAAGTCTTGGTTCACATTATTTTAAGGAAAAACTCATGCTCTCACAATTCTTTGCATAAGCATGCCATAACAGAGATGCCCATTACCTACTCTATTTTGCATGTTTTGTCTTCAGTATTTTTTTTAATCAGACCCTTTTTATACTGTCAGCAAGAATGAAGCATTCACTGCTTGATTTTTATCTCCGCGCATATATATGTCAAACATTAATCAATTGAAACCCTTATTTATAAGGATGGTAAGAAAATTCCCACTAAGTTCAGTGAAATGATATTACGCGGTGAATATATATATATTATTATGGATTCCTCAATAGTCATGTTAATATTGGAATCCCAACTTCCATTGATGACAAAAAGTCAATATACATGTTTTATTTTACTTCCCCTTATGGATCGTCAATTATTTTCTTTCCTTATAATTTTTTATAATCAAAACCCGTCAACGAATTACTACAGTGGCAGATGAGTCCATAGGCTTCAGTGTTTGAAACTTAGCTCCGATAACATTTGTAACATACCTATTTGGCCTATGACAAAATAATAGTGTATTAGGCTCCCAATTCAAAAAATTTCTTGTTTTTACAGTTAAGGTATAACTATTGTCCTACGTAACATATTTATCATGGCATGAACTAGTATTATTCCTGTTACTATAGTCTAAACAACCTCATAATATTGCATCATTCTTTTATGCTTTATCGGATCCATACTGGGAACCCTTAGAATCATATAAACAGCTTATGTATATCAGAGTTGTCATTGAGTATGAATGAATAAGCATGGCATGCAACCTATAAAATATTTTGTTTAATACAAACGAGCATTAATGGAGTATTATCTGACATTGACCATCCATTACTAATATAATTAAACATCATCGAAGTAATATGACCAACCCTCGATTCAACATGCATAACTGACTAATTAAACTATTCTTATCTGAAATAATTTCCCTACTTATGCAATTAGAAGCATGATCCTTTAAGTTTCCCACATGCACTAGAGTTACCACTTGATGTTAAATATAACAACTATCTTAACACTATCTATGAACATTTCAGAATAACAACTTCAAGGAGACATTACAAAAATCATTAACATCTCACACTATAGTTATGATTTTCCGATTTCTTAAGTATGGTCAAAGGATTACTGAAATGCACCTCAAGCCCATAATGTGAACAACCATTACATAACAAACTTTAACATTGGCAATTTAGTTATGAATATTTGTCATATGTGAATTCTACCAGGAATGGGTCCTAGAACTGCTATTCCATTTAACATGTTTCTACAATTAACTTCCCACTAGAATACACATGCATTAAAAAAAAACCATCATTTCCATCATAAGCATAAGCATAAGCATTAGAGAGAAAACATCACAAGCATACATTATTCATCAAACATTCTCATGAAGAAGAAATGTAAGAATGCTTCTAATAAACAACTAAATGAATAACAGAGATAGAGTAAAAATCAGCATACACACATTACTTGCATCTGGCACCAACGAAGATATTGCCAAGGATTAATTGTCCTCAATTGTTCGACGCATTGGGTATTTAATACCCTCTTTCATGATTTAGTTACCATTAGCAGTGTCTCGCTTTTTGGATTTTTCCATTTGCCTAGGTCTTATACGGAAAGCTCGTCTTTATCTCCCACGATGCTCTTCCACATAAAATCTTGCCTTTATCTCATCCAAAGTTTTTATGTTCGATGGATCTTTATATCCCATCCATTCGATGGATATCCAATCCATCCAAGCTTATCTAGAATAACATCTAGAAGCTTATCATGAAAGATTCATCTCTATCCCATTCCTCATGGGATTTTGCAAGCATCTCCTCTCTCATGGTGCTCCACCCTCCAAGTGATTTATTTTATTAATTTATTTAATTATACATTTGCTTTTCATATTACATATCAGCTAGCTTTTCTAAGCTTAGGTGTAGAATAGTTTAACCCAATAAGGAGGGTATCAGACCTAGCTTTCCTCAGCTTAGGTTTACAACATTTAACACACCAAGGAGGATATCACACCTAGCTTTAACTTAGCTTAGATTTACAATAATGTAGTACACAAGGGAGGGTTGTTACATGCAATATGATGTAGCTGCATATGCATTAAGGACAAATTGGGCATCATTATTTGCATTCCATAGCTTTGGCATATTCGTGGAAAGGTAATTATTCCAAGTGTGCAAGGGTTTTCGTTGCAATAAAATCATTGGTTGCTTCAATGTACTTGGTATTGCGAAAATGTAATCAGTTTCAATTAAATGAAATTCATCCAAAAACTCATCAAATGTATTGTCGCTATTATATTGTTTCTTTTTCAAGATATTATATATGAATTTTACTTTTTCATTTAATGTCTCATCTACCAATGCAATTGGTTCAAGAAATTTTGTGTTTCTCATCGGTGGCATTGGGAAGTTGTATCTGCAATGTGAGCTTTTCCTCTTTTTGCAACTTCTTGTATGGTTTTGTTCATGTACCTTTGCAAGCTCTGGATCAAGGTGATCTATGCTACAAGTCAAGTAATTGTCAACGAAGTTTTGAACGTCAGGATTACTATTAACTCCATATATTGGTGCATTTTTTTACCCATAAAAATCCATGTTCATGTTCGCTTCCTCTATTTTGAAATTAAGATACAAAGTATTAATCAACTATCTCTCCAAGGAATGTTTTTTCTTCAGATATCATTTTTATAAGGCATTGATTCTATGCATATAATAATGAGTACAACTTATTGGATTCTTTCTTATGAGATAGTCGATGTTATAGTCATCTATTGTTTCAATATGTTTTATTTTTTCCCTCTTGCTATGTACTTTGGACAATGCATTGACCAATGAAGCCCATCGATGTTCAACACTTGTAAATGTGACAAAGAACGTTGGAGGGCCTTGTTGACGTATCATGGAAAATATATTTCTCTTCATTTGTTGTAGGTAATCAGTAAAAATTCTTATGTGCTTAAAATCAAGATAACCAATGTCACTTTTAAGAATATTTTCCAAGTTTGGTTTATATTTAATGTCTTTTTCTAGTAACATTCTTCCTTTTAATTTCCCTTTTCTGATTCTTATTGAAATGCATGCAAGGACTTTTTCAATTATTATTCGCAATGTTTTGAAAAAGAATTTGTTGTGTGGTAAGAGAAGTCACCACTATGGTGCATTAACTCCCATTGTGCAATTTTTTGGTAGCAAAATATTTCTACAACCTCACCATCACGTGGGTCTCCAAAAAAGAGTGTTGGAAAGTTCATTTCTTCTGCGTATTTGTCTCTGAAAATTCCAAGGGGACACTAGCCTTCAGCTGGAGCAATTTCAATCAGCTTGTCTTCTAAATCATGGATGCATTGGGATCCTATGTATTCATGCACCAATGTTTCAGTTGGCATTTCATTTTCTGAATCACTAGTTGTTTGATCTTTGTCTTCAATGTCACTATTTTCAATTGGAGTGTTTGAGGTAGTTGATTGTAGGATGTTATCCCAATTTTTATTTATGTGTATGTTTTCAACTCTATAAAGGTGTCAAGAACATAGTTCCTTAAATGTTGTCATGACAGTTTGCACACAGACTTTTCCTGTTTGAAATGCAATTTTATATTCCAAATGTCTTTTCAATGCAAAAAAAATTATTGTTGTGTTTTCCATAGATTGTGGCAGTGCAGTTTGAACAATGTCTGTTTGGACAGGAACATTGATGATCGATCCTGTTAAACCCATTTGTGATCGTTTGTGGCCCCATTGTCTTATTTGTGAAAATGCAATTCTTAATGCTACAAGATGTTATTCAAGTTTTGAAAGTGTGGCTACAACTGGAAATGGTTTGTTTCACCTAATGTTCTTAGGTACAACAAATTGTGGCAATTTTCCATTTTGAAGTGTTGTTTTGCAAACCTTGCATATTAATTTGTTGGGCATATTTCTATGGTTTTTAGATAAATTTACATATATTTGTTCAAAGTATTTTCCAATCCTCTCCATATTCATGTGAAATTGCAATTGCTTACATATTGGACATTTTTTCTCAGGTGTGTCCTCTATGTTGGCTAGGTAAATTATTATAGGGTTTTTATTGGACAAGAAATTATGTTTATTATGTGATTTTTATTTGCATAAATTCTTATATTTTTTTGTTTGTAATTGTGCTAGTTGTTTTAATCTACGTACATTGACCCTATTATTTCTATCTTCTGTCATTGGCGTAATACCATATTGCAATTTGTCTTCATGCACATGTGCATTTTTTGACATAGGTCCATGTTGTGTGTGCAATGACATTGTTTCTATTGGAAGAATTGGACAATGTACATTAATTCTCTTATTATGTCCATCTATTGACGAAGGTGTGTAATGTGTGTGAAGTGCATCTATTTCAAATGACACTATATTCTATGTTTGACTTGAAAAGTTATTCTGTGATTTTTGTTTACATAAATTCTTATTTTTTTTGTCTGTAATAGTGCTAATTGTTTTAATCTACATACATCGACCCTATTATTTCTATCTTTTGTCATCAGCATAATACCATATTGCAATTTGTCTCCATGCACATGTGCATTTTTTGACATAGGTCCATATTGCGTGTGCAATTATGTTGTTTCTATTGGAAGATTTGGATAATGTACAGTGCTTCTGTTGTTATGTCCATCTATTGCAAAAGGTGCTTAATGGGTGTGAAGTGCATCTATTTCAAATGACACTATATTGTATGTTTGACTTGAAAAGTTGTTGCATTGGTAGTAATTGACAATGCTTCTAGTTACAGAGGACCATTCTTGTATGTTTACTTTGAATAATATCATTGTCCATTGCAAACAAAATGGGCCGCCTTCTATTCCACCTTTTCCAAACGGTATTGCCATATTGATAAGGCATTTTTTCCAATTTGCAACCTTTTTTTGAGTTTTTATGACATCTTTTGGTAGATATTTTTGTAGACAATACAATGTAGTGTTTGCATTGCACATGATCAAATTGCAGAATGATTGCACAATGTAAAGTCTTAAGCTTTCTACATCAAATTCAGGTGCAATCAAATGACAAAGTGAAAAGAACATGCTATCTCCACAAATGGATATAGTGTTTGTTGCATTATGCAATATATGGCCTTGCACTTTATCATTCATTATTTCCCAATAGGTTTGTAGATCTTTACAGGGAGGAGGAAGGTATTCATTGCATATTACAATTGATTGAGCTATTTTTTTGTACAACAATGGTTCATAGTGCCCATTAGAGGGGTTCTCATCATGGAAAAATATATGCAATGGATTTGTCGTTTTGTTTGAATTGAATAACAAATACCTTTTTTCTTGTTCATGACCAAATTCCTATTGATAAATTCAACTATTTTTCTAGCCATCGTATGCAAAATGTGTCTCCCCATAGTCCTCGTTCATTCTCAATCGGACCACTTGAAGCTGGGAGATGCATTCTTTGCAAGTATGCTTCAATGCCACAAATTCCATGAAGCTGGTACAAGATATCAGGTGCTAGCTTGTAATTGAATGATTTCAGTGCTTCTATGTGACCTTGTTCAATGCACATCAAGAAGTGGTCTATTGTGCCATTTCACAATTAATAAGTGGATGTATATCGAAAATGAAAAAGGACTTCAATTGCATTAAAAAGACAATCACCTGGACTATATGAAAATGCTTCGAGTCTAAAAAGGTTGTTGGTGTTCAAGACATCATCAGTAGTCGCATCATTGTCACATTTTTTTTGGGTTTGTAACTATCAACATAGATTACTTTATACTTGTTTATATTGTTATTTCATGAATTTTTGTTGAAATTGGCTACCTAAATGCAATTGTCTTGTTGTTGCAAGATTGGGGAATTTGGAACAGGAGTAGCAACACAGTGGAATAGAACGTGCAACTAACTTGACATTCTTACTCCCACGTATTTGCAAGGAAACTATGCAAAAGAAAACAATGAGGTTGTCATATAAGTATCTATATGTCGAACCAATAGCTTATGACATACAATGAAATCTTGAAGGAACCAAAAGAAAGGAAGATCATGAGGAAATCACAAAAGCCATGTACTTTAGCAAAATATTGAGAAGAGAAATGATGTTGTTGACAAGAAATACAAGTTAAGTGAGATACTTCTAATTTGCCTAAATCAAGACTTTGTAATAGTGTGATTTGAGATAATGTGTAGGCCATGAATATAGATCTGTTCTGGGTGACTTTGCTTTTTGTTCTATTAATTATATTTATTTTCAGCTTGACTAGAACAAATCATCATCATATTATACCCGATTGCAAGAGTTGGATCAACAATCCCTTTTGTTGTTGGGCACCATAGGCCATAGGAGAGAAATATTTTACAAGGAAACCCCCGTAGTGATCTTGGACCATCCCTAAGAGTGGGAAGATAAATTAAGGTGATGGTGGTTTATTTTCCAAGTTGCACAAAATTGTTTTCAGATGAACATATTGCATTATTTGGTGACAATTCATGTGGTAACAGGTAGGTTAAAAATCATTCTATGACTTCCCATTTGTTGCAAGATTTTAACAGACACCAAAAAAATTCTTCATTCCGAAATATTAAATAAGGATACATTAATGTATGAATTTGTTTATGCAACAATAAAACATAGACCATTTACAATAGAGAAGCAATCTTTGCCACCATATTCATCTAGACTAAAAGCAGGGAGACAGAAACTGGAACTAGAATCTTCCTACCATCTCTTCTTGTCGTTGAACGATACTATTCATTACTAACCAAAAGAAAATTAAAATCTAGTGAATTAACCTAAATAAATGTATAAACATTGATAGCATGAGACATATTCATCTTAAAATCTAAAACACATAGAGCAACACACAAGAAAAGAAGTTACAATGAGCAAACTGCACAAAAGTAAACCAGAGACAAGAGAAAAGTACAAATATTGCAAGAAGCCATACCTTCAATAAGTTGCACAAATACTACAAATGTTCTTTTGCAACCAGTTCCTGCTACCTCTATTTTTCTGGTGATTTCACTCAATGCGAGCTCCGCTATGTCGTAAATTTCATAAAATCAATTATTATGTAATTGGAAATTTTAAGTTAGTGATTTCTTTTAATTTAAATATTTTTAATTTGTTTTTCCATTGTTAAAATTTATTATTTTCTAAAATAAGTTATTATTAAAGAAATAGATGATATTGGAAATGTTATTATTAAAAAGATAGATGATTTTGTACTTATGTTATATATCATAAATATATGTTATATTTGTTATATATATTGTAATATATTGTAAACATGTTACTTATTATATAAACTATAATATATAAAAAAAGCATAACATATATAATAAACACAATACACCTTCTACATAACTACATATATAACACTAAAAAATAAAACATAAATAGTCACGAAGAGACCAAGTAAATGGTAAACCCACATGCCACCCATCAATGTTTACAATGGGAAATTTAATAGATATTAAATGGAGGGCTTGCTATACAAATGCCATATGATAAAAGCTATTCAAAGGTTAATAAATACCGCAATGTGTTATAACATCACATTGTTTATCACTCAAATCCCACATTTCTCAGTCAGTCCAGATCACATATAAAATCAAATCTCAGGGTTTCTGCTCATAACTCATACCATCGCTGGGCCGTGAGCCGCGATTGTCAATTAACATCATATTTTATTTAACGATAATCACCAGAGGATCTGTAGGTCCACATCTCATTAACTTATTTCTATTTTCGTGATCTTCATTCATTGGTAATAAAAGCATCAATGATATTAAATGGATTTATAGATTTAAACCCTAGATAAGTTGTTAATTTAGAGTTGGATAACCATATGAGATGGTCTAATTTGGCTCTCATTTTTAACTCCTTCCATGAAATTTGAACTTGCTATATCATGGGTTAAATCTTAATCGATTAATTTATACCTTACATATTTTAATTAAAAATTATTATATATTTTGACCAAAACAATTATCTTATTATTTTTTATTTAATAAAAAATTTAAAAAAATCCAAAATCCATATGCCTCTCTTATTGAGGGTAATTGATTACACCATTTTTTTTGGGCGATAATTTGCATAAAATTCTTTTCCGATGAAATAAAATTGAGATTTCAAAGTATTTGTCTCACATTTGAAAATGTCTCCACGATACAGTGATGGAAATACCAGTTGCTAACTGTTGAACACGTTACCATGCAAATAAGTTGATGCGGATGAAGCGCAAACGCCTTTGCATCATGCTCATGTCAGCCCGCGACAACGCTGAGTATTTCCCCACGGTTTCATCTTAACTTGGTTTTCTGTCATTGTCTCAAGGAAAACTTGTGATCCCCTCATTGTCTCAAGGAAAACTTGTGATCCGCTGCAGCCGAGGGTTCTTGAGCGGCTCATGCCGAGAATTGTGAAGATTCTGGGAATCAAAATGAAGGCTGGTATTTATATTTTTTCCTACATTTAAATGTTTTCCATCTTTTTAAATAGTCTATGCTATGGGTTGCCACAATTCAAGTGTGGTTAGAAAATAAATGTAGGGGACAAAGGAAAATGCAAAGTAGGCAAGGTCAATTTTAGTTGCCGAAAGGTAAATTTTAGGTTGCGGTTAGGATATCGCAACTATACAAGCACTTTAATTAAAACACAGAGTTCACGAAAAAACAGAGTAAAATAAAAATGGTTGCGGTAAATCTACTCATGAAGGCTTAAGACCACATCACAATATAACATATTTTTTATTATGATATAAAACATAGAAAAATATATTGGCCTGATAAATTGGACGTTGAAGCTCCAAGTGAAATACAAAAGACTTACTAGGATTTACGCTTCACTAGGTTGCAGAGTAAACTTCTGTAAAATTGGTTTTTCACGCGCCCACAAAAATTTCCTCCACAATTTTCTTTTCTCCTCACTGCCTCACAAACTCTCGCTCTCTAACTTGCCCAACATGCCCAACAATACAAATTAATTTTACTTGCATATTTACCCTAACATACGAAATTGACATTAATTATATGACAGAGAAAATATTTAATACATAACATGGAAGATTTTACATAGCAAATGACTTTTTGAACTTGCAGGTGTTGTGGAGTGTGGGTAACAGTCGCGGAATGAATGTTTTCAGATATCTATTTATTAAACTTCATTAAATTCTTTAACCTCTGTGAAGTGTTGCGAAATGGTCCGCTTTGAACTTCTGTTCTGATTTCTATCATTCTACCTGCAAACAAAATTGCAACCGTGTAATAGTTGATTGGGCAAACATGATGGTTGTCAGTGTGTTTAAAGCGGTGATTGGAATTATTATTTCCAGCACTCCCCCTTAATCGCAACTGCCTCCATTGACAAATCCTAAACTATCTCTAAGATAAACAAAACTTTCATGTGCCAATGGCTTTGTGAAAATATCAGCGAATTGTTCCTGTGACTTGCAGTGTTGCAACACAATTTCATCATTGTTAATCAACTCTCCAATAAAATGATATTTAGCATCAATATGCTTGGTCCTCTTGAGAAAGACCGAATTTTTTGGCAATGCAATTGCGGATGTGTTATCGCAGAAAATTGTTGTCGCTCCCTCTTGGTCGCGACAAAGATCCTTCAACATCCTTCTCATCCAAATTGCTTGACATGTCGTTGTTGTTGCGGCAACATATTCAGCTTCTGTTGTTGATAATCACACTATTGGCAGCTTCTTGGAGGCTCGTGAAATGGTTGCAGTACCCAAATGAAAAACATATCCTGACATGCTCTTTCTGTCATCGACACTTCCTGCCCAATCACTATCAGTGTAACCAACCAACCTAAAATCATGTGTTGTGATGTACAAAACGTCATATTTTTTTGTTCCATTGACATACCTTAAATTCTTTCACTGCTTGCCAATGTGTCTCCTTGGATGTCTCCATGAACCTTGACACCAAACTCACTGCATACATTATATCCAACCTAATTGAAGTCAAATACATCAAGCTACCTATTATACTTTTGTATAATATCGGATTGACATTACTGCTGCAATATTTTTTGCTCAACTTCAACCCCATGACAGTTGGACTTGGTGCAGACTTGTTGTTCTGCATATTAAACCTCTCCAAAATGTATGCTACATACTTTGCTTGAGAAATAAAAATACTATTTTCTATTGGCTTCACTTCTATGCCCAAAAAATATCTTAACAACCCCAAGTCAGTCATTTCAAATTCATTCTTCATGACTTGTTTGAAATCACCGATGAAGAAATCATCAATGCACGTAAAAATCAAATCATGTACATATAAGACAACAATGAGAAGCTTACCATCATTCTCTTTGATGTAAAGAGTAGGCTCACCATCACACTTGCCGAAGCCATTGTCCAACAAGTAGGCATCTATCCTGTTGTACCATGCTCACGGTGCTTGCTTCAGCCCGTAAAGATCTTTCCTCAATCGATACACTTTGTCTTCTTGGCCTTTTACCTCATAACCAAGCGGTTACGCAACATACACTTCATATTTCAGCACTCCATTCAATAACACTGATTTTGCATCCATTTGATACACTTCCCATTTATGTCGCGTGCCAATCACCACAATTGTACGCACCGTCTCCATCCTCGCGACTGGTGCGAAGGTCTCCTCATAATCTCTTCCATCCTGCGACTTGTATCCTTTGACAACTGGCCTTGCTTTGTGCCTTTCAATCTTCCCATCGACATTTCTCTTGGTAATATAGACCCACTTCACTCCAATGACTTGTTTTCCTTGCAGAAAGTCCACTAACTCCCATGTGTCATTCTTTTCTATTGCTTCTATTTCTTCCTCCATTGCTGCAACCCATTTTTCATCTTTGACTGCATCTTCAAAATGAATTGAGTCATCTACCTGACAAAACAGAGCAAATAATGAATTCAGGCTAGTGCTGCTATCAAATTCATCTTGCTCATAAATTTCATTTAAATTTCTGAATTTTGGTCTTCTTCTGCTTGCTAAAGATGGGCTTGACATGTCACCTAGTGTTGCGCTTTGTGGCGTGCTTGGAGAAGCACTTGATTGGCTATGTGACGTTGTTCTATTATTTATTGATGGTGTTCCTTGCTGCCTGTTTTGTTGCGCTTGAATAGGTGTAGAGGGAGTCACTGTTGAGGAATTGTTTGCTACTGTCAATTCCTCTTTGTTTTCATGTGGTATACATGCTTTAACATTAACTGTCTTCTCTAAAATTCCATCCCATGCTTCCTCTTCTATGAACTTCAAATCTCTGTTGATTATGACTTTCTTGGTTAATGGATTGTATTTCTTGTATGCCTTGGATTCATTGTTGTATCTAACAAATATACATTTCTCCCCCTTGTTGTCCAACTTCTTCCTCAACTCATCTGGGACATGTGCATATGCCACACAACCAAAGTCTCTCATGTGAGTGACACTGTGCTTTATTCCACTCCATGCCTCTTTAGGAACTATGTTCTGGACGCTTTTGGTTGGACATCTATTCAAGATGTATGCTTCACAAGCGACAACTTCAGCCCAATAATCATTTGGCAAATGCTTTTCCTTCAACAAACTCCTTGCCATTTCCATAATGGTCCTATTCTTCCTTTCCACTACACCCCTTTTCTGAAGTGTATATCTTGTTGTAAATTGCTTGTGAATTCCATGCTCTCTGCAAAATCGAAGGAAGTCATTTGAGATGTATTCGCCACCTCTGTCAATCTTGAGGAATTTGATGTAGTGTCCACTTTTCTTCTCAACAAAAGCCTTGTATTAGTGAAACTGCTCAAACACTTCACTTTTTGGTTTTAGGAGATAGACCCATGTATTCCTTGTGTAGTCATTTATGAAGGTCAGTACATAGTCGCTGCCACCAATTGATGGTGTCTACATTGGCCCACATAAATCTGAGTGGACAATCTCCAAAGGTGCCTTTGCCCTTACTGACTTTCCTGTTGGAAATGTCTCTTTATGTTGCTTGCCCAAGATACATCCTTCACATACCTTGTCCAATTTTTCTATGATTGGTAATCCCTTTAGTGTTCACCATGCTTTTCCTATGAAGCAAATTCAAATCTCCAAAATTGGGATGTCCAAATCTCAAATTCCATAACCAATTTTCATCTTTGACCTCTGCTTGATAGTTTACTTGTGTGACAATTGCATCTTTTTTTGCATCCTCTTGAGAGTTCATTGATAGTTGTGCTTGAGCACCTTCTTCTTTCAAATCTGATCTTATCTTTAGGGGAAACATTCTATTGTTTTTCATCTAAACTTTTGCAATCAGCTATCTGCTTGGAGGCCTATCCAAAATTATGCACTCATCATTTTTGAAAAAGACAGTGTAGCCCTTTTTGCATGAGCTATCAAATGCTTATGAGGTTATGCTTCAAAACGAGGACAAAGTAAACATTTGAGATGTACTTCTTCTTCCCCTTCTTTGTTAGGACATTAACTCTTCATTTCCCCATGACAGAGAATTAGCTATCAGTCCCTAATGTCACTTCAGATTTCACACTTTCATCTAGATTGGAAAACATTTCTATGTTCCTTGACATGTGGTTGCTACACCCTGAATCTAGATACCATAGATCACTAAGTTTTTCTTGTGCTACATTACAAACTAAAAACATGTTATCATGGTTCTGATCTTCATTTGTAAAATTTACACTTGGCTTGTTACTAATGTCATATTGCTTCTTTCTACATTCATTTGCATAATGACCATACTTCTTACATTCATTACATTGGACTTGAGATTTATCATACCTCTGACCTTGTGCTTAATTTTGGTTTGGGCCTTGATTTGGATTTTGATTGTTGCCTCTTCCACTTGAGCTTGAAGAGCTGCTTCTTCCACCTCTATGTGGGCTTCTTCCTCTTCCTCTAGTATATGATCTTCCTTTGCCTCTACCTTGACCAAATGAAACTTGTGTCTTGAAGGCATGCTCCAATAAGGAGCTTGCTGCTCTATTTAGTCTATGTTCATAAAAAATCAGTGATACATTAACCTCATTCACTAAGAATTGTGAGACATCCTTTGTCTCTTCTATGGCCACAACAATGGCCTCAAAACTTGCTGGAAAACTTCTCAAAACTTTCCAACTATTCTCCTTTCTTCAAGTGTCTCACCATGAGACCTGATTTGAGTAACCAACCCAATTACATGTGTAAAAAACGAGTCTACATTGTGAGACTCTTTCATACAAAGTGTTTCAAAATATCTTCTCAACATTTGTAGTTTTGCTATCTTGACTTTTTCCATGCCTTGGTAGGTTGTTTGGAGGGCATCCCATGCTTGCTTGGACTTCATTGCTACTACAACTCTTAGGAAAATATTTTAATGAATTGCTTGAAAAATATAAAACAGAGCTTTTGAATACTTCTTCCTGTTGTCCCTTAACAAATCCCTTTTTGCTTGAGACGACGCATTGTATGTTGCTGCATCTGCTGGTTCTGGAAAACACTTCTCCACCAAATCTCAAATGTCTTGAGACAAAAACAGGGCCTTCATTGTAATAGCCCAATAATCATAATTTTTGCCACTAAAATTAGGTATCTAAGGATTAGTCAAGCTTGTGCTTGATGTTGCCATTTTTTAGTGTAAAAAAAAATTAGGGGGTAGAGGAACTTAGAAATCGGTTGTGGCAAAGTAGTCAATGTCAACTTCAGTTGCGGAAAGGTAAATCTTAGGTTGCCACCAGGATATCACAACCACACAAGGACTTTAATTAAAACACAGAGTTCATGACAAAACAGAGTAAAATAAAAATGGTTGCGGTAAATCTACTCATGAAGGCTTAAAACCACATCGCAACATAACATACTTTTTATTATGATATAAAACATAGGAAAATACATTGGCGTGATAAATTGTAGGCTGCTACTCCAAGTAAAACACAAAAGACTTACTGCGATTTACGTTTCACTAGGTCGCTGAGTAAACCTCTATAAAATTGGTTTTTCACGCACCCACTAAAATTTCCTCCATGATTTTCTCCTCACTACCTCAGAGACTCTCTCGCTCTCTAACTTACCCAACATGCCCAACATTACAAATGACTTTTACTTGCATATTTATCCTAACATATGAAATTGACATTAATTACATGATAGAGAAAATATTTAATATGTAACTAGGGCGATTTTACATAGTAAATGATTTTATGAACTTGCAAGTGTTGTGGAGTGTGGGCAATAGTCGGGGAATGAATGTTTGCCCATATCTATTTATTAAACTTCATTAAATGCTTTAACCTTTGTGATGTGTTGCAGAATAGTTTGCTTTGAACTTCTGTTCTGACTTCTGTCATTCTGCCTGTAAACAAAATCGCAACCGTGTAGTGGTTGACTGGGAAAACATGACAAAGTCGCAACCGTGTAGTGATTGGCTGGGAAAACATGATGGTTGTCAGTGTGTTTAAGGTAGTGGTTGGGATTATTATTTCCAACTAGTGCCTACTAAGGTTTTTCTTAAGTTTCAACATTTCATCATGGTTGAAATTGATGAATTCTATTTTTTTTCTGTTCAATGTTGATGAACTGTATTTGTCTTTTTGTTAAACTGTAATTGTTTTTTGTTCAATAAGCTTTTTTAGGATTTTCCTGATTTTAAATTTTCAAGCAGGCAGCTCTGCTGATATGCTCTATAATAATGGCTTACACTCTTTCTAGTTTCTGACAGCCAACAAAAATGGAGCTTTCGTTCCCTCTGGTAACGGGCTGAAGGAAGGCGCCCTAGATGTGAAAAATACTAGCACCAAAAATGTTGGTGAACAGAGGCCTAGGGCCGTGGAGAGGGAGACAGAGATTTTTCCCTTCAATAAGTTTATTAATCCTAAAATTTGAAGGTCTTTTTTAACTTTATTCTCCAATTGAATTTGTTCGTAATTTGGTAGAGATCTATGAGGTTTGTCCCTAATTTGGCACGGATTTGTGAAGTTTCTCCCTAATTTTGTAAGAATTTGTGAAGATTGTTTTGAATAACATGTTTGAGTTGTGAATTCAAAAATGTTCAAATCGCAAACTTTAAATAATACGATCTTTCCAAAATTTACTTCAAAACTACCAAACCTTTTTTTTCAGAACGAAAAAAACAACATTTATATTAATATCACAGTGAAATAATACATCGAGAAGCAGGGTTCTGGCATAACTTGCCAATGTCATAGACAGTTATCAGCCTATGTAAGAGCATATGCATCTATCCACAATGAGAAAATAGAAAAGTGGACATTGAGCGACATGTAATACACTGTAAGATATGAACTGAAAACAGAATTGACAACATATTGTGGAGCAGTATCACTCTGTTGAAAAATATAACACCATCTGCGAAGGAGAAATAAATTCCACTTCGCAAAGGACACTGATTAATGCCCAGTGGCCAGGCAGCCTATTATCAACAACAGAGATAAGACAAAAAACAAAAGCTCAGAACTGTCAGCAAAAATCTATATCACTGGAAGAAGAAGGTCCTCCATGACATAGTCATTATTTTCCCAGAAGATTTCCATGTGCCATTTACCTATTTCTTGGGACAAGCCTTTTTTTGATAGGTTGTCAGCTTGCTGGTTTTGAGATCTTCCTATGTGCTGGATAGAAAAGCCATTTTGAAGTTGCCAGTAGAACTCGATTCTCTTCAACCATTCAGTTAAAAGAGGGTTGTTTATGGAAGCCTTTCCTAATACTTGAATAATTATGATCATTGAATCTCTATATATATGTAGAATGGGGATGTTTAAGAAGTTGCTGAACCATAATAAACCCCACAGTGCCATTGCTTCTGCTTTATTGTTGGTTCCCTTCCCTCCATTCCAATAGAGGCTGTAGTTTAGTTGTTCATTAATGGATATCCATACCCCACATGCGCATACACCCTTTTGTGTAGCTCCATCCAAAAAACCCATTGGATATTCCAAGATTGTTTTCCTATGCCCATAGGGTTTGACCCTTGGTTGTTTGGGCTGTGGAAGAAAGACGTTGTACTTTGAGATAACTCTGTGAGAGATTTGCTAAAACTCCTCTTTCTTATTTTGGAACAAGAGGTTGTTCCTCCATTTCCAAATTTTGCATAGACAAATTAAGGGAATGGGTGTCCAGGAGGACTTCTGTACACTCCACCATTCTGGTGAGTCCTTAATGGAAAAATGTATTATGAAATAGAAACCAGAAAAAGTAGATAAATTTTTCCATACCTGAGTGGTGAACTTGCATTGCAGGGAGATATGATCATTGTTTTCAGCTTCAACTTTGCATATATTAAAAATACCCAGCCCTTGTGATTGCCTCTTTTGCAAATTCTCCCAGGTGAGGTTTTTGTTATGAAAGACTATCCATGAGAAAATTATGATTTTACTCGGAATTCATGTTTTCTAGGATTGCGAGAAATTGTCAGCCTGATTGTGGATTTTTCATGGAGAGGAATAAATATGTATCAGCTACACTTATGTTATCTGTCTTCATCTTTCCTTTCCAAATGAGGTAATTTCGGGTCTCCGAATGGAAGATACAAATGCTTTTTATTATTTCCAAGATTTTGTTCGATTGTAGGGCCACTTGGCCAGATAGGTCCATACTGCGCACTTTTTTCCAGATTGGTAAAGGCCCCTGCCAGCCTGCAATAGCTTGGCCCCATACGAAAATTCCTACACCATGTAAGATATTTATAACATCCTCAAGAATGGAACATTCCTCCCCGACACCAAGGATTAGACCTACTGCAATTAAAACATTGTTCCCGTTCTGGAATCTCCATGTGAGATGACGCAGGAAGATGGATTGTATTTTCCTAAAACTTTTCCAGATTGCAAACCCTTGTTTGTTGCCAATGGTACCTTTCCTATACCAGAATTTCAAATCCTTGTTTCCCAGGTACTTTCCTTTTATAATGTTGCTCCATGTACCTTTTCCAAATAAACCCCTCCATAAAGATTTCAACAATAAAGCTTCTCCAAATTTTCATAGATTCATGATCCCCCATCCTCCCAAATCTTTTGGGAGAGTTATCTTAGCCAGTTTGGCAAGGTGAAATTTCTTTCTTTCATGATAGCCTCCCCAGATGAAATTTGTTGTGAGACGATTTAGTTCCTTAATGATACTTGCTGGTATGTGAAAGAGGTGAGCCCAGTATACATTTAGCTGAGCTAAGACTGCTTGGGCTAGAGTGACTCGCCCCCCCATCGACAAACATTTGCACTCCCATCCCATTATCCTTTTGTAGTATCGATCAATGATCCATTGCCAATCCGCTCTATTGTAGCAAGCCGGTTTTAAGTGGAACCCAAGGTACTTCATTCCCTCTTGGATTGGAAAAGTTCTGATGTTAAATAATCCTGCTATGTATTCGATGGTTTCCCTGTCACATTTCCCATGATAGATGACAGATTTACTATCATTGATCTGTAGACCAGTAGCCATTGAAAAATTCTTCAGGATATTATAGAGACATAGCCAAGTGAAGCGGCAAATCTTCCCCAGAATTAATATGTCATCAACAAACAGACTATGTGATATGCTATTGTTTCTGCTTATCCACAGAGGCCGAAAATGTCCCTCTATAACTGCTTTTTTGATGTGCAAACTTAAGCTGTCCATTGCCAGGATGAATAGAAGAGGGGATAAAGAGCATCCTTGCCTCAATCCTCTAGCAGCACGAAAGAAATTAGTTGGGTATCCATTAATGAGGATGGAAAAATTAACCATGTCTACACATGCCATTATCCAGTTTGTACATATAGGATTGAGGCCAATTTTTACAAGAACACATCTCAGAAAGCCCCAATCTAGGCAATCATATGCCTTCTTTAAATCGATTTGAAGGATGGCCGCATCTAAATTTTTTGTATGAATTGAATGCAGGCTTTCCTGAGTATTTGCAACAACATCGTGTATGAGCCTACCTTTTAGGAACCCATGTTGTTCCTGTGAGATGTATTGCGAAAGAGTATTTCGCATTCTGCCAGCGATAATTTTTTAGATGATTTTGTAAATGGAGTTGCACAGGGAGATCAGCCTAAAATCCGAAAAGGAGATGGCATTTTTGTTTTTTGGAATAAGTGCTATATAGGTTGATGATATGTATTGATGGATTCTCCTCGAGGTCCTTGATTCTTCGACCATACTCAAAAGGTTCATCTTTACCAGATCAAAAAAGTGGAGGAAAAATTCAATTGTCCATCCATCTGGCCCTGGACATTTATCCCTCTTGAATGACTTCATTACTTCTAGAAGTTCTTCTTCAGAGATAGGTTTGTAGAGTTCTTTATTCTGCTCATCCCTGAACATAGTAGGATAAGGTTCTATTCCCCAGATAATATCTTTAGCCATTATATTAGCATTCCTACTGTAGGTTTCCTAAAAGAACTGTACAGCTGCATTACAAATATCACCATGGGATTGATGTGTTTTGCCATTCCCGTCCCTAATTTCCCATATTGTATTTATGTTGCGGCGATGGTTTGCATATCGATGAAAGAATTTTGTGTTTCGATCACCCTCTCTGATCCAGATTGCTCTACTTTTTAATCTCCATGTGGCTTCTTCAATGGATAATAATTTTCTTTTTCTAATTTCCAGAGCTTGTATACAAAGGCAAAGCTTCAGGGGGAAGTAATGAGAGGGTGTCTTCAAAAAAATGCTATCCAATCCCTTCTAGATATCTTCTAGGTCTTTTCTAATAGCTTTTTGCTGGAGGGATTCTAATTTGTCAAGAAGATTTTGTGAGTAAGACGAGCATGAGGGAAGAAGTTCACTGTTCCCAACCTAGGATAGTTAGAAAACGCCCAAATCTTTCATGTTAATTCAAGCATGAGGTTTAACTATGCGTATAATTTAGTCTAGCTAAATAATGCGTAAGAATTCAAGCCTGAGCTTTAACAATTCGTATAATTTAAATCATTGATGCCAAATATTTTGAAATTTAGCGTTCCAATCAGCGTCTCGATAATTAATTAGTTACCGGGCCGGTTAATATTTGATACTTTCGCCTCTATCTCTGGCCTTGATTTTGCCTGTCAGAGTACCTGCGAAACTTGGCATACATGAAGGCTTCCCGTCGTGAATTCATAGAAGATTTCCTCTAAATTACGAGATTCATGTTTTAGGGATTGGAAGGTTAGTACAGGGTTTGAATTTGAATTTTTTTATTGATTAGGTTTTCAGCCAGGAAATTCATAAAGCCGTTGTGATTAGGATGACTACTGAAGTCAGATCACGATTTCAGAAGATACGGACCAGTTTTAAGATTTTTTTCTTGAATAAAGTGGGTTGCTATTACCGTAGAAATATATGTCTATTTGCATAGACACCAATAGAGCTCCATCTTAGTGAAAAAAGGACAACAATAGAGCTCAACCACCGGCCTTTTAGCCTTGCTGGTGCACCCTGCACTCAGTGGGATGTATGAGATTTGCGGCATTTAATGTAGATTGGTAATAGGAATAAATGGGTTGAGACTTGAAAATATGTGTTTTTTAAATTTGTTTAGTCGAGTTTGATACGATATATATTAAGGAGTTTTCATATGAATTTGATTATGATTTAAATTTTAAAATAAGAAAAGAAAAATAAAATATTTTTATGTTTTCATTTCATTTTTATATTAATTATTTGTAATATTAATATAAAAATTTAGGTTATTATTTTAATTTTTTTTTAATATTTTATAAATTAAATTGATTTTGAAGTAAACATTATATTTGATAAATTAAAAATAAAATTTAATATAATAAGATTAAAAATTTATCCAAAAAACATAATTTAAAATGTAATATAAATATAAATATATATTAGTAAAAAATTATGTCTTTATGGATCACTAATATTTTATATTTACCGATTATTATAAATAATATAATTTTCCTTTGAATAAATATTGAATAGGGTATGATTTTTCATTAAACAATTCCAATGATGATCAATAATAACCATTCTCACAACGAACTAATCAAGGAAGCATGGGAGCCAAGAGCAACAAGATCACCACAGTATATCTGGAAAACAAAATTAAAAAATGTAAGAACCAACTTAAAGGAATGGGCAAGAGCAATTGAAATAAAAAGAAAGGAAAAGAAAAAAGATTTACAGCAGAAAATGGACAGCATGCAAATTGAAAAAGAGAACAGAGAAAAAGGCAAGCAATATTATCTAAGAGAGAAGGAAATCTTTTGGGAAATATATAGGGAAAACAGGAAATAAGAAGAAGAGGCAAGATTGAAATCCAGAAGTTTGTAGCTCAAGGCAGGGGACAAAAAAACATCTTTTTTCCACAACACAATGAAAATAAGAGGAGTAAGAAACCAAATAGAAAAAATTCAAGTTGAAAGAAAAGAGGTCAAAGGTGCGGAGGAACTAAAAAAAGCTGCCTATCAGCACTTTAAAAACCTACTTTCAGCCAATGAAGAAATGGTTGAGAGTGAAGATTTCTTAAAGCACACAGTGTTTCCTCTATTCAGTGCGTAGACCTCATCTTAAGCCCACACCCTTCTTCTTACCCAACTTGCTCACTCTGTATCTCTTCACTCCCTTCACTCCATCCTCTCAGCGAGCGCAAATCCCTTCTGAGCATCCACGCCCTCCATCTACCCCTCTCTGTTATATCTAGATTTTGGCCCTCCTTCAATTCTGTCGATCACAGGGTCTTCAGCTCTATCGGTATACACAGGAAAAACTCATCCGAGTGCTTAAATAGAACTTCAAAAAATCATTCATTCGCATCAAAAATTATCGTCGGGCTTCCTCTTCTAAGCCTTTACTGCAGCGCTACCCCCTCCTTTCTCCGATCTCTGATCAAATCAAGACCATCGATCTGGAACTTGATCCGACAGTCGGTGATTAGCTTGTTCAATAAAACTTGCGTGTCTCTCCTCCACCATTGACCTACACTCAATAGATCCAATGACTCTCACCGATTTCGGGCAGACAACAAGCACGGATATTACTCACCCGAAAAGCGGTTTTCTCTCTCTCCTCCGATGCTACATGTTGCTCAGTCAATGGTATCAAGTGACTTCCCACTTTTACCACCTATGGTTTCTACCCCACCCAAAATACCATCTCCGCGTATAATCCCGCCTTTCTTCTCGATTAACGTCCGAACTTGTTTGCACCTGATGACTGTAGATCTCAACCATTAATGGTTGTGAAGGCTCCTCCGGTTTCCTCATCCACCAGTGCCTCTGGTTAATCTCGACCGTCCATCCTCTGGTCTCAAACTTTGCGATTTAATCTTGGCCGCTATTCTTCTGAAAACCTCGTCCGTCGATCGCTAATACCCAATGATTCTCATTTACGCCAAAAGGAAAGAGGTCAATAGCAGCAGAAGAAGAAACACCTCATGGAATTCAACCCACTGAAGAAGAAGCAGTGGCATATTAGAAAGACAACTCTTCAAGCAATGAAGGAGAGAACTCAGTCAATTATGACAAGAAGAACCAGTCAATTCAGGAGCAATCAGTCTACAAGCCTTGAAAAACTATCAGAGAGCACATGACATGTAAATTTTTCTTTCTAGTAGGTCAGTTTGTTAAGCAGTACACTAGAATACACAAAAATACATGAAGTCTTGAACACAAGCTTAGGAGAAGAGACTGCGTTCCTATCTCATGGCTTAGTTGTTCTTCATGGTACAGTCGTTTGTAAAAGGAGCTTGCTCCATCAAAGCTTTTGGTAATATATCAACTACACGACCTTGTTAAAAAAAGAAAATAACCATTCTCACAAATAACCAACATTATTCATTATGTAGGGAAACATAAAATAGTTAGAAATAAATGATCGACGTTGAGATGCTCATAGAAGGTGTCTTTCTGATTGATCCATCATTGATTTGGGGTTTGCCTGATCATGGCTTTAATTATATGCTACAATTGGTGGATGATGCATTTCTCGGTAGGGCATTAAATTGGGTTTTTCTCGTAGGAGCCAACAATTATTGTTGGGTCTTTACCTTTAATCCTGGCTTCCAGATGTATGTATTCACTATGTTGTGCCTCTTTTCTTTTCTTGCTAATTCAAAAGATTTTGTACAAATTTTATTGATTTTAGATTTTAGGTTTAAAGCTACTTTTGCAGGATTTTCCTATATTTAGATTTCAAGCTTAAGCAACTTTTTCTCGTGGACTCTGCGAACTAGTAAATTTCAAGAATGAGTTGTTTAACCCTGGAAACAAAATCTTAATAACCCAATTCAATTTTTTTGTTTTTTTTTTGTTTTAATTTCTATAATTAGACCCCGAATCTACAGTTGAAATATTGCATTCATTTCCAATTTGTCTTAAAACATGACTTATTGTTCCTTGCCCATACTTCTAAAATTACCAGATATATTATGTGCAGAATAGGGCCTAGTTACACAGGTGAGGTGTTTTAAGAATCACCTCCAAACAGGAATGGAATTGGAACTTCCAACCATACAATGGGTAGTGTTGTTGAAATATGTTCACACTGCTTCCTTAGGGTAAATTTCTCTACGCCACATTGCACAACAAACCAATTTTCTATTATGACACGTTGCAAGGTCTCGTGACACGTACTAAGTGCCTTTTGGTGTACTCTATACTACGTTAGAGGAATTTGCCTTTATATCTGAGTGATCCGCCAATTACATTCACTTGTAACGTGGTCAATTCTAGTGTTAAGAACCAAGCAGCAAAAAAATGGGGATTTATCCATCTATCCAGCATATGTCTTCTAAAGAGAAGGAGGTAAAGGATTTAGAGCTATGGGTGGCAAACTTTGGGACTCTGCCCATCCTACAAAAGGCCTTCAATAACTTGGTTGGTTCCAAAAAAAAATTGCCTTCTTGCATCTACATTGGAGGTAAGATTTTGCTTTGTTTTGTTATTAAATAAATTTAATGGAAAATTTACATTAGGTTTTCAAGCCATAGATATTAGTACTAATCGTCTAGGTCAAAATTACTAGGGACACGCATTTGGCCTCCACAGGTAGTAGTATTTGTATAGGTGAAAAATACCCAGGGCTTGTATTTTGAAACAAAATCTTAATAACCCAACTCAATTTTTCTTTTGTTTTTTTTTATTTCTATAATTAGACCCCCAAATCTACAGTTGAAATATTGCATTCATTTCTAGTTTGTCTCAAAACATGACTTATTGTTCCTTGCCCATACTTCTAAAATTACCACATATATTATGTGCAGAATAGGGCCTATAAAGCATGCCCTTACGACTACTTTACACCATATAGAAATTAAAATTTGAAGCTAGGTGAACTTCACCAGACTATTAACATTATCAAACCAGAGGCGCAAATAGAGAAACTTTTCGAAAATTTTAAAACAAAGAATAAAACAGAGCACAGGTGTGCATGAGGGTGGTTCTTCTTTGGAAGCACATTTGTTGCCCTTCACCCTAGGACAGTCGGTTATGAGTGCTTACCAAATTCTTGCTCGCCCACAATGTAGAATCTTCCTCGCCCAAAATGCAAAACACTACTTTGTCGCTTTCAACTTTTAGATTCAGATACATAGCCAAAGAGGGATGCGATATAAAACCAAAAATAAATAACCCACAACCCACAATGGAAGAGGCCTTGCGTCTCTTTTTTCTGTTAAATAAAATAAATGCTTACTGGATTTTTTTCGGCTGCTGCTAAATAAAATTAACGCTTAGATGAATGTTCACCAATTCGTTCTAAATTTTCACCAATTCCTTCTGAGCATGGTTTTATCTCAACCAACACTACGTATACCTAAACTACAGGAACCATGAAGAGTGATCCAAAGGCAATAAAGAGCAAAGAAATGCAAGGAACCATAAATAGTGACCCAGAGGCAATAAAGAGCAAAGAAGCCCATTTATCTCAATTAATTGGCATTCATGTGTTTGGACAAAACATTAAAGTGGCCATACAATTAAGTGCTCTGAAATATATTGGGAGAATCACTTCATTAAAGCCGGAAATCTTCTCAGGATACTGCATCATTAGATTTCCAACTCTTTGCACCAAATTTGTTTAGGAGAATTGCATTCATAACCTACCATGAGTCATTATTGGTATTAATTAAATTCAACTTAAATGCTCATTCTTTTGAGAAGACATGAAACTAAACAACATAGTAACGAAAAATGATGTGGAATATTTAGCACATATTTCAAGTCAAAAATCATTTTGTCACACTTTTAAACTTATATAAGTATATAATTGAAAAGTTGTTAATTTTAAAATTAAATATCGACATTTATATTTAATATTTCACATACTATTACAATGACATCAATAATATTCAATTCTATGTTTCCATTTTAAATCATTTAAAGTAGAAAATTATACAAATTATTAAATTATAAAATATCTATTTAAAATGATATATACTAAACTTTCTTCTTTAAGAAGGCAAAAAAAAGATCAAACATAAAACTAAACTCTGTAAGTTTAAAATATATAAAAAATAATTAACTTATAAAAATAGTTGAAACTTTAATTCATATTATAAAACTATCATTAAATTGAATTATAATGTCAAATTAATGGCTCTGAATATATATATGTAATTAAATTGATAGTTATAAATAATACATCGAAAAAAAATAAAGTATATTAATTAATTTAAAAAAGTAATTTAAGAGTGCTAAAAGTATTATATTTTCACAAACTTTGAACAATTTCTTAATTAAAATAATTGTCAAACTGTTCATTGACTTTCTTAATTAAAATAATTGTCAGATTGTCAGATTGTTGGATTGTTATTGTGTAGACATTTCCAAAGTATCTAATAAATACATATCCATATTACGGTTTTTCCAAAGCAATGTCCCAAAGAACAATCGAAAAAGAAACCTAAAAAACTATCTAATAAATACATATCCATATTACGGTTTTTCCAAGGCAATGTCCCAAAGAACAATCGAAGAAGAAACCTAAAAAACTATCTAATAAATACATATCCATATTACGGTTTTTCCAAGGCAATGTCCCAAAGAACAATCGAAGAAGAAACCTAAAAAAACAATTGAAGGAGAGAACAAAGGTGGTATTAAAAGAATGGTCAGACTGTTCATTGTTATCGTGTAGACATTTCCAAACTATATAATAAATACATATCCATATTACGTTTTTCCCAGGCAATGTACCAAAAAAACAATCGAAGAAACCTGCAGAAAACAATCGAAGGAGAGAACTAAGGCATGGATTCGGCCACCGTCGTCACGGTGGCCATACCTAATACCAATTTATTGGTATGAAAACTTTTAAACCTCAAGTTAATATTGTAGAAACCATAAAATTTTAGCCAGAATTTTTGTACAGTGGAATCTGAAGTAAGGATTATTAAATAAAAATCTCTTTTTTACACTAACCATAAATTAAATAAATTTAAGTTCATAATTGTAAACCATAAATTATTTATAATTTTTAAAATAAATTTAAATTCATAATTATAAACAATAAATTATTTATAATTTTTAATGTCCACTTTATATGTTGTTCACAAATTTCTTGTCAACACGAATTTAATTGAAGTGTCAACGTATTTCTGAATGCATTATACTTGCAGCATGGATAATAAAGAGACCTGGAAGTTAACATCGTGTAAGTGGTTTTTGTGTCCCAAAACATATTTGTGAGGGAATAAAAAAATTACAAGTTAAATATTTACCGGCATTAAAAACCTGAAGCCTTCAAATCTACGTTCCTCTAATTAGGGTGCCCATCATAACGGCAGCACGCGCGTTCAGAACATCAAATGTGAAAAATTAGTAATGAAGATTTGTAACTGGTTATATTTATTATTCATTTAAGCTTATGTTTTTGGTAAAAATCAAATTATTATTTATATATATATATATAACACTTATTAATACATTGATCATTGTTGTTATCAAGTTTTATTTACTATGATTAATGGAACTAGAAAATTAGTTTTAGGAACTGGAGAAAAACAGTTATAGATCTTTTTTTCCTTGAAAAGGGAAAAAGAGAGTAACCAGTGGTGGTTGGAAAGAGGGAGGAAAATTTTATTCTTAGAGCTGAGCAAGTTTGTTGGTGGGAAGGAATTGAGGTACGCGATTTGAGGTTGCATTAGTTTCCTGATGCCTAAAGTACTAACACTGTCTCTCCTTGACCTTCTAAATCAAAGGAATGTAAGCTTGAATCATATTCATTCAGATAGCCAGATAAGTACTTATCATTGTGTTAACAACTATTTATTACTTTAGGGAAGTAATTAATGTTTACTGTCATGAAAGAAATTTAGATTAGTAACTTAGAATGTTGTTGTAGTATTGCTCTATTATAGAAATAAATAGAAATGAAATCTTTAATAAGTTCTATGCAAAAAGGAAACACACAGTTGCCAGAACATATAGGAGAAAACAAATATTGTTGCTTTTATGATGATATTGTTTATGGAAAGAATTCTAATTTACTCCCAGAGGAATCATGAATCTAACAGTCAAGTATTGATACAGAGAGCTATCACTCAAGTCTAGAATTCTCATACTTAATAGACCTCTAACTCAACCGTAAACAATTATGTTGCATATTAAAATTATGTAGCCACATATACTAATAGACTTCCAGAAATCACAATAGCAATCATTGTACATTTATAACAAGAAAATCATGTATATAATGACCCAAATCATATTCGGTGTGAAGATATGTATATTGCTGAAGGGTTAGGGTTATCGGCCTCGGTCGAGTTTTGCAAGAACCCTCCAAGAGCCGAATACCTAGGCTCGTAAAATCTTTGAACCCTTAAATCATAGAACAAAGACAATAGTGTGTCAAGTCTAGCACATTTAGAATCATATACGGAAAATAAAAACAACGGCTCCTTTCATGTAAACCTTAAAATATTCTCAGTTTTTAAAACAAACTTAATCAATATGTGTATACAATAATGATTCGTAATAGATTGGGTCATAACATCCAATAAATTATAGTATATATATAAATAACAAATCACCATCCGGTGTCCATCGAATAACAGAGTCAAACCAAAATACAAGTCTAAACATCAGTCATGCCGACCCTATCTTTAACTAAAATAGATAACTAAAACCCTCGAGTAGAGGTATTTTGGCTGCAAGTCCCAACTCCAGCTTAATACAATTTCAAGGTCTCTGATCATAGGATGAAGCTTAAAAACTTGAAGAAAAAGGAGTTCTTGGCCCAACCCACCTGGAAAAAAGACGACACAACAATACTTAGAACGTCGAAGCCCCAAAAGGTCGCGTCGAAAGGTCGAAATGAAACCATTGAAAAATTCCCTGTTCAAAAGAGTAACTAAAAGAGAACCAGTTCAAGTTTAAGGAATCCATAATTAAAACAAATGACAAAAAGAGACCTTACTTGAGTGGAGACCTACACTCCCTGGGGCTGCGACCAAATCTTGTAGAATAGCTTAAAACCATTTAACAAATATTCAAGAGAAGGAAATCAACCTAACCATAAATGGATGAGATTGCTACCTTCAACCAACAGGCAAAGCCATATTGTTCCATCTAGAGGTCGCACATATTTGACAAGAAAACCTATTTGGTATCAGTAACCCCTGCACAAGAGAGACAGTGAGGAAACCCCATCTCATCCGCTAAAATAGTAAGGAAAGGACGATCAACAGAATGCTCAAACATCAGTAACGACTTGCCCTTACCTAGTGGAGAAGCATGCAGCCATGGTAGGATAGGAACGACGAACCCCAAACCAAAACTAACAGTCTACCATCAGGCTCACAGAGCAGAAGCACCAATAGATAGAAGTAGGAACAAATGAATGTTCCCTCGCAGCTAGAGGATCTTAACCCTATCCGTCAACCTCAAGCAACCAAGATCGTGGATCATCCGGGATCCAACGACGAAGATCGCACCAGATGCATAGTCTCTAGACTCCTCTGAGTGGCCAAGTTAATGCAGAGTTATGAAGCCAGCTATGGAAGGGATGATGAGGACAGCGGAGGACCTCGGGGTTCTCCCGCCTTAATGAGGTGGATTTCCTCGAGGCAAGGACCAGGCAGGAAAATTAATTTCCATTCTTTATCAGAGTTACATGGAGTCCAATAGGGATTGGGTGCCACGTTATCCACATGAAATAGCCCTGTAATTTGTGAAGGTTATGGGTAGTGTAAACGCCCATTGGCAATAGTCAATTAATTTCTATAGCCCAACTCTTTTATTTACGTAATGGTTAATTTTATATATATATGGATGTTACAAATGGTATCAGAGCCTAGGCTCATAAACTGAGACTTCTGGGTTATTTTAGTACAATTCATTAAGTCTTTTATCTATGTGTAATCATGCAATAAAAAAATTACATAAACTGAGTTTGGATGTATATGAACAGAGAGAGAGAGAAGAAAGAATAGAAGTCAGCACCAAGAAAAATAAATGCAGAGAAGCCCCAGACCAGCAAGCCAACCAGAAACACCTTATGTGGAGACAAACCCAGAACTATGGGTACAATTGGGAGAGGAATTGCGACAAGCCAACACTACTATGCTAGAAACCGTGCAACAACTACGAGCAGAAACGATGAACTTGAGGATGGACAACGAGCGACTAAGGAAAGAACAAGAGAAGATCCTTAAAAGTCTATCTGATTGACAAAATCAATGTGGTCCCAACCCCAGTACAGAAAAAGGAGAGAAGACCCCAACTGCCAACAATGGGGAGGATAATGCAGAATCAGTAGAAGGCCATAAGAAGGAAGAAGAAGTGCATTCAGATAATGTGTTCGTTCAAAAGAGGACAAAAAGGTAGAAGATGGAATTACAAGGTGTGTTCAAAAAAACCAAACCATCGATGTTTGAAGGGGAATCCGAAGAAGCAGCGGAAGCCTGGCTGATCGACATGGGTAAATATTTTCAGATTTATGAGTATACTGAAAAACTTAAAGCTCGACTAGCAGTTTACCAATTACAGGGGAAGGCCACCCTTTGGTGGGAAGAAATTAAAACCGTGAGGAAGATAGATGAGGAGCAAGTAACATGGCAGGAATTTCAGAAACATTTTAAAGATAAATACCTAACTAAACGTTACTACGACGAAAAAGAAAAGGAGTTCCATGAGTTAAGATTGGGAGCCTTAACCATGGACGAGTATGTGAAGCGGTTTACTTCCTTGTTACGGTACATTCCATATATGCAAGAAGAAAAAGCTAAAATTCAGTGGTTCATTAGCAGCTTGCCAAATTTCATGAAGGAAAAATTAGAATTCGATTATCCTAAAACAATGGATGATGTAGTACATAAAGCTCACATCTGTTATCAATAGATGAGGCAGAAAAATGAAGGACCTAAGGGAGCCATTGGCAAGAAAATGAGGAACGTACCACCAAACAGACAACCAAAAGTCATAAATGGCAGAAATAATCAACAAAGGACTTTTGGAAAATTTGCAAGAAATATGCCCAGAACTCAGACTTATACTGAGAATAGACAGTCGAAAGGAGTTAGAAAAACTATTATAGACCAGCCACCAAATCCGCCACTACAATGTTGGGGATGTGGGGAAGCACATTATTACAAGAATTGCCCACACAAGGCTCGAACTAAACAACTGTCAAACATGCAAGAAGCATCTACAGTGGGAGATATTGCAAGAAGCATGCCAAAAATCAATGCTTCCTTGGATGATCATCAAGCGGCTATCAACCCACTATGATCGAATGTGAAGGTATGATTTCTTATCAGCATGTTTTTGTTTTATTTGATCTAGGAGCTAGCTTAAGATACATTATTCCTAATGTGGAAGAAAAATGTAAACTGCAAAGAAGCAAATTTAAGAAACCTTGGCTAGTTCAACTAACCACTGGGACAAAATGAAAGGTGTCTGCAAAAACATAAAACTGCCCTATAACTGTTTCAGGACAACTGATTCATGTTGACTTGAACATCCTTCCCTTAGGTTTCTATGATGTATTGATAGGAATGGACTGGTTGGAGGGTCACTGGTCTCTAGTGGATTGCAAAGAAAAATCAGTTAGTTATCTTACCGAGTCAGGGCAATGAAAAGAAATTCAAGGAATCAAGAAGAATGTTAAATTATGCTCTATTACAGCCAACCAGCTTGGAAGATGCATAAGGAAGGGCTGCCAGATTTATGTTGTCCAAGTAGGGTACAACAATGATAGGAATAAGATGACCTCCTTAGAGAGAATTCCTCTAATTCAAGAATTTGTGGATGTATTCCCTGAATCCATTCTTGGGTTGCCACCAAAGACCAACATCGATTTTACCATTGAGTTAGTGCATGGGGCAGCTCCTGTCTCTAAGGCGCCTTACCACAAGAGCATTCCTGGATTAACAGAATTGAAAATCCAACTTCAAGAACTATTAGATAAAGGTTATATTAGCCCTAGTGTGTCCCCTTGGGGAGCCCCTGTACTATTCGTACGGAGAAATGATGGGACATTAAGATTAAGCATCGATTACCGTCAAATAAACAAGATGACCATCAAAAGCAAGTATCCTTTACCTCGTGTAGACAATCTATTCTATCAAGTACAGGGAGTTAGCGTATTCTCCATAATCGACTTGAGGTCTGGCTACCATCAAATTAGAATAAAGGACGAAGACATCTGCAAAACCACATTTCGAACTTGTTATGGATACTACAAGTCTGTGGTACTGCCTTTTGGCCTTACCGACGCTCTGGCCACTTTCATGAGCCTGATGCATGGCATTTTCCATCTATTTCTGGATAAATTTGTACTAATGTTTATTGATGATATCCCGATCTATTCAAAAAGTCAAGAGGAACATGAGCAATATTTGAGAATAGTATTGCAGATTTTGTGAGATAACCAGTTGCACGTAAAATCTAGTAAGTGCAATTTCGACAAGGATCAAATCCAATACTTAGGCCATGTAATATCGGCAAAAGGTATAGCAATGGATCTAGAAAAGCTCATAACTATCATGGAATGGACCACACCAAAAAACGTTGCTAACATAAGATCCTTTTTGGGCCTTCTAGGGTATTATTGTCGGTTTATCAAAGGCTTCTAAAAAATAGCTTTTTCGATGACTTCACTGTACAAAAAGGGGCGTACTTTCCACTGGAAAGCAAAATGCCAACAAAGTTTTGAACAACTAAAGAAACTTCTCATGACCGCCCCGGTGCTAAAAGTAGCAGATCCGGAAAAGTATTTTGTAATATGTACAGATGCGAGTAAGGAGGGTGTCGGTGGAGTATTAAATTAGGAAGGAAAAGTCATAGCCTATGAATCACACAAACTAAAGGAGTATGAACAACATTACTTTGCTTATGATATGGAGTTGACCACAGTAGTGCATGCATTAAAAGTGTGGTGACACTACCTTCTAGGAAAGAAATTTCTGTTATTAACTGACCACAGTAGTCTTACAAATTTCTTTAACCAATCTAGTTTAAATGCTCGGCAGGCCAAATGGACCGCATTCTTGAGCAAGTTTGACTTTGACATGAAACACCTCAAAGGAAAAGAAAACCATGTATCAGACACTTTAAACCGAAAAGTACATTTCACTTATGAAGTAAAATTCAACCAAGAACAATCTAACATGCTAGAGGTTATCTAAGAGGCCTCCCTCCGAGACCTGGAATACACATTCTTATGGCAACAAGCTTCGGAAGCTCAGGAAAAAGAGAGGTAGTCGGAGTATGGAATTAGCCCCGATAAAATGTTAACATTCAAAAATAGGATTTATATTCCCAACCAAAAGTTTGTCAAGTAATTGTTATTAGATGAGTTTCATAGAAAACCTTACACAACTCATCTAGGATACCAGAAATTATTTTCTGCTATCAAGAAAAGTTATTTCTAGCCTAGTCTATGAAGATATGTGGCATAATACTTATCCAAATGTTTAGAGTGTCGATTGGTAATGGCAGAACACCAACATCCTATTGGTTTGTTACAACCCTTGCCCATTCCTGAATGGAAATGGGAGACAATCACTTTGGAATTCATTACTGGATTACCTTGTACAAAAAAACAACATGACTTAATCATGGTTGTGGTGGACAAGTTGAGAAAAACAGCTCATTTCATTCTCGTGAAATCCACTTATAAAACAGTGGAGATTGCATACATATTTATGAGGGAATTATTCCAACTACATGAGATACCCCAAGTAGTGATTTCCGACAGAGATGTAAAATTTACATCTGCATTTTGGAAAACCCTCTTCGCAGGATTAGGCACTCAAATTCAATTCAACACTGCCTACCATCCACAAACAGATGACCAGACAAAACGAGTGAACCATGTCTTGGAAGACATGCTGAGAATGTTTGTAATGCAACAACCCCAGAAATGGGAGGATTACCTCCACTTGGTGGAGTTTTCCTACAATAATGGACATCATGAATCATTAGGTATGAGCCCTTTTGAAGTGCTATATGGACGAAAGTGTCGGGTACCCATGGACTGGAATAGTCCAGATAACAAATTAGCATTGGGTCCTAATATGTTAGCGGAAATGGAGGCCACCGTCAAGAAGGTTTGCCAAAATTTGAAGGTTACTCAAGATAGGAAGAAGGTGTATGCAGATAAGAAAAGAACCCATAAATAATTCCAGTTGGGATATCACGTATATTTGAGGGTTAAGCCCCAGAAAATCACATTGCAACGGAAGGGTTGTGTAAAATTGGCACCACGGTACTGTAGGCCTTTTCAGATTCTAGAACGAATCGAACCCATGATGTACAAGCTAGCACTCCTGGGCCACATCCGACTCCACAATGTCTTCCATGTATCCTTCTCAAAAAAATATGTATACGACCGTCAACATATTATTAATTAGGAAATAATTCAGGTAATGATAGAATAAAATATAACTATAAGTATGGTTTATAAAAAAAGTTCTAACAGAAGGTTATGAATGTGCAGGTAGAACCCGAGGGAGAATTTCTGGCAGAGCCTCTTCGTATCCTAGATCAGAGAGAAGCCACCCTGCGGAGGTGAGCCATCACCCAAGTCAATGTGCAGTGGAAGCACTTTGGCCCAGATGAGGCGACTTGGGAAGAAGAGGAAGCCATGCAAAAATTCTATCCTACACTGTTTACTTAAAGAAAGAACACTAGGGATGACATTCCTCAAGGGGAGGGAGCTGTAACACCCAGTGACACACCAACAACTGTTGTTATCAAGTTTTATTTACCATTGTTATTTTATTTTAGTTTATTCTGAATTGTTAAAAACATTTAGGCTAAAAAGCTAGAAGAAAAGTTGTTAAACATTAATTAAAAGATTATGATTTAGTTGAGAATGGAACTAGAAAATCAGTTTTATGAACTGCTAAAAAACAGTTACAGACAGTTCTCTCACTCTCTCCCTTGAAAAGGGAAAAAGAGAGTAACCAGTGGGGGTTGGAAAGAGGGAGGAAAAACTGTACTATGAGAAATTTTATTCCCAGAGCTGAGCAAGTTAGCCAGTGGGAAGGAATTGAGGTATGCGACTTGAGGCTGGATTAGTTTCCTGATGCCCAAGGTACCAAAACTATCTGTCCTTGACAGAAGTGGAAGAGCTCGAAGGGGGATTCTGGACATAATTTCCAGATCCAAGGCTGGGTGGTGAGACCTTCTAAATCAAAGGAATGTAGGCTTGAATCATATTCATTCAGATAGCCAAATAAGTACTTATCATTGTGTTAACAACTATTTAGTACTTTAGGGAAGTAAATAATTTTTACTGTCATGAAAGAAATTTATATTAGTAACTTAGAATGTTATTGTAGTATTGCTCTGTTATAAAAATAAACAGAAATGAAAACTTTAATAAGTTCTATGCAGAAAGGAAACACACAATTTCCATAACATATCAGAGAAAAAAAATATTGTTGCTTTTATGATGATATTATTTACGGAAAGAAATTCTAATTTACTCCCAGAGGAATCATGAATCTAACAATCAAGTATTGATACAGAGAGCTATCACTTGAGTCTAGACTTCTCATACTTAACAGGCCTCTAACTCAACCATAAACAATTATGTTGCATATTAAAATTATGTACCCAGATATACTAATAGACTTCCAGAAATCACAACAACAATCATTGTACATTTATAACAAGCAAATCATGTATATAACGACCCAAATCATATTCGGTGTGAATATATGTATATTGCTGAAGGGTTAGGGTTATCGGCCTCGGTCGAGTTCTGCAAGAACCCTCCAAGAGCCAAATACCCAGGCTCATAAAAGCTTCGAACCCTTAAATCATAGAACAAAGACAATAGTGTATCAAGTCTGGCACATTTAGAATCATATACGGAAAATAAAAACAATGATTCCTTTCATGCAAATCTTAAAATATTCTCGGCTTTTAAAACAAACTTAATCAATATGTATATACAATAAAGCTTCGTA
The DNA here is from genome assembly GCA_031772625.1 of Pinus tabuliformis. NCBI lineage: Eukaryota > Viridiplantae > Streptophyta > Pinopsida > Pinales > Pinaceae > Pinus > Pinus tabuliformis. The sequence continues at coordinate 1,608,647,041 of CM062818.1, forward strand.
ATAGTTTGGGTCATAACAACCAATAAATTACATATATATATAAATACCAAATCACCGTCTGGTCCCCATCGAATACCAGAGTCAAACCAAAATACAAGTCTAAACATCAGTCATGCTGACCCTATCTTTAACTAAAACAGATAGCTAAAACCCTCGAGCAGAGGTATTCCGGCTGCAAGGCCCAATTCCAGCTTAATACAATTTCAAGCTCTCTGATCACAGGAGGAAGCTTAAAAACTTGAAGCAAAAGGAGTTCTCGGCCCAACCCACCTGGAGAAAAGATGACACAACAGTACTTAGAACGTCGAAGCCCGAGAAGGTCGTGCCGCAAGGTCGAAACGAAACCATCGAAACATTACCTGTTCAAAAGAACAATTAAATGAGAACCAGTTCTAGTTTAAGGAATCCAAATTAAAAACAAATGACAAAAAGAGACCTTACCTGAGTGTAGACTTGCACTCCTTGGGGCTGTAACCAAATCCTATAGAATAGCTTAAAACCCTTAACAAATATTCAGGAAAAGGAAATCAACTTAACCATGAATGGATGAGATTGCTACCTTCCACCTACAGGTGAAGCCGTATTGCTCCATCTGGAGGTTGCACATATTTGACAAGCAAACCCATTTGGTATTAGTAACCCCTGCACAAGAAATGATGAAACCCAATCTCATCTACTAAAATAGTAAGGAAGGGATGATCAACGGAACGCTCAAACATCAGTAAGGACTTACTGTTACCTAGTGGAGAAGCATGCAGCCATGGCACGATAGGAATGACGGACCCCAAACTAGAACTAACAGTCTACCATCAGGGCTACAGAGCAGAAGCACCGCAAAACAGAAGTAGGAACAAATGAATGTTCCCTCACAGCTAGAGGATCTTAACCCTATCCATCAACCTCAAGCAACCAAGACTCTGGATCATCCAAGATCCAACGACAAAGATCGCGTCAGATGAATAGTCTCCAGACTCCTTTGAGTGGCCAAGTTAATGCAGAGTTATGAATCCAGCTATGAAAGGGATAGCGAGGACAGTGGAGGACCTCGGGGTTCTCCTGCCTTAATGAGGTGGATTGCCCCGAGGCAAGGACCAGGTAGGAAAATTAATTTCCATTCTTTATCAGAGTTACGTGGAGTCCAACAGGGATTGGGTGCCACGTTATCCACATGAAATAGCCTTGTAATTTGTGAAGGTTATGGGTAGTGTAAACGCCCATTGGCAATAGCCAATTAATTTCTATAGCCCAACTCTTTTATTTACTTAATGGTTATTTTATTTTTTTTATATATGGATGTTACATATATAATGTTAATATGGAATACTTAAATCAATAAATAAAATTTGTAATATTTAGATTAGAGATTTTTTACACAAACGTAAAGCTTGACCATAGATGTAGACTTTCTGCTTAGCATAAAGTGGCAAATGAGTATCAAATGCTAATGTTTTTATTTCATTGGTGAAATAGGTTTTATTTTTTTAATAAAAAATTGTATAGTAAAAATATAAAGAAATACAAATTTAGTAAAATAAAATTTATACATAATAATATACAAAAATTATAATCATTAATCTATATACATTTTAATATTTATAGTTTTTATAAAATTTGATATATAAATCTATAAAAAATCTAAAATAATAAAAGTGAAAAATAAAGTATAATCCTCAAATTTTAAATTCCAAATATATTTCTATAATTTTTTTAAATTTAACTTTTTAACGTGATATCTGTAACAAAGATTGCGTGTACATATAGAGATTATTGTAAATACTAAATATTTACATGTTTATTAATTAAATTTGAAAAAAAAATTTTGAAATAATATAATTATCATTATTATTATTTAAATTTATTTTAAACGTAATATGTATATTATGATTTTTTTTCATTTGTGCCTTAACACTTTTAATGTATATTTTGTTTGATTTTATTTACAATGTCATTCAACACCAATACTCTATTGTGATTGCCCTAAAAATTCCTCCCCGTCCATGCATGATCTTGCATTCTGGGATTTGTCTAAAGTATTATAGATTTTCTATACAAATCTATACAAATAATAGATTAAAATGAAAAAATATATTATTAAAGTTTATTAAAAGAACTGTCTACAAATAAAATTATTACTATTAAAGTTTATTGTTTTTTATGATATTCTAACTATATTTAAACTAATCCAGAATCGCTACACTTATCCCTTGTTCAAATATGGGACCTAGTTCGTACCTTTTAAAACTAAATAATTAAACTAAGCAGAGGAATGCTAGCTATGAAACCTTGCTCTTTGTCGTATTAATTGAACCCTAGTACTATTACTAAACTGGTAAAAAAGAAAGTATTTACTTATACTTTCACCATAGTAACTAACCTAGTTGACTTTTTTACCATCTTTTCTAATATCAATATTAATATATTTAAAGGTTTGTAAACAAATAATTTATCTTTCCAAACATTTATAGTTTCATATCTTTTTGACAATTATCTATACAAGGAATCATTGTTTTTATACATTCCTTCCTTTTCAGGTTACTATTATTTTTCTTTTGATGATCTAGATTCTTTATCTGTATAAACTTGAACTTTCAAGAATTTTGCAAAAACATTTACCTTATCCAAGCCTTAAATACTCACAGTCTTGCTAAAATATCCTTTTCTATTATAGGTTAGACAATTTTTTTTTCTATAATTCCAATATAAATCACCCATGTCAGCTACTTGTAGATTTTTTCTTATCTATGTTTTTCTAGCATCATATTGTCACTTCCACTTCCATATGGTTATGTATTTTTCCTCTTGGGAATTTAATGAGATCTATCATGGTCCTCCCAACCATAAGTTGGTTTATTCCTTCTTTATAATTACATACCCTCGATCTCTCCTCCTTCCTACCAAAGAAATAGTCTAAAGAAATCTCAATTTCTTTCCTAGAAACTAAATTCTCCAAAACCTTGAACTAAGGTCCTGCTCTTTTCTTGAGGTTTCAACCATTCTTTCTATCCCACAAGTTTTTAATCATGAATTATTATCTTTCTCTCCCACAACATTCCTAAATGGAGCGAGTTTCATGGCATCTATCTCTAGCCTGGTCATATTACTTGGTCTCTTGAATTTTATTATTTTATGAATAATCAGACTGGAGAAGATTTTCCTCCTTTGCATCTTCCCTCTTCTTGGGCATGAGTGACTTCCAACTATTTCACTGACATTTAGTAGTTAAGGAAAATTTATAGCTCTTAACAAATTCATTAGAGTGTTAACTATTGCATAAAAATTCATATAAAAATTCAAATATTCACATTAAATGGTCTTTTCCAAACATTTTAACCTTTAGTCAAAAACGGAAAAGATGGAACCCTAATTAAGTCTTAAAAGCTTAAGTGATAGTCAAGTAAATAGAGGTATCATAATAAAGCTAGTGGTTACGTGTGTAGGGTTTTGGCCACTGATCATGGGTATGTGGAAGAATAGACTAAGGATTTTATCTACCTAACATGTTCATCAGACATTGTTGAGGTGAGTTTTGACAATGATATGAGAAATGAGGAATCTCCTGTGGATTGTGTTGGTGTGAATGTTGAGTCGAACTATAGCAATGTGACTATGCATGGGTTTTCAAGGGAAAATAACCTTACCTTACAATTTTGATCCACCTAGATCAGAGAATATCAAGATGTTAAGCCACTTGATTCTTCTCTATCTATATCTTTGTGGGGCATTTAAGATCCTTTAAAGAAGGGATATTTCCATATTTTTCTAAGACCCCTTAGAGGAAACATGGTCCAAATTTGGGTCTCCATATCAGCCTTTGGGGAAAACCTAAAGTAGGTTATTGTGAATCTATTAGTGGTTCTTGTAGACATGTAATGCCTTCTCTGCGAAGGGAGGAAATTGTAAAATTCTCCTCAACTAAAGGATTATAATATTTTTTGTAACTCTACTATCATCTTATTGTTTTGGTTGTGCAAGGGTGCCTTAATTTCCATGAATCTGAGTGGATCAACCTCACAAAAGGATGAAATGTGAGGAAAAAGTTAATAACCAACTAGATATACCTCATTTCAACCCTAGAACTTAGATTGTTGAAAACTTGAATAACAACAAGAAGTTTCATCCATGGAGGTAAACCTAAAAGTGGTTAATAAGCTCTATTTCATTCTTCAATTAAGGCAAAAATATGTAAATTTAATGGTTTCTGGCCAAGTTAGATGCTATGCATGAATGGGTGTTTACAAATTTCACCACCAACTATTATATATACATATTTTCAAAAGGATTCTTGATTATCTAGTTCGATACTCAGGATGAATGAGACAAAGTATTAAAATAAGGACCCTAGTTTTGGGGAAGTTGAAGGTTCTTAATTACCCCACAGTCTTTAGAATTTGATTCCATAACAGTGGTGGTCTCCGAGGTTCTGCTATGGGGGAGGCCACAGGTAATGGGTTGTTCTCATCTTCTTGATTTACATAAGGGAATGTATTGGGTTCGGATTACATTATGGCAACACTGATCATACATATCATGCTTATGGCTGAGTGTTATTCCCCTATAAGCTTGTTCCATTACACTTATATCACGTATATGGTTGTCTAGCCTTTCTGACTTGTTGGTTGTCTGGCCTTTGTCTTGATTGGATTTTTTTTTTTCTAAAAGAGGAGCTATATCTAAAGTGTCGAATTTATGCATATGTACTTTTTTCTATCACCACATGGTCCTCAAGGAAATCAGAAACACTATGGTATTTTTCAAAAAGATGGACACGAAGAGTATATATAATGAGAGATTTACCTTTGCTAGAATCTATGTGGAAATAGATCTTAGTAAGGGGTTAATTGATTGTATTCATATGAAACATCAAAGTTTCCAATGGACCCACCTAATGGAGTATGAAAATACGATATTCATATACTAACTATGCTATCAAATTGGAAATTTTCAAAACACATGTGTTTAGGAAAAAAAGCGCCCAAAATGAAAAAGGTGTGGCCATGTAAAAGAAAAGGGTGGCAACCTCTAGGTCCCTATCAAACCTAGGAAGAAGAAGGGAAATTCATATATAACCCTTCAATCAAAGAATATGGGGGAACTCAAGTTCAGAATGACATTGCTACCAACAAGTGAAACATGGAAAATTCAGTGGTAATCTAGAAATCAAAACAATATGTAAGATCCCAAACGCCAAAATTTTTAATAAATCTATAACACTTTAGTGTCCTAATAAAAACTATTTCAGTAAGAAACAAGAACACAAATGAGATCTAGAAATTCAACCCTTTATTTATAACTGAAGAAAATAGTACATGCCCATGCAATAATATCGAAGCCACTGAAATAGCATGCACGTCTGCTCATCAAATGAGAAAGAAAAGACACTGAAGCATAATCATGGACCCTAGATGGATGCACTATTCAAATTACACCCACAGATTTTTCATCCTAGGAATCAAACTAGAAATGGCCTCACCAAGTTCTCAACAAGACACATCAAGGAAAATTTAGGGGATAATATTCGCAAGTGGGTTAATTTTCCATTTTTTTTTCCAAAAAAAGATTCACTAATTTCCATCTTTTTGAAAATTTATTTGCGCTTTTTTATATATAAAATTAATTTTTCTTAAAGATTAACAAAGTTTTACAAATACTTATATAAAATTATTAGAAACTTGATTATGTTTACAAAAATATACCTAATTTTTTTATAGTTTTCATATTAGGGGCTACTAAAATTCACTAAAGTTTCTAAACTTTAATATAAATTTACATCCTTAAATTTTTTCTTGAGATACATTAGGATAGAAAACTCAACATGATCAAAATTCCTAGCTCCTATCCCTTTTTATAGGTTTGATGGACTATCTTTAAACCTTGTTTTATTGGTTTCCCTCGAAAAATGAAGGAAAAAGCCATGGGCAAATACCATGGGTAAATTTTGTCCATTTTAACCCTATCAAGAAAAGGGAATAATAAAAATCCTCCCACCCTCAAATTGTTTTCCCTCAAGCAATCCACTTCTATCCACAACAAAAGCATTTGTAAATTTAAAATAGGATCCCATACAAACTAGTGTGTTATCCCATGCCCTCATGCTAAATAATCATGAATGGACCCTTCAATAAATAGATCTCAAACAATCCTCTCACCAATCCCACCCTTAATAGATTCACTTGGATCCCAATGCCACCTAAATCCTAGGAGTTGTTGGTTATGATACCACCCCATCCCTACACCATTGTTTGTGCCTAAGGGCCCAAGCTGTAATATACCCTTCGCTAAGAGTATGCTCCTAAGAATCATCCGATCAATAGAGCTCGAACTCACAATATCTCACCAGTCAATCCCATGGGAAGGATCTAATGCATGAATACCTTCACATGGAATAAGTCTACTATATTGGTGTTGCTTGATGCCTAAATCGTGTTGCCTCATCTAGTTACTCAACATGATCCATTTCGAGAACTTTTCCCTACTCTTCCCAATGTGTAAAAGTGGGTTAGTAGTGCTACTATTCCTATCTATGTACTCCTATAGATGGCTACTATGGAACTCCCAACTGTACTCCTCTTGTTGTCGTCTGAGGGACTTAAGTCATTCCACAACACTAAACAACTTGGTCATTGATTCAACATATACACCTATGAGCTCCTTAATTTTTATGTTCTCCTGTATGACAATATCTTGGATTTTCTAGACTCTCTTCTTCAACACCATAAGAATTGTCTTAAAATGCTTGACCTTCTCTCTAAAGCCTTCCATTGGTGATTTCAGTGTCTTGTTGAATGTTTTTGAATTTTTTTGCAACAGATGCTCAACTATCGCAACTCCAAATTCAACCTTTTACCGCCTCTCTGGAAATGGCTCATCCTTCACACTATATTTTTCATATTTCCCTTCATGATCATGCTCGTCATGTTGGGTCACTAATACGTCGACTAATACGTCAAAATTTGATTCGGTATGGGCCTGGAGGAAGTTTGTTAAATTTATTTCAAATCGGTAATTTTTAGAGCAAATCATTCTTCATATTCCTCACCTCATTTTCGTCCAACGTCTGGAGATTTGAAAACGTGCATTCTTTAAAAAACCAGTCTTCTAAGGGCAACAGTTGGAATACAAAACAATTCTTCATCCTCGTGCACAGGATGAGTCGTTGGTGGCAGAGAACGATTGTTGAGTTTCGAACCTGCAACTCACTAAAGCCAAAAAGCCAAAACAATGTTCATGTGTCTTGAAATTTAAGTAATAAGATTGAAAAGACAATATTGATACCGAATTTACTCAAATGACTAATAATAGATTGACCAAAAAGATTACATGATTTTAGATTTTTTAAGAAAAATTAGATAATATCGAAACCAAATTTACTCAAATAACCAATAATTAAAAAGATCACCAAATAATAATAAGATTGAAAAGAGCCCCAAGAGTTAGCTCAATCGGTCAAATCAAGTGCCTTGCAATGGGAGGTCACAGGGTCGAATCCCGAAAACTCTTGGGGTTAGGTCAGTAAATAGGTCGAGGGGTGTTGATGCCTTCGGGTGCGTCCACTCAGTGTTGAACAACCCTGGATGTAGCGGCTACGCATTGACCTAGGTATCCGTGAACCAGAAAGTGAAAAAAAATAATAAGATTGAAAAGATGAAAAATATAGGCCCATTCACATGGTGCGTGATCCATCACTTTTAGTAAGTGCTATTAATTTCAATAATGTATAATATTTTTAGTTTTCGGTAAAGTTTTTATTTTTATATTAAAAATAAAAATTATTTTAATAAAAAATTAAATTAAAAAATAAATATAAAAAATATTGGATATGCTAATGGTTGTTTATCTGTAATTTTGTACTTAAAATATCGTTTTAATTTTATATAAATATTTTTATCATATTATTTTACAAATTCAAATAGTGAATTCTCAAATATATTTTTTTAAATTTTAATTTTTTTTATAAAGTATCGTTTAGTATTGAGTATTATATATTATTTTCAATTATGTATTTCGTTCAAAAAAATCTAATTTTATATTTTTTTAAATTTTATTGGGAAAATAGATTACAGGTTTTTAGGTGTTTTTACGACAATTTAGACCATATTGAGATCCAATTTACTCAAACAACCAACAATTAATAGGATAACCTTTTAGGATAACTTCTCGTTTCATCTAATCACAAGAGGAGGCCTTCATCCCTACTAATCTTGATAACCATCAACCATTAACAGGATAACCTTTTAGGATAACTTCTCGTTTCATCTAATCACAAGAGGAGGCCTTCATCCCTATTAATCTTGATATCTACTTTTATTTATAGCTTCGTCATTGAAAACAATTTTAAAGGTCTTTGAAGATTAGAATATTGAAATTGTTAATTTAAATCATTTAAAATTTTGAAAGTTCACTTTTTTTATTACTAATAAAATGCGCACTCCCCAATTTTTTCATATTAAATCTTAAATTTGAATTCGAATTTGGTAACGATGCATTCAAGCATGCAAAATAACTCCATCGAGTGATGCGATCAACATTTGTCTGGGGGCCGGGTTTTGCAGAAGCGCGATCAAAAGCAGCAATGGCGGCAACACTGGTTTTGGGTGGGGGGTGCCTCTCAGACGTGGACATAGCCTTCTTGACTGCGATTGATAATTTGGACATGATCGTCCTCTCTTCCTGCGATAAACTGATCCGCATGTGGAACATAACCAGGAAGCCTGTGAAGCACGATATCCCTCGGCGTCGTCTGTCTGGCCAGATCGCGGCCACTTCCTCCGACGGCCAGCCCCCCTTCGGCTCCTGGGATGATGAGATCATGCTTTCTGTTGGCCACACCAAGGCCGCCGCAAATGCCGTTTTCCTCTGGCGATCTCTGGGCACATTTGTATTCTTGAGCACAATGAACCCCATGGGGCGGGAAGACTGTGGAACATCGCATCGAGGGGCGGCGACGAGATGCAGAGATGCGGCGCTCCAAACGGGGGCCTCTCTCGCCCTTCTCCAAATCAGCAGCGAGGCAGGGGTTTGTATGATGCAAAGGTTCATTCGGTCCATCCACAGATCCGCAGGCCCATCCTTAGCAGCGGATCAGGGCTGGAGCATTAGCTTCCATCTGCAGAAGCCTTTTCCTCCGCCAACGCCTTTAGTTTGTCAGAAGACGGAAAACCCAAAAGATTCAAGCATGGCGTTGATCCAGAAAGCGTTTAAAAACTTCTCTGCCCCCTTTCAGGTTCAAATCTCATAGATCTCAGGCAAGACCATTCTGCAATGGGTCTCCCCTTCAGATCTGGTGCAGGAACTCAAGGTAAAACTGGAACGCCAATTCGGGATCCCCTCTGCCCTACAGAGACTTATATTTCAAGGTAAACAACTTGATGATCCTCTTCCCCTCTCTTCCTACAGCATTAAAAATAATAGTTCTTTAGTGTTTTCCCTTCGCTTGAGAGGCAGCGCTGCAGGGAAATCTTCTTCTGCTCCTCCCTTCTCCTACAAATCTGTTGTACACTCTGAGATTCCCTTTTCCCCTGAGGCTCCCAAACCCAAGCCTTTCTTGGTTGACAAGTTAGAGGAGATTCCCTCTGTTGAGATCTCCCACCCTGGCCTTGCAGATTACCTTCAAAAATTTGCAGAAAGGGCCATCATCTGCAGATTCAACGGGCTTTGGCCATGCTCTAAGGACCTCTGTGACTGGATCCATGTCAACTGGACTCACCATTGCAAGGTCAGCTTCTGCTCAAAAGGATATTTTATAGTTCTGTTTGACAATCCTAAGCATTATGGATAGGCCTTAGAAGAAGGTCCTTTGTTTATGGGTACAACAGGACTCTTCTTAACTCCATGGTTCCCAGATTTTGACCCAGCATCTGCAGTCATCACCAAAGCGCTTGTCTGGATCAGACTTCCAAATTTACTAGCTCACCTGTGGCATTTAGCAGTCTATAGGTGTATAGGTAACACCTTGGGCTGCTTTTTAATGGGAGATTCTATGCAAGAACATCAAGGTCTCTACACATATGCCAGAATATATGTTTAGCTAGACCTAAGTAAGGGTCTGCCAGATAAAATCAATCTTAAGATCAATGATTTTGTTTGGACCCAGAACCTGGACTATGAAAACACTGCCTTTCGTTGCCGCCATTGTCACCTAACAGGGCACCTGCAGAATTCTTGCCCATCGCTCCCTGCAAAAGCGAAAAAGGGCAACATTGCAAAAACCAAACCCAAACACTCGGCCCCTTGTCCTCCGCCGCCAGCAGTGAGCTCTGATTCCTCAAGTTCCGACGATGAAGAGAGCAATGCAGAACCGGTCCAGGCGCCTCAATCGTTGGATCTGCCTACTGATACTCCTGCGCACCCCTCTGGCTCAGCAATCTCCCAGAAACGCATCCATGAGACCTCCTCTTTTGAATCAAATAAGGAGATCCCCCTGACGGAAAATTCAAGTCTTCAAGTTGCTTTAGCTCATTCTCCCCAGGATGGCTGGATAAAAGTCAATAAAAAGAAAGGAAAAAAACATCGTGTTGAGAATTTTTCCCCTGTGGGGTAAAAGTCAGTCTTGGGTCTCAAGTTAACTGTTGTAGCTCTTTGTATGGTTCATTCCTTTTCCGGAACCGAGGTTGATAGTTTCATCATTTCTGGTCGTCCGGTTTCTTGTCTCTCTTAATTGTACTATATTTTACTCAATAGAAATAGTTTTATTTTACTAAGAAAAAAAACATTTTTCTGGGGGCGTGGCAAATCTATTGGATAAGACCCTCCGTAGCGATAACCTCTCTTGCATGTCCCACGACCATGCAGATATAATGCTCCTTACGCTTTATGCTACCCAATGAAACATGATTGTGAATTCCTTGACCTTGTTGCATGGCTCCTTCACGTTACCAATAAGTGGAGCGACCAAATGCATTACTGCCAATAGCCACACAATATTCAACGTTTGACCTGTTTGACAACTCTCAATCCTACGACATTAATTCACATCATGAATCCTCATTGATGGCCTCACGACCTTCTAAAGCGCACTTCCTCTCGTAATGATGTCTCGATGCCTCTCGACCCTCCAAGAAGGATGAGATTTGCTCCTTTTATTCTTGGCTCTGTACTGTGTTGCTGCTAAGATCGGGAATAATAGGAATCTTCAACGAGACATGCAGAATATACCTGGAATGATCACATTGACTTGGGTCAATCTGTGGCTCTATGATCCTCTTCAATAATTTGCAGTGTCTGACTTGCCTGTAACGAAGCTTGGATATCACCCATTCCCCACAGTCTTGCGCTGACAAAGTTAGTATGTTGGTTCGATAGTTGCAAAGAAACCAATGAAACCAATACCCAAATCCCCCCAAACTAATAAACGCGAAAACCCAAATATATATATATATATATATATATATATATATATATATATATATATATATATATTATTATTATTATTATTATTATTATTATTTACGAGAAGGCTTCGACAAGTACAGATATTATGTATAGATTTGGTTTTCCAACTAAGGAATTCGAGACCAATCATGGCGATATCAAATATCACTGATGAAGAAAATGTCTATTAGGGTGAGAATAAAGCTCACTTAAATCTCTTATATAAAAATTTTAGGGTGGTAGGCTGCACATTTTTTATATCAATGTACTTAAATCTCTTATATAAAACTTTTAGGGTGGTAGGATGCACATTGTTTATATCAATGTAAGATTCCAAATGTCAAAAATTTTAATAGATCTAGTACACTTTAGTGTTCTAAGAAAAAAAAATTGTAAGAAACAAGAACACAAATGAGATCTATAAATCAAGCCATTTATTTATATTATTAAATGTAGAAAATAGTACATCCTTATACAATAATATCAAAGCCCCTTCAATGGCATGCATGGATGCTCTGCTAATAAGGAAAGCAAAGACATTGAAACACAATCTTGGGCTGGGATGTCTCCATGAGATAGATTTCAGGGATCAAACTAGAACTAGCCATGCCAAGTTCTTAACAAGACACATTAGGATAAGCAACTCAAATAATCCAAATGCCATGCCTAGTTCCTACCCTTTTTTATAGTCTTGATGGACTCTCTAGAAACCTTATTTTATTATTTTCCCTCGAAAAATGAAGGAAAATATCATGGGAAAATACCATGATAAGTACCATGGGCAGATACCATAAGAAAATACCATGGGTAAATTTTTTCCATTTTGACCCTATCAATAAAAGGGAATATTACACAATAAATAAAAGTGGCACATAAGAAGGATCAAATAGTGAGCACAAAGCGAGTTCATGCCCTAGAAAACCCATATTCAAATAACGAACAACTATTAAGAAAAATTCCTTTGGTAGGAGTTGCCCTAAATTAGGGGAATGGTAGGAGGTCTGGAAAACAGAAAGAAAGGGAAAGTAAGTCATTTATACATTACTTAATCTTCACTATTGCATTTTTATTTTCTTTTTAGTTATTTGTTCTACTTTAGAGCCATAGAGGTTTCTCATACTGAATACTCATAAGCATATGGAAAATGTAATTTTGGTTCCTTTTCAAAATAAAGCTACGGTTTTTTATTTGGAAAAAAGAAATGAAAATTATATATATATATATATATATATATATATATATATATATATATATACCAGCTAACCCATCACCATATACAAGTTGACCCATCACCATTAAATTGTGCCCCTTAGAATTACCCATTGGTGGTCCCTAAGGCCCATTAAATGGTGCCCCTTAAAATTACTCATTGGTGGTCCCTAAGGCGGGATAATTTTAGTCTTGCATGTGAGATGCCTTTGGGTCTTGGGCCATTAACCTGGTTCATTAGATCCAGCCAAACAAAAGAAATTTTAGGGAATACTCCAAGCTCATTCTTTTATATATATATATATATATATATATAATCTTCTATATTTTTGTAATTCTAAAGTATTTTTTTACTAATATTAATATTTAAATTTAAATCTGGTTTTCTTTTAAAATCATATATGTATTTTATTTTAAAATTATATGACAATTCATGACAAGTATCAGCTTAGATCCATGGTACCTTAGTAGGCATCTAGAGGGATCAAATATCTTGAGATGCAAACCTCTTTTTGGTACCTTAGTAGGCATCTAGAGGAATCAAATATCTTGAGATGCAAACCTCTTTTAGAGTGAAAAGAGATTTGATCGCTCTCCATGCTTGGTATATCCGAAGTTAAGATGGGATAATCTCTTGAGATGCAAACCTCTTTTAGAATGAAAAGATATTTCATCCCTCTCCATGCCGGGTAGATTCCAAGTCATGCTGTGACCAAATCTCTTTAGATGCAAACCACTTTTAGAGTGAAACCAAATTTGTTGCTCCTCATGTTCGGAGATACAGAATTAAGATCAATCTATGCTAATTTAATTTTTATGCTATTTTTCTTTACACATTACGTTACATTACAACATCTTTGTCAAACTAAAACGAGAAGTGCAATAAATATTATGTTATATAATTTTATTTTATTTTATTTGCCACACGTCCAATAAAAACATAAAAATTCCTGTAATACTTTCTCACATTTCATAGATAATATATATAACCCAGGGAATTCAAGAGACTCCAATCAATGATCAATCTAAAAAAACTTCATATCTCACATTAAAGAATTTAAAGACACTTTTAAAATTTTGTTTTAATATTATTTTTAAAATTATATAAAATTAATATATTTATTTATAATTTATTTTCTCAGGTATATATATTAAATTCATATTTAAATTAAATGAAGCCGGAAGAAAAATGATCAATTATCTCTTTGACGGTCGGCAAAAATGGCCTTTAATAGCTATATTTGTTACTGGCAATAAAACATGCGGAAAGATATATATCTTTAATAAAGATTTTGATTTAACATTTCCGCATTTTTAATTAAAAATGTATTTTTATTTAAGAATAAACGTCGAAAATTAATCGAATAGAAATTGAAAAATATATAAACAGAAAATTCTTAAAATAAAATGCATTTCAAAATATATGAAATAGAATGACGTCCAATGACATAAAAGGGAATCTTTCCCCGTTTTGAAACTTTCAAAAGCCAGAAAAACCATTAAAAATAATAATATTAATAATACTAGTAATATTAATTAATTAATGATAATAAAAATAATAATAATTAGTAATAAAAGTAATAATAATAATAATTAATATAAATTAATAATTTGTATTAAGTATAATAGTGAAATTTTTACCACATTTATTAATATGATTGACAAAAATGTTCAACAAAACATAAACTTATGAAATAAATTTATTAATCCATGAAATATATTCTACTTTTATATAAAGTATTTCTTTAATTAGAAGTGAATGATTTAAATTATGAAAGTAGATGCTCCTTATTATTATATTATAACCACCTATCAAAGTTTTTTAATTATATTTATCAATATGACTGTGCAAGTGATTTATATACACGGCCACATTTATTAATATTGTTGAAAAAATTGTTCACCAAAACTTAAACCTATGAAATAAATTCATCAATCAATGAAAGTATATTTTTCTTCTAACCAAAGTGTTTCTTTAGTTTGATAGAAGGTAAACAATTTAAATAAAACTCCAAGAAGGAAGAATTCTTAAAATAAAACTCAGAGGCAGGGTTTTTACCGAGCACCAGAAGTTACTTATAACTAAAGTGAAATTTTGAGAGTGAAGGAATTTTTAAAACTAGCATAGATTTATTTTAATTACTGATTTATCATCAATACGGAGGGATCAAAACATGTAAACTTATTTTAGAGTGCAAAAAACAATGTATAATTTTTTATTATTAAATTGTATTTTTAAATATTATAGTGATTAAGTACGATATTTTTATCTATAAATATATATGAAATTGATATGTGTTAAAAATATTATTTACATATACTCTTGTTTACTTCTAATTAATTTATATGCAATTATCTTAAATTATAAGTAGAGATTTTTTCTTACGTGACAGGAATTTATTTTACTTTTATTGTGTAAATGGTTCCGAACAAATCAAGAATTAAATGAGAGAACTACTATCACAAGAAAACCAAGAATTCAGTTGGGTGATTTATCTGGTCATTCCATTTCTTTCAATCTCTACTGTTGTTGCTTCTGGAAATGTAGGGATTATAAAGTAATGGTGAATCTCACTTAATAATGTCATTGTTGCTATGTCTCTCTCTACAACTACATTTGTACCTGTTAGCAAAATAACGATTCTATAATGTAGAATAAACACTTAAAAAGAATCGAAAAGTTTAATGCTCAATAAATCATACCTCTGGCCATTGATGCTACTCACACTCCGATGTATTTTGTACACCACTGCCTACAATTTGAGCAAACTCCTCTGATGCAAAATCCTTGTCTGCTTAGAGAAAAAAAAATACCTTCTACTACTCGAATATGGAAAATCAAGACCTAATAGTTCGGCAAAGAAACGAATGCCAAAGCCAAAGCATGTGCATGACAGTGGAAATAGAAAACCAAATGAGGTTATTAAAAAGAGAATAACAAAAGGATTGCTCGAAAAGGCAACACCCGCAAAGGCGGTGCATGAAAAAAGAACATCAGCGAAGGCGGTGTCTAAAAAACAAACTGCAAGCAAGTTGCCTGCAAATCGAACAGCATCAAAGATCATGCCTAAGAAAAATACGCCAAGCAGGATGCAACAGGAATCGAACAATGAGGAGCAGCAAAAGCAACATAGATAAAAATTCACACAAAATCTCTCATCCATGTGGTACTTCCAAGCTCTACGCACTCTAACTTGATGGTGTAATACTAAAGGGGATTGAGTTAGTGAGCTTGGGGACCAAACAGAAGTATTTATAGCCAAGCTTCCATCAAGCTTCTGTTGGCTATGTGTCAAGTGTTCCACAGAACATGGTAGAGAACTGCAAAGAGAGTAATGGACCACTCCAAGAGCTCCCAAAAAGAAATTAATTAATTGAAGATAGTTTCTGTAATTGAAGGAAATAACTGCAGTTGGTTTCTGTAATTTAAGGAAATGACTGCAGTTGATTTCCAGATTATCGTGGGTCGTTGGGAGAGGGAGCTTAACATTCTCTCACTTGGTCCATACTTACAATCTTAATGTCTCATCTTAAAACCCATTGATAATCTGTATTAAGTAATAAATACATGAATCATGGTGATAAGTCCTCTAATGATGAGTATTATCTTCCATGTATTACTATGCATTTATTCTTATTATAATTTATGTGGCAACAATTTCTTAATGAATAAACCCTATTTTTATTCTTGGTCCTACACAGATGAATTCTCTCAAATCAAATTAAGGTGCACATAAATATGAGGAAACATCACAATAATTAAGAATTTCATTAAAATAACATTGTCCATACAATGAGAAACTACATAATGGAACCAAGTCCCATATTCATTACATGATCCTTGAATTTAAATGGTGGCATGCCCTTAGTCAAAGGATCAGTGATAATCAGCGCAGTGTTGACGTACTCAATGACCACTTTCTTTTCTTTAACACATTCACTTATAGCTAAATACTTAATGTCGATGTGTTTATTTCAACTCCCACTTTTGTTGTTTTTAGCCATAAAAACAGCAGCTGAATTGTCGCAATACATTCTCAATGGCTTAGAGATAGAATCCATAATTCTAAACCCAGAAATGAAACTCTTAATCCATACACCATGTAAGGTAGCCTCAAAACAGGAGACGAACTTGGCTTCCATAGTGGAAGTGGCAATCAAGGTCTGCTTGGCACTCCTCCATGATACAACTCCACCGGCATCATAAAAATGTATCCTGATGTTAATTTGCATGAATCAACACATCCATCAAACTCAGAATCTGAGTAGCCAATTACTTCCAAATTTTCCGTCCATCTATACATAAGCATGTAGTTTTTGGTTCCTTGAAGGTACCTCATTACTTTCTTTGCAGCTCTCTAGTGGTCTAAACCTGGATCACTCTTATATCATCCCAACATTCCCACAACAAACGCAATGTCAGGCCTTGTGCAGACCTGAGCATACATTAGGCTTCTGACAGCATAAGCATATGGAATGTTCTTCATTTGTTCCCTTTCAAAGTCGTTCTTCGGGCATTGGTTCAAATTGAACCTATCACCTTTCACAATGGGAGCAAAACTTGGTGAACAATCCTTCATCTGAAATCTCTCTAAAATTTTATTAATATAGGTTTCCTTAGACAGACCTAAGATGCCACGAAATCTGTCTCTGTGGATCTTAATGCCAATGGCATAAGATGCCTCACCCATATCCTTCATTTCGAAATTTTTAGAGAGGAATTATTTCACCTCATACAGCAAACCCTTATCATTGGTTGCTAGCAAAATGTCATCCACATATAAAACAAGAAAACAGATTTTACTCCCACTAAATTTTAGGTATATACATTGATCCATAATGTTTTCTGCAAAACCAAAAGAAGAAATTACATTATGGAAATTCAAATACCATTGGCGGGATGCTTGTTTTAAACCGTATAAGGATTTCTTGAGCTTGCAAACCAATTGTTCACCATCACTAGAGGGGAATCCTTCAGGTTGTTTCATGTAAACCTCCTCCTCTAGATCTCCATTGAGAAATGTTGTTTTCACATCCATTTGTTGCAACTCCAAGTCAAAATGGGCTACTAATGCCATAATAATGTGCAAGGAATATTTCTTAGATACAGGAGAGAAAGTCTCCATGTAGTCGATTCCTTCTTTCTGAGTGATTCTCTTAGCAATGAGTCGTGCCTTGTATCTCTCAATGTTGCCCAATGAGCCTTTCTTTGTCTTAAAGATCCATTTACATCCAATGAATTTTGCACCATTAGGAAACTCAACAAGATCCCAGACTTCATTACTCTTTATATAATTCATCTCTTCCTTCATGGCATCGTACCATAATTCTGATTCTTTGCAACGCATGGCTCGTGAAAATGGCTCGGGATCATTTTCGGCTCCAATATTGTAGTCAGATTCTTGCAGATACACAACATAATCATTAGGAATTGTTGATGTCTTTGGTCTAATAGATCTTCTTAATGTTGTACCATCATCTTCCTGAGAAGTATGTGGTCCAACTCGTTGTTCAAAAGTTCTTGGCAACTCTTGAACTACCTGATCTACTAGAATTTCGTGAGCAGCTTCTGGAACTTCAACAATTGGTTGTTCAACACCAATTTGTACTTGAGGGGCCTTGTGAACAATAACCAATCTATCACTTGAGCTAGAAGGTTGATATTCTGATTGATCCTTCTTGGAAACTATGTTCCTGGTTTGATCGCTCCCACTGATCAAATAGTTTTCAAGAAACTTTGCATTTCTTGATTCAACAATCCTAGTGCTGTGAGATGGACAATAAAATTTGTCCAGCTTCTTCTCTTGTGGATTATATATTCTCACTTTAGACGGGCATCCCCAAACGCGCATATGACGCAAACTTGATTTCCAACCTTTCCATAATTCAAATGGCGTTTTAGGAACAACCTTGGTTGGAACTCGATTTAACATATACACTGCCATCTTAAGTGCTTCAGTCCACAAGGATTTAGGAAGATTGGAGCTGCTAAGCATACTCCGCACCATGTCCAATAATGTTCGGTTTCTTCTTTCTGCTACACCATTTTGGTCAGGTGAACCAGGCATGGTGTATAGGGCAACAATCCCATGCTCTTGAAGAAATTTTTTGAATGGCCCAGGTGCTTGTCCATCTTCTATGTATCTACCATAATACTTTCCACCTCTATCAGATCTCACAAACTTAATTTTCTTGCCACATTGTTTCTCTACTTCAGTCTTAAAGATCATAAAGGCATCTAATGCTTCATTCTTTTTATCAAGCATGTAGAGATACATATATCATGAGTAATCATCTATAAAAGAGATGAAGTATCTCTAACCATGTGAGTCCATGTCTGGACTACATATATCAGTATGTATGATCTCTAATATGTCTGAACGCCTATTGGCACCTTTCTTTGACTTGTTAGTCTGCTTTTCTTTTATGTAGTCCACACAAGTCTCAAAATCAGTAAAATCCCGAGTATTAAGTACCCCTTCATTTACTAATCTTTTAATTCTTTCTATGGAGAAATGACCTAATCTCTGGTGCCATAATTTAGAGGAATCTGCATTAATAACACATCTTTTAGTGCCAGTGTGAACATGCATTGAATCATAAGTGACATTATTTTGTAAAATAATACAGTAAAGACCATTAGACAAAATACCATTCCCAACACAATCATATTTATAAAATAAATTGAAAGATATTTCTGAAAAGTTAAAGGAATATCCAAAAGGTACAAGCCTTGAAACTGAAATCAAGTTTCTAGAAAAACTTCGAATATAAAAGGTCTTTTCTAATTCTAAAACAAATCCACTACTTAAAGTTAAATAGCATGTTCCTATAGCTTCCACATGCGAGCCCATCTTGTTTCCTGATAAGATTCTTTGCTCACTTCCCATTGGCTTCCTTAGGTTTTGCAAACCCTGCAAGGAATTCAGAATGTGAATTGTTGATCCAGAATCAATCAACCAGGTGTTAATATTGACATTAACCATATTAGATTCATAACAAACAAACGGGATTAAATTGCCTTTGTCCGCAAGCCATTTCTGAAATTTGGCGCATTCTTTCTTCATGTGTCCCTTCTTTTTACAGAAGAAACACTTGGAATCCTTCTTGATATCGGCTTGGGGAGGTACTTTACCTTTCCCTTTCTTATTGGCTTGAGATTCCCCTTTCCACGCGTTACCAACATTGCACTTTCTCCTAGTTCCATCACTAGTCTCTCTTCCTCTTGAACACACATGATCAGGAGTTTATTAATTGACCATTTATCCTTATGTGCGTTGTATGATATTTTGAAGGGTCCGTAATGGTGCGGAAGGGTGTTCAAAATGTAGTGCACCAGGAAGGACTCTGATATTTCAACCTTGAGTTTCTTTAATTGAGCCAACGTGTCCCTCATTTGCATGATGTGCTCGCGCACACCTTTCACATTGGTGAGCCTTAGGGATGAGAACTTCGTGATTAGGGTGCTTGCTAGTGCATTTTCTGAAGTGATGAGTTGATCATCAATGGCTTTCAGCAAGTCTTGGACCTTTTCATGCTAATCAACGGAACCACGAATACCAGCTGAAATTTTAGTCTTAATGAACATCATGCTTAGGCGATTAGATTGCTCTCATCATTCATAAAGCATGATTTCCACTACAGTGCTGGTATTAGTGAGTGTTGGTGGCTCATCTTTCCTAATAGTATAGTCTATGTCCATCCACCCCAAATGAAGGAGAACTCTCTACTTCCAGACCTTATAGTTATCTCTCTTAAGTTCAGGGATATCACAATGAATTTTAGAGAAATTTGCAGGTTGTACAACTGCATAAATTTAAAGATCTCATGCTTATGTTAAAAAATTGAGGCCTAAATAAAATTTCATGCTTTACCAATGTAAATCATGCTTAAAATTGAATCTAATAACATAAAAATTGTCTGTGGACTAAATTTTCAATTCAAGCAGATTCAATTATTCTTTATGATAGAATTTATCAAATTATTCACTTAATTCATAATCTTAAAGGGTATATTATGATTATAATTTGATATAAATTCTATCTTAGATTTGAACTTTGTGATAAAACTATCAATTCATAATTCATGTGGGTAAGTTATGAATAATTTGATATTTTATCCTAATTAATTATATAAATATAATAAAAATTCATGTGGGATAAAATTTATTATATTTAGTATAATTAATTACAATTAATGTTTAAATAGTCTTTATGTGATCTTAATCAATCATAATATATAATATTATTTAATTAGAGATGTTATGGATATTCTCTAAATCAATAAAAATTAATATGGATCACTAAACATTATTTCTTTCATAAAAATTTACTTGATATGAGAATAATGATAATTTGCATAAACAAAACTATAATATTCATGCATAACATTCAACTATGGGTCTCGTATACTCATCCAAAATAGCATGTTTTAAATAGAGTAGAAATAATCAATTCATGCAAATTAAATACAAGCATAGTTAAAAAAAATTGCACAACAATTATCCAAATTGCATATAATTAAACTAAAAAAATAGTATAAGCATAAAAAAATTGAGCAAAAATTAGACATATTTCCAAATAAATGCCTTAATTAAACAGAACATGTCTATACACACCAAGGCAGAGATAAAAATAGCTCTGATACCAAATGTTAGAAAAATAATGATTCTATAATGCGGAATAAACACTTAAAAAGAATCGAAAACTTTAATGCCCAATAAATCATACCTTCGTCCATTGATGCTACTCACACTCTGATGTATTTTGTACACAACTGCCTACAATCTGAGAAAACTCCTCCAATGCAAAATCCTTGTCTGCTTAAAAAATAAATAAATCCCTTCTGCTGCTCGAATATGGAAAATCAAGACCTAGTAGTTCGGTAAAGACTCGAACGCCAAAGCCAAAGCATGTGCATGACAGTGGAAATAGAAAACCAAATGAGGTTATTGAAAAGAGAATAATGAAAGGATTGCTCGAAGAGGCAACACCCGCAAAGACAATGCATGAAAAACAAACATCAGCGAAGGCGGTGTCTGAAAAACAAACTGCAAGCAAGCTGCCTGTAAATCGAACAGCATCAAAGATCACACCTAAGAAAAATACGCCAAGCAGGATGCAGCAGGAATCAAGCAATGAGGAGCAGTAGCATCATAGATCTAAAAATTCACACAAAATCTCTCATCCGTGTGGCACTTCCAAGATCTACTCACTCCAACTTGATGGTGTAAGACTGAAGGGGATTGAGTTAGTGAGCTTGGGGACCAAACAGAAGTATTTATAGCCAAGCTTCCATCAAGCTTTTGTTGGCTATGTGTCAAGTGTTCCACAAAACATGGTAGAGAACTGCAGAGGGAGTAATGGACCACTCCAGGAGCTCCAAACAAGAAATTAATTAACTGAAGATAGTTTCCATAATTGAAGGAAATAACTGCAGTTGGTTTCCATAATTTAAGGAAATGACTGCAGCTAATTTCCAAATTATCGACGGTCATTGGGAGAGGGAGCTTAACAGTACCCTCCTGGGAGTTGATCCTTCTTGAAGCCTGAAATTGAGAAGGTGGTGTTAAGCCTCTGAGATTACCAAAAACATTAGCCAACCTAGAGTCTTCATTCACTTGTGAATTTATTGGGAGTGTTGGATTCTGGCTCGAAGGGTATGTCAGAAGTTGCATGTTTTGGAATTCCTCCAATGACTCGGGAAATGGGGAGACATTGGAAGGAAAATACGAGCAATGGTTAGCCAAATGGTGAGTTGTAGAAGGCGATAAAGTGAAATGGTGGGATGCAGCATGTTCAGTGTGGTGGTTTGGTGAGTTGGACAGGAGGTCGTCCGATTGATCTGACGTATTCATTCTTAAATTATCATGTCTGGATTGAAAGTTGGGACTGAATCCCCGTTCTGTTACAACAACAGTTGATGATGACGATGACATGTCTTGCTCGAATGAATAAGGATAGTTTCATTACATGCTTTCTCCAACGCCCGACTTTGGATCCGAACGCAGAATCTGAGGCTGATGATAAGGTTGAGGGTCTTGGTTCCGTTATGTGATAGCGACAGGTGATGATGACAATGATGGCATGCTTGACCGGAATGAATACGGATGGTTTCTTTGCATGCTTGCTCCAACGACTGAGTTTGGATCCGAATGCAAAAGCTGAGGCTGATGATGAGGTTAAGAGTCTTGGTTCCCTTCCGTGACAGCGACATATGATGACATGCCTTGTAAGAATGAATAAGAATGGTTTCTTTGCATGCTTGCTCCAACGCCTAAGTTTGGATACAAAACGTAGAAGCTTTGTCTGTGATGAAATTGAGCGTCCTGGTTCCTATTATAGCTTGTCATTGGTAACATATCTGGCTGGTTGCACCCTTGAGAACCTTGTGGTATATTCATGTTTTTTACATGAAGTGGCAGGTTTTGAATATTAAGAGCATTTAAGTTGTGTGCATATTGCACTTGAATAAATGTGGGGTATCATTATCGGGTTCGGGTTGGGTCTGAAGCATTGTAAACCATAGTTATTGTGTTTATTTTCTTCCCATTCATTTTGAAATTTAAATAAATTTAAATAATTTAAACATTTTTAAAACTACAACTTACTAACCAAAACTACAACCATAATTATATGTTATCTTCAAAAGCTCTTTTCATTTCAAAACTCTCAAATAAATCCCTCTCCTCTTACCTTATCTATTTCTTTTTATTAATATGTATTTAAAACTTAAATATTCAAACCTCAAAACTACATCTTATTGAAACCTTTTTTAAATATATATAAAATATTTAAAATTCAAAACTACATATTTCTTTAGTTTCAGATTTTGTCTTTTGTAATTAATACATATTTAAAAATTATTCTTCTTAATATAAATATATATAAAAACTCAATTTCAAGATTTTATTTCCTTGTTCCTACAACTTTTTAAACCATTAAAAAAATCACTAAAATAAAAAATTATGAAAATTTCTATGCTCACAATTACTTTCCATTTCACAATCTATACCCATTCTAATTATATGAGAAAAGTCCCCTATCTATCGAGCCACTAAAAATGAAAACTAGGAAAATTTAAGAAAAATTGTTTACTCACAATTAATTTCAATTTCACTATCTACACCCATTCTAATTTTATGAGAAAAGTCCCAACTTTCAAGCTAACAACGGACCCAAAAGAGTTCAACAATAAACTTTATCCCATTGGCAGGTAGACCATTCATTATTTTCCTCATAGTTAGCAAAAAAATCAAAAAATGATGAAGAATTTCGATTCAATGTCTTCATTTCCCAATGATGCATGACAAGCTAGCTACTAGGATCCCACTGTTTAGAGTCACTGCAATTACTATAAACATGCAAATTAACAATTCCATATCATCAACTATAAACCATGAATTTCAGTTAACCACACGATGCGATCCTGACACGGATTCTTTTACCGAATTATTGGATATTCGAATCGAACTCACCAATTTCCTATTTTTTCGCCGATTCACGAATTTGGTAACTATGCTGTAAACTAAGATTGAAGCAGAGGAGGAGCTGACGAGGAGGAAAGAATTGGAGTTCCAGCAAATTGTAGTTGAATTTGAGATGGAGAACCAATGTTGTGGTTGCCCATTGTTAAGCTCTCTCTCCCAACGGCTGCCGATAATCTAGAAATCAACTGTAGTCATTTCCTTAAATTATGGAAACCAACTACAGTTATTTCCTTCAATTATGGAAACTATCTTCAGTTAATTAATTTCTTGTTGGGAGCTCTTAGAGTGGTCCATTACTCCCTCTGTAGTTCTCTACCATGTTCTATAGAACACTTGACACATATCCAACAAAAGCTTGATGGAAGCTTGGCTATAAATACTTATGTTTGGTCCCCAAACTCACTAACTCAATCCCCTTCAGCTTTACACCGTCAAGTTAGAGTGCGTAGAGCTTTGAAGTGCCACAAGGATGAGAGATTTTGCCTTGCTTGCAGTTTGTTTTTTAGACACCACCTTCGCTGACCTCTCCCATTCGAGCATCAAGTTGGTGGCTCTCAATCAAGTTACTGGTTAAAGAAAACTATAACTTCATCTCGATTTGCTCGTAGTCAAATGAATAAGTGAATAGGGGTTGTTGAAGGAGCGAACTGCGGTTGCAAAGCATCTTCAATTGTGGGCAGAGATACACGTGAAGCTAAAGAGCATACTAAGTTTTAGAAGCATTGCCAAGCATGGAATTAGTCGTGTTTTTTGTAGAAGGGATTTATTTTTAAGCAGAAAAGGATTTTGCATCAGAGGAGTTTGCTCAAATTGTAGGCAGTTATGTACGAAATACATTGGACTGTGAATAGCATCAATGGCCGGAGGTATGATTTCTTGGGCATTCAAGTTTTCGATTCTTCTACATGTTTATTTCGCATTATAGAATCGTTTTTATGTTAACATTTGGTATGAAAGCTATTTTTATCTCTGCCTTGGTGTTTATAGACATGTTCTATTTAATTAAGGCATTTATTTGGAAATATGTCTAATTTCTACTCAATTTTTTTATGCTTATAACATTTTTTTAGTTTAATTATATGCAATTTGGATAACTGTTGTGCAAATCTTTTTAACTATGCTCATATTTAATTTGCATAAATTGATTATTTTTGCTCTAATTAAAACTTGCTATTTTGGATGAGTATACAAGACTCATCTTTGAATGTTATGCATGAATATATAGTTTTATTTATGCAAATTATCATTATTCTCATATCAAGTAAATTTTTATGAAAGAAATAATGTCTAGTGATCCATATAATTTTAATTGATTAGAGAATAGCCACAGCATCTATAATTAAATAATATTATATATTATGATCGATTAAGATCACATAAAGAATATTTAGACATTAATTGTAATTAATTATACTAAATATAATAATTTTTATCCCACATGATTTTTTATTATATTTATATAATTAAGTAGGATAAAATATCAAATTATTCATAACTTACCCACATGAATTATGAATTGATAGTTTTATCATAAAGTTCAAATCTAAGATAGAATCTATATCAAATTATAATCATAATATACCCTTTAGGATTATGAATTAAGTGAATATTTTGATAAATTCTATCATAAAGAATAATTGAATCTGCTTGAATTGAAAATTTAGTCCACAGACAATTTTTATGTCATTAGATTCAATTTTAAGCATGATTTACATTGGTAAAGCATGAAATTTTATTTAGGCCTCAATTTTAACATAAGCATGTAATCTTTAATTTTATGCAGTTGTACAACTTGCAAATTTTTCTGAAATTCGTTGTGATATCCCTGAACTTAAGGGAGATAACTATAAGGTCTGGAAGGAGAGAGTTCTCCTTCATTTGGGGTGAATGGACATAGACTATGCTATTAGGAAAGATGAACCACCGACACTCATTAATACCAGCACTACAACAGATAACACACTTTATGAATGATGGGAGCGATCTAATCGCCTAAGCATGATGTTCATTAAGACTAAAATTTCAGCTGGTGTTCGTGGTTACATTCATCAGCATGAAAAGGTTGGACTACATCCTGAACACCCTTCTGCACCAATACAGACCCTTCATCTCATACAACACACATAAGAATAAATGGTCAATTAATGAACTCATGACCATGTGCGTTCAAGAGGAAGGGAGACTGGTGATGGAACAAGGAGAAAGTGCAATACTAGCAACACGTGGAAAGGGAAAATTTCAAGTCAATCAGAAAGGGAAAGGTAAACACCTCCCCAAGCCAATATCAATAAGGATTCCAAGTGTTTCTTCTGTAAAACAAAGGGACACATGAAGAAGGAATGCACCAAATTTCAAAAATGGCTTGTGGACAAAGGTAATCCAATCTCGTTTGTTTGTTATGAATCTAATATGGTTAATGTCAATATTAACACCTGGTGGATTGATTCTGGATCAACAATTCACATTTTGAATTCCTTGTAGGGTTTGCAAAACCTAAGGAAGCCAGTGGGAAGTGAGTAAAGCATCTTATCAAGAAACAAGATGGGCTCACATGTGGAAGCTATAGGAACATGTTATTTAACTTTAAGTAGTGGCTTTGTTTTAGAATTAGAAAAGACCTTTTATGTTCCAAGTTTTTCTAGAAACTTGATTTCAGTTTCAAGGCTTGTACCTTTTCGATATTCCTTTAAATTTTCATAAACATCCTTCAGATTATTTTATAAATCTAATTGTGTTGAGAATGGTATTTTGTCTAATGGTCTTTACTACATGAATTTACAAAACAATGTTACTTATGATTCAATGCATGTTCACACTGGCACTAAAAGATGTGTTATTAATGAGGATTCCTCTAAATTATGGCATCGGAGATTAGGTCATATCTCCACAGAAAGAATTAAAAGATTAGTAAATGA
Organism: Pinus tabuliformis; assembly: GCA_031772625.1. NCBI lineage: Eukaryota > Viridiplantae > Streptophyta > Pinopsida > Pinales > Pinaceae > Pinus > Pinus tabuliformis. The sequence continues at coordinate 1,608,674,020 of CM062818.1, forward strand.
AGAGGTACTTAATACTCTGGATTTTACTGATTTTGAGACTTGTGTGGACTGCATAAAAGGAAAGAAGACCAACAAGTCAAAGAAAGGTGCCAATAAGAGTTCAGACATATTAGAGATCATACATACTAATATATGTAGTCCAGACATGGACTAACATGGTCAGAGATATTTCATCTCTTTTCTATATGATTACTCACGATATATGTATCTCTACATGCTTCATAAAAAGAATGAAGCATTAGATGCCTTTAAGATCTTTAAGACTGAAGTAGAGAAACAATGCAGCAAGAAAATTAAGATCATGAGATCAGATAGGGGTGGAGAATATTATGGTAGATACATAGAAGATGGACAAGCACCTGGGCCATTTGCAAAATTTCTTCAAGAGCATGGGATTGTTGCCCAATACACCATGCCTGTTTCACCCGAATTGAATGTTGTAGCAGAAAGAAGAAACCAAACATTATTGGACATGGTGTGGAGTATGCTTAGCAACTCTAATCTTCCTAAATCCTTGTGGACTGAAGCACTTAATACGGCACTGTATATATTAAACCGAGTTCCAACCAAGGTTGTTCCTAAAATGCCATTGGAATTATGGAAAGGTTGGAAACTGAGTTTGCGACATATGCACATTTGGGGATGCCGTCTAAAGTGAAAATATATAATCCACAAGAGAAGAAGCTGGACCCAAGGACCATTAGTGGGTATTTCATTGGATATGCTGAAAGGTCTAAAGGTTACATATTTTATTGTCCATCTCACAACACTAGGATTGTGGAATCAAGAAATGCAAAGTTTCTTGAAAATGACTTGATCAGTGGGAGCAATCAAACCAGGAACATAGTTTCTGAGAAGAATCATTCAGAATCTCAACCTTCCACCTCAAGTGATAGATTGGTTATTGTTCACAGCACCCCTCAAGTACAAACTAGTGTTGAACAACCAATTGTTGATGTTCCACAAGCTGTTGATGACATTCCAGTAGATCAGGTAGTTTAAGAGTTGCCAAGAACTTTTGAACAACGAGTTGAACAACATACTTCTCAGGAAGATGATGGTACAACATTAAGAATATATACTAGACCAAAGAGATCAACAATTCCTTATGATTATGTTGTGTATCTGCAAGAATCTGACTACAACTTTGAAGCCGAAAATGATCCTGAGTCTTTTTCACAAGCCATGAGTTGGAAAGAATCAGAATTATGGTACGATACCATGAAGGAAGAGATGAATTCTATAAAGAATAATCAAGTCTGGGATCTTGTTGAGTTGCCTAATGGTGCAAAAGCCATTGGATGTAAATGGGTCTTTAAGACAAAGAAAGACTCATTGGGCAACATTGAGAGATATAAGGCAAGACTTGTTGCTAAGGGATTCACTCAGAAAGAAGGAATTGACTACACGAAGACTTTCTCTCCTGCATCTAAGAAAGATTCCTTGCACGTTATTATGACATTAGTAGCCCATTTTGACTTGGATTTGCAACAAATGGATGTGAAAATGCCATTTCTCAATGGAGATCTAGAGGAGGAGGTTTACATGAAACAATTTGAAGGATTCATCTCTAGTGATGGTGAGCAATTGGTTTGCAATCTCAAGAACTCATTATACGGTTTAAAACAAGCATCCCGCCATATTTGAAATTCCATAATGTAATTTCTTCATTTGGTTTTGTAGAAAACATTATGGATTAATGTATATACCTGAAAGTCAGTGGGAGTAAAATCTGTTTTCTTGTTTTATATGTAGATGAAATTTTGCTAGCAACCAATGATAAGGGTTTGTTGCATGAGGTGAAACAATTCCTCTCTAAAAATTTTGATATGAGGGATATGGGTGAGGCATCTTATGTCATTAGCATTAAGATCCATAGAGACAGATTTCGAGGCATCTTCGGTCTGTCTCAGGAAACCTATATTAATAAAATTTTAGAGAGATTTCAAATGAAGGATTGTTCACCAAGTGTAACTCCCATTGTGAAAGGTGATAGGTTCAATTTGAACCAATGCTCGAAGAACGACTTTGAAAGGGAAAAAATGAAGAACATTCCATATGCTTCTGCTGTTGGAAGCATAATGTATGCTCAGGTCTGCACAAGACCTAACATTGCGTTTGTTGTGGTAATTTTGGGATGATATCAGAGTGATCCAAGTTGAGACCAATGGAGAGTTGCAAAGAAAGTAACGAGGTACCTTCAAGGAATCAAAAACTACATGCTTGTGGATAGACAGACAGACAATTTGGAAGTAATTGGCTACTCAGATTCTGACTTTGTTGGATGTGTTGATTTACGCAAATCAACATGAGGATACATTTTTATGATGGCCAGTGGAGCTATATCATGGAGGAGTCTGAAGCAGACCTTGATTGCCACTTCCACTATGGAAGTTGAGTTCGTTTCCTATTTTGAGGGTACTTTACATGGTGTATGGCTTAAGAGTTTCATTTCTGGGCTTATAATTATGGATTTTATCTCTAAGCTATTGAGAATGTATTGCGACAATTCAGTTGTTGTTTTCATGGCTAAAAACAACAAAAGTGGGAGTTGAAATAAACACATCGACATTAAGTATTTAGCTATAAGAGAACGTGTTAAAGAAAAGAAATTGGTCATTGAGCACGTCAGCATTGAGTTGATAATCGTTGATCCTTTGACTAAGGGCATGCCACCGTTTAAATTCAAGGATCATGTAATGAATATGGAACTTGGTTCCATTATGCAGTTTCTCATTGTATGGACAATGTTATTTTAATGAAATTATTAATTATTGTGATGTTTTCTCATATTTATGTGCACCTTAATTTGATTTGAGAGAATTCATCTGTGTAGGACCAAGAATAAACATAGGGTTTATTCATTAAGAAATTGTTGCCACATAAATTATAATAAGAATAAATACATAGGAATACATGGAAGATAATACTCGTCATTAGAGGACTTATTGCCATGATTCATGTATCTATTACTTAATACATATTATCAATGGGTTTTCAGATGATACATTAAGATTGGAAGTATGGACCAAGTGGGAGAATGTTAAGTTCCCTCTCCCAACGGCTGCCTAATCTAAAAATCAACAGCAGTCATTTCCTTAAATTATGGAAACCAACTACAATTATTTCCTTCAATTATGGAAACTATATTTAGTTAATTAATTTCTTGTTCGGAGCTCTTGGAGTGGTCCATTACTCCCTCTGCAGTTCTCTACCATGTTCTGTGGAACACTTGACACATAGCCAACAGAACCTTGATGGAAGCTTGGTTATAAATACTTCTGTTTGGTTCCCAAGCTCACTAACTCAATCCCCTTTAGATTTATACCATCAAGTTAGAGTGAGCAAAGCTTGGAAGTGCCATACGGATGAGATATTTTAGCTTGCTTGCAGTTTGTTTTTCAGACACCGCCTTCGCTAATCTCTCCCAATCGAGCATCAAGTTGGTGGCTCTCAATCAAGTTGTTGGTTAAAGCCAACTATAACTTCATCTTGATTTGCTCGTAGTCGAATGAATAAGTGAATACGGGTTGTTGAAAGAGTGAACTGCAGCTGCAAAGCATCTTCAGTTGTGGGAAGAGATACACGTGAAGCTAAAGAGCATACTAAGTTTTAGAAGCGCTGCCAAGCATGGAATCAGTGATGTTTTTTGTAGAAGGGATTTATTTTTAAGCATACAAGGATTTTGCATCGGAGGAGTTTGCTCAGATTATAGGCAGTTGTGTATGAAATACATTGGAGTGTGAATAGCATCAATGGCCAGAGGTATGATTTTTTAGGCATTCAAGTTTTCTATTCTTTTACGTGTTTATTCCGCATTATAGAATCGTTATTATGCTAACACCCATTTCCATTAAATGAAAAAATATTCTATGAGATTTATGTAAAATATTTAAGAGAGAACAAAGTGAAAATAGATGGCTTACAAGTTAGATTGGAACGGGACTCTTTTACAAGGTTGTGTGCATTATCCAACTGCTCCTTTATTTCTGCAGTGAAACAAATATACATGATTTTGTAAATATAGACATCAAGGATGAATCTTGAATGAAAGAGACACATGATGAATCTCGATTTAAAAAGACATCTTGTTATATTAGATTAGAATGAGAAACTCATGCACTCGCATATTTATTTTAATCTTTTGGATTCTATGCATTCTTAATCTACTGAAGTCCAAGCATCCAAACAAAATACATTTTCTAGAAATAATTGAATTTTTTTGCAAATTCAACTGCCAAAATATTATTCATAGGAGCAACCTTTTACCTTTGCGATGCCGGTTCATGTGAACTCCAAGCGCTTGTTATTGGGAAAAGGTCTCTGGACAAAACATGCACTTGTAAGATTTTGTACCGGCAGCTTCCTGCTCAATAGGTCGCTTTCCTTTATCTACATGAGAAAAAAGATGCAAAACACATTATAGATTAAACTAACTACTCTAAACGGGCATTTGTAAGGATTTCAGAATTATCAGATATTTCATGGAAGGGTTGTAGAATTGACCAGACATTCCACATATTAATAGAATGTGCAAGGAGACAGTAAAATTAGATCTAGTTAAATTCCATTAGATCAGAATGTCACAGTTACGCTGGCTGAAAAGTTGAGCACAACTGACGGCATTAATATTAAAGAAAATGACTTTTAAAAAATTGTCCGCAGCTGTTAAAAATTTCTCCAAAGATCTTTTATATAACTCAATTCAGAGTGTCATGCCTCTGCCTAAATCTAAATGGTCTGACATTACTTAAAAAGTTTAACAAAAAAAGTTTACCAGAGAAACCTCTCACAAACCTATACAGCTAATTCTTTTGGAGTCGTCGAATTAATGGAATTTGTTTTCTAGAATAGCAAGTATAAATACAGTTCATGGACAACTTTAGTAATATCTAATACACATCTATCAATCATTACCTTATGGATTAGTTCACTCCGAGTTTATTTCAACGAATTCTTGTTAATATTTTTATTCCTTTAAATCATTGTATGATGTTTACTAATCAAATTTTCCAAAAATATCAATATTATACCAAAATTTTTAGAAAATTTACGACAGAAAATATTTCTTACGATATGTAAAATTCTACGATTGAGTAAGCAACATTGGTAGGAGGCAATGATCTAACTGCATGGGGATTTTCATTTTCTTGTCTGAGATCATCAAATCCTTCGCATTCCTCCCCACTTTTCACTGTTCCGCCCTCCATATTTCCGGCAGCGAATCCCTCCTTTGAGGGAGGGCTGTCTCTGAAAGCGGCTAGCAGCGCTGAAGGGCGTGGGCTGTTTGCTGGGCAAGCAGGTTCTGGTTCTCATTTGAATTCCTGCAACACCATTAAAATAATACAATGCTTCAAATATCTTAATGTGACTTTGTAACTTTCACCAACTCAACTCAGAGAAATAACTGAATAGATAAACGTGCATGTTTGGCAAATGGGTCACTCTACCTCGGTTCTCTTGACATCTCTGCAGTAGCCTGCGTCAACGACTTGCAGTTATCGGCGTCTTGTTCCGTGGAACTGGTTATTGGAAGGGCTATTGTCCAAAAAAAAATTCTGACTGCCTCAATTTAGGCAGTGGTGCTGGAATTACGGTTCCTAAAAAGCCATAATCAAGAGTTGTGATTAGGGTTTTATCTTTCACAACTTTATTTACATGGTGTCCAAATACCGTAATCAGTGGTTATGATTAGCGTTTTATTCGTTCCGAACTTTATTCACACGTGCAGCATCCGATCACGCCTTTTGTTTTTTTTAATGAAATCGTTTTCATTAAAAAATAAAATCAAACATGGATAAGAAGGGGAATGAGAAGGGTTGCTTGTGCTGGGATGGAAAAACAAAAATTCTATACCAATTAAACCTTCAACGAAGATAATAATAATGATTTGGGTAATAAAATTATTTATTTTATTTTTTATTATAAATTATTTCTAATATATTATAAATATTAATATTATTAAAAAAATTTAAATTATATAATAATAATTTTATTTATAAATTAATTTAATATTAATAGACATTAGAAATTAATAAAATGATTAAATCTAAATATAGTAAAAAATATTTTCTTTCCATTCAAAATCTTCCAAACAATATAAATATAAAATTAAACAAACACTGTTTAAAATTAATAAAATAATAATAATAAGTTAACATTAAACTAAGTTGAAAAGGTATAATTTTCTTCAATTATGTAATCTAGTAAAGTTTGATGGTTGTAGGTATTTTTTAAGTGAAATCTACAAATATAATTATTGGTGAGATGACTATTTTTGGTTTTTTGGGATATGTTTTTAAATGCACAAGAGCATTTAGAGCCCTTACTGCAGTAAATCTATGTATAAATTTAACAATTCAAATTTCTCATTTTAACACAAAAGATAAAAGCTTAGAATGTTTAAACTACCCTTTATAAAAGGAAGGAAAAAACCACATTGGGAAAGAAAATAAATGAAGGAAGAAAACATGGAAAAAGTATATGGGAAATACTTGTCCAACTAAATGGATCACAATAAATAAAGTTAGAAAAAATAGAGTTCCATAATTGAGATAAAATGCTTACCACAATTCAAGAACATCATAAAGCATTTTGAACAAATGTGAATTTTGGGAATAGGAAGATTAGTTGTCATGCTCCACAGACAAGTCACTTATGCCATCATTCCTATGAAATATCGTACAAATCCACTCATGGATATAGTGAATTTTCATAGGGTAAAGATGATGCATTGGGCCAAATAGATGGGCAACTCACAAAGTGATCTTAGATAGCTGCGCTATGCCCCTAGGTCCTCATAGGAGGGTTTTCATATAAATTAGTATTGGTATGCAAAAGATTATACATTAAATCACCTAGAGCTTGATATTGACAAACCACCCCCACATAGATTTTCAATTAAAGTTTCTAATCCCTCCAAGTGTGAGATAAACAAGGGAATTCATATTGATATTTACAAAGCCTACACCTAGGTGATTATTTTCTTTCAAATATTAATAGCACTGCTTTAATGTACAATTCTAACATAGTGGTGGATTCAACATCCATTCAAGAACACCAAACTCTAATGACCTTACAACATGTCTCATTGAGCTTAGAGTTTTCACCTACCAAACTTACATTGACATATATCTCCACAATCCTATATATCAATGCATATGTCATATCTAAGATTTTCAACCTAATATTGAGGGTATTTTTATTTTTAAATGCTTCCCTGGCATTAGAGATATTATTTTATTCAAAGATTCACTTAGTTCTCTCCATACACTCATGGCTTACAAGTGCCAAATATGCTTAGCCATCTTCCTTTGAGCAATGTTATACCTTGGTTGCAATCTTACCGAAGACTATCTTAAAGATTAAGATACACTAGGTTGTTTTCCTCTTACATCCAATCCTCCAACGCTACTTAGAAGAGGCTCCATGGCCCACTTCCAAGCTCAGATAAACAAAATGTTAGAAACTTAATGACTTCCATAACATGGTGCTCATTACGCTTTTCTTTATGGCTTTGAATGCTATAAATTCATCTCTTAGGCAACAAGAAGACCTCTTTCCTTTTAAATGCTATAAATTCATCTCTTAGGCAACAAGAAGACCTCTTTCCTTTTAAACTTCATTATCATTACACGTATGTTGCCTAGTGATATATGCTTAATGATTTTTTCATCTTCCATCTTTTAAATTCTTTTTTCCTTTCTAATGTTTTTAATGTTTTTTAATATTCTCATTCTGGTCTTTATATATTGCATTCTTAACACTTGTTTAAACGATCATTAGTTCTTATCAATATTGATATTGAAACTAAATTAGATTAGAAATATTTTACATTTATGAATAAGTAACTCGGATTAAATTAAGAATAGTAATACCTTATTACTTGACAATCCATGTCATTAGATACTTGATTTATGTAATAATCATAATTATTTAAGGAAAACCTCTACACCTAAAAGAATCCATTAGTAGCTCATAAGGGAATAACTATTGAGATATGCCCTTGGGTTATGGGTCATTAATCTAATTTTTTACATAAGAAGAAGACATGATCTATTTAGATCTTACTCTAAATTCGAAAAACGTTTTTACTCAAAATAATATTAACATCAGAATTAGTTTACCTTGTTAGAATGAATATGTTTATTAATAACATCTATTTTTAATATCATCATAAAATAAATATTACAATTATGATAGTGTTTTTATTCAATAAGATATTTATTTATCAAAATAAATAAATTGAATATTTTTATTACATATAAAATTATATAATTACTATAAAACAAAATAAATTGAATACATATATAAAATTATATAAATTTTGCTAACATCATTTAACAAAATTTACAATAAACTTCTGATATTTAAACTATATACTAATCACTCTGAAGAACATGCCTAGAGATAAGAGTAATGGCTTTCTTCTCTTTTAATTGTACCATTAATGCATGTGGGTTCATAATTATCTATGTGCATGGTTGGGATAATTTGTATTAAACTCCAGTATTGATTTACGTGTCGATTCGATTCATCTAGGGCTTCAATCACTTCATATTCATTACGTTCAGGTTCTAAAATTTATTGATGTTTGGATGCCATGGGAAGAGCGTCATTATTCATTGGTTCCATCATGTTTTTAAAGAGATTACACAAATCACTAACAACTTAAAAAAATGTCATTCATAATTTTTAAGAATTGATGCATGCATTATTATTTAAGCTCTTTAGATTTTCAAAGGAAATAGTAGATAGGATCTCTATTTCCATGAATCATATTATCATGAGCCCTCAAAATTATTATGAATCTATGATATTTAGTATTCATTAAGGATAAAATTTTATTCTATTGCAAATGATTAAGGATAAACTTAAGAACTAAAAGAAAAATATTTTCATGGTTAAATAATTATGATAAATATGGTTAAGAATCATGTTATATTGTAAGTATCAAGTATAGCCAATTTTTTAATTACACACCATTTGTAAAAATGTTTAAAGTGTCTTCGTACTTTAAAAATATGCTATGAAGTTAAATCCACTAGGAAACATTAAAACTAGTTATTCAGAAAAAAGAAAAAAATAAATAAATAAATAAAAATCATGTTAAACATATTGTCTTGAAACTAATTACTAAGGAATAAAACCCTATGATGAATTTGCTAATTATTTGGTTATGGTATAGTTTATATATATAATTCAGAAATATAATTTTCGAATTGTATTTTTTTATTTATTTAAATGGTAATTTTAAATATATAAATAAATTTAATTGTATAGAATATTCAATCATATAATTTATACTTTTAAATAGAATTTAGTTAAAATATATGCTAATAAAAAATAAAAAAAATATTTAATGAATTAAAAAATTGGTTAGAAATAAATAAGTAAAAATATTTAATATAATTAATTAAAATTTAATATTAAATATCTTTTCTAATTCTAATTTATTTTTAAAAATATTTTGACCCGTATTCTTTAAATAATTTATTATTATATAAAAAAAAAAAATCCAATAAATGAGAATTAGATACCAATATACATGAGTTCTATTAGCAAATTTATGAAAATTACTTTTAACCATAGTATTGACCAATTTAAAACACAAATATAATACATTTAGAATTCTATTGTGACCTTTACAACTAAGACATCGTCACTTTTTCACGTGTATGAAAGAATTAAATGGATGTCATATCCATTGGGTTAATAAAATTCGAACCTCTTCTCAATTAAAGAAATAAAATTTCCAAAATCTTATAAGCTTTGAGTAACAATATTAAAAATCCAAATAAATAATATCATGAATTATTGAGAATAATATTATAAATGTAAGTGATTAATAAATTCATGAGATAATTAATATTAGAAGATTAAGGAATTAATAAACTAAAAGAATTAGTATTATAAACTCTAGGGATTAATAAATTTAAGGAATTAATATTATAAATGCAAGATATTTACTATTTTTATTTTGGAGGAAAAATTCACAACTTTCTATTAATAAAAATAAAATGTTACATCAATACATGCACAAGTGCATTTGCACTACTACATAGACGAAGGTTTTAAGACAATTTTTGAGTAAATTTTCTTAACTTGAAACAAAAAGAAAATTGTAAATTGTCTTAAATATTGTCTTTAAGCTAGTGTCTCAAATTATTGTCTTAAAAAAATGTCTCTATAAAGACAATGTAGAACACAAGTATTATTGTTTCTTAATAAACAAATCATTTTTGTCTCTTAAGAGACTATATCTACAATTAAAGATATATTATCTCTACAGAGACAATATGTCTTTAATCCTAGTTATTATCTCCATAGAGACAATAAAAATTATCTTTACAAACAAAATATAGAATGTGAATCATCTTGTTTCGTCAAGGATTAATTCATGTGAGGGCATGATGGAATTGAACCACCACCCTCCTACATGCAAGATTGGTGCTCGTCCATTGAGCTAGCACCCTTTAAAGAAATGTGTTGAATGCATGAAACTTAAAGAAAACCATTTGGGTTGAATAATTCCATATTCAAGTGCAAGATTAAAACTACATCTCAAACCTTTTTCAAAATCAAGGATTAACAACTAGGGTGGAAAAGTCTAAAATGAAATTTCCATCAATGGTTGTTACTCTTCCTCCAAGTGGCCACGATGATTTCATTCAATACATCATGGTCCATAGTCGCTCAATTTTCATATTTAGCTGGATGGTAGATAGATATGAGGTCTCAAACTCAGCTCAAATAAAAAATGACTTGATTTTTGGAGGTTAATGTTTTAGTGGTGTCAAGACTTATCCAAACTACACCAACATAGAGTTGCAAGATCTAAGCTTCACCATCTAGTGGATAGATAATGTTCATAGAGTATAAGGGAATTGTAAGAAAAATGAAAATAAAAACTCTGAGAGATGCATGGGGGCTTCACTTAATGAGCCTCTAACATAGCACATGTGTTCATGGCATTCTAAACAATACCTTAATTTGACTACATATTGGAAAATACCTAAAAAATTACTTGATTTAACCCCCTATGAAAACAAACCCAATTACTAGATATTGTAGGTATCCAATTATTTATTAACATTTTTCATACCCCTTTATATTTATATCTTGTTATTTTCATTAACAATGGTAAGCAAATTCTTGACCTAGAAAGAATAACCTAAATACTAGGTAATTGATAACTTGAAAGTTTAAATAAAAAAGAGGTCGATATAAGTTGGTTGATTTACACATACATACTGTGGAAAATTTGAATGTAAAATACATTGATTTGAACTCTCAATTACATCTATCTTCTATTGAATGCTAAAAAATATACACCACAACAGTTCAAAACAAAACCTCGATAACCAACACAATGGCACACCTTTCATCTCGCTTATAGAATAATAAGAGAGAAAGTATAATGAATATGGACATATACAAAATCCTATCTAGTTGAACTTTGTCAAATCATTGCCCTAACCTAATGAACTGGAGCATGTGTCTCTCCATCAAGAGATGAACAGGACCATTCAAACATGCATCCCTTCCTTGAGATATATGTCCTCCACCTAGGATGGAAATTTCTCATGCATACATATTCTAATTTACTAAGGATCTGCACCTTCTTAGTATGAATAGATCATGCATGCCAAAAAAACAAAAGAAAATCTCTAGTTATACAAAAAATCTATCAAAAACTGGAACTACTAAATTTGAAACAACATCTAAACTAGAATAAATTGAAGGTGTGATATGCATGCCCTTAACATGCATGCACCCTCTTCCAAACAATAGTCTATTTGACTCTCTCTTGTGGCATGCATGTTCCTTCTACCAAAGAAATAGTAGGTATCACTATCTCCTTCACTTTCATTCAACATGTTCATCACTAATATAAGGAAAGGGTGAAGGTTCCATATATTTTGTCTTCTCTACTACCCCATCATTGGGAGGATCACTATATTAGCAAAAGGTAAAAAAAATTAACACACACATTAATCATATGTAATAGAAGTATTAGGAATGTGAGGCATGTTTTTCTGGAGCAAGGTTGCTTCGGAGCACGAGCGGAAGTGGGAAGCGAGAGTAGAAGTAGGAAGTGGGAGTGGAAGTAAGAGTGAGGAGTGAAATTTTCCAAAGCTTCCATGTTGGAAGAAATTTTACGAGGGAATTTTATATAATATATATTTTATATGTTTTGATGCATATATGTCAGCAAAAGATTATAGAATGATGAATTTGTGATTAAAAAACATTAGAACATGGATTAAACCATATAACATCATTCATCTAATATTTTTAATCTTCATCAACCACACGTCCACAAATTTCAAGTTCTCATTTATATACCATGTAAGGGTGCACATAACCAAAATAACAAGTGTAATCCATCTCTTAACTGAAAATGCATCAACAAATAGGCTCTAGATGGCCTCCAACATTCAAAAAAATCATGCTACAGCAAATACCTACATATCATCGAAGTCATTACCTACATTGGGTTATTTTTTGTTAATATCACCCTCTAAGCTTTAACATAGAAAGATTGTAACATGTCAAGTCAAGATTTTGTTTGAGCGATAGGTACATTTTTAGTGGGGTTATTATAGAGGAGTTCAAAAACCAATTTCACTAACATAAATGTACTTAGAGGGTTTGATTCTGTTGATTAAATATGAGTTCCATATCCTAGTACATGAAAATATCCAATTGAAACATTGCAATCACCCCAATCTTGAAATCCTGAAAAACTAATACGTCTCCTGGATTTTGAGTGAGATATAAAATTCTACTTTCTCCATATGAAATTTAATGAGTTCATAACCACTCTCAAATTTCCTGGGTCATTTCATGGTAATGTTAAATATTTAAGTAAAAGGATCATTTTACTTTAAAAATTTAACATTACCATGAATTTCATGTCAATACTAAGGTCATGGGTATGAATATTAGGCTATTATGGACCTAATACTACCATAGATTTTTATTTCTCCCTCCCACTCTCAACACTCCCACAATACTCTTGAACTTAAATTTATCCAACCTGTTATCCTCCACAACATCCCAAGGCTGAGAAAGGAGATTGAAGTAGGTAACCTCAGACCACTTAGGGTTTAGCAACTAGCCCTACTAAACCAGAGAGGGATCTCTCTATAAATCTCACAGCCAAATACGACTAGAGTGGGAAAAATATATTAGGCTAGATATTTTTCAACTCTAGGGTTTTCAAATTTAGGTTTTGCTGGACCGGGAGTGAAAATCAAGGAAGTAGGTCAAGAGATCAAAGGTTTCAACTGCAAGAGATATAGAGGAGCAGGGTAGGTATGCTTTTGTGATAATTTGGGGTTTTGTCAATGTAGTGTAGGGTGGTAAAGGAAAGATTCAAAATTATCATGGTAAGCATGAATTCATTTATCAGAAGATAGGTAACATAAACATGAAGTTCCTAACAAAAGACATCTTAAACTTAAGAATTTTGTTTAAAACCTCTTAGGAAAATCACTAAAAAGCATAAATATGGAAATAATATGAAATTATCATTCATATAAAACTATAACAGGGAGAAAAAAATTATGAGAAACTCACAACACAAGAATTCCTGAATAATAGCTGCAATTGTCCTTTGATTTCCTCTACAAAGATAATTGAATAGAAACTCCAATAATTCTACTCATGGATATCAAACCCTTTCTCTAACTTAGATTGGGTTACATATAGATCAAAATATCAGTTTCCCACTCTCAGGGTTCGAATCCAACATTCAAGGAACTGCTTAAAAGAATATCTCCAACCATACCTAAGACTAGGGAGGTTAGAAACCAACTCTCAGTTTGGTGAAAAACTGATACATTTGACCATAAGAACCTATACAAGCATGAATCTACTTAAATTTTACTTTGAAAAACATAATTACACCTCAATGCATCATCCAAAACCCCTGAAATAACAAATTAGATCAGTAAAAGTCGAACTAGATTGAGAAAACTAAGAAAAATGAGTTCCAGGCAAAAACGTAGCAAATTGCTTGAAAACGTAGCGTGCCTAGAGAAAATGTAGTGTGTTGTTTGTAAGTGACTTTTGGAGGGGTTACGCAACTCCAAATCAAGATATGAAAAATGTTGGAGAAAGCTTTGCCTATCTAGTACACCATAAAATATTAAAACACTGAAAAAGACTACTTCTAGACCTCCAAAAACCATTTCTCCCACAACTACTCCAAAAACGTAGTGTGATTCTGAAAAACATGGCAGAAAGGTGTTTTTTCGCTAATTTTTTGAATTTTTTGACTTGCGAAAATGTGTTGAAGGGGGGATTTGGTTGTATAAATTTGATGTGGAGGTCAAAAGGAATCCAGAAATGTAAACCTTTTGTCAAATTGAGGTCCCCAACAAAAATGTAGCATGGGGCATGCTACGTTTTTGGACAAAAAACTGTGTAAAATTTCTAGGTTTTCTACAAAAATAGGCCTCAAATATGGAGCCATATCTCTCTAACATTGAAACTTTTTATAAAAATGGGAGATTTTTTTGTAGATACCAAAGATTTGAAGAAACAACTCTCTCCGTTTATGGAAATTCATTTTTCTTTGCTTGAAATGACACACAAGCATGTCTAAAACAACAAATTAACTTGGAAAATTTTGATTTTCTGAAATATGTCTCCAAGAAAGCTTCATATCTTCCAATCTATGATACCTGTGTAAAAACTTCAGGAGGTTTTTGTTCCTTATTGTATTATTCACAAAAACCTCTTTCACTTTTGTCGAATTCAATTTCCTTACTTTTTCCTCTATGTGTGGAAAATGACCTCAAAACCCTAAAAATTATGCCAATAACCTCTGTTGATATGATGAAGCTTATCCCTGATATTGTGGTTTTCCCTGTTTTGAAGTTATTGGAGAATAGGCTTGTCAACTTGGCATGGTATCCCACTTGTTGAATTTGCTCACAAAACCCTGAACAACCCACCTTTTGGAAACACTGTCTAGAAAATACTGAAGACCTCAATTCTTTGGTGTCAAGTGGCTCAAACCTTGACACCTTACCTCCTTTTTTGTATGGCTTCTTTCTTCCCTCAATTGCTTAAAATTGCAAAGAAAAACCTTAGTGTAAGAGATGGGAAAAGCATAGTTTTTAGAGGGAGCATGGGATTTGGGTTATTGTATTTAGGTGAGGCAGTGAAAGGATTAGAGAGACAATATGTGTGTAAGAAAAATTGGAGAGGTAGGGAGTTGCATTTGGAAGTTTAGGGAGGTGGAAAATGATGAAAATATTGAAGGGATTGTTGTAGGGAATTTAAACACAATCCTAACCCTAAAACCGCCAAAAATGCATCGTAGAAGCTAGGGTTAGGTCTAGGACTTAGGGAAATGAGGAAGGAGGGGTAAGGAAAGCTTAGAGGAGGTGATTTTAGTGCGGGGAAGAGGTAAAATTAGTAGGGAACTAGGTTTTACTATTTTCAAATCAAACAAGAGTACTAAACCACAAAAATGTATCATGGACCCTAGAAAAGGGTTCCCCACTGACATGTTGGAGTAATTGATGAAAGGAGTTGCCTGTAGGTTAGGTGACTACGGTCCCTTCCAGATAAAGCATAATCATCTCCTTCTTATTTCATTCTTGCTATAGACTTTACCTCCATCAATCCTCATTAGCTGCTTCATGGCCAACACCCTTCTTCGCAATTTTATGCTTTTCTTGACCAACTTCTCAACTAGATCATAGGTGGTTGGTGATACCATTTGTTCCTTCCACCAAATGGTCAACAATTTGGACCTTAGTATCTTGTAGATGTCGTCTTCTTCTTGTAAGGATAGGGACACAATATTTTGTATGCTTGTTTTGACATGGTCTGGGTGAGTTGATGGAATACTCGCATAAAATTTTTGGAGGAACTAAAAGATTAAATCGTCACATTCCAAATTTAACATGAATTGCAGAGTTCATCCTTGGAACATTCATGTCCTAGAAAGCCCATATTCATGCCCTAGAAATCACATATTCAGATAATGAACAACTGCCATTAAGAAAAAATTATTTGGCAGGAGTGCCCTAAATCAAGGGAATGGTAGGAGGTCTAGAAAAATGAAAGAAATGGAAGGTAAGTCATTTTTACATTACTTAATCTTCACCATTGTATTCTTATTTTCTTTTTAGTTATTTATTCTTCTTTAGAGCCGTAGAGGTTTCTCATCCTAAATACTCATAAGCATATGGAAAATGTACTTTTGATTCCTTTTCAAAATAAAGCTATGGGTTTTTTTCCTTGGAAAAAAGAAATTGTTATATATATATATATAACTTAGTTTTCAAACCAACAGTCATGGGTCCTAGAAAGCCCATATTCATGCCCTAGAAGGCCCATATTTAAATAATGAACAACTACCATTTAGAGAAACAATGCGGCAAGCAAATTAAGATCATGAGATCAGATAGAGGTGGAGAATATTATGGTAGATACATAGAAGATGGATAAGCACCTGGGCCATTCGCAAAATTTCTTCAAGAGCTTGGGATTGTTGCCAATACACCATGCCTGGTTCACCTGACCAGAATGGTGTAGCAGAAAGAAGAAATCGAACATTATTGGACATGGTGCAGAGTATGCTTAGCAGCTCCAATCTTCCTAAATCCTTGTGGACTAAAGCACTTAAGACGACACTGTATATATTAAACCGAGTTCCAACCAAGGCTGTTCCTAAACGCCATTTGAATTATGGAAAGGTTGGAAACTGAGTTTGCGACATATGCACGTTTGGGGATGCCCATGTAAAGTGAGAATATATAATCTACAAGAGAAGAAGTTGGACCCAAGGACCATTAGTGGATATTTCATTGGATATGTTGAAAGGTCTAAAGGTTACATATTTTATTGTCCATCTCACAACACTAGGATTGTGGAATCAAGAAATGCAAAGTTTCTTGAAAATGACTTGATCAATGGGAGCGATCAAAC